>CM052889.1:10046886-10218055 GCA_028534135.1 Potos flavus | reverse complement strand
ATCAACAAGACAGTAAACAACAAATGTTGGAGAGGATGTGGAGAAAGGGGAACCCTCTTCCACTGTTGGTGGGAATGCAAGTTGGTGCAGCCACTTTGGAAAACAGTGTGGAGATTCCTCAAGAAATTAAAAATAGAGTTACCCTATGACCCTGCAATTGCACTACTGGGTATCTACCCCAAAGATGCAGAGGCAGTACCATCTTATTTTGACTCATACTCAGACTTCGAGTCAAAGCTTCTATCACTTTCTGGACCATGTTATCATTTGGCCAGGGTGATCCCAAACCACCATCTCACAAAATTGTTTGTCACCATTTTCTGAGTCTGTTCTTGACCAGTATGTTGCAAACATTGGTCTACATACTGGTAAGAAACTATGTTGAAGTTATTTTTCTAAAGATAAATGCAAAAATAAAGGCAACCTAAGGAGATTTCCGTAAAGCCACATTGGATATATAATTCATATCATTTGTTCTTATCCTAAGTCTTACTAAATATTTTTGTTGTTGTTAAAATGTTCTTTACTTTATAAAATTGTGATGATGATGATGAATGCAATTTTTTCCTTCCTTCTTACCTTCCTTCCTTCCAAAGCCCCAATACGACATAATAAAAAATAACAATATTTATTTACTTTATTTTATTTTTTTTTAATTTTTTTTTGGATTTTATTTATTTATTTGTCTGAGAGAGTGAGAGAGAGCACAAGCAGGCAGAGTGGCAGGCAGAGGCAGAGGGAGAAGCAGGCTCCCTGGAGAGCAAGGGGCCCGATGCGGGACTCCATCCCAGGACCCCGGGATCACGACCTGAGCCGAAGGCAGCCGCTTAACCAACTGAGCCACCCAGGTGTCCCTATTTACTTTTTTAAAGTTACAGTATTTAGATCCCCATTTTAAACTTTTTTGTTGCTCTAAACTCTGAATTGAAATTTAAAAAATTGTCACTATTTCCCTATTGACACATTGATCAGTGTCAAAAAACATAGAGCAGGTGCAAATATATCTTGATTAAATGAGCACACCCTCAGATACATCAAGGCAAGTATAATCTTAGAAATTTCCACACAAGGGAATGAAATGGATACAGGTAGTGCTAGCTCCCAATGCAGAGACTACTTCTGGTTTGTGGAGGAAGTAGGTTCGTGTGTCTGAGTATTCTAATTGCCCCCCAGTGGGTTCTCCGGTGCCTCTGAAATTCATATTCACTGTTTCTAGAATAGTCCAGTATATTCTCTGCTGAACAGCTAGCAATCTGCCAAAAACTACTGAATTAGATGAACATTTTTTACTTTAATTCAGCACATGATTAAGCCCCTCATCAAAACCATAAGAAAGAGTAATAGTTACAGAAAAGGGGTTTTAGACAGTTTGGATCTAACATGCCAGTTCAAACCCAGCAGCAAATTATAAGAGCAATAAATTGTGACCTTTTGGTAGCACCTGTAAGGTAGTACTTAGAAATTGCTCTCTAATTGTTTCACTTATTGGCAATTGGTTGAGAAACATCAGCACAAGCAGATAAAGTGATTAAATTGCCTTTTGGCCTCCAGAATAGTTATTTTTGTGCTGGATTTGACTCTGCCTGTAGGTGTCTGTCTATATTTCCATAAAACTAGGAGATGGAATCTTCTGGGAAAATATAGAAAACTTGTGCGGACAACATAAATCACATAATAGAGTGAACTCATTACCTATCCTCCATCCCACTGAAGCAAGGTGTAAATTCAATTTTAAGGAAAGCTAACACTTTTATTCTATTTTAAAGCAATTTCTTACCTGGCAGATAGGTAACTCTTTCTTCACTTACATTCCTTGAAGTGCAAATTAATTTTTGGTTTGGATAGTAACTCATCTTTGTGTAGGGAAATAACGGTAAGGGCTGGTCTCTTCTTAGGAAGGCAATTGAGTTGAACATAGATATATCAGATTCCAGAAATGTTTGCATTGTTTAGAAATTTACCTCTACTTCTAGATTATTCCCCAAGAGGTGATCATATTTTATTTATACATTGCAATCTATATATTTATGTATTTGTATCAACAAAGCAAAAATATATAGACATTTTTATGTACTAATTTAATTGTGAATTTAACTGGCTAACGCAATTCTAAATTAAGCAAAATGTATATCATTTACAGCGCAAAAAATATTTCCCCCACTTGTACTTTTTGATATTATCAGCTGCTGACAAAGTATATTCAAACACTTATTCTTCATTTTGAGTAAATTCGTTACATATAATTTTAGTTACATATTTTTTCAGTATAATTTCAAATGATACAATGCTCTCTTTACTTTGAGGTGGGAGGATTTTTTGTTGGAGGAGTCACTTTCTGGAGTGAGTATTTGCAAGTAGATGATGTTATATATTGTGAGATGAAAAACAAAGTGTGCTTCATGTCTTGCAAATTTTGAGTTATGGAGTATCAGTGCAATATTTTATTTGTTGTAGAAAGACCAAAAGTGAAGAATCCGATTATTTCAAAATTTTGAATATAATGGAGAAGAAAAAATAATTTGCAATGGAATCAAGCCTGTATTAAAATGCCTGGTGCCAAATAAAAATAGTCACTATATCTTCTTAGAAAAATATCTTGTTTTATAAAGAATTATCAGTGAAAAATGAATATTGACTTTCAGAAAGCCTCTTTATTTCAAATTGGATAAAATGTATCTATTTTATGTGAGAAATAAATTTGTTATAAATAAATATTAAACTGATAAATGTCTCACCTGCTTAAAAATTGTAATTTCCCCATTACCCTTAGAATAAAAGTTTAATTCCTAAACAGTGCTCACATGATCTAATCTTGCATACACTCCTATTCCACTATCATCACCACACTGCCTTCTCTGTGGTCACTGCTCCAGCTACTTTGGTCTTCTTGTGTGTTCAGGGATGTGCAAAGCTCAACGTCACTCTGAGGGAGATTCTCCTTAAGCCCACTAATTCAACTATTTTCTTCTCTTCTTTCAAAATAGTCTATTCTTTTTTTTTTTTTTAATTTTATTTATTTATTTGACAGAGATACAGTGAGAGAGGGAACACAAGCAGGGGGAGCAGGAGAGGGAGAAGCAGGCTCCTCGCTGAGCAGGGAGCCTGACAAGGGGCTCGATCCCAGGACCCTGGGACCACGTCCTGAGCTGAAGGCAGATGCTTAATGACTGAGCTACCCAGGTGCCCCCAAAATAGTCTATTTTTCATAGAACTTGCTATAACTTGCACTGATGGTTTATACATTTATTTGTGTATAATGTCTGCCTCCACCATTAACTCTCTTTATTATGATGAAAAGGATCATACCCATTGCTTTTTTTTACTACAAACAAAAAAATCACGCATGGTAGTTACTCCTTAAATATTTATTGAATAAAAATTAAACTGTTACTGTACTGTCATAATTATAAATAACATATGATAAAATAATAAAATCTTTATATTCTTAACTTTCAGTTTTCAGTTTTAGCACCCAGAGTGCCCTGAACTCTCCCCAAAATTTCACTGAGCTTTCATCAATATGTAAAATTTAGTTCTGTAACAGTGGAACATAAGAATTATTATGGCAGGACCTTTAAAAGAAAATAGCACAGTTTTAACCTATAATGAGGTACTGCCTTCTGTGAATAAATGGTATTAAGACACCTCTAAGAAAGAACATCATCACCAGAACATAGACGAATTTTGCCTTTTCAACCTATGAGAGCATAACCAAGGGAGTAAATAGATCCACTCAAATACTCACAAAAAGCGAGTAATTAATAATAATCATGAATGCTTTATAGACAAAACAAGATTTTAGTTACGATCATATTGTAATTGTGTTTATTTATATATTATTCTTTTGAATTTTTTAATATTTAGAAATGTGTTATATAATAATCTAGTATTTGAAATTTACTTTAGAAATAAAATGGAAAACCGCTAATATAATCTGTGTATCTTCATTAAACAAGAATTTTGGGCTTCATTGGTCTGATAAATGTTATGGGTATGTGATTTATATTATTCTTCAAGACTCCTTCCATAGATATTAATCAAAATAAGGACAAGAAGCCTCAGGCATGAAAATTATATAAAGACAGGAGAATATATAAATTTATCTTGTTTCCACTAGATTGAAGAATGGAAAATAATATTTGTTCAGTATCTGTTAGGAACCAAGTTCATTGTGTTGGGTGTTTTCTTAAATTTTATGTTAATCCTTACAAGAACACTATGGTTACCAATAGCTGCATTTTATAGATGGCCAAACTAACTTAAACTGAGGTTTAAAAAATAAAGCAATCTTCCAAATACACAAAAATTTATTTCTACTAGAACCAGAATGAAGACATTGGTTGTCTGATTCCAAGATGAGAATTCTTTCCTTCTTGCCTTACTTACTCCAAATGACTACTTGAAACAAAATAGATGATTTTCACTTTATAACCTCTGTGTAGAATTCCACAAAGAAAAATTATATAATGAATTCTAAAATTAGTCATAGTTCTAATAATATTAATATATTATACTTATGTTCTTCATCCCAAATATTAAAGTGCATTTTTTTCTTGTTCACCATGAAATACCTTTTACTTTTCTTTTTTTTCCCAAATGCTTTTATTTTATTTTTTCAGTGTTACAAGATTCATTGTTCATGTACCACACCCAGTGCTCCATGCACTACGTGCCTTCCTCAATACCCACCACCAAGCTCACCCAACCCCCCACCCCACCCCTCCCAAACCCTCAGTCTGTTGCTCAGAGTTCACAGTCTCTCATGGTTCATCATTTTTAAAAGTGCTTCCTAAGTACTACTGAGTTGCTGAATAGCTATACAAAATAATCTCTATGGAGTAATTGATGAAACAGCACACATGCAAACAAAAAATTTTTCTTTAGTGATATTTTGAAAATGTCAAAAACCATTAGCGTCATTGATCATCTATTTTTGCCAATTGATTCTCATAACAACCTTATGACAACTGGTCAGTAGTGCCCATTATGAAGATAAGGAAACTTAAATTTAAAATGTTTAAATAATGTAAGAGTGTATAGCAAATATGAGATTAAGAAACATTATTTTTTGCCATATTGGAGCCCAAGGTTTTTACCTTGTGCTGCATCTCAAAATAGTGCTAATTCTTTAAGTAAAATTTGAGCCCACCCTTAAGTATTAATGGAATGAATCTATAGTACTATTCTCAGTTATCAGATGAGCCACAGAAAAGTTCCTAAAATGTACATAAACCTAGACAAATATAAGCACATATTTTTCTTTTTTATGAATAAAGTAGGAGCACATGTGAGTAATTCTAGCTTCCACAAAGACCTTGAATACCTGCCAAGTCTAACACTAACAGTAAAGACCACTGCAGTAATCAAGATATCTTTTATGTTTTCTAGGGTGATTCTTTCATCCATCCTATACTACTTCCATATTCTTCCAATATGGCATGGAAATATGAAATGAATACAGTAGTGACAATTTAAACATTGAGGGAGAATATAATTTAGAGACAATCTGGTGTTTCTCTCAAATGAACTATGCTTTTGGAATAATAATATTTTAGTCATTTACCCAAATTGATTAAAAAATTGTCTTTTATTATATTTCAGAACAAAGGAACATCTTTTCAGCCAATTACTTCTGTGGCTTCATAAATGGTGAGTTAATTTCTACATTTGCATGGCAGATTTGAGATATTTAATTCAGGACTTTTCCCCACAGCTCTTTATTTGCTAAATTCAGTACTAAACCTGCACAAAGCAATTCAGTGAAATTGCTCGTAGTTTAGTATTAAAAAGTATCTTCGAATCTTTAGAATTGTACTCTATTTAAAAGGCTACGTTTTAAATAGGCGTTTTCACATTTGAAGATATTTCATTATAGACTACAACTCCCCCAAAGAAAATGATTTCTGTATATGGGACCTGGAAATAACTTCCAGAACAACCTTCACAGTATATTTTCAATGGAAAGAAATAAAAGGTCTTGGCTCTCACTTCGGTCAATGTCAAAGGAAGCTCTCTATTAATTTCCCAGTATGTTAGTAAAATTCAAAGAAAATATCTTATATATATTAAAAGTTCACTTCATGATCTTTTTAAGTGAATTTTAGTTTCAATACAATACGAGGAACTCTAAAGAATTTCATTTATTAAGATTTATTAAGGTTAAGATTTATTAATATTTTTATTAAGATATAGTCAATATTGTATATGCTACTAATTACCCATTTTGAAAACTATCTCAGTTAGAACTAAAAGATTGAAAGAGATGGATTACCACGAAGTAAGTGGTATAATATAAAGGAGCTCACAGGGAACAATCATAGAATCATTTCATTCTTCTGTTTTTATACAACCCAGAAATATGCATAGAGAGCACACACACAAACACTGTACACAAGACAGGGCTTACAGAAAAACTTAAACTCATGTTCACTGAAGATGGGTTTAAAATTTGTTATGGACTTTATATTCAGAGTCATTAAAAAATGTTGGTTGACATTGCATTTACAAATTTCTACACGTTTAGGTAAAGGCTAGGAGAAACTTGGTTTATTTAACCATATTACATCAGAAATTCAGAGGTTAAGTCATTAATATGCCATTACAATGATATGGACAGATATATTTTCCTGAATTATTGAGTTACACATCATCTGTTAAAAAGAATAAACATTCATCTCACATCCCAATGGTACAGCCATATATATTTTCTTGAATTATCAGGTTAATCATATGTTGAAAACATTAATATTCATCTCATAGGTTAGTGTGAGAATTAAATCAATGTGGTTGTACATAATGTCTGATTAATGGGCATTCAGACAATTATAGCTCTTATAGCACTAAAAATATCTCTTCTCTTGAAAGTTGAAATAGAGGTAAGGTTTTGAATCCATTGATTTCTTGTGCCTAAATTAATGTTAGTGCATCATATAAGTGGTTGACCATGTCATCCAGCCTTTGACTCACAGATATGAGATCAGTATGACAATTTCTCACAACTGCGTGATACTCTCCTAAGTAAGACTCTACAAAGCACAATAAAGCGTCTTGCTAGATTGCCCTACTTACCTATCCTCCATTAGTGACCAAAGTCCAATTTTGTTCTGCATGGTACTGTTCCCAGCTCAAAAAATGTGAAACCTCAGTATCTCTAGCTGCTTGGTTGATGGATGAAATATACGCAGAAGTCTGCTGGGTCTGCGTTGGACATTTGGAAAATATTCGTTCACTGAGTTATGAAGATCTCTCAGATGTTGATACATTTCACTGTAGGATATCGAACAATCACATAATGTAATTTACCACTGTCTACCTCAGAAAATTCTTTAAATATTGGGAATCTCTCAAGGTCACAGTGGGTGGGATCTGTGACTTGTTTCTAAACAGTGGAATACATAAGACGATCACCTCTATCTTGTAAACTCTCCCTTGCTGACTTTGATGGAATGAGCTGCCATACTGGGACCTGTTCCACTGGAGAGACCCACATCATGAGTAACTGAGGGCAGCCTATGGCTGAGAAATAGCAAGGAAAGTATGTCCAATATCATATAAAAAATAACTCTACCAAAAGCCATATGAGCTTGGAAATAAATCCTTCTCCAGCAGAACCTTGACATGAGACTATAGCCCTAACACCTTGATTGCAGCCTATGAGAGATTCCAAATTAGAGATATAGCTAAGCCATATCTTGATTTCTGACCCACAGAAAATGTAAGATAAGAAATATGTGTTGCTTTGAGCCACTAATTTTGTGATAATTTGTTACATAGCAATAGCTTATAGAGTATCACATAGCCTTTCTTCCCCATGGCCCCTTTTTGTCAAGTTTTAAAGTAAAGATACACTTTACTTAGCTGACTCCGTTAGAAGAGGAGACCAGTAATGGCAATGAACTTTTCACAGTGCCAATGTATTTTTATACCCAGAGCATCTGTATCGACTATGTAGCTGAGAAATAAACAGCTACTACAGTCCAGTTACAAAGAAACAAAATAACATCCAAGCACCAGTACCTAGCAAGTGTAGGAATGTTTTGAATGTCTCTTTTTGAGATTAATAGGACATCTGCTCCCAGTCCTCTATGATTCCCTTTATCATTTCTGGAATTTTTCTAAATTTTAATCTCTAGTTTAGCATTCAGCTCATCTGTTTGGCATTCATTTTGATCATGTACTTAAGCCTCCATCTTGCCTACCTCTGCTATTAGATTTTATCAGTTCAGTTATAAAGAATATGTATTTTGCTGTTGTGTGTGTGTGTCTGTGTGTGTGTGTGTGTGTGCGCACGTGTGTGTGCGTGTGCGTACATATTTTCTGGTATCCAAAGAATGTGGTCTTTCTCTTGCCACTGGTAATCACTAATGAGGCTTTCTTTTTGTATCAGTTCCCCTTCTGCATGATTTTAAATTTCGGATTTTAAAATTGGGTAGCTGAATGGCTCCTCTGCTTTTTAGTAGGGCTTTGATAGACAGCAACTCTGTTGCTTTCACCCTTCTTGCTCCGGCACCTAGAGTAGATCCCTTTGAAGATTTGCTGGATTCTGGCCTAAGGAAGTTTGTGGTTGTATTGAATCATTGATTAGTTTGAGGAGAATTGACATTTTTAGTATGTTAAGTCTTCCCTCCATTAGCATGGTATGTCCCTCCCCTTAGGTCAATTGGTTTTCTTTCATCTGCGTTTTGTAGGTTTCATCATACATACATTTTATTGAATTATTTTTCTTATCATTATGGGTCATATCTTTCCACTTATTTGCATGTCAGTTAATTTTAACTGGAAGCTAGATCTTGTGAACCTTTCGTTGGGCGTTGGATTTATTTTTAAATTGAATTATAGGTAAGCTATGTTCTGAGATGCAGTTATTTTACTTGAAACAGTTTTGAGCCCGTGAAGGTTTACTTTTGGCTAAAGTAGGACAAAAGCAGCCTTTAGTCCAGGGCTCACAGAGGACCATACTCATTTATGCACGTTTTAAAAGTTTTTTCAACTCTGGCTAGTGGTAAAACTATTTCTGGTATGGTGTGATAGTGAGGGACTATTCCACTGGCTTCTTTTCAGCAGTACCTTCCCTTTTCTTGGTAGTCTTTTCAAATAGATGTTATTACTCAACTGAAGACTTCAAATGAACCCTCTGTGGATCCCCGGAGCTCTATCTTTTGACTCTGACACTGCTCTACAAACTCTGTCTACCTCAAATGCTGAACTTTACGTCTCAATTCAAGAAAACTCGTGGCCTCTGTTTGGGTTCTGCCACCTGCACTATCGCCAGGAAAATCTCTTTAGGAGTAAACTTTGCAATTTTAGAGATCATCGGATTATTTTCCCTCTGCTTAAGGATCACTGTTCTCCACTGCCTGCTGTTCAATGTCTGGCACACCTTGTTTTAAATATTTTGTCCAGTTTTTGATTTATTTAAAGCAGAGGATAAACTCAGTCTCTGTTACTCCATCATGGCCAGTAATGGAATTGTCAGATCCAGTGCCTTTGAAGGCGTATCGCTTTGACCTTTTATCTCAATGCTTTCCTTTCATCCTATTTAGACTTCTGAGGTATTTTTGAACCACTTAGAGTAATTGAGGTTATCTTTTAAAAAGACTGGTTTCTTAAATTGTTCAAACACATTGAACTAGTTGACAGTGAATGCTATAGCAAGCCACCATGGGCATGTATGGAGCACAGATGCTATTCTAGGCCGCTTGATTTATTCTTGCCAACAACTCGATGTCCAGATTTCACAACTACCACCTACTGATGCGGTTGGAGTTATCTACTGCCTTATTGTGTTGCCCATCTATTTGTTTCCCTGGGGATTTAGACTCATTAACTTTTTTCTATTTTAACATTTTTATTTATTTATTTATTTATTTGACACACAGAGAGAGAGAGAATACAAGCAGGGGGAGGGGCAGGCAGAGGAAGAGGGAGAAGCAGACTCCCCACCAAGCAGGGAGCCTGATGTGGGACTCAATCCCAGATCCCTGAGATCATGACCTGAGTCAAAGGCAGACGCTTAACCAACTGAGCCACCCAGGCACCCTAGACTGATTAACTTTTGCAGGATAATTGACATTATCCTCGGTCTAGCCCTATGTGCATCTGGCAAAAATTATTTTGCCTTACTGATAACACTTTTTTTTTTCTATTTTCCAATGCTCCTACATATTTTTTTCTATTTCTTCATGTATTTATATATGATATTTGGGAAATACTGGCATGAAACCTACAATTCAAATGAGTAGATTTAAACATGACTATGAAAAATGTTTTTTGTTTTGCGTTTCTATGTCATGCTGATATTTATTTATTGTTAATCCAGCATTTAAAAAAATTTAGTAAGAACATTCAACATTATATCTACCTTCAACAAATCTTCAAGTGTGCAATGGTGTATATTAACTATAGTCACTATGTTGTACAGCAGATCTCTAGAACTTATTCATCTTGTATAACTGAAACATTATACCCGCTAAACAGCTTCCTATTTCTCCTTCACCCAGTCCCTGACAACTGTTCTCATACTATCTCTGCTTCTATGAGTTTGATTATTTTAGATACTTCATGTAAGTGGAATTACACAGTATTTGTCCTTTTGTGAACTGGCTTATTTCACTTAGCATAATATCTTCCAGGTTCATTTATGTTGTTATGTATAGCAGCATATCTTTCTTTTTTAAGGCCACATAATATTGCATTGTATGTACATATAGTATTTTCTTTATCAATTCATCTATCAATGGACATTTACATTGTTTCTGTCTTGGCTGTTGTGAATAATGGTACAGTGAACACGGGAGCATAGATATCTCTTCAAGATCCAGAAGTGGGATTACTGGGTCATATGATAGTCTTTAATTTTTTGAGGAATCTCCATATTTTCCCTCATGGCTGTGTGGTTTACATTACCACCAATGATGTATAGGGTTCTGGTTTCTCCACATCCTCTTCAACACCTCCTTCCTTCCTTCCTTCCTTCCTTCCTTCCTTCCTTCCTTCCTTCCTTTTTCTTCCTTCCTTCCCTCCCTTCTTCCCTCCCTCCCTCCCTTCCTCCCTTCCTTTTCTTCTTTCTTTCCTTCCTTCTTTCCATTTTGTTTCTTGTTTTTATAATGGCTACCTTAACAAGTGTGAGATGATTATTTAATTGTGGTTTTGGTCTGGATTTTCCTGATGATTAGTGGTGTTGAGCACCTTTTTGTGTACCTGTTGTCCATTTGCATGTCTTCTTTGGAGAAATGCCTATTTAAGTCTTTTGCCCACTTTTAATCAAATTTTGTAAAGTTGCAGGATACAGAATAGCCATTAAAAATCAATTGTATACACTATCAATGAATTATACAAAAAGAAAATTAAGAAAGTGATCCCATTTATAATAATATCAAAAAGAACAAAATATCTATAAATAAGCTTAGCCAAAAAGATGAAAGACTTGTACACCAAGAACTATGAGACATTGATTATAGACATTAAAGAAGACATATAGGTGAAAAGATATCCCATGTTCTTGGATTGGAAAGGTTACTATTATTAAAATGTCCATACTGTCCAAAGCAATCTGCGGATTTAATTATATTCTCATCAAAGTCCTAATGACATTTTTCACAGAAACAGAAAAAATAATCTTAAATTCATTTGCAGCCAAAAAGACCCCAAATAGCCATAGCAATCTTGAGAAGCTGGGAGCATCACACTTCCTTATTTCAAAATATTTTTTTTCCCAAATACTTTTATTTTATTTTTTCAGTGTTACAAGATTCATTGTTCATGTACCACACCCAGTGCTCCATGCAATACGTGCCTGATTTCAAAATATACTGCAAAGATACAGTAATTAAAAAATATAATACTAGCATAAAGGCAGACATAATGACCAATGGAATAGAATAGAGAGCTCAAAATACCCCGCCCCAAATATACTGTATATGTAATCAATTGATCTTCAACAAATGTGTTAAGAATACCCAATGGAGCAAAGATAGTGTCTTCGACAGTGGTTTTGGGAAAACTGGACAACAGCATGCAGAAGAATGAAACTGGACCACTTTCTTACAGCATACGCAAATATTAACTAAAAAAAAAAAAAAGAAACAAAGAAAATAAAAAGACAATTAAAGACTGAAATGGAAGACCTGAAACTCTAAAATTCCTACAAGAAATCATAGAGGAAAAATCTTCTGGACATTGGTCTTGGCAATAATTTCTTCGATATAACCCTGAAATCACAGGCAATAGAAACAAAATAGACAAGTGAGACCACATTAAACCAAAAAGTTTCTGCACAGAAAAAAAAATCAACTCATTAAAAAGACACTGCACAGACCGGAAGAAAATAATTTCAAGCCCTATATCTGATACAGAGCTAATATCCAAAATTTAAAGAACACCTTAAAGGCGAACACACACACACACACACACAAATAACCATGCTACCTTTTAATATGCTTATATTTTAATATCTTTTGTTTCTATATTTTAGTATTAAGGCAGCATAATGTGTATTCAATGATAATGGCCAGAATGTTTTTAACATTAAATTGACAGCCATGACCTGATATATTTAAGCATTCCTCTTCATACTGTGGTAGAATACTATAGACCGGAGTTTATAGCAATAAGCTAGCATCTTAATAAATACATTATAAACTTCAGAATTTGTGGTTATCTGAAGATATAAATTTAATACATACATATTAATCTTGGAAACACTAGAACTCTTCTAGAACTACCTTCAGATGTTTTAAGGCTTGCTCTTAAATATTTGCCTTTAAAGCAAAATTTCATAATTTGGGGGTAAATTTAATTGTTTTTAATAGCACTTTGGATCTAAATCTCATAAATAAAGTGAGTAAACACATTGAGAAAATCCATTTGGAGTTCAAAATTAGGTATAAATTTAAAGTAATTGAGATGGATTTTCTTAATTCACCAGTAAAATGTCTCTGTAAGTGTTTCCCAAAGAGGATATCCCATGAGATTTTGAACCACTGCAGCAAAATGAGAATAAGTTTTATCTCTTAAATCAATATTTTGCAGGACAGTTGGTATGCATGTATATTGCATTATGCTATTCCTGAAAAATTTGTCAAAATTTGGTTTTTATCTTTAAAAATATTAAGTATTAGCCCTACATATTTATTTAGACTTTTGTATTTTTTCATGTCTTGTATATAACTATACCTCAATGTGTGTATACATTTTTTACATATATACATGATTATTTCTATACAAATTTTACTTATTTTGTGTATATATGTAAAGCTCTCATACATCTAATGTGTGTATGTTTGTGGTATTAAAATGTTGACAGAAAAAATTTATTTTCTTGGCTTGTTAGAAGAATCACACATCAGGAAGCTTAGAGTTCTTGAAATGCCACGTTTGTGTTTCATTATGTCATTTGCTACTCTAAACTGGAGACTAAAAAATCCTTATTGTACCAGTTTTTTTATTCATACAATCCCTCAGTCAATTGCTTTAAATCATTGCAAATTTTATTTTAAAGTGTTATTTGAAGAACACATATTTTTCACTAGTTAGAAAATTACAACGTACTCGCAAGTTGTTTAAATTTGCTCATCTTGAAATACAGAGCTTATCACTCTATAAAAACTCTTACGAAAAGAAAGGCTATAGAATGACATTTAAGCTGTACTTTGCTAAATTCAGATTTGAGGGAAGGAGGGGGGGACAGGCCATTTTTTTATCTGAGTTAATCATTGTTTCAACCCTCCAAATATTGTAAGCCTCACTATCAGAGTCCAATCTAAGAAGAAAGAAACCCCTGGGAGACTATGAAGCCTAACTTTATTAAAGATAACTTCTCTAGCTCATCTTTCATTTTTTTCTCTATTTCATTTTGTAACTCCATCTAGAAACTGATACACTCTGATAATCTCGTATAGCATTTTTCTGTAAGAACTTGAAAACTCCCCGTGAAATCTCACGTTATTTCTGTATGGCTGTGCTCCACGCACAACATTTTGTAAATGGCCATATCTTCAACTTCACTTCTATTAATCCCAAAGTTTATATATATATATTTGTAGTTTCCAAGTTTTAATTCTTTATTTGCAACATATAATGGAAAACCCCTAGATGTCGTGTTGGTATGTCAATAATCACACGGAAGAAACTGAACTTTTCCTTGTTCTGTTAAATCTACAATTGTCCTATATGCACTCTCGCCTGCTACTATGTAGATACCTAAGCTCAAAATATTAAAAACAGTTCTATAGACATTTATTGAAAGTGCCTATAACAAATATTTCTCCATATTTTTCATGTATCCCCTACATTTAATAGTTCACAAATTCCTGTCATTTTTACTTTTCAAATAAGTCTCAGATTATTTCCTTGAGTCATTTCATTGTTATTAGGTTAGTTCAATATCTTATAATTTTCACTTCAAGAATTTCAAGTCTCTTCTTTACTCCTTCTAGTTGGTTCACAATATTGTGACTAGAATTTTATTTCTGAAACACAAATCCAATCTTGTCATTATTCTAATTAAAATCCTTTGAACAATCTTTATGGCAGACAGAACAAAATTCACACCCAAAGTCATATACTCAAGACATTTTGCTCTGTTTTTACAAAATAATGTTCTATATTTCATTTCACAGACACTTTTCATATATAAGCCACGATGAGTTTTAGTAGACATCACTATGTGTCTCCTTTACTTAGAATGATCAGTCACTTATCCACCTAGAAGCTTCCTTTTTAAAAGCACCTCAAATAAAATATTCTATTAGAAAGATTTCACTGATTTTTATACGTAATTTCTGTCAAGCACTTTCACCTTGTACTGTGAACATTTATTTAAATGTTTGTTTAAGGGCGCCTGGGTTGTTCAGTGGGTTAAGCCTCTGCCTTCGGCTCAGGTCATGATCTCAGGGTCCTGGGATCAAGCCCCGCATCGGGCTGTCTGCTCAGCAGGGAGCCTGCTTCCTCCTCTCCCTCTGCCTGCCTCTCTGCCTACTTGTGATCTCTTTCTCTCTGTCAAATAAATAAATAAAATCTTTAAAAATAAATAAAATAAACAAATAAATAAATATTTGTTTACTCCCACTGATACAGTGGTCTTCCTAATCCTTCATGGTCTTGCTTCATGAACAATATCTTAGAATTGTTATTGCTTCCATTATCATTTATACAAAATTGGAGATAATTATGTCACTTATAATCACCTCCAAGATTTCAACCTCTATTTGTCGATGCTTAATATCCCAGATACACCTCAAAATCTGCAGATCGGATGAGCTCGTTTAGGGTGGGGAATATAAACTTTATCTCCCAGAGTAAAAGTGTTCAACAGTAAATAAGATATTCTAAATATGTATTTTTAAAGAAGCCATTAGTATCATCAGTATCAATGAGAAACATATATAGAATGCTTCTGTGAACAAGATACTGTGATTTAGTTGAACTAGTCTGAACATTTAGATTTATTGTAGTTTAAATTGGCAAGACATCTGGGACATTTAATTCTACTTGCATATTCATCTACCAAATTCAAATATGAAAAGTGAATTTCACCTCTGTATGTATAATTGAATGTCTGCAGTGTCTCATTCATGAATGTCCAAAAAGACAAATTGTTCTCATCTATCAAATAGGATTTTGGCAAGGAACTAGCAGTAAAACCAGAAGACCTGCCAAAGTTTGGACTTTGCATAACTTTGTGCCTCCTTCAGATTTTATTGTAATCTGTCACCATGTGTCATTTTGAATGTGTTTCCTTTAGGACTGGCATAGATTCATATTGGCAGAAAAAATATAACATCTATTATTTTATACTTTATTCAGATGAGATAGAAATCCAGAAGAGACATGGATGCTGAGATAACATTTTTAAAGGGGATACTTACTAGGAGAGCTCTTTTGGTCCAGAGTCCAGTTAGCGTGCATATTTTCTAAAAGTCACTATGTGTTGGGAGATCACAGTAGTCAATCAATTCACTGGCTATCCTACTAATTCTGTTGAGTGCTATCACAAAGGTATCTACTTTCATGAACTTTATCTCATTTAATACGAACAACCAATCTAGATGGAATACATGTAGTTACTAAAACTCCACTCTTTGTACAAGGAAATTGAGGCATATACTAACTTGAATATCTCAGTAATCCACTAATTAGAGCCAAATCTTGGTAATAAAGGAATATTTCTTTTCCAATATTATAATTGGTATAACTTTTAGTTATATCGAGCTAAATATATTATCAACAATGAAAAAAGGTATGCAAACATAAGCGGTATGCTTTCACTATGCAGAATAGGTATTAATAAATTGCACATACTTAGACTTCTGAATTAAAACATCACAATAGAAGTATTCTGGCATTTATTTACACCATTTTAAGAATGCATCTACAAAGTACCTAATTGTGAGTGCTAATTTCTAAGCAATGTACGTAGTTAGGAAAACAAAATCTTTAATTTATGAAGCTTTGCTGATAGGAATGTATAGGACAAAATGACAAGAAAAACAGCAGGGTATATATTTAATGCCAGAGTTAAGTAAAAGCAGATAAGGCCTCAGTATTGAATAAATGCTTCCAGACCTCACAAATATTCTGGGCACTCAGCTAATTGTGTCCAACAAACAAAATTTACAATCTACAGAACATTTCCAATTCCATGTAATGTGTGTATACAGATGTAAGCCCAAACAGATTTCTTGCTTTGCTTATAGAGTGGACCCTTGAACAACACAGGTTTGAACAGCATGGACCCAGTTATTCACAGCTATTTTGCAATAAATACAATACATTACTGCAAATGTATTTTCTCTTCCTTATGATTTTCTTAATAACATTTTCTTTTCTCTAGCTCGTTTTATTGTAAGAATATAGTCTATAATACATATACAAAATACGTGTGAATCGACTACTTATTGGTAAAGCTTTGGTCAACATTAAGGCTATTTATTAGTAGTTAAATTTAGGGGGAGTCAAAAGTCATACATGAATTTTTTACTATGTGCGGGGTCAGCACCCTTTATTTCCAGGTTGTTCGGGTGTCAAGTGTAGATATTTTACACGATTGCTCGTGCGTAAATATAGCAGGAGTACAGATGTTTGTTTGTTTCTTGTTTGAGAGAAGATGACTGCCAGTCTTGTGAGGGACCCCACTAGTTGTAGAAAAGAAAAGGTTTGGACTGCAAAAATCACCTGCATAATTTTTAAAAAATTGTTGTCTTTATGTAAATCTATTTTTAGATAATCCTTTAAAAATTCGTTTTAATTTTTTAATTTTTTTAAATTTGAGTATAGTTGACACACGATGTTACATTAATTTCGGGTATACAACACAGTTATTCAAAATTTTAGAAGAGTTGTGGATTTCCTGAAAAACATGTGAATATAGTACAAAGAATTCTCATATACCCCATACCCAATACATAACATTATTATTAACATTTTAAAATAGTATAGTATTTTTGCTCCAACTATAAACCAATATTGATATATTATATCATTCATTTAAATTCATACCCTCTTCACATTTCCCTAGTTTTTACCTACTATCTGTTTTCCATCTAGAATCCTGTCCAGGAGACCATATTATCTAGTCATCATGTCTTGTTAGACTCCTTTTGGCTGTGACAATTTCTCAGACTGTCCTTGTTTTTGATCAGTTTCCGGAATTCTGATCAGGTAATTTATAGAGTGCCCCTTAAATGGAGTTTGTCTGATATTTTCCCACATGATTAGACTGGGATTGTGGGTTTTTCTGAGGAAGAACACAGAGGCAGAGTGCCATTTTCATCACTTACGTACTATCAACAAGACTCGTAACTGTTGCTGTTCATTGTGGATGCCTCACTGAGATACTTCTGGTCAGGCTTCTCCACGATAAAGGTATTCATTTATCCACCTTTCCCAAACTGCACTCTTTGGAAAGAAGTTGCTATGCACAGCCCACACTTAAAGAGTGGGAAGTTATGTTCCACTTCCTTGAAGGCAGAGTATCTATATAAATTCTTTGGAACTTTTTTGAATAAAGGGTTGGTCTTCTCTCTCCCATTCCTTTGGTATTTATTTTATACTTTGAGTTTTAATCCAATGACATTTCATTAATTTTGTTGCTCATGTTCTTCCAGCTCTAATCACTGGGAGCATTAACACGGTTAGATCCTGTGTCCCATCAATGTGGGCCATATTATGGAGTGAGGGGTTGTCGAACACTTTCTATTTTATGGTAAGATGCTCTAGGCTCAACTTGTACATTTCCTGCCTCAGTCCAAGATTCAGCCATTTCTCCATGGAGCATTCATTTATGTTACTGTAGAGTGAGGTTAGAAACCAAGTTCCAAGCACTAGTTGTGCTTATTGTACTGGGGCGTCATTGCTTCTAGTCTTCCTAGCTGGCAGAATGTGAATACATACATATTTACGTGTGTGTGTGTGTGTGTGTGTGTGTGTGTGTACTAATCCATACATACTCACTCATCTATAAATATATCTTTTTACAAATATCTGTATCTATATTAAGCAAAACATGAGTGCATACTAATGTGTCCAACTCTAATCCATAACTACATGGAGTATTCTCAGGCTTCCTCTGGCTTCTCTGTATTTTCCCATTTCAAGAGAAAGAAATCTGGCTCCCATCATCCACCACCCATTTATTTTAATTGATTTACTCCAATATGCATGATGTATAGTGCTATTAAAATTGGTAACTGGTGCCCCATGAGAAACAAGTTTGTCAACTGGAATTCAGCACTTACCATTCTTTTTGCTTTCAATTTTACAGTCTTTGTTTTCAGAGTTGCTTGGTTAGCATTTTCCTGGCCATGACTCCTTAACTGAGCTTATTTAATACATTTTAATATGATTAGATTCTCTCGTCAAAGACTGCATTCTTTCCTGGTGTTCTCCAACTTTCTAAATGGTATAGTCAGTTGTTCATTTTAATTTTAGCTCTGTAGTGGTATCTTATTGTTTTATTTTATTATTACATAATTTAAAATGATGAACACATTTTTATATGTCAATTTTCCATCTGTATATTTTCTTCAGTGAAGTGTCCTTTCAGACCATTTTCCTGCTTGATAATTCCAACATCTATAATTGAAATGATTCTGGTTTTTATTCTTATTTTGTCTCTTCAGACTGGACTGAATTTTGTTTTTGTTTTCTTCTGGAATTATATAATAGGAACTGTGATAACTATGCTTTTTTAATGTGAGAATTTATATTAATCTGGCTAGGAACTGTGATTCTTTTTTTATTATTTTATGTGCCAGAGGCCTTAAATTCCTTGAGTATCTTCTGTCTCTCTCTCTCTCTCTCTTTTTCTTTTTCTTTTTCTGTCTCTCTTCTTGACTTTGGGTTTCCCTAACAACTCCCTCTTAGATTGATTCTGCATCATACAAGTCTTTTAGCACCAACTTGCAACTGGGGTCTTGGTGTGATAGCAAGGTATAGGAGAGAAGAACCATTCTGTAGTCTTATGATTATAATGGATTTTCAGTGAGTCTGTTTCCTGGGCTATAAACTTCCATGTGTTTCTCCATTAGCATCATTTCTTCTTCCTCTTCTTCCTCTCCTCCCCCTCTTCCTGCTCCTTCTTCTTTTTTAATCCCTTGGCGATACAGGAAGGCTAGAGGCAGGGGGAAAGAGGGAGTAATGCCCATGTTTCATAAGGGTAAAGCTCTGGTATAGTCTTTTTCCTTGTAGAATAGATTTTTCACTGTGGAGAATTCTATAGGCATATTTCTCCATGATTGCTCTTCCATTACTCTTTCCAGAGTCTTGAGTGGATCTTTTTGCTCTTTGCTACGAGAACCTGCTATGGCTACAGGTGGGTAAACTCCATGAACGTGTGAGTCCAAAGCCCCAGGATTTTTTTCAGTTTTAGGCTAGTCTTCACATAGCCTTTAGTAATTTATAAATTACCGGTAAACAGATCTTTGCTGTGATTCTGGATTTGCCTGTTTCTGGCAAACCACCATTGGTTTGCCCTGTGACCTCAGTTCTCTGATATGTCTAAGAAAAGACATTATTTTTCAGTTTCTTTAACTTTTTCTTTGTGTGAGAATGGGGTGATGACTTCCAAGTGCTTTTGATATTGATCAAAGAGAAAGTCCATGAATCTGTTTTGAGCTTTATATGCAACACTGGTTACTGGAGAAAACTGGGTTGACAGGAACGTTTTATAAGTGAAATAATGAAATCCTATGACTAGTTTTTAAGACTCAAAGATAGATGATCTGCTGTGTTGGTCTAAGTGTCTTGCAGAACCTGGTAGGCTGGACTGGTGACTCAGGTTTGATGCATGGGCCTACATAGGGAAAACCCAGAAAACACATGCCCTAGAATTTTCTTTGACCCCTGCCACTTGCAAAGGTAGGTTTGGGAAACGTGGTCTTGAGAATCATATGAAACTGTCAAGGGTTCTGTTTATAAAAGCATGAACAAATAGTAGGAAAGTGTTTATTCGTACTTGCAACTCCGGTCTTCATTAGTGACACTGTGTGACAGAGGGAAACAGGAATGATTAGATTCTATACCCCTCATTTCCCCAGCATTTGGATTGTATTATGTTTTGAATTCATAAAGCCCTTGGAATTCGTGGAAAAATTAGGGAGCCCCTCAAATTTAGGTAATAGGCTTTATTCTAATGGGACAATTGGAGGCAAATAATTTAAAAAATGAGATATGTGAGTGTAATACATCATATGTTTTTGAGATATATGAGACTGGTAAGAAATTAATTTCAAGAAATAAAAAATATATAAACGCCTAGTTGTATTTAGCATCATTTAAAATTAAGGTAAAACTATAAATACACATGCAGAAAGATATGAAATAACTGCAAATTTGACATCATTGCACATTTAAATTTATATTATGAAAATTATTTTACAAATTTGTTTTTTACAGCTTGTTTTAAATGTGTTACTAATTTGAGTCAAATTCTGATTGCATTACAGGAAAAATTCTTTGGATCATTGAGTTATGTTAATTTTTCATAAATTCACAGCTCATTTTAATTAGTGAATTTAAAAAATGAATTAGAGTCATATATGATGCCTTCTGGGTTTAAACATGAAATAGTAATTTCTACTAGTATTTCAGTTCTCTGTGTCCCTGGTTCTTAAGGCGGCCAGAACGTAAACACCATAGATTCTCAGAAGTACTTCCAAGGGAAAATAGTATAAAATATCTAGTTTTCTGATGACACAGTTCCTTCTTACTAATAACCTTTACTTTCTATCAGGAAAGTGCTAAGTTCTATATTCATGCCATCTCAATTAACCTTTGCAAAATCTTCAAAAGATAGGTACAATTCAGTTTCTCATTTTACAGATAAAAATCTAACTTGTAAAATATTTCATTGATTTGCTGACTGTCTCAGAGTCAGCACCAAACCATCAAGATTCCACCTCAGTCCCAAGTGAGTCTGGAGTCTAAACATACAGCCACTCATTATTACTGAAACAATGAATAAAGTTTTGATACAAATTTCCCCCTCTGAAAATTGTTTTGGGTAATTGTGACTTTTTGGCATTTGAGTTTTGACATGTTATGTAAAGAATATATAATTGGATTTATATTTTTAAGTGGATTAGGTTATCCTGGTGTCATTTAGGTCTAGTATAACTTACAAGCTTTTTATAGTAAGTAAAACAATTTGTAGGTTGATACCTATTCATTTAATTATTACCCAATTAAAATTAATGCATTCTTCTATTAAAGTAACCAACACACTAATTGAGATAAATTAGACCATAAGCTAAACTACTTATGAAAGACACAACTAGTAATTTATAATTCAGTTGAAGACAAAGATTGGATCCTTTGTTTTCAAGGGAAATATTTTTTAAATTTTCATTAAGTTCAGACTTATAAAATTAATTTAAATAATACAGGTCACATACCAAGCTTTTTAAAAAAATTTTTGTACAAATTAGCTTAATAAGGTTTTTAACCATAATTTGTCCTAAGACCATCAACAACTTAATAATATTCTAAACATAAAGGAATAAAAATATTCTTTTCAGAGAGAAAAATATTACAAAGAGCAATAACTAACAATTGTAATGTCTAAGAAACTCCTATATAGCTTAATTTGAAGTACATGTGAAACCATATAACCATATAACCATATCTGTGCATAATTTGTCAAGAAATTGCCAGCAGCAGTATGTGAATGGATGTGTTCTGTTATTCCTCAGGATGGTAAACTCACCTTTCAAACTAAGCCGGGCACCTGTCTTTGTTTTGTGAAGTTATCATTGAGAGCTACATTCTGGTTATCTTCTGATTGAATTTTAAGCACTAATGAATTAAACATAGAATAATTTTTCTATGAAATTAAAAAAACCATGAAGATACTTTCATCACTGAAGGTGACAATCCATAGTCCTGAAAGTGGCTTAAAACTAACTCTTGGATCACTGGAGCAAAGAACTATTTTATGTCCATGATTCCTAGTGGAATATTGTTACAATGATCCTGACCAAATTCCTTTTCCCCTTTGACAGTGAAGACACAAGGGTACAGAAGTCCATCTTCTGAGTTGGTACTCAGGAGCATGAGACTGCCAGGTGTGTTTCCTCTCAGTGAAAGAACCTGAAGGAACTCTACAATAACCCTCCAACAAGGCACCAACCTGTTAGAAAGAGGATTTATTTTACAAGGTTAGGAACATTGGATATTTTCTCTTTTTATCCTTAACAGAACAGTTAAGCTAATGGAAATTGTTTTTAATTTTACCCTGGGCCGAAAGACCCAAGACCTGGTATGACATGCTCTCACTGACACCATGACCTGGAAAGGCTTGGTCTCCCCTTTTAATGAGTCTTTAATCACCCCATTTCTTTTATTCTGAATATAGAATGACATTTGGTCAGGAAAACAGGAACCCTTACATTTGGGCACAATTGACATTACCTTGAGTGACTGTGTGTGTGTGTGTGTGTGCGTGTGTGTGTGTGTGTGAGAGAGAGAGAGAGAGAGATGGGTTAATTTACATGAATTACATTAGTATATCAATCATATCTTATTATTTGGTATTAGGACAAATCAATTTAAATGTTGAGGGCTCTAAAATTGCATTCTACTATGACTAAGGATGGAGTGTATACATGTGGAGAGGATGATATAAATAGGAGTTATTTGACTTTATAATGTTAGGAAGTTCAACAAAACAGTTTGAGTTTCCCTATTTTCTAAACACAAATCAAGATTCCTGAAACCTTTCCAGTCACATTATAGTCTATGGGTCAGCAGCAACATTAACATCTTAGAGAGGCTCAGTAGCAAGGCATAATCTCATGAAATAGAACCTTCAATTTAACAAGGTACTCAGGTAAATCATAAACATATTAATATTAGAAATACACTACATAAGAAAAATATATTACCCAAACTATACTCAATGGTAAAATTTTTGTCCAAGTAACAGCCCACACTGATGTTGTGTTAGCTGTTGATCCCATCATTAGCAGTGATGGTTTTGGTTTAATCAGAGACAGTGTGGTCCTTGGTCCTCACCACTGTGCTAAGGAAATGCTAGGGACAGTGACAAAGACTAACATTAACCAAGGATTACTATCCTAACACTCTGCAGTTGCAGAGAAAATCAAAGTTACTATTCTTAGCCACAAAGCAAGTATTTGCTGGCTGTTTATCAGTTCCATAGAAGACCCAACACCACCCTTTTATGCCTTCTACCTTGGCTTTCAGGAAGGTGAGACTGAGAGTGGGATCCACTTGGACTTGTACAAGTCCATAATTCACAATACAGGCTGTCTTTGTGTCATAAAAAATAATGATTGATATGATTGATAAATGTTTGAACAATTGATACTATTTGATTTTATATGTGTGAGTGTGTATGTGTATATGCATATGTATGTGTATGTGTATCTAAATGAATCACTGGGCGTGCAGAAATAGTCCTAATCTTATCAGTTACATTATTATGGTTGTGATTATATAGTTAATTAAATAATTATGACTATTCTTTGTCTGTTCCTTTACCTCAGTGCCTTAATGCTAAGTGCTTTATATGCATTTACTCATTTAATCTTAGAAACAACTCTTGGGTAAGGTATTCTAATAATAACTTTTACACAAGTGAGCATAAAGGAGTTAAATATGTCTCCAAAATTATACAGCTAAAAGAATGGTGGATGGAGGACTTGAATTCGAGTTTTACTCAAGGGGACATAATCTTAAGTATTAAAACATAATACAGAACTTAACATAGTCTCCGTAGCTGTGTTCCCTAGGAAGGAGATTCTAGACCAAGATTTGTTTACAGGAAGTTTACTGTTGACTGAGTATAGGAAAACCACCTGTGAAGGGGTGAGGGTGCAGAATGGTACAGAAGGAGGTGAACTGAGGGCATTGACAACACAGGTCTGCCTGGTGAGCTCTGAAAATGAAGTGTCTTTTCATAACTGTCCTGGCAGATTTCATACCTGGCAGATTATTTTTCAAGGGACTCTTGGAAGGGGACAGATCTCTAGGAGATTGAGATAAGTGGGTCAGGCCCTTAGTCCTCCATGTCAAACTAGACTTTGGGTTGCATCTAGTTCTAGATAGAACATGTAACCTTGGAGGAAGTAGGTCTCTTTACTCAGGGAAAATTCCTGGGAAAGGATTTAGCTGTGACTCATGAGCAATCTTCATGCCCAACAGCTTTGAGAGTATGTGTCTTCATCCTGGAAGAGGATTCGGGTTATTGACCTAGTATCCACCTATTGACCATTTGTCTATCTTCTTTTGGAAAATGTCTATAGAGTCTTTGCCCATTTTTCAATTGAGTTATTTGCTTTTTTGCTATGAAGTTGCATGAGTTCTTTTTGTATTTTGGATATTAAGCCCTTATCGCATGTAGTTTATGAATATTTTCTCATATTCTGTAGGTTACCTTTTCAATTTATTGATTGTTTCCTTAGCTGTGCAGAAGCTCTTTATCTTGATGCAGTCCCACTTGTTTATTCCCTCATATTGTCAAGAAAAAAAACTGTATCGACTTAGTCTGAGAAATGGATTAATCCACCTTAGTTCAGTTGTCTGTGCTTCATTCAGTTACATGTACAAGAGGGAGAGTCCCATAGTATAAATAGGTCTTCAGGGTCAAGAGCAAGGGCAGATTATTTTCAAGGGACTCTTGGAAGGGGACAGATCGCTAGGAGATTGATCTTAGTCTAGCTACTTGGAATTCTCTGTTTTGCCTTTTAGTAGCCTCTTCTACTATGATTAACAATTAAGACACATTTTGATACCCTGTGAACTTGGGCTAGACTGTAACTGCTTCATGGGACACAATCTCAAGGTTGGTATGTTTTCCTCTCAGGTAACTCTGTTTTTGCTTGGAAATTTTAAAGTGTTAAAACATGAAAATTTGGTAGGTCAAATATCTGAGGCTGGAAGACAACAAGCTCAACAGAAAAAAATTAGCTCCAATATTGTGTTTAAATTTAGACATGCTTTTGGATTGATCACAAATCTGTACACCGTAGATGCAAGAATGTACAATGTGTTTGCAGAAGTTAGAGATTTGCTATCTAATGATAATATCCTAAATTGCAGTCAGCCATGTTCCAAGTAAAGGATCCATAGTTTAATACTATTTTAACATTAAGGGATTGCAGAAATGTCTTTTAAAAGTTTGCAACAATACAAAATTTTAGTAGTTTTTATTTTCCTAACATGTTCTTCCTATTCTGCAAGGCAGAGTTTTGTTGATGGAAGACACTTTTTAAATTTTTTAAAAATATTTTCAGTGAGAAAAAAATAAGAATTGATTTATGAGAATGAGAAAGATAGTTATAAAGATACAAATAACTCAAAGTGTAACTATTTATATGTTAATAAATGTTAAAAACACTTTGAAAGTATCATAGGTACTTAAATTATCTAAACAGATAATTAACCTTAGCTTCATAGACAATCCTTTACATTGTTATTATCCTGAATATTTTCTGACATTCTAAGCAAAAGGGATTATTAGTTTATTTAGAGACTCTCACATTGACCTGTCTTCACAAAATAATACAAATAACACACAAAGAAGCAAGCGAGTCTTGCTATCATGAAGCCAGTGTTTAGTATAATTTTACAGTCAGCAGTCCAAGTATTTTGACTATGTATATTTTGCTGCTTCTTTACTTGCTACACTCTACTTCAGCCATAAAATAAATGGTAATGTATTCTGTCAACAGAATGAAATAATGCTACTAGGTAATAGAGTCTGAAATGTTTACAAACCTATAAATGAAGACTTGCACCATTAATATGAATGAATATAATCAAATGCTTTCATGATAATTGCTACATATGTAGCATAGCATAACCTGGCTATTTTTAGTATAATAGTTGTAGGCTTTATAATCAAGAAAAAACTATTAGTGCTCACAAGCCCTGGTTTTCATGTTACTGGTTTTCATGTTCTTTTAAAATCTTTCCATGTAAATGTCAAAGCAATTAACGTAGTTTCCTATGATTCCTTATGAACGCAAACACACTTGGTATCATAACATATCTAACTTAACCATTTTGAAAAGTAGACTAGCCCATTTAGAAAAACCACCCAGTCAAGATGTTAAGTCAGGTGGGATTCTTTCTATTGGAATCTGACCATACGCCACCATCTCAGACAAATTCCACAATATTACATACAAAGTGTGAAAGAAGAAAGGAATCTTACAAAGCCAACATAAGTGGGATGGGAAGCTTCAGCTCTCCTGTGATGGGCCGGATCAGGAACCACTGAGATCAGCTTTCAAGGAAGGAGTCATAAGATGGTATCTGCTTCAGCTCTCAGCTGCTACTGGATTTACATAAATTGTGGAGAGTCCTCTCACCCAATGTCAGGCCCCTGCTGGAACTGCTAACATCCTCTGACTAGTAAAGGCAGGACTGTGGGCACCAGATGTTCACAGATTATCTGAAGAGACCTTGGCAGCTGTGGAATATTACCGCCCCCATCTCTGTGGACAGCTGAGCTCAGGTGCTCGCCCAATGTCTAAATACAGATGCACACCTGGTTCCAAAAAAGCTGACTGTTTAGTCAAACAGTGAACATTCAGTAACATTATCCCATAAAGCTCAATGCAATACGTGGGTAAATTTTTTTAATTGAAATAATGTTTCTTCGTTGAAAGAATTAGAAAAAATAATCAAGCCAGACATAAATGAAGACATAAAGAGTGTCAAGTTTGGAGATTTAAGCGTAGATAGATAGATAGGTAGATAGAACATTTACTCTTTATTGAAAACCTAAGAATGAAAAGGAAATGGTAACAAAAGTATAAGAAATTCATGAGGATTGTTTGGTAACAATAATAATTTTGCATATAAATAAGCATAATTAATTATTTAGGTACTAACATCAAACATTAAGAAGGACATAGAATTTTCTAGAACATCTAAGAACTTACTGTATTTTTCTGAAAGTAAAATGCATATACTGAGACTAGTAACATACGTATAATCCTCTCTACTATATGACCTGCAATTCTGTACCATTTATTCCTTCATTGCAGACATGATCTGAATACTAGAGAGCATCTTTACAAAACCATGGCCAAGTATAAATCATAAAAATAGATATGAATCATTTCCTTCTGTGAATTTATCTGACTTATCTCTGGATTGATGGTACACTATTACGTATATCAGTTCTAAGCTCCATTTTTTAAAGGTCTGGTTCTCCAAACATTTTGTTTGGTCTTCCCTTGATAGTGGGTAGAAATCTGTTAAATGACATTTTAAAAATTGCAACTTAAACGGGGAGAGGGAAGTAACGGCATTACATCAAAATAAGTGACCTGGGCCTGGGGCTATGGTCTTTATGTAAATCTCTCACAAGCATTTTGTGACCTTGAGCAGTAAAAATTTATGAGCTCTTAGGCTCTTCTTGGCTACTCTATAAGACACTTCCATTCATGTCTGGTTGAGCAAATAGTAAACACAACATCAAAGGAAAGAAATCCAGCTTTACACTGTGAAGTACACATTTGACTTTTCTTTTTTTTTTTTTGCACTAAAAATACATAGAGAAGAGAATCATTATACATGGCATTGTTTTCAAAATAGAAAAATTGTATCTATTGGGACATTCTTTAGGCTTGTTCAAAAAGAAAATGTTCTTCTCTCTCTCTCTCTTTTTAAGTATAAACAAGGGAAATGATTTCTGACTGTCTTGTTACTATAGGAAACTATATTTTCAGCAGGAGAGAAATAAGATTGCTTTCATTATTTTAATTGTATGACAGTTTTCCCAATGCAGAAAAGAATTGACTTTGGAGGCTTAAAAAAGCACTCATATGTAATGAAAGCTCCTTGTCACATTGTAAAAGCATATGATACTGTCCTACCTTTCAAAAAGATGTGAACCTTTCTGCAGCTGTTTCACATAAAGTATCATGACACTGGGTAATTTAACTTTTGAAATATTTCATCCATAAAAACAAGTTTTTTGAGACAGAGTTACATGTAACCCAACTGCATTCATTCATATTCACTGTTTGCTTTTGTTGAATGCATAAATGATTTGCCCAACTGTGTAATGAAGTTTATTCCAAGTTTCCCCTAAACTCTATCTATTTTCCTTTGGAATGGAGTGGATAAGCTGTATAAAACCTGCAATTTATGTGCAATGAGGTAAAATGCTAGCAATGGAAGTGTTCTGATTTAACTACAAGGAAAATATTTAGTTGGGAGCAGGTATCTCTTCTATATTTGTAACCTCACTTTTCTTTTTAGGTGTTGTTTTTATTAGCACACAGTAGCAATGAAAGAGTAAATTGTAAACATTCATCATCTAAGCATTGCATTTATTGATTTTCTCATATGTAGCACTTTGCGTACTTGGTGATATATGTAAGAACCCAAGAGAAATGAAAGGTTGTAACTGTTCACTGATGATGAATCTCCGATGAGAGTTTAAAAATGAGTTAAAAAAAACAACTCTGTAACAGTACAATAACAGGAAAATGCTCATTTAACACCCTTTACATGCATCATCTGTGGCTTACAGGGACAATGAATTTTGTGCATGCTAACACATGTATGCCTTTACTTCCGAAAAGCCCTCTGCATCTATCCCATATTTATGTACAACCTGCCATTCTCAAATCAAGGTAAAAACCGCTGGCTTTGGAAGGTTACAGTGATTTCCAGATGTTAATTTTCCATAACATCAGCAGATATCCAGAGTAGCCGTATGCTTTTTATTTTGTTACATTGGCAGTTGAAGCAATGATATAAGAATGTAAATGTGTTAATGACTGCTTTTGGCTTACACGTGATTTAAATGCATAGATGTCGTGAGTCCATGAAAATAGATTCCCATTTAGATTTGAAAATTCATTTAATTACTGTGCATAATGAGTGCACAGTAGAGTTAATACACTTAGGCATTGATTAGTGATTGATAGAGATTAGGGCTGAAATATTACATAAAATTTAATTTCCACCCCTCGTCTTGTGAACTAGGTGTGTCCAATATGATTATCATCTGTTTTTTGTAAAGATATTCTGAATTTTTGTAGTTTTTTGAGAGTATAAATGAGAAGAGAGAAAAAGTGATATCGTTCCCATTTATGCAAAAAAGACACACTTTTTTTAAACTAACATTATTGTCCATAAAACATCTTTCATTATTTCCACGTAGTTCTTGTAAGCCTCAAACGTGGTACTACCTTATTAAATAAGCATCTACTAAAGTACTCCTTTTTTATTCCCTTAAATAGAAGTAAATCACACACACACACACACACACACACACACACACACACACAAATGTATAGCAAGCAGGCCAGGCTTAAATTCATTCTGAGCATGGCTTTATATAACTTAAACATCTTTTTTTTTTTTTAAATTTTATTTATTCATTTGACAGAGAGAGAGATCACAAGTAGGCAGAGAGGCAGGCAGAGAGAGAGGGGGAAGCAGGCTCCCTGCTGAGCAGAGAGCCCGATGCGGGGCTTGATCCCAGGACCCTGAGATCATGACCTGAGCCGAAGGCAGAGGCTTTAACCCACTGAGCCACCCAGGCGCCTAACTTAAACATCTTTTAACATATCACGATGGGAAAAAAATCTACTTAATGTTCTCAAATCATGCAAACTTGACTTTTTTTGAGAATACATTTTTCAAATGCTTCTTGAAATCTAGATAAATGAGATTACCTAGTGGAAATGCATATATCCTAAGGTTCATAAACTCATATTGACAACAGGAAGCTAAGGATGGGCACAGGAAGCAGAAGCCGAGAATCAGAAGTCCCTGGGTTGCAAGTTCCTGTCCATCATCTTTTCCTTGACCTTGGGAAATGCCTTGCTTTCATTTTGCCTCTATATTTTGTAAAAGGTAAACTATTTTTCTTTCACATAGTTCTAGATTTTAGTGGAGGCACTTCAAAGGCAGAAGTACTGCCTAAAGGGAAAAAAATAGCGCCATTAATAAAAAACATAAATACGGTTAAGCCCAATTAACGGAAAGATGAGTCTAGTGCATTACTGGTATGAAGTGTGAAACTAAGCTGATTTAAGTTCTGTCCATCTTTTCTCCTGGATGCTACCACATGCATAAAATGTCAAGGCACTAATTTATATTGTATACATTCTCTGAAAAGGTCAATGTCCAGTGCTATGCCACCTAGCCAGTGACTTGTTTTCCAGAAACTTTCTCTGTAACACAGTCAAACATGAGAAAAGATGCCAAACACCTCAAATAGCGATTATCAAGCTCTCTTATAGAACTATGCTATTGTTTCTGTCTTCAGTAACAATCTTATTGACCATAGATAATTTAACATATTATTGTTTGCAGTTTGGGCTATTTTTCTCACACTTCACAGCAGGTAAGAAAGAGTTGAGCACAAAGGGTTTGAGAATGATGACAGGTGAAAAGCTCAGCTCAGGGATAGCAGAAATGTCAAATTGACAGTCAAGTATCAAAGAATAAGACAGAAAAGTAATAAAAAAATTGAAGTAGTGTGGTGAGTTTTACTACTATTGACCCTGGATCTCCAACAAGAAAAAAATGAAACTATATTTGATGTCCTCTGATTGCATGAAGTTTATAATCCATTTTTAAAAGATGTCATAAAACCATGGGGGTATTAAACCAGGGGAGGATGTGAGAGATTATCTGAGACTAGAGTTTCTCATTTTACAGATGAAAAACTGAAGCAATGTGAGTTTCATCATCTACCTAAGGTTATAAATAAAGATTTATAATTAATAAAATTTTACTTGTCGGGGTAAGCCTTATTTATAAAGTTCTCTGTGTGAGGTAGTTTATTCCTTAGCAATGTAGTGTGACTGTGTGTGTGTGTGTGTGTGTGTGTGTGTGTGTTATATGTATATATATGTATGTACATATATATGAATATATATGTATATATTCATTTTTATTTTTATACCAACATATGCATCTTTCCAGCAACTATATATGAGAAACATATGTCTTAGTTATCAAGTATAACATTCTTCCAGTATTTTTATAATATTTTTAAAACTCATATTTGAGGTTGAACATATTTATACTATTAGGATTCACCCTAAAATTCACCCTAAATGTACAAGTCTATATCTAGAAAATAAACCTAATTATGTCCATAATCACTTAATAGTCAGTATTGGGGTGGGAATAAAGAAGCGTTCCCTGGGGCACTGGGTCGCTCAATGAGTTAAAGCTACTGCCTTTGGCTCAGGTCATGATCTCGGGGTCCTGGGATTGAGCCCCGCATCGGGCTCTCTGCTTCCCCCCTTTCTCTGCCTGCCTCTCTGCCTACTTGTGATCTCTCTCTCTCTGTCAAATAAATAAATAAAATCTTTTAAAAAAAAAAAAGAGCGTTCCCTGTTGGGTCCTGTTATTTTACGGATACACATGATAACAGATGGACTTCACATAGGTAAATCTATTAGGGATATGCCAAATGGCAAGCCAAAAAAAGGAAGAAGAAAGCAAAGAAATATTGGAAACTTTCAGGCTATGCGTTAGCCCTTCATTATAGTATGGTTTGTATTTTCCAAACGTGATGCATGAGCCACTTGCATGAGAATTATGTAGTCATGTGGTAAAGAAGTAGCTCTGATATCTGTGCAGGGAGAGAAGGAAAGAATGAGGCATGAGTAGCCAGCATCTCAGGTTGCAGGGTAGGTCTGAAACTTCATGACCAGGCCAAAAATTTGGAGATCCAGAGCAAAATTTACCCCCTGCATGCGTGTGTGTGTGTGTGTACTCACACACACACACACATTTCTGGAGAATATAATTAGACTTTGGAAGACTTGTAAAGGAAGTAGTGAAGAGTGAATAAAAATTATCCAGGAGAAGAGATAGAAGTGTATCAAGAAAATAGTGCTTCAATAACAATGATTAGAATTAGTCCATGTAATAGACGTGGAGGTGAAATAGAAAACACAGTGTATTTGGTCAACAATCTCTCGAACATGGAATATGAGGAAGTAATTGTGGATGCCAGAGAATTAGGTCAGCTTATACCAGAAAGGTATTTATCAGCCTGGGCAAGGAGACAGCGTTTGAGAAAGAAATCTTTTGAAATGACAGAGATTAAGCATGTTTAAATACTGACAGGGAGAAGTTGAAGAATCAAGAAAGAGAAAAGGTAATTGACAAAGGCTGTCCTGTAGAGATGCCATTGGCACTTGCCATCTGTTCCCTTGTAACTAGAGGAAAGGTTTTCCTTATTTCTCTCCTCTCCTCAGAGTTATCTCCATTCCATGATTGTTTTCCACTCATGAGTCTTACTTCTCACCCCACTGAAATTTGCAGTTAACTCTATGCACCCCACGAGCTTGCTCTAACCAAGGTGATCAGTGATCCCTTTTGGATAAATCAATACAGTACTTACTTCATTTTCAGTGACCTTTGATTATATTGACCATTGTCTTCTCAAAAGAATCTCCTCATAATGCTTTCACATCTGCACAAGAATGCTTATGGCAATGTTTTCATAATAGCCACAAACTGGAAGCAATTCAAATATTTATCAAAATTATAAAGGATAAGAGCACCTGGATGGCACAGTCCGTTAAGCATCCAACTTTTGGTTTCAGCTCAGGTCATGATCTCAGGGTTGTGGGATCCAGTCCCATGTCAGGCTCCATGCTCAGTGTGGACTCTGTTTGAGGATTCTCTCTCTTCCCCACACCCTTTCTCTCAAAAATGAATAAATAAATCTTAAAAAAAATTATAGAGGATAAATTGTAGTGGTTTTATTTTTACTTTTACTTTTTGTGGTCATTTTATTTGATGGACTATTATACAGTAATGAAAAGGAATGAACTTTATTTATAGGCACTGACATGATGATTCTCACAAACATTAACGTTAAGTGGAAAGAGCCATAATCAAAATAAGTTTCCAGTTATTTAAAACTCAAACTTCAGAAGAAATTATATTATACTTAGCAACTTAGGAGAAACATTATTTTCTGAGTGTGAGAAGAGTGGGAGTTGGTAAGGGGCATGTAGGGTTTTTTTCATGGGTACCAGAAGTGTTTTATTTTTTATCTGGATTGTTGTTACATGAGTTCACTTTAAAATACTTTATCAAGTGGAACATTTGTGTTTTATTAACATTTATCTATGTGTGTTATATCTCACGTTAAAAAAAAATTAGAAACATTAAGTCAAGAATGCTAAGTAAGACCACCCTTTCCTCCTAGCTTTTATGACATTATGCTTTTGCATTTTTCTTATTTTTCTGACTGCATCGTCTCAGCATCCCCCTGTAGGGTCTACCACCCCTCAAGTTTTGATATTAATCAAAACTTTTACTTATGTCTGTTTTCAGAATTCCCCTTGGTAATCTGCTGCTTTAACAAGCCTCTGGTTATTATCCACAAGCCATCTATATATATATTTCAAGTTCAGACCACTTTCTGAAGCTCTAGGCCCACATGCCCAGCTCCATAATTAGTATCTCTTCCGGAATGCCTCGCAGCCATCTCAAATTCAGTGTGCCACTAACCTAAATATTGTCCTACCAGAACATCTCCCTCTCCCAGCTTTCCCTCGTTCAATGAATAACTATTTATACCCCATTGCCCAAGCTGTGGACTCGGGAGTTATGCTAAATTCGTCCAGTCCATGTATTCCCATCCTATAAAATGCCAAACCCTGTGGAATCTACCTCCTAAATAAGCTCTAATTTGCCTGTGTCCCTTCAATTTTCTTGCCAGCAAACTGTCCAGACAACAATTAACTGCTTGCATTTCTGTGCCAGCGTCCGTAGCACATTCCTGACTTAAGCAGTGCCCCCTATCAATCTAACCCACAAAAGAACAGCCAAATAAACATTTTTTAAATATATAATGAATTCTGATCTCGTCATTCACCTAATAAATCTAGCATGTTTCTCCAAGTTTGTGTAAATAAATTTTTTCCATTGACTTGATAAATTTCATTAGGGTGGATAGATTTGCACCTACTTCTCAAAGGACACCATGCATATCTACGTTAAATAAAGGACTGTAGTTATGCCAAACTTAAAATTACCAAAGAAAAAAAAATAATATTTCATTACTACCAGAGTATGCATGACTGATAGTGGATCATTCATTTCTAGACCTTATCCTTTATAAATACCTTATTCTAATAGAAGGAATACCACCTGTGATCTCCACATATTTTCTTCCATATGTTCTTGCCAATTCCAAACTAACAGCTTGAAAAGTGTTGGGAACTAAAAAAAGAAACAGACTCGTCCCTTAGCTTCAATATCATGACACTCTAGCGTTTGTTTGTTTGTCTAGATCTTCTCATCAGGCTTGAGTTGGAAAGCAACTACATTATGGAAACACAAAAACGCAAGACTGTGAATGCCGAGAATGTTTTTTGTGTTTGGTGCTCTAGCCCTAACCCCTGAAACGCTGCCTGGACACAGCAACTTTTCTCTGTTAAAGAGTCTCCAATGAATGAGTGGAAATAGAATCTGTTCTGCCAGATTCTCTTTTGAGAATCTTTGCCAAAATTTCCCCAAAATAACTCATAAGTCAACAGTAGGCATTTAAAATGGAAGGTTATCATGTAGAAGGGTAAAGGGAAGGCCATGATCTAACTGAAGTGAAGTGGACCAAACACTACGGGGAAAACAAAACAAAACAAAACAGAAAACCAAGCAGCCGAAGTCAGATTCATGGGAAATAAACATGGAAGATAGCTGAATCCTATTAACTGATTGGTGATAGAGAAAGATACAGGACATCTTCCAGTGAGGCACTATCTTCTCGTGTTCTTACCTAATTGAACCACCTGTTGGTAGAGTCCCATGAGCAGCTGGTCTGCCTTTACCTGTGGCATCTCTCCAATATATGGTGGCTTACATACTTAGTCACCAAAATGCCCAATTAACACTTAGGTCAAATCTTGTAGACTGACAGAAAAGAAGAATAGTAAGTGTCTCTCTGAAGTAGAATGGAGGAGATGGCATTGCTGGAGATATTATTGTCCCCTGTGGAGGCATGAAAATTGGTAGGTGGTCTGAAAAAGCATGCTAGTTGAGGCAGCGTAGAGAGGATAAAGCAATGAGTGAAATGGATAAATAATTGGACCGAGAGCAGCACCTTCTGGTTTTCCTTCTCATCTAATACTTCCTAGCAGAGAGGCCCTGGGGAATTCATTTAATTTTCTTGAGTTGGGTTTTCACGTGTGTAAAATAAGGATAAAAACTACCATGTCTACCTCTCTGAGGCTTTGGGAAGATCAGGCTGGATAATATCCATGAAACAGCTTTATGAAATTTATAGTTCCCTTTAAATCATCGTTTTTGTTATAATTATTATCATAAAGCACTGTAGCATGTACGGTGGGACTTCTTTACTGAAAGTGTGTCTTTTGTCTTTTAAGAGAGATTCTAAGGTGAGTCCCACCTTTGTATTCAGTGGTAACCGAAGAGCTCATCCCCGGGGTCTGCGAAGTCAAAGCAGAGCACGGCCTGTGCGGGTCTGAAACCTGACTAAAGATCAGGGAACTACAGAGTATAGTTCAAGATAAAGCTGCCTCTTGATCACCTTCTCTGGGGAGAAAAAAGAAAAAAAGAAAAGAAAAAGGAACAAGAAGAAAAGGCAAAAAGAAACTGCCGCCCAGAATGGAAGTCTTGATACAATAATGTCTGAGCCTGGCTTCTTGAGAGGAGTTTAATCACTGCTTAGTCGAGGAAGAGGCAGAAGAGGGCTGTCACCTCATTCTCTGAAGAGACAGGTCAAAAATCTGCCTCTGCTTTTTGTGGCAATTAATCCCACAGCATTCTCTCTGCAAGGGACCCTGAAAATGGCAAGGGCTTTATAGGTATGAGGAATCTTCCTCGCGGCTACACATCCAGATTCCAAGGAGAGTGTGCATCTGTGTCTCCATCACAGCGGATAGTGAACAGTATGGCTAGAGAATACTTACACAATAAAAGAAGAGAAAGTACTCTTAGCGTCTAAGTGCTTAATTAGAGATGCACTGTGTTTAGATTCTTGGTTGGCATTTTGAAAATATTTCTATGGTATCATCAGGGAAGCCTAAATTTAAACAAAGTGGTTCATCTGAAATTTGGGTGCCCTGTTGAATTAAAATCAGAAATGAATCCAGTTGCTCCAATCTCTCTTCTTCCAGAGAATACAGAGTTGGGAATGGGGATTTAATTTGGGAAAAATAAGAACCTCTTGACCTGCCTCACACATAACACATTAAAGCCAGCCTGGTTTTATTTCCTTTGTTCACTTTTAGTTGATTCTCAGCAAAAGCAAATAAAAAATAATTGTTTGATTTTGGATGGTTTTACATTTTCCAATTCTCAATGATTTACCACATCTTTAAGCCCTCACCCTGGGTCACTGAACAATTCAGAGTTTTGCTGTCTCTAGCAAAGACACAAGAAAAGGCAATTGCGACAGAACACCGTGTCTAAAGTCACGTATTTCATATCACAAAGATGTCAGAGATAATTTATTTATGTCCTTTTAATTTGCAGATCACAGAAATGAGATCGAGAAAAATTAAATAGCTTCCAAGGTCACAAAACTGATTAATGTTGAAACAGGTTGAAAACCCAAGTTTTCTGACTCCTGCATCCGTGAAGTTCCCTGTGTGCATTGTCTCTCTCCCTCTTTTCTCCAGACTTAGTTCTGTGCTAATGCTTCCAAACAAGAACTCAGTGCTCTGTAAACATGCCGCATTCTTTCAGCGGCAAGTTAAGGAGGTTGCTTGTTTGGGTTCATATTTTTTTAAGGATGAACATCTCAAAAGACTAAATAGAAAATAAAAAATTAATGAAAAACAAGTGTTTATATAATTACAAATATTTGGCATTCACTAAGCTGTCGAATATTCTTCTCCTGACTGAAAAGTGAAGAAGCGAGATATGGAGTTTTTTTAAGTTTTGTTTTGGTATAAGAGTATCTTCCATCCATGAGATGCCTGGATACATAGAAACAGTAGGCTGAACAATGTGTCCCCCCAGTCTACCACCTCTCACAACACACACACACACACACACACACACACACACACACACACACATACACACACGCACAGAAACAGATACCCACATCCTAAGCCCCATGATCTGTGAATGCTTTCTTATTTGGAAAAAGGAAATTTGGAGATGTGGTTAAATTAAGGATGTTGAGTTGGAGAGATCATTTTGGATTATGCGTGTGGTCCAACATGTAATCATAAGACTCCTTGTACCAGGCAGGCGGACATTTGACAACAGGAGGGCAGAAAACCATGTAACCACAGCAGCAGAGATTGCAGTGATGTGGCCAAGAGCCAAGGAGTATGGCGGCCACCAAAAACTGGGACAGGCAAAGAATGGATATTCCTCCCGAGCCACTGGACTGAACCAGCCCTGCCACCTCCTTGATTTTGGCCCTCAAAGACTCATTTCGGTCATCTGGCCACTAGAACTGCAAGAGAATAAATGTCTGTTGTTTTAAGCCATTGAGTTTGTAGTGATTTGTTACAACAGCAGTAGGAAACTAATATAATAGCAATAGATATTTATATACATATATATATATATATATGTATAAGATAAGGAATGGAGTTATCTAATCAGAAAAATATTAAAATTAAATTATGTCCTTACCCCAGAACTTTGGAGGAAAAATCTCACTGAAAAGTTAATATCTTCATATGATCATCTTGTTTTCCTGTTGCTAAATTCATCACAAAAGGGAAATGCATAATATGTCATCTAACCTGTGGTCTGGATTAGGCATTGACAGAATTTTGGCAAATCCTAATAATCTCAAAGGTGGCTCGTGCAGGATACCTGTAAATAAATTACTCAGGAGGAGCTTCTTCCAGTAGAAGTTCATTAGCTAAGTATTTTTTCCTCTGATATTCTCTCTATATCTTGTCACACTCATTTAAAGGAAAACTATTATTTAAGGTGATGTACTGCACTGGTCTGCACCTGGACATTTCCAGGATGTGGGAATCTTGTAGGTCACAGTATCATCAAGGATCCCTACCAGGCCCAAGGGAGAACATAAATGAAAGCAGGTGAGATGCCTTGAGCTCTTGCTCTCACATCTGCTCCCCCAACACCCATCTCCATCTATTTACAGGGTATTATTACCTAGTGGTAGAAGCCAAATTCTAACCAATACTGAGAACTCTCCAGGGAGCAGTAACTTGAATTGGAATAAAGGTCAGGCTATTTACAAGAATGTAAATGTGAAGGTGTCTGCTCATTTTATTTTATGGACCTGTTCACAAATAGCCCTGGGAAAGAGAACAGGAGATTAAATCAAAAGTATGTTTTAATGTGTAGAACAGAGAATTTAGAAGCTGAAAATCTGTAAGTTAATGTGAGTTTCACTCTTTTCTACTTTCCTCATGTACTGTGGCAGATACACACTAAGGTGAATCCCAGTGAGTCACACTCATGTAAAATACACCCCCCTCTTCCCCCAAGAGGATGGGTGCAATCTGTGATTTGCTTCTGGTCAATGGAATATGGCAAAAGTGACAGGACATCACTCCATGATTATATCACATTGTATGAGACTCCCATCTCGGCAGACCAGACAGATTCTCTTGCTGGCCTTGAGGATATTAGGTGCCATGTTGTAAGGCCTGTGGTGGGGTTATGTGGCAAGACCTGAAAGAGAGGGGTAATGCAAAAAGCTGAGAGTGCTCTATGCATGCCAGCCAGCAAGAAATCAGAATCTTCAGCAAACAATCCTATGAGCTAGGAAAAGAACCCGACCCTAGGAAGGAACACAACTAGCTGGCATCTTGACGGCAGCCACGGGAGACCCAAGAGGACTCAGCCAAACTCTGTCCTAACTCCTGACCCGCAGAACCTATGAGGTAATAAATGTATGTTGTATTAAGCTGCTAGGTTTGTAGTTATTTATTAAGCGACAATAGAAAATTAATACATCCATAAAATCTGTGAATCAGTTTCTTAGGGTTTGTCAAATAATCATGTAGAATAACTTGCACATAGTAAAATTCAGTGAATATTAGTTATCAACATGCTTAATGAAAATTTTGAAAAATAAGGGATTAAAACCAAGAAAGATTTATAAACCTATAGTTCTATAATTTTTTTCATATACAGAGGTGCTAGATTATCCTTAAGCTTTGAGCACTTTGTTGAACCTCATAATTCCCAAACCAAAATAAACAATCTAATCAGTCTAAAGATTTGGAGGACAAACGTTTTGTCACTGCCATCAGTGTGTATGAATTCCACTGTTTTACAATTTGACATATCTAGTCTTTGACACTGACATCACATTCTTTCAATATAATTCATTTCATGTAAATGATTTTAAAAGAATCACCTTAATCCCAATAGAAAATTGTGAGTTAATTATTTGGGGAGAGGGGTTAGTAGAACAAACTGGACTCTAGATCTTAACTTGTATTGGGACACTTTGCAAACACATCCCTTGTGTAGACTTTGAAGTCAAAGACCTGGACTTACATCTAAGTTCTGTTATTATGTTTTATTTGACCCTGAAAGTCACTTCTCCTGGGACCTCAACTGTCCTAACTTCAAATGAAATTTTTCCTTGTTATTATTGCTGATGTCCATGAAGATATTTTCTAAAGTGTAACCTCCTATGAAATGTTACTTATTATTTGTTTTCCATTTTACTGATCCTTTATAAACATAAGAATGATAAATAGGAAAAAGAGGTCTCATATGTTCTCATTTTTTACAATCTCAATAATGTAGTTAAATTTTTGTTCTGTGATAGTCATTTTTAAAAGAAATTATTTTAACTCTCTCCTTTTTTTTTTTTTTTTCCTTCTCTGGCAGTTACATCTGCTGCTCTCACACTCATTACCCTTCCCATCTCTTTAGTTTTTTTCATTCAAAGTGAGAAAATCCATCAAGGTGATCAAAGGAAATGTCAAACATGGTAAAAAAGTTGAGTTAGATCATCAGTACACTTCAAAAACATCTGACTATGGTATTATCACAAGAAAGTAAATGCCCAGCAAACTGTTATCAAAATCACTGATCAGGTCTTAGAAGAAATTAATTGTGCTACATGTTAAAATCTGTGATACTCTTGGATTTTGAAACTCCTAAACAGCAATATTGCATATAACGTAGTGCTGTATGTAATGCAATGTGCATTAGTCTATTTGGAAAGCAGGGCCTCCAGTCTGACGAGTCTGAGGCCGTTCCTCAGAGGGATTACTCTGTTGAACTTTGACTTAGGCACCTAGAAAGACATTTACAACTATTATTTCTAAGGAAGAAACCAGTGAATACTTTTCTATGTAAAATAGCATACTTCTTGGGGCACCTGGGTGGCTCAGTCGTTAAGCGTCTGCCTTTGGCTCAGGTCATGATCCCAGCCTCCTGGGATCGAGCCCCACATCAGGCTCCCTGTCAGCCAAAAGCCTGCTTCTCCCTCTCCCACTCCCCCAGCTTGCGTTTCCTCTCTCGCTATGTCTCTCTCTGCCAAATAAATAAAACCTTTAACAATAAATAAATAAATAAATAAATAAATAAATAAATAAAATATCATACTTCCTAACTATGTGGTGGAATATATAATTCTGAATGGCAGGTAATGAGCTTGTTTGCTTTTTTTTTTTTTTTAAGATTTATTTATTTATTTATTTATTTGAGAGGCAGAGGCAGAGGGGGAGAGAGAGTTTTAAGCAGACTCTGCCCTGAGCATGGAGCCTGATGTGGGGCTCGATCCCACAACACTGAGGTCATGACCTGAGATCACAACCTGAGCTGAAATAGAGTGGGATGCTTAACCAACTGAGCTACTAAGACACCCCCCAATGATCAGATATTATAGATATTTAGTATAAAGTAACATTTGCTCATTTAAAAATTTTTATCACAATTGAAAAGCATACAAAGAAAACCAAAATTTTTCTCTCCCATTCCCAGTTCTCCACAAATATGACTAGCCTTAACCTAGTCTGTGTTTCAGGTGATGCCCTAGCAAGGAAGGGTATTTTCACTGATACCTGAAGCCAAGGTTAGGACGTAGCCATTGCATAACATGAAAAAAACATTACTATTAGAAGGAAAGTCGTATATAAAGGTCCTTGGAGAATGTAGAAATAGTGTCGAGGAAAATTAAAGAACTTTAGATTTCTGGAAGATATATATTAAAGAGAAAAGTTGTGAGAGAAGAACCTATAAAATTAGAAAGGGATTATGGAATCTCATCAACCATGTTGAGGAGTATAGACCAACCTAATGGGAGAAAGGTAGTTACTTAGATAACTTAAGGATGAGCAGGAGACAGACCTATGTTGTTTGCTAAAACAAAGCAAAATATCAGCATTTTGCTTTTAACAGTTTGGCTGCTCAGATATCCTAAGAAGCAAACAGCTGGAATCATTGTTTTAAAGGTAAAGATTAGATCACAGAGACAAAGGGAATCCCAGAGGGAAAAAGTTAAAAAAAAAAAAAGCTTAAACCAGAAAGTTATCACAAAAACCACAGGTGACCATGGAAGCATAAGTCCATATCACACACTGGATTTTAATTGTTATTTGGGTGGCTAGAGAGAAGTTTGATAATGTTGGAGAATCTGAACAGAGGTTCTCCATGTAGAACTAGGACCATTGCGGGGCCAGAAACCTAGGGTAGTGTAGGTGAGAAAAACACCTATTCTCTGGCAAAGAAAGTTGCCAAGAAATATTTTGTATCTCAGACTTTGAGTCAGGTTGAAAAATGAGAGTCTCTACCAAGAATCTTGTTTATGATGGAGTATAATTTGGCATAACATAAGCAGTTAAAAACTCCTAAGGAACAAATTACACTTAAAATTGTCTGTGGCGAGTAATGCCATTGTCTTTCTGACATAAAAAACACCATCCTCCTGGAGGAATGTATCTTCAGCACAGGACCAGCATCATTTCCACAGCAGACTTCTCGTCATAGGCTCTAGAAGTCAGAAGGCTTTGGGCTCATGTATTCATAGTGCTAAAAGCAAAAAAAACAAAACACAAAAAACAAAAAAACCTGTCAAACAAGAATCCTGTAACTGACAACCATCCTTCAAAAGTGAGGGAGAAATTAAGACATTCCCAGGTAAACAAAAACTGAGGGAGTTCATAACCACTAGACCTATCCTGCAAGAAATCCATGTTTAAGAATAGGTAGACTTAATACTGATAAGATGTCAGTACTGCCCAAAGATAACCACAGATTCAGTGGAATCCCTACAAAAATCCTAACAATGTTTTATGCAGGAATAAAAATCCATCCTAAAATTCATATGGAATCTGAAGTGACCCTGAATAACCAAAGCAATCTTGAAAAAGAAGAACAAAGTTGGAAGGCTCACACTTCCTAATTTCAAAACTTATTACAATTACTATTTAGCCATCAAAATGGTGTGGGACTGATAGAAAGAGAGACATAGAGATCAATGGAAAAGAACAGAAAGCCAAGAAAGAAACCCTTGAGTGTATGTTCAAATATTTTTTTTTACACAGGAACCAGTCTTTTCAATAAATGGTCTTGGACAAATTGGCTATCCACAGGCAAAAGAACGAAGTTGGATCCTTACCTAATACCACATGCAAAAATTAACTAAAAATTCATCAAAGACCTAAAGATAAGAGCTAAACCATTAAACTCTTACAAGAAAACATAAGGGAAAAGCTACATGAAAACAGATTTGGCAGTGATTTCTTGGATATGAAACCAAAGTCAGAGACAACAAAAGAAAATTATAGATAAACTGAACTTTGTGAAAATTAAGAATTTTGTGTATCAAAGAACACTATCAACATAGTGATAAGACAGCCTACAGAATGGGTGAAAATATTTATCAATCATATATCTGATAAGAGAATAATATTCAGAATACATAGAGAACTTCTAAATTCAATACAACAATGATAATAAAACCCAAACAACTGAATTCAAAGATGTGAGCAAAGAACTTGAATAGACATTTCTCCAAAGGAGGTATATAAATGGTCAGTAAGCACATGAAAAGATGCTCAACATCAGTAATCATTAGGAATGTGCAAATGAAAATCACAATTAGACAGTATTTCACATCGGTTAAGATGGACACTATCAAAAAATAAATAAACAAAACAGAAAATAACAGGCATGTGCAACAATGTGGAGAAATTGCTGGGAGGAATATAAAATGGTGCAGCCACTGTGGGAAACAATATGGAAGTTCCTCAAAAAAATAAAAATAGAATTACCACATGATAATCTCCACTTCTGGGTACATACCCCAAATCACCGAAATCAGGATCTTGAAGAGACATTAGTATACTCATGTTTATAATGGCATCAAGCACAATAGCTAAATATGGAAATGACCCAAAGATCCATCAACAGTCCAAAAGCATCCTGACTTCAGCTTGTAAGTGGTCCCTCTTGAAGTCTTTTTCAATGCTTCAAGGGGAAAAAATAGTCCTTTAAGTGGCATTCACTTTGTTAAAAGCTGGGAATCCAAAGACTATGCAAGTATTCTTACCTTAAATGGATAAAAAGCACACAAGATGTTTTTTGCAGGTCTACATAATGTTATAACAACTTTAACTTTTTAAAAAAAGTTAAATCAAGGGATGAGGATATACTTAGTGCATCTAAATCTCATTCTTTTCATATCTAACATAGTCAGTTGTCTTACTCAGTTTGGGCTACTATAAAGAATACCACAAACGAGGTGGTTTAAACAAAAAACATGTACTTCTCATGGTTCTGGAGACTGAAAGGCCAAGTCGGGATGCCTGCGTGGTACGGTGGCTGGTGAGGGCCCTCTTCTTGGTTTATAGATGGCAGCCTTCTCGTCGTATCCTTAAATGGCTAAGAAGGAGGGCTAGCTCTCTGCCTCTTATTAAGATGCTAATCCCATCATGGGGCTCCATCGTCATTACCTAATTACTTCCCAAATTTCCCACCTCCAAATACCATCACATTAAAGCTCAAACATATGAATTTGGAGGTGGGGGGTACAAACATTCAGTCCACAGCACCCAGCAATTTCTGTGTTTCTATATTTTTTTCTAAATTATGCACAAAAACTGAACAATTCCTTCTTTAGCTCATCACTTTCTTGTAATTCATCATAGATAGCAAGAAGAAAACATTTGGAATTTGCATCACTTGCAAATATCATTGGCCAGGTCTCAGAGATCATTAGTTACCATTTCCATTTTTCTCATTATATGTTGATCTTCTTTCTGGCTTCGAATAACATTTTCCTCACTATCCTAATACTTCTTAACAATAATCTCCTCGATCTTCTCCCAGCTTCCACTGAGTCTTCCCAAGGCATGCCCATCTTTTGAAAACAATCCTCCAAAGCCTTCTTAGCTTCTACCAGCCAAGATTCAGGAGAGAGAAGATAGGCCTTCCTCTCGATAAGAGGAGTAGCCAAGAGCTTGTGGCCATTTTTATTTTGTCATGTATGTCAGTTGATAGAAACACAGAAGGAAAGCCCTTGTTGAGCACATTTTGTCTTGGCCACATTCTAACACCTCTGCTAACATCCCCTTGTTCAAGTCCAAAGTCAAGGGACAGGAAAATGCACTCCTCTATCAGTGGGAAGAACTGCAAATTTACATGGCAAAGGGCAGGGGGGATGCATATTTGTGGTCAATAACTCAGTCTCCTGGAAGAGCTCTTAGTGGCAAAACATAGCCTAACTTTTCTTCTGTCTTCATATTAAACCCTACTTCAATGTCCTCTTAGAGTATGAAGGCAGCAAGTTTAATAGGCATTTCAGTACATATGTGTATGGAATTGGGAAGTGTTTTGGCCAGATTCCAAAGAGGGAGAAGAGTCCTATATTTCACCAAATCTTGAGTGCTGTTCTGGTACACTTACCACATACACACGTGTACGAAGGAGGAAGGTTGTCCTGTTGATCTGCTTTACTTCTCTAAGGTTCCACATGAACTAAATAATCATGCCATTTTAAGTAAAAAGTAATTTTAGTCATGAAATGAGGTTCCCTTTTGCCAGAGGGCAGCAAGAATGGAAAGAGCACAATTTGTAATAATCGCTTTTTAATGGTAATAGAGGTTTATATGGGTATATCAGTCGTACCCAAATACAAACCATGATGTCCACAAAAGGAAAACTCATGATTATGTGCATACTGTGCTACTGTCCCATTAGGGAATAGAAAATCACACTTCTAGAAGAGGTTTCAACTAATGGCTGTTATATATTATAGTATATCTAGTTTTTTATTATGTCATTAATGCATAATATGGTACAATTAGTCCTTAAGCATGTGATTAATTTTCTACTAACTGCTTAATGCTATTTGGCATTCATTACCAATGAATAGATATTTAATTAATGCTTGCTTATTCCTTGGCAACAACACAGTTGAAGTTTTCTTATCTCTGTGAATATACCCTGCTTTCCCTATCTTCTCTCAAGAAGACCTAAACTTTTATAGTGACACCCATTTAAGGAAATATCAGTATATGTTAAGTATGTGTAGCTATAGCTTATTTTATTAGTGGTGCTATTGTTTTATATATAAAATGTTTAGAATATAAAATATTTTAGGATGTACATGATTTTTTAACCCTAACTGAGAAATCATGAACAATGTCTGTGCTTTCTCTTCTTCCATAATTCCTAAACTATAGCTACTCAAAAGGCAGCAAACTAAATGCCATAATTAAAAAACCAATATAAATGTGTCAAGATGATGTCACCACTTCAAAGGACAATAGAAAGTTCAACATTTGTACGAATATATCAGAGAAAAGTATTCACTGGAGTCTAAAATACTGTGAATAAACAATTCCTGAAGCTTATTTTCCCTGGGGACGTATACCAGTTATTTGGCAAAGGACAGAGAGGAACATATACATATGGTCATAGAATTTTCATGTTCTATGAATATAGATGAAGTAAGCACGAGGTTGAAAGTCTGAGGGATGAGAACACAGTCATTTCAAGACTTTATTAGTATATTTATTTCCTCTCAATTTATAATTCATTTCATGGCAAATATTATTATTTATAAATATCTAGCATCAGGACTGACATGAAATATAGAAACCGCGTAGGAGGGGTTAGAGATTTTTCAATGATAGTCCCTATCAGTAGCTTTTTTCAGTCCCTACAGGCACTTTCACTTTGCATCTAACCAGGCCTGCTGATTTCTTGATACATTTTATTTCCAAATATTTGTGACTTTACATACATATGCATCCAACGGTTATTCTGAGTAATTAGGGTGAAATTATAAACCAGTCTTTTTTATTTCTTGGATGGATATTAAAAGCTAACGTACTTTGACCCTCCCCCCCAAAAAAAACCCCACATAATTCTTCTAAGTCTACAGTTTAAGTAAATGGGCAGAGGGGCATATTTGTAACTCACAACACAGTAGTGAAACTGAAAAAAAAATCCTCCTCAAAAATACTTTCTCCTGATTGTTCTACAGGCTTGTTTTCAGATGTAGTCCTGACAAACTTATCTGTAACCACACTATGATAATATGCAAATTCTCGGTTGTCTATCTCACAATTTTCATTAGTATCTATCATTTTTCATAGTTTGATGCATCAGTTAAACTTTCTATTTTTTCATCCTATTGCATATCAGAGAGTTGACATCACCGAGGACATCTGAGAAAATCCATATAAGAGATTAAAATCCATAAAGCATTAATATATATTTGCGCATATATAAGGATCGTCTTTGGGTTCATGGATGGATCTGAAAATTAAACTGATAAAGAGAGATGAACAGAAGAAAAGCATGTAGATTTATTTTATATAAGTTTTGGATGACAGAGGAGCCTTCATAAGGAAATGAAGACTCGACGAAATGGTTGACCCTTAGTCCTTTTATGTGTGGAGCAATGAAGAGTGGATACCTGGGGAAAGCTTTGTAGGTCAGAGGGTATGAGGAAAGTATAGCACATTGGGGGAAACAGCAGGGCCTGTTTGTTCAGATTCACTTCAGTGTCCCTTTGTCTTCGGGAAAATGGTGCTCCTTTCCTCAGGGTATAAGGAGGCGCCCCACACATAAAGTCTTTCCAGCTGAATTTAGGAGGGAAGGGCAAGGGGAAGGTCAGGGTCAGGGTGACCTTCCTGCTTCTGCCATTTTATCAAACTTCGTCAGCTTAAAATATTCAGTATGTGAACGTGCCTTATTTTAGGGTAGCGTGTTCTAAACCCCATCAGTTATATAGTAAGTAAGCAAATTCTTAGCATACCTAGAAAAACAAGTGATCAGGTTACCTGGATTTTATTAAAGACATTTTAATGGAGAATCAAGCTTTGAGCATGATTTTGAAGACAGGTGGAAAGGAAGGAAACAGCAGGTCCTCAGGCTCAAACAAAGAGAACACTTAGCAACTCTGTCCACTCCACCATTCCTGTTACTTTATTTACTTATAGTTAAACACACTCTTTTCTCCCCACTTTCTTCTCAACACACACATTCACTCACGAATAATCTTTTTTTTCTGCTTTATTGAGATATTTCCTGACCTCAGAACAAAGAATAAATAATTTATCTTTCACACTTTCTTTATTGGACTATAACCCAAATAATTTTATATCTTGAAATTAATTCAAAAATAGCAAATACTGGGGCACTTGGGTAGCGCAATTGGTTAAGCATCTGTCTTTGGTTCAGGTCATGATCTGAGGGTCCTGGGAGCGAGCCCTGCATTGAGCTCCCTGCTCCGTGAGGAGTCTGCTTCTCTCTCTCTCTTTCCTTCTGCCACTCCCCACCACACGTTTTCTCTCTCTCTCTCTCTCTCTCTCTCTCTCAAATAAATAAGTAAAATCTTTAAAAAATAGCCAAATACTATAAAGAAAAACATAATTTTAATTTTGAATAAATAATTGTGAGATTTTTAAAAATCTAAAAACCTCTGTAGTACCATATAACACCATCCAGGATAAGGTAGGGGTGTGTGTGTGTGTGTGTGTGTGTAGTTGCACGTGTACATATGGTATACATATGTATATGTGTTTGGATATGTATATGGGTGTACACACATGTTTAGGGATATGTATACTAGGATAGACCCTAAAAGGGTGGGGGGCAATAAGCAACTCAACTAGCAAACTGGGGCTGCCTCGTCAAAGATAAGTACACTAAAAAAGAGATTATGTGGGGCTCATTCTTAACATGTGTTTTTGGCATACCATTAAAGACAAAAAAAATCACACTGTTTTACTGATTTTCAGGAAAATGGAAGCCCATCAGTCCTCTTGAAGATCAAAATAGTTTTGTATTATTTGGGGGGCATGATATTTGTTTTGATATTACAGAATTTATTAGATGATTTCAACTGAATGTTTTTTAGTTTGTCATTTAAATGCATGAAAAACAAATTCATAGTTTCATACCTCTGGGTAGACGTTACGAATCTTGAGCCATGATAAAAATGACAATTTTCTTTCATACAATGGTAATAAGAGAATAAAGAGGATCCTTTGACGATAAATGCCACTTTTACAACTTAGGTTTCTGTTCAGTGCCAAAAAGCTGAGGAAAATATGTAGAACATTTTATTAAAGTGTCCGTTCTTTCCATCAGTCTTCATGAAAGCGTATTTTTTTAATCTGATGTTACCTGGACTCTTCTACCCCCTTTAATCTACTAAGTTAATGTGATTGGAGTTAATCGTCCCCCGCAGGACATGAAATAGTTAATAAGTTACTGGAGCTTGGTGAGCTTATGCTAAATGAAAAGAGCAGCTAAGATACTTGCAGAGTTTGGGAAATAGAGTTCCCAGGAAGTACTCCGCATTCCCAGATGGCTAAAAGCATTGAAACGTGTCCATACTCGGCAGATTTTTAGGCCTATTGATGTTTCTAGGTGACTGTTGTCAAGGTAATAACTTCAAGTCGTGGAGAAATGATGTTCATCTGTGCATCAATCATTTATCTATAAAAGGAACACATTTGTAGTAATAGTGTAAGTAAAATGGATTTTTTAAAGAAAACATGGGTGTTGTGCATTTACTCCACATTTAGTATCATAGTTTGTGTCTGTCTAGATATTGTTTAACTCTCCTCCAAAGAGGGAAATGCGTGTTCTCCTCTTGATTTGCCATCTGTCCAGCAAAGGCAAATAGCCCTTCCTCTCAGAGGAGGTACAGAGTTTCAACTCTGACTCAGAAAGAACCTCAGCGGCAGAGATGTATCTAGAGTCCTCTCCATTGGGAATGACACCTGCTTGTTAGAAAACATTGCATTAAACCACGCTTACATCCCATCTTCCACCTCCCTCTTGCCCTTCTCCCCCTGCCTTCTCTCTCTCTCTCTCTCTTTCACTCATTTAACTTGAAAATTGCATCTGTCCCTCCTCTAGTTGCTCCCAAAGTGTAGTTTTCCGAATGTTTGAGTTGAGAAGCTGTGTAGAATTGGCTAAATTAAATTTAATGAAGGGGAAAATGTGACTTTCTCTAAGACTAGGTTCCCTAAATTTAGTTTTCCACCTTTATTTTTAATCATATTCTTAATTATGCCTTATGAAAAGTATAATATTCTTACAGGAAAAATCTTGGATATTCTGGGAAATGAGTGTTCACACTATTATGTAATTTTAATGTTTTTTTTTTTAATTTCTAAAACAAAAATACCTTATTAGCTTCAAAATGGGGACTGGGGCATTTACAAAAAAAAAATGGGAGTTCTTGAATAGACTTGTCTTCGAAGAGATAGAAAATAGCTTCTGATGTTGTGAAAATGTGGGAGGGAAGTAAATGAAAGATGCTGATGAACTCAGTGTCCTGCTGGTAAGTCTTTGCTGTAGATGCTAAGGTCACCTTGGATATTCAGCTGCATGATTGTTCACATGCTGGGGGAGGGAAGAACCAAAGGTCAAAGGGTCTCAGCACTGTCCGAGCTTGTGCAGCCATTTTACAACACACGTTCTGCCATGTACTTTTCTCCATGATTTCAAAAAGCACATGATGTCTTCATTTTCATGTAATGATGAACAAATATAATATCTAATAAGATAATACGTGTTAATGGGTAAATAACTGGGATGAGCAAATGTGGGTGAATCTGGTACTCGAGCTTGCTCCTCACGTCCAGAGAATCTGCTTTTAATAATGTGTGCCTGGGAGTTAGGATTTGTTAAGAACTTTCCAGAAGATTCTGACATATAGCTAATGCTTAGCTCACTGGTTTGAAATATATGTAGAATTCCTTTGAAGGTGACAGCCATACACATACATATATATAATCTCACATTATGTGCAATTTCAAAATTCTATATACCTATATATGATAACTCTCATTTTAGTAATGATAATTTCTTCAGTAATTAACATCATGTGGTTAATTGTCTCTTCAATATGGCAGTTCCCAAGAAAATGTAAGAAACAATCTGGCAAATTATGATGCACATGTGTATCGTTCATCCATAGATGAAGGACCAGGACTGAGATAGATTTCACACAGAGAGTCTAGCATAAAATGAACAGCAGTGTTCAATGACTGATTTTTATCTCGGACTTGATTCTCAGGAGTTTCTAGTTTATTTATCATGGAAAGAAAATGTGTATGTGCAGATTAACATAATACACCCTAATAATTAGCAAATTGCAGTCATTCTGTAGTGTTATTGGTTATTTTCTTGTACAGTAGCATTGCACTGTTAACATCTTACTGGTTTCTAACTTTGATTTTGTATCTCTTCTTCTAATCAATGCAGAATGATCTATTAGAGGTTCCCACTTTAGAAAGAAAAGATTTATTTGAATTACCTCTCAAATGATTGTTTAACAAGTTAATTTTCTTACTAGTTGGTTGTTTGTGCTTGGTTGGTTTACCGTTGCCTTTTTTTTTTCTGTTTTGTACAGCATTCCAATATGTGGTAGATGCTAACCTATTTAATAGATTTGATAAAGCGTGTTTTCCTTAGAAACATTAAGGTCTGATCGAATGCTCAATCTAGAGATTGAAAAATATAATTCTGACTAAAACAAAGTGACTGAAGTCAGTCAGACAAAATTTCAAACTCCAGCTCTCCAGAGGCTAAGAACAAGTTTTGTAACAACTCTAATCTCCATTTCCTCAACAGTGAGTAGGGATAAATAATATCTGCTTTATGGAGTTTTTTGTGAGGATTAGAGATAAGATAGTTAAAGTGCGTAGTGCTTGGTAAAGTCTCAATAATAATAGCTATTAATTAACATGTATCACAATGCATATTATGCTGCAATGTGTATTTAAACATTACAATTGCTATTTGAATGTAAAAACTGATGATTTGTAAAATGATACCTATGTGTATTTTGTTTAAATGATAATCCTTACTTAGGTTTATGAATTGATATCTTCATTTATTTTGCTTATACTCTAATCCTTCCTAGAATTAGAATCTCAGGTTTTTTTAAGTTAATATATTATATAGAACAGCATTATTTTTAAATAGCTCATGAACAGACAATTGAAGATTTTAAATATATTTTTTTTAATTTTGGAGAGAGAGAGAGAAGGTGGGCGGGTGGTATGGAGGAACAGAAGGAGGGAGAGAATCCTCAAGCAGACTCCCCGTTGAATGCGGAGCCCTGCTCCATTCCATGACCCTGAGATTATGACCTGAGCTGAAATCAACAGTCAGATGCTTAACCAACTGAGCCACCCAGGTGTCCCAGATGACTGAAGATTTTAAAGTATTATTTAAAACATTTATTATTTAACCCTCCTTCGTGAAGTCCAAATATGGCAGGTTTTACTAAGCTACGTAGGTAAATGTTTATATTCATTTATTAAACAACTATTTATTGAGTACTTATATTTGAAAACTTCTGTGCTGGAAATTCCTATAAAAGTTCCATTTTTGCTTAGGAGGCAGCTATTGAAAAACAAAGAATGAAATTATTTTATTAAAACTGTAGTAAATGCGGGCGCCTGGGTGGCTCAGTGGGTTAAGCCTCTGCCTTTGGCTCAGGTCCTGATCTCAGGGTCGTGGGATCGAGCCCCGCATCGGGCTCTCTGTTCAGCGGGGAGCCTGCTTCCCCCTCTCTCTCTGCCTGCCTCTCTGCCTACTTGTGATCTCTCTCTCTATCAAATAAATAAATAAAATATTTTTTAAAAACTGTAGTAAATGCTAAGAAATTCATGCAGGATGGCATGAGAAGTTTACAATGGAGGATATGGCATAATTTGGGGAGGATAGATAAGGCTTCTCTGAGGAAACTATATCTGAACTGAGCTACCAATAATTTGTAGATATTAACTGGATGAAATGGGAGTGTGTTAAGAGGGGCCATTTCTAGGCTGAGGTACAAAATGGGCCAGTTTCCTGTGACAAAAAGGGAAATTGCAAGATTAAGGAATTTCAAGAAGGCTAAAGTAACTGTGGAGCAGAGAGTGAAATTTAGAGTTGTTTAGGAAGGGGCTGGTGACTTTTTGTGCAGAGGATACATAGGTTCTTGTAATGTTTAAGATTTCTTTTTTCTTTATCTCATGAGCAATACTGAGCCATTGGACTGTTTTAGGCAGGGGGAAAGAGAAAGCTTAAGGATGGAAACAGAAAAGATGTTTTAGGTATACCTAAAGAAGAGAAACATACCAGAAATACTCAAATATAAAATCGATAGGACTCAATGCATGAGAAAAAAATGGTGTACACACTGATATATAACGAAAATTCCATCAAGTAAATCTTTAAGATCTAATTGGCTTTATTAAACAATTCCTGGATCTGGCAGCATCCCATCTAGCCAATAGAGGGTGCTCCAAGGAGTCCTACAAAATGGAAGGTTTTTATGGAAGGACAGTGGAGCAAGAAGGTTATTAGCAAAAGGAGTGCTCCAGGCAATGTAGTTTTCCTGCAGGGGGAAAAACAAAGGACCTTCATGCAGATTGCCTCATCTTTCTTTGGGGGGACGGCAGATTCATTGACATGCTGATGGAAACATTCCTGACTGGCCAGTTAAGCCTACATTTCTGCGAGTGGTTGAAATTGCAATTAGATTAAGTTTTAAGCCCCAGTTTGGGAACTCCATCTAAGTGCCACAATTCTGGGCCTGTGGTTTTCGTTTTAATGCTACAAAAGGGCAATCAGGCTCAAAGAAACCCAGTCCACACATTGAAGCTCTGTCCACAACTTCCAGATCACTGACCAACCTTTGCTTTTAACACTGCACCCATAGGTGATAGCTCTGCTTTGGATGAAAAGCCCACTGAAAAGCCCCAGGTTTATTCTGAAAGCAGGCTCCAGGCACTTTGAACAGAGAATTTGGGGCTCAGGTAGCTAATGCACAGTCTGGAAGCAGGAGGCTAGCAAACTCCGGGTGGATACATACCTCTGACCCACAGACTTCTTGCCTGTAAAAGATACAGGACCAGACAAAGAGTAGAGTGGAATCTTGTAAAGCGTGATGCCCAGGGCAAGTGCTACTGTTGTTAGGGTTATTTTAGCCATTTTGCCAGCATGTAGTGGTATCACACTAGGGTTTTTGTATGGCGTTCTGCTGACGACATTGACAAAAGTTTCAGGCTTATTGGTCTTTTGGATATAATCTTTTGAGAAGTGGCTATTCAAGTTTCACTTTTTTCCTAAAAGAATGCCTGCTTTTTTTTTTTCTAATTTAATTATATGTGATTTCATTCTGGGTATAATCCCTTTGTTGGTTATTACAAACACCTTCTCCCACTCTGTGACTTTCCTTTTTACTCTCTTAATGGCACCATTTCCATGCAAACCTATTCATCACTTTCTTTCCATATGGTTATTGAGAAGCTTTTGATTTACCTTTAATACAAAAATATCATATGGAAATTATATGCCTGGAATGAATATTATCTGAACAATCAAGTTCAACATTTTCCTTCACCAGCTTTTTCTAGCAATTCTCCCATATGTTGTTGAATTACTGTGAATTGCTCTTAGATTATAACTATTCTACTTGCATCCATGTGATTCACTTGTCAAATTCAGCCTACGAACCTTGCATTCCTTTTCCATACATTACACACACACACATTTATTTACGCATGCTCATAAACTCACACACATACATGTTCTCACACATTCAGGCACAAACCCATATGCTCACTCACATACTTCAACATGCACACACACATTCCCACTCCCCCCCCCACCCACATACACACTGTAGTTCTCAGTTTATTTTATTTTTTTTATGTTTCCCTAGTCTAGAGCAACTGAAGGATTATTGACTCTGAGTAGCTTTTCTCTTAACACAATTTTTAAAGATCCCTTTACTTATGAAATCATATTGCTTTTGAAAGTTGCTTCCATATAGGAAATCCCTCCCATCACTCACTCTAGTGAATCTGCTGACATTGCATTAGCTCTTTTCTGAAATAGGCTTTCTCTGAGGCACAGAGTATTATTTGGACATGAGGTAGGAGTTAAAAGAAAATGTTTATATATTGCTTTTGTTACGAATGAGTAAAATTGAATTACAAAGGCAGTTCAAATTATACTGTTAAGTAGGCTACTTCTGACCCATCCTGAGAATTGAACATTTAAAAACATCTTCAGTAAAAGAAAATATGTCATGATTTCCAAAAAACTGACTTACAAGTAGACTTTTTTTTCAATGGAAATGAATATATCCAAAGAATAAACTAATTGTGATCTCAAAAGTATTCGTTAAAGATTTAGCAAATCTACATTTTCGTCATTCATCCTGGAATATTAATTATCAAGGTGGTATTTAAAGTGCAGACAGGCATTTTTTATAAATCCAAATGGTTATGAAGGGAGGTAGTGGCAGAGAAGATAAAAGATCTAAGAACATAGCATGTGCTTTCTGAACCCAAGAGAAGACAGATTCCAATTTTCCATCCTTAAAACATCCCCTCTATTCATATCTCTGCCCGGCCTCTTGAATTTACTACATGGATTTCATGACAGATGTAAACAGCAAGGTTAAACAGGGGCGACAATTCGTCCCGCATTTCATGGTAGATTGTTCCTAGAATGTTTGCCTTTGTTCTGTTGTTTGCTTTTGGTTAAGAGCTGGACCCTTGAGGTTCACCAAGATATGCCTGGAGTCTGTTGTCCTTCCAACTTGTCACCTGACAGCACTGATTGTATAGTGTAATTAAAAGTCAAAGCTAGCTTTCAGGATATAGACTCTAATGAAGGCACCATCTGAAATTAGGACTTAAATAATAAAGGGTTCAGGGACATGGACGCTGGTATTTGTTATGCATTTTAATAGCAGAAGTTTGCAACTAATTGGAGGCTAACTAAACCCCTTGGACACATTTCAAGTCACGTCAGTTAATTTTGGTCCTCAAGGAACCTGATAGGACATGCAGCTTAGGACTGCTTTTTTCTATCTTAATTACCACATTGAGTTGTGCTAATATAGATTTACTTTGGAGACATGTTCTATGATTATAACCAGGCAAACATCGTTGGCATTTGTTTTTAACTCCAAGAACATCAGATTCTAACTCAACTTCAAAAATAATTGTAAGTTTGAAGATAAATTCCAAATATTTTGAAATCATCGAAATACTTTACATTTAAACGTGCAATTGGTAGAAATGAATATTTATTGAATATTTAAATAATTTCAAAATATATAAATGACAATGCAAATAGTACTTCAAAGGTTAGATTTGCTTGTTTTCATGGTTTTGATGTTCAGTTGTTTCTAGGCCATGATATAACAACAGATTCAGTTTATGAGCACCTACGCGGATAGAGTATACAAAATTTTTAAGTAATAGAGAAAACTAAAAATGAGTTAGTTCAACTCTGAGGAACATTCCATATTCTCCTTTAAAGCAGAGTTTTAGTCAGAAAGTTGTGTAAATGTAATTTGCTAGTTGAAATTCCCAAGATTTTTTTGTAAAATACTTTGCAGAGCAGGTTACAAAGCCTCATGAGCCAATTGATACATTTGAAACAAAAGTAGCAGATTTTCTGGAGTCCAAGTTTTGATTATAAGACTAATTTACGTTTTAGTATTAAAGAACATTTTTATTTTATGTATTTATGTATTTATCTTTCTCTCTCTTTTTTCCTTTTATTTTAGTTCCAGTATAGTTAGCATACAGTGTTACATTAGTTTCAATTCCAAAATTGATCCAACACTTAATCCAACAATTATGGACCAATGGATCAATTGTGATCCAACAATTAATCACTCAGTGCCCATCAGGATAAGTTTACCCTTAATCCCATTCACCTATTTCACCCATCCCCACACTCACCTCCACTCAGGTAACCATCTGCTTGTTCTCCATAGTTAAGAGTCCATTTTTCAGTTTGTCTCTTTTATTTTCCTTCTGTTCATTTGTTTGGCTTCCTAAATTCCACATATGAGTGAAATCATATGGTATTTGTCTTTCTCTGACTGACTTATTTTGTTTAGCATTATACTCTTCAGATCCACCCACGTTGTTGCAAATGACAAAATTTCATTCTTTTTTTACGGCTGAGTAATGTGTGTGTGTGTGTGTGTGTGTGTGTGTGTGTGTGTGTGTGTGTGTGTGTGTGTGTGTATTTACCACGTCTTCTTTATCCAGCCATCTTGATGAACAGTTTGGCTGCTTCTATTATTCGGCTATTACGAATAATGCTACAGTAAACATATGGGTGCGCTATCCTTTCAAATTAGTGTTTTTGTATCCTTTGGGTAAATACCTAGTAGTGCAATTGTTGGATCATATGGTAGTTCTATTTTTAATTTTTTGAGGAAACTCTATACCATTTTCCACAGTGGCTGCACCACTTTGCATTCCCACCAATGGTGTTTAAGAGTGTTCTTCTTTCTGCACGTCCTCACCAACACTCATTATTTCTTGTGTTTTTTTATTTTAGCCAGTCTTTCAAGTGTGTCATTAAATAATATTTTTAAAAATGATATCTGTGCTAAATTTTAATAATTCTAAATAATTTTTTTTTTTTACTTAAAATACTTTATCTCCATTGCAAAAGTAAGATGTTTTGGCTTAAAAGTAGATTAAGATAGTTTAAACACTCTCATCATTTTTGGTATAGTAGTCTGATAAAATATCACAAAACTGAACACTTCAGAAAATTTTCCTTTTGTCTTATTTTTTTCTTAGTTCTATGCCTGGGCCACATGGCTTGGACAGAGGCAGTGATAATTTTGCTTCCAGAAGTCTTATATATCCTGAGGACCAGGAATCATAGCCATCACTTCCTGTGAGCCTCTTGATCCCTTCCTTCATTTTCAAAAGTGATGAGAAAAAAAGAAGGCCTATAAATGCATCAGTCCTACCTTAAAATGCTATTTTGTTTTTTCCTATTATAAGCATACAAAATACCATATTTTAGTACTGTTTTTATAGAGAAGAATGCACCGTTGGTGCATTAAGACAGAGACAAGCAGAATAGGTTATTCAGAGAGACTAAGCTCTAAATTAAAAAGAAAAACAACTAAAAATTCCATTATAGATTCAACCTAAATTGATCCTGTCTGGTATACCCAATAGTTAGCACAAATAAATAATCCTGTCTGCCATTTTTAATCAGCATACATATTAAAATAGTACCAGAACTACTAAAAAACATGGTAAGAAGGATAAAGTGGATTTCAAAAACAAGGCATATCTTGGTTCAAATGCTACCTCGGTATGAGTTTAGAAAATTGCTAGACCTTTATCTTTGATTTCCTCATCTGGAAAAAGAAATGGGTAAAAGTACCCAGTGCATGGACTTGTTGAAACTCTAATGAGAAGATAATGCAAGACCCCTGGAAAACATGCCAATCCCTTTTTCTCTTCTAGAGAAAAAAAAAAAAAATATATATATATATATATATATATATACGCACACACACGTATATATACACACATATGTATATGGTATAGTCCAGCATAACAAAGAAATATATATATTTATATATAAATATAATATAAATGCATTATAAATAATAAATTTATATAATAAATATATATAAGAATACTTAAAGGATATATATAAAATATATAATGAAATATATATATATTTTTGTTCTTTGTTGTGTTGGACTATACCTTTATAATTGCCTAGTTACCACTTATGTGTTCTAGGAGACGTATTAGTCCTTTTCTACCCAAATTTAGCTTCCATATTGCTTTTCAGTATGGTTCCAAATATTTCCTCTGCTAAAACAACAGCAAAAAAGTATAGCTCTAGGGGCGCCTGGGTGGCTCAGTCAGTTAAGTGTCTTCCTTTGGTTTGGAGTCCTGGGATCCAGTCCCACATCTTGCTTCCTGTTCAGCAGGGAGCCTGCTTCTCCCTCTGCCCCTACCCCCACTCATCTCTCTCTCACTGGCTCTCTCTCTCTCAAATAAATAAAAAAATTTTTCTAAAAAATGTATAGCTCTACCTTCTAAACTTTTGATATGTATTTAATAATATATTTAGCAATATCATATAATTTAAGTTATATGTTTAATTTTTAGTAGTTATAAGTTCCAAATAAATAGGAATGATTTTCAAAAAAAGTGATATTAAGAAGTTATTGCAAAATATCCTGATTTTTAGTGAGAGAATATGAGGAATAATATTAAACAAAATTTTCTAAAGTGATACACATTTTTTTGGTAGGAAACAGGTCACTTTTGTAATTCAGACTTTTCTGCATGTTCTTTGTCATTGATTTGAAACTATTATTTAAGATCCCTGATTGTGCACTGGTTTCCTTTCATGCAAAAGAACTATTGTCGAACAACTTTTCTGGCAATGGTTGAAATGTATTTAATTTTATGGGGGAGATTTGAATGATCCACAAGGAGTTTTGACCCTTCTCCCAGATATTAGTATTTCAGGATCAAATATGTGTATATTCTTTATAACACATTCACAGAATTACTTTAAATTTACCCTGCTTAGATTAAGTGCTTTTAAGGTCACTTGCTCTTCTCAATGTTTCCAACTCATGTAGTTCTCTCCAATTCCCTCCAGGAGACAGTTCCCCTCACTCCTCCAATTTCCCTTCAAAAGCTCACCCATGTGTTAAGGAGAAGGTCAAAATTTACCTCTGCTGGGCTTTCTTCCCTGACCCACTGAAAAAGCAGCCACATCCAGAAGTGATTTCTCTCTCTTTTGAACTCTTATAACATTGTATTTGGTGCTTCCCTTGAAAATGTTTATCATGTGTGTAAAATTTTCAAATTCTTTATTTAGTGCATAGGCTCTTAGGGGGCTCCTTTCTTCTTTCTTTCTTTCTTTCTTTCTTTCTTTCTTTCATTTTCTTTCTTTCTTCTTTCTTTTTTCTTTTTTCTATTGAAATGTAGCTGGCCGACATTATTCTATTAGTTTCATGTTCAACATAGTGATTCAACATTTTTATATATATATATACATATATATATATGTATGTATATATATATACACATTACTAAATGATCACCATGATAAATCTAGCTACTATCTGTTGCTATACAAAATTGTTACATATTATTAACTATTTTTCTATGCTGTACATTGAATCCCCATCCTGTATGGTTTCACTTGCATATGGAATCTATAAAACAAAGCAAACAAAACAAAACAGAATCAGACACATAGATGCAGAGAACAATCTGGTGGTTGCTAGAAGGGAAGAGGATGTGGAGATAGGTAAACTAGGGGAGGGGTATTAAAAGGGGCTTTTTCTTATTTCATGTGTATCTCCTAGATTGCCTCACCCAACACTTCATACAACATCGTGATTAGTTAGGAAATTTTGGTTGAAATAAATCATCGCAAGAATAATGCACTAACATTTTTTTTTTTAAGGTTTATTTACTTATTTGAGAGAGAGAGAGTGCAGATATGAGTTGGGGAGGGGCAGAGGGAGAGAATCTTCAAGCAGACTCCCTGCTGAGCATAGAGCCCTACACAAGAATGGATCACATGACCCATGAGATCATGACCTGAGTCAAAACCAAGAGTTGGACGCATAACAAACTGAGCCACCCAGGTGTCCCAATACACTAACACTTTTTAAGACAACTTGAAAAGTTATTTGACACACATTTATTCAATCATTTTCTATGCATACAACAATAAATAAACTATCATTACTTAATTCACAAAAACATTTAAAGAATTAGACAAACTCTTGGATGAATATAAGACTATGTTAAAATATGTCTATCTTATCAGATTTAGGTAATTCCAAAGAATATAAAACATATCTCGTTTTTATGGTAGGATTTCCCCAAACACAATGACATATCACTTTGAAATTTGAGGACTCATAAAATGATAGTTACCATATGAACATTTTCAATCTAAAAGCAACATACTGAACTTTGTAAAGACCACAAATCCATGGACGCCTGGGTGGCTCAGTCGGTTAAGCTGCTGCCTTTGACTCAGGTCATGATCCCAGGGTCCTGGGATCGAGTCCCACATTGGGCTCCTTGCTCAGCGGGGAGCCTGCTTCTCTCTCTCCCTCTGCCTGCCACTCTGCCTGCTTGTGCTCTCTCTCTCTGTCAAATAAATAAATAAAATCTTAAAAACAAAAAACAAAAAACACAAATCCAGAAAATATTCATGGGAAAAATTACAGAGATTTAACATAATGAAAAAATTAGGTTTAAACTTAAAATTTAATTGTGTACTTGATCAGGATCCAATGAGAAAAAACAAAAGATGGAGAGGAGCCAAGAAAAAAATAGACTACTGGGGTGTGTGTGTTTCTGTGTTGTTGCATGTGAGATTCTGGACAGTGGAGTCTGTGACTAACAGTAAATCAGGTGACTCATATGAGGCACCATAGCAGTAAAGGAATTATTGTAGATAAGACAAAAGTGCAACCTGAGTTTTCATTTACACAGAAAGGACCAGAAATTCAATCAATGTTTTGTTTTAAAGAAAAATAATAGTGCATTTAAGAGAAAAAAAATCAAGGGTAATGTTTCAGTTGGCAAATAGGATAATCATTTTATCTCTGTATGGTACCATATATTAAATATTTAAAATGCCATTTGTTCAGAGTATGGGGCTAAATAAAAGGATGAATTTTTAAATTCTATTTAATTGCATTTAAATGTAGTTTACAGATTTTGATAGGGCAGACAGTAGTTAGGATTTTCAAGCCCATGATCACTGTAAACATACTATGGACATAGTGAAGAACCAGCTTCATATCGCTACGTAATTGTACGAATGGATTATGTAAAGCATATATTTCAAAAAGTTACAGGGCCAGAATTGAAGCCTGTGGATTGAAGGGCCAATATATCAAAGCATATAAGTTTGAACATTAACCCACTTTCATGAAAGTGACAGATGGTTTCCAGGCCAATTCCTTTAGTCAGTGATATTACCAGTCCAAACCCAGCCACATTGTTCTGCATGATGATAATTCTCACAACTGCTTGGTGTGTATTTCTGAAAAAATCTACACAAACATAGAAGATATTTTCCTAATTACTAACACTTCCAAAAACCTATTTTGTAGTAGTGTGCCGATATATTTTTTTACTGCATATTGACCAAGTTTAATACTATGTTAGGTTATCTGTTAAGTAGAGAGGCAGTATTAATCCATTCACCAGGTGTTGTAGCTGAAGCATGAGAAAGTGAATATTACCATTCTCACTCATTTATCTAGTCATGCTAGTTCAACTCTGGGGAGAAAATGTGGAAGATGCATATCCTTTTTCTGTACACTCAATATTAATTTTGGGTTTATTTTATTAAAAATTTAACAAGTGTTAAGTAAATACTTTAAATGATAGAAATATTGAGTTAATAAAAAAAAAGCTGTCAGGATCAAAAAGCAATACATATGTAATTCCCTACATTTGCTCAGGATAAATGTACTAGTTAACCACCATCTCGTTCTCCCTCCAAAGAGGGATGTAAATGGGTACCAAGTGTAGAGGCAGATGAGATGGTTGAATGTTGTAGAATATGATTGGCTACATCTTGTAAAGTGTAAAACACTGAACCTCTAAATGTAATCAGTATAAACACACACACACACACACACACACACACACATATATTATATCCATATCTATTTACCTAGCTGTACATCTATCTGTCTATACCTATATATAGAGAGAGATAAAAGGAACATATTCTTTGTTATGTTGGACAATATCTCTATTTTGTAATGTTACTTATTTCTGAGTTGAAGAAAACCAGCCAATGTTCCACACATTCCCATTTTATCTATCATGGCTTCTTTATATTGTAGTTTCTATAAACTGAGTTGAACCCTGTAACTGTTCACCTTGGACCATCAATCCAGCAGTGGCGATGCAGACCTGCTGTTACTAGCCCCTCATACTGCCCATTACTTGTGCTTGAAAGAGGACATCACACAACTGATGAGATCACACCCCCAGCTGAGAACCTGAATGACCTTTTGAAAAACAACCCTGAGCAGAGAACCTAGTTATAGCATGCCTGGACCTGTGATAGACAGAGCTCAGAGACAATAGAAGGATATCATTATAAGCCACTAATTTTGTGGTGATTTGTTATGTAGCAATAGAGAAGCGATGCAGGTTTGCTTACACATAACCCTTTGGGGCACAACTAACGTGAGTCCACATTGCATTAGCTTAGGGAGAAGAAATTTACCAGAGGTCCCAGGTCACCATGGAAAGAACAGGGATGCTGTTCATCTGGGATGCGGTTGGAACCTGACACTTCCAGGACACATTTTGAATCCTTCACTGCTCTCTACCTCTCTTTGTTGGCATCACTGTCTCAGCTCACTTTCTTCCCCGAAATGAGCAACACAATTGCTATCTTCTTGGTAGCAGTGTTCACAGTTTCGACACCACTGAATTATCCCTTTCCTCAGCTTTTATGGAAGATTTATCAGTATGTTGGCCCCATCTGCGTCACAACTAGTCCAGCGTGGCGTCAGGAAAGATTACTGATTGACAACACCCTGGAGAACCACATGTTTAGCATACAAGCAAAGTCCTGGGCCAAACACAGAAACAAAAAATCTGTTTCTAGAAGTACCGGGGAATACTGGGCAGAGAAAAGCAATAGAAACAGTAGAAGAAACATATTCATTCAACAAATATTCATTAATATATGCTAACTACTCTCTAAACCCATTGAAGATACAGCTCACAGATATTCTGCCATCATGATGCTGATTTTCCGAAGAGTAAAGATACATATTACACACATCAACAAAAAGAGGTATAAAGAATAACATGTATGAGTAAGTTCTAAGGAAAGAGACAATAGGATTCAGAGATACTCTAGGTAACAGAGAGGAGTCCCTTTTCTATCCTGAGCAGTGTGCCAAGATTCAATTTTTGGATTATGGCTGAGAATTGTTTGTTTGCAGGGAAACCTTTTCAGGATCCAAGACTCATGAAAGATCTGGATTTAATATAGGCAGTTTAAATTCTACATCTCTGGCTTCAAGCTTTTTTTTTTTCCTAAGCTCCAGACTCAGATTCCAAAAACCAAAGGCGTCCTCTTTATAATTAATATGTGACAACTTAAATAATTTAGTGGTTATGACTATAAAATCTGGAGTCAAATTAGCCTGGCCCAGCCCTCACTTGAGTCTTTCCTATCCAGGTGATCTAGGAACTGCTTGAGGGGAAGATCCTTGTTTCATAGGGCTACAGTGAGCATTACATGAGATGATTAATATATGTGAACCACACTGAAAGGGGCCTGGCATACAATAGTTGCTGAAAATTTGCTAGCTCTTGTAATTATAAATACAGTTCCAGTTTATCCTGTATATTATTGCTTCCTGATTATTAAAATATGCATCTCCAAGACCACAATTTCATTTATGTGACTCAAAACAAAATAGAAAAATAATAAAAAATAAAGTACCATTAGTATGTATGAAAAAAGATTCAACTTCACTAAAATTCAATAAATGCTTATATTAAAATAACAAATACTTCCTCCTTTTCATCTGCCCAAGTGTAGAAGATATTTCAAAAGAGAGAATAGTCTTACCTAATAACTAATAAAATAGAGTTTAAGATATGATACTTTATAGAGTAAAAAAACCCCAGTAATTACAATAATGTTTATTATACGTTTTCAAAAATATTAGCCTATAATTATGTTTTAATGGTGATTATTAGTAATGAAACTAGAAAATTGTGTATTCAGTGTGATCCAAAGTACTTAAAAATATAAATTAAAAAAAAAACCACACACACACACACACGAGAAATAGTCCAAAATGTTAACTTGCTACATTTTTTCTAAAGAGTGACTTTTTTTTTACCATTTTCATATTTCATGCTTTCAAATTTATTACAATAAATACACATTATTTTATGTTAAGAAAAATATTTTAAAAATGAAATGTGAAATGGTCCCTTAAAATTTATAGAATTCCAAACATTTGGGTAGAAGTTTCTCCCACTTTGTATACTTCAGGATCCAGATATTTTATAGAAATCTTTTATCTCAATCATTTATTCTAAAATGGAATTATCCTAGATATTTTAAGCAGGGTGGTAAAAATTGCAGAGGATTGTGTTTATAAAAATCGTTAGTCGGGGTTACAGAGAGGTAGGCTCTTCTCTGGAGGGACAGAGCTGACGCACTAGGGAGGCCATCGCAGTCCCCGAGGCTGCCACGGGAAGACATCATAACAAGGAGTGGCCCCTGGAGAACGGTGCTTCTCGGGTCCAGAGGATGGAGAATGAATGCCTGCAGTTTAAGTTCTGAGATCAGATCAGGACCCAGAGGGATGCAGAAGGCCTTTGCCATGGTTTTCTTGGCATTAAGAGAAAGTTTACATTTTTCTTCTCAGATGTTTGCTCTATGTAAGTCGATTTTTATATTATTGTTTTTAATGATAGTCTTTTTAAAAAAGATTTTATTGATTTATTTGAGAGAGAGAGAGAGAGAGCGCGCAAAAAGAGAGGGAGAAGCAGACTCCCCACTGAGCAGGGAGCCCCACGTGGGGTTTGATCCCAGGACCCTGCGATCACAACCTGAGCTGAAGGCAGACACTTAACCTACTGAGCCACCCAGGTGCCCCTAGTGATAGTCTTTATCACGAAATTCAAAAGTATGTATTTTTATGTAGATGTGTACACACACACCAAATCACATCCCATCATAGCCAGTATCAAAAGTTGTAATGCTAAATATAGATTAAAATGAAGGTTTCATTAAGTAATTTTGTCTAAATTATACAGCAATTAGAGCCAGAATTACATTACGGAGTTATATCATTGGTTCTGTCAACAATTTAAAAACTAGCCATTTTTTGAAATACAGTATGTTAACATTTTTTTTCCTTAACTGTGCTTTTATGTCCCTTCATTTACCTCTAGATTTTGTTGTATTCTGCCTCCCTCTTTTACAATTCCCTTTATCTATATTGTCTTTCTAATTCTCTGCATTGAATTCTACAAGAAAAGGTATAGCAAGCTTCTAAATTTTCCAGTATCTAAAGATGAACTTCTTCCCCTTGTCACTAATACCACCACTAGACAGATCACCAAGAGTACCCTTCTACTTCAGGGAGCTCTATCACATTTACTGGATTCTTAGTTTCCTCCATTTATCTAATACCCTTCTACATATCGTACCCCTCCCAGGAAGAAAGGGACCTGAAGGAAGCTGAATCCTCATCTTCTACACTCAACTTGTTTGGTCTCACATACTAAATAAAATACTGCCTGAACAAAACATAGCATTTCTGCAACATCTCCTTAACTTTGGACGAAAGGCAATATGGCTAACACTCCACTGGTTTCCAAGACTGATCTGGCTGGCTGATCAAGTGTAAAGGTGGCTATCTCTTCTCCCTTCACTGCTTCATGTGTACACATGAGGTCAGAAGACAGGAAAGCTTTCTCAATAAACAAGCTCTGTTCTTCAGTCACTGGACTTGACGACCACCATCTCCTGCTAGAGCCTTCACATATATTCTCATCAACTATGAATTGGCATAAACACACTCATGGTTTCATTAGTTTTTATTTGCTTTAGACATTACATGTAATTTGAAAGGTAATTCCAAATCACTTACATAACTTTGTGCTTACGTGCTTGTTTTAGGCAAGCCTGTCTATACCACATTAGGCTCTAAAAATGATGAGTAAATTTCAGATTTTTTCTAACATATTTCTTTTTTAATATTTATATTATTTTTTTTAACTATTGCTTGCATTTGTTTTTTTATTGCTCAAAAAATGCATACTTACATCCTTATTGGCAGCATTTCCTGCAATTCACACAAAGTAAAAGTCAACTTCTCTGCCTTCCTCCTCGTCCCACATTTTTCTTCTGAGGGCACCAAGGTTCACAGTTTATGAATAGTCTCCCATACTTTCTCCTTTGTATTTACAAAAACTTATATGGAATATATAGGTAAATCATTCTATCTCGGTTTGTATGTTTTTGTTTCTAACTAACTAGAGAGCTAACACTTGTAATATGCCTGGGATTTTTCTAAGCGCTTAACATGGCTTACTCATTTGATGATCAGGAAAAGCTTTTGCAATAGGTACTGTCATTGCACTTGTCTTAGGAATGAGAAAACCAAGGCCAGGGAGGTTAACTGACATGCCCAGGGCAGTGAGTGAGGCACTGTGGGCAGGTAAGCAGGCAGTCTGCATCCCGAACCTACCCTCTGAGCCCGTGCCGAATGAACGGCTCTGCAGCATTATTTTTCCACTTGATAATATGTCTTGGATTTTTTTCCATGTCAACATAGCTTATTTTAAAAATTACTAACTAGGATTCCATAACATGGATGTATTCCAGCTTATTTTGCCATTCTCGCATCCATGAATATTTAGGGTGAGTCAGGTCTTTTATGATTATAAATTTAAAACAAATATTCTTATATACTCTGTGCAAATGTGGCAGTATTTCTGACTGTTAGACATAAAAGTAAAATGCGGGCCGAGGGGGATGTGTATTACATTTTAATAGATGCTGCTAAATTTGATCCAAAAAGACTACTGTTACTTTCATTAATCAACATTATCTTTTTTTTGAAAATGTTGTGACTGTGAAGGATCTAAAAGAGATACTTGATAGTTCTAATTTGTATTGCCCTAATCGTATCAGATTTTTTTCATTTTCTTATTGATTTATAGAGGTTCTTTTTTTTATTATTATGTTATGTTAGTCACCACACAGTACTTAATTAGTTTTTAATGTATTTCTAAGCATAGTAACATTCACAATTGGTTTATTTTTAATTTTTTTTTAAGTAGGCTCCACACCCAGTGTGGGGCTTGAACTCACTACCCAGAGATCAAGGGTCACATGCTCTACCGACTGACTGAGCCAGCCAGCTGCCCCCGCAACGGGTTTATTAATGACTTCCTTTAAGAGATCCACACAAAAAAATCATATTTATACATGCTTAAATAATGCTCAACATAAATGAACTCTTAGTCATTCTTTATATATTTCCCACAAAGGTATTACAATTTGCTAATGGTTCTAAAAACTCTATGTACGTGTACCCAAATTGCATTTGGTCTCTGAGAATTGTTTTTAACTCAACTGCATTACCTTTTCCATCCCATAAGTAGTATATGATACATTGGAACTTTTATATGGCCTGGTTTCAGTACTGAAAAGTTTTGATCTGAAATATAGTTTTATTCATTCATCTGAATCAACAACAACAAATACATGTTTTGAGTGCCTACCAGACACTGTTTTAGGAACTGATTTTTTAAAAATTTCCTTTAAAACTATTTTGCTAACTTGTAATATTGCTATATTACTTTTATAATTTAAAAAATGCTTACAATATTCTCATAGTCTCTAAGGATGGGAAAAGTAGGCTATCATTACTATATTATTACTGATTATATTATTATTACTGATTCATTTTATTTTTACTTTATTCATCATCCTCTATACCACTTCTCTAAATTATGAATCAGCACTTAAATGATTAACCCTATTTTTTCACAGGACATTTTTGTGCCACTAAATAGATGCTACAACTATGCAACCAAAAGATATATCTACATTGTTTTATTCATTATAACATGTGCAGCATTTAATTACTGCACAGAATGCACATTTCCCCCAAGGGCACCCACTGTGGAAAGTGTTTAAATGTAATCACAATAAATCTTCTTATCCTTGTTATTTAAAACATTCATCATTAAAACTCTGGGTTTTCCTAAAATACTATCCCTTTCAGATCTCATTTCAGAAAAGTCATGCTTGAAGAGAACAACAATAAAATGGGTCCAAAAAATTTTTTAGTTAAAAGTTATGAAGACACTTTCATAGTCTGCCACTTACCGTTGTGTGTGCAAGCCAAGGACATTTTTTATGATTTTACAGTTATCTAATTTACTGTTTATAATATAGGGAAGTTCATTTATTCTCCAGGCATCTGAGCTTTATCTATCTTTGTGAGATTTTTATGATTCGCCCAACAAATTAAAATATTTCAGGAAGAACAAAGAATGAAATAAAGAAATAAAGTGAGTATGAAAAATCAGAAAATAAGAATATAGCAGTTTGAGTAGAGCAATTGTATCAAGAATATTATGTATAGAGGCACCTGGGTGGCTCAGTGGGTTAAAGCCTCTGCCTTTGGCTTAGGTCATGATCTCGGGGTCCTGGGATCGAGCTCCGCATCGGGCTCTCTGTTCAGCCTGCTTCCCCCACCCCTGCCTGCCTCTCTGCCTACTTGTGATCTCTCTCTCTCTCTCTGTCAAATAAATAAAATCTCTAAAAAAAGAATATTATATATATGTGTATACATATTTATATATACACTGTCATGAGCCATCTATGTTAAATTTGAGTTATCTTTTTAAATAACAATAATAACCCATTGTCACATTCTGATTTAGTTTATTAAGCTATTTTCAAATATAAACACAAACAAAAATAATATAGTAAATAGTAATAGTATACCAGATTACTAAATACTAATGATAAGTTAGTAGACAAGTAAGTATTTTCGGTAGAAAAGTAAGCATTTTCTAAGGTTACTATATTTAAAGACACGATGTGTGAAAAAGCTCTAGAAATCATCTGAAGCTTACCATTGCGTTAGATGATAAATCTTTTAAGTTTTTGCATAACTTTGAAGAAACCTATAAAATACAGCGAGAGTATGTGGTGTTACAGTGTTCATGACCTTGAATCGGAGAGTAACCAGTGTCCACTAGTTTGGAGTTAGAGACCAAGATTTCCAAGCTCTTTTTATAAATTACCCTTTCATTTCTCATTTATTAGCTAAATTTTGCAAAATTTCTAGGTCACCTGATGAATTAGTTCATTTATTTTAATGAGGTATATACGGCAATCTATGAAAGATAAAAACCCTTTAAGCATTGCAAGTTCCTAAGCATAAGTGGTATTCCTGACAGCAATCCAGTAATCAAGTCTTGCAAAGCTGTAGCTTGGAAAATTTGTTTTATTTCTTCCTCTTATGGACATTTTCAATTAAATATAAAGATTTTTTCTTCACATGGTGGTTTTAAATTGGTATTTCATCATTTTATGTATTGCTGGCACTGGCTCTGGGTTATTTAGCATTTATTAATAATTTCCATTTTGACCTTTCCCAGGTTTTGCTATTTATTAGGTGTTTTTGCACTATTGCAGAGATGACTGAGCAGAATTGGGGAATTTTTTTACCCCTTTTTAAAACTTCATACTTTAAATTATTTTTACATTGACCTTTAAAGCTGGTATGTAGCTAAGATTTGAAAGTTCTGTTTAAAAACCACCCTGCTGAAACATCAGACAATCCCAAAAGTTCAAAACAGATTGGCTGGCGGATGGCTGAAAACAAAGGAGAGCAGGAAGAGGAGAGAGAAGGCAGAAAGGAGCAGGGAATGTTGGGAGAGGGAGAACTTTTCCTTGTTCCCCATGGCGACCTGTTCTCTAAATCATTACTGGCTTAGGAAGGCAGGAAGCACACTGTTTGTAAATAAGTCGTGATTGATGGAAAGTGACTTCTGAATATATTTGAGTGTTTTTGGAGAAGGGGCATTTTATTTTTCCATTTTGTTTATTCCACCTTGAATGGATCACCCTATTTTCATTTAGTTAATTTCATAAAACAGGTCAAATTTGTTCCAGGTTAAAATCCGTGGGATCTTTAGGTTTTCCGCGAGCAGTCACCGATGGGTTTATGTTTTGTGCTTGGTTCATACTTGGAGTTCCAATGCCAGAGATGACAAAAAGCCTCAAAGAATAAAAGCTGTCTGACATGAAGTCAAAGGGATTATAATTCTTTTATTGCTTGTGGCCAATAAAAGTCATAAACACAACTAATTGTGTTCTGCTGAATCCCATAAGATGGCGGAGCAATGCTCTTCTTCATTTGGAATTGTTCCTGACTGCTCATATTTTACCAAGGCTTGGCATCTGCAAGAAACTATTTGTTACCTGCATTTTCTAATGGACAACAACGTTCTCTTTTTCTTCATTAAAGTGTCATCCAATGAAAGATGAAATCTCGTTTTTAATCAAGCAGCAAAGTGTAGCTGATTATATGTAACAAAATAGTTTGATGTTTATAGGGCTATTTAAAATAAAAAGGCATCATTGACTGAGATAAACTATCACGTAAATAACCCATGTGTAGTAATAAAATGGCCTATTATGTGATGGATGGTGCCAAAGAATTCAAGTTTCATCAAAGGGCTATATCTCAAATTTTAATTCAGTTTACCCACTCTTCTCCTACCTTCGAAGTATAGAGACTGTGTCTTGAGTTAAGCTTAGAAATATGCTGTTGAGCCATCATTGGTAAAATATTTGGCAAAACTGTGAAACATGCACGTTGTCTTTGTAAAAATTAATAATCTATGTTGATTTTGAGTTTCAAAAGTGAATTCTCCAGACTTTGCTAGAGTGTTCTCCCAGGTATTGTGCTGCAGATATAATTTACCATGAGTCACATGTAGAGTTCCTATGCTCAGGACTCCTTGGAGCCTGTGTCTATCCTCCCTTAGTATTTGCTCTATTATGAAAAAACTTAATGTTGATACTAACTTCGGGAATGTGCATGTGTAGAAGAAGGCAGGGTTATATTTATTTGCGTGAATTAACTGTTATAATGGTAGGACTGGAATCTAATGTGCTCTGTCATATTTTCTTTTTAAAAATAATTTATTAAGATAAAATTTATGCAACATGAAGTTAACCATTTTAAAGTGACGATTAAGCAGCATTTGGTACGTTTGCAGTGCTGTGCAACTACAATCTCTCTGTAGTTCCAAAACATTTCTGTCCCTCTCCAGTAAGACCCCAAACCCACGAAGTAGTTTCTCCTCACTCCCCTGACCCTCAAACCACAGCAACCACTAACCCGAGTTTCTGTCTCTATGGATCCATCTATTCTAGGTATTTCCTGTAAATGCAGTCGTATAATACGTGACTGTTTTGTGTCTGGTTTCTTTCACTGAGTATAATGTTTTAGAGGCTTATCTTTTCTCCTAAGAAAACACCTATTCAGTACTAAATTATGCTTATCCTCAAAATGTTTGAGAGCAGACATAACACATGCTGTTAGTTCAGATAGACCCGGGGCGAAATCTTCAAGTTTCCAATTACAATGCTTGGGATATAGTGCATGTTATTTAACCTTTCTGGGCCGCACGCTCTTGCACGTAGTTAAGAAAGAAATATCTGCTTAACAGGACGATTTTGAGGAATAAGCGACATATATTTAAGAAGTTCCAGAACGTACTAGGTCCTTGATTTTTATTCCATTTGGCTTAGCAGAGATAAAATTGTTACAATATCTTCACAATTCAATGACTTGATCGATATTCACTCAAATACTTCTGTCAGTATCTATTGCCATGTAGGTAAGGTAATAAATATCACTGATTTTGCATACATAAACTTTGTTATTATTTTGATTCTATCTATAAAGATATTCTAATGTTTTTAAAATATTTTATTTATTTATTTATTTATTTGAGAAGGAGAGAGAAAGAGCGGGGGGGGGTGGTGGGAGAGGGAGAAAGAGAATCTCAAGCAGACTCCACGCTGAGCATGGAGCATCCATGGGACTGGATCCCACGATCCTGAGATCATGACCTGAGCTGAAACCGGGAATCCAGCTCTTATCTGACTGAGCCACCCAGGTGCTCCTTTAATGATTTTACTTCATAAATTTTAGTAAAAGGACAGTTTAATTGAAATCACCCTTAAAAAACATCACCACATTGCTGTGTTTGGTTTGCAGCCCATTTTGCTTGAATCGTAATACTTTTTAAATTTTTTTCATTCTGACCCATTTTATAAGATTTCTATGTTAATGATGACATTCTTCCACAGAAGACAATGTATTCCTTAGGAGAGAAATTTCAACAAAAGCAAAGCGATGTTAAGTCACAAGGCTGTTTCTGCCTTACATTGAGATTGTTATTCAAAATTACACACACAGTTAAACTGCTTTATCTAAGCTAAAGAAAAAATCTGTTTTATAGGCTTGATTATGACACAAAGGACAGCAGGGTTTTATTTTTGTAAAATGGAAATCTGATATTTGGTCTTGAATGTGAAAATGGTCAAGCCTCACCCTAATGTTGTTTATGCCTCCACAGTATATCAGAGCAAAAGGACTCTAAATATAGATTGCAATTATAAAGAACAAATAACTTAGTTATCTGTCCTTATCGAAGGGAGCTTGTCACTAGCTAAACTATAAAAAAAAAAGTCAGGAACTGTTTTCTGGAAATTTTAAATAAGTGACTCTCCCCACTGTGTTCAGGTATATATGGATTTTTTTTGCTGTTATTGAACATTTCCGTAGTTAATTTTTATTTTTATTACTTCTATTTTCTTATAATTATCTATTTTAGTTCATTTCTTGTTAGTCCATGACTCATTTGATACATTTGTGGAAATTTAATCTGTTCTATGTCATTTTACATGATAATTTTATTGAAATATTTCATCTGAAATTCCTTTGAAGCCCATGAGAAATGAAATATCTTTTTATACTGTTTTATCAAATTTTATGATGATCCTCCCTTAAGGAATATCACACACACATTCTCAAAAAAAATAATAAAAAATAAAAAAATAAAGTTGCATTCCCTGATTTCTAAACTAGAAAGTGAAATATAATTTTCCTCTTAGCTTTGTTGTATGCTATTAGTTCTCAAGTCATTTTTCTATAAAACGTCATTTCTTTAGGATTAATGACCACCCATAATCAAATTATACTTCAAGACCACAGTTCCTTAATAAAGTACTTATCAGATAGATTTTTAAAGCTTGGAAAATAGTTAAGGAACATATTTACTGTTGGCATTTACTCAAACTTCTCAGCTCAAGATTTTGTTTCTAAAATAGAAATAATTTCAAGCAATGTGACTGTATACAGTTAGTAATATAAATAAAGTGTGTGATCTATCTTCCATATGTATGCACCAGATGCATACATATTAAAAATATGTTAATTTTCTCCCCTGGAAGAACATTTTATATATTCCACATCATACTTCATTAAAATATGTGTAATGATAAAATATATGTACAGTTTTTAAATGAAACTTCAAAGGAAGATTATGCTAAAACTCAAATGTCTGCATGCTTATTATGCACTTGTCACCAATCTAAAAATTATTTAAAGGTTAGTTTTCTAATCTAATTGCACAGCTAAGAGTTTAAGGTCATCATAATGCTAGAGTTGAAAAAAAAATAGTCTTCTAGTCTTGACAGATACAAGAGGCAGAGACAGGAAGGGACTAATTTGAATCATACATAAATACAAAGTAAAATAGAATAAATGGTCTCGTTGATGGTACACAGACAATAAGATCAGTTTTGATGTCCCAAGTTAGGAGAAAAAAAATCTTTTAAAAGAATTAAGTTATCATTTTGAATTGTAGCCAAAGAATGTTCTTCTTTCACTTTGAATAAAGCTTTAGCCAAGGAGAATAAAATATGAGTCTGAATTGGGCTCACAATAAGGTGAGATTAATCAGGGTTCCATAAAAGTGGGGTTATCCAAGATTTTAAAGATGCCAAGGATAATATCAGGACTCACAAAAAAATACTACCACTGTATGAAAATGATCCCTTAATTATGGATTCTGGATTTTAATTCCAAGGGCATTTTACAGCTGAATCCATTATGGAACCTTATCATAATTACAGGAGGGAAAAATCAGACTGTCAACAATTGCCTGTGTGTGATGAGGCACTTATCTTTCGATGTTCAGTTACCTTCTGCTTGTTAACCTTGTCGTGGAGGGCCACCGCAGAGAGCAGCAACCAAATGCAACCCCCAGTAATTACTGTAATTCAGTGAGAAATGTAGTCACTGGAGGCAAGCAGTTCTACCCCCACCGTCAACCTTGTGCAACTCAAGGAAAACACAAACATGGCCGGGCGCAGACAAATTAGGCATGAACAAATGTTTCACATTAAGTGAGTTAAAGGACCTTGCTGAAAATTACAAGGGCTGCTTAGGAAAGCAATGAATCCCATTATGGGAGTAATAGGTCTAAAAGAAAGCAGCTCGTTCGGGATCCATATATAGCCGCAGGGTGTGGACACCGTGGTGAGAGGTCCATCCTGGACCCGGTTCTCCAACACAGCCCTCTCGGGGAGCAGTAATCAAAGTCACGAGCTGGAGACTGCTCTCCTAGAAATGTAATTAGAAAATAAAATACTGTTTTGTGTTACCTCAAGCAATTTTGCTATGAAAAACCAGGAAGAAAACAATCTTACATTTCATTCTGAGTTTGAAAAAGCTCTATCTTTCTGGCAATGCCTGATTCGAATTCATAGGCTGCACATTATAAGGCATATGTGGACATTTATACCCCTATCAGAAATTATTTCCACATTACGATAAATAGGCTTGGGATATGGGTACTTCTAAATAACTATCTTTATGAAATATATTATTTTAATATGCATTTTCCCTGCCTTCCACTTCACTAGCAGGTGGGCGAGAGGTTCCTATTCTTTAAACACGAATGAGACTGGGCAGTGCTCCATTTAGCTCTTTCTCCTGCTTCAGTGATAATGTAATTCATAGGAAAGTCTGCCTTAACTCTGCTTTGTAGTATTTTCTAACAGCTTGCTACACTCTGAAAAAGTGCAGTTTTATTCAAGCCCATTCTGCTGTGGAAAAAAAAAATAAAATGGTAGTGGGGAGAGCAGGAGTAAAGATATAGGCAACACACAAGCAAAAATACGTCAATAGAGGGGTTTGACAGAAAATGAAGTCAGCGGGGGTCTGTGTTATATACCACCATGAAAACATAAAAGACAGATCACCACCACCCTTTGTTTTGCAGGCTTCCATTAAAGGAGTTTGTGTGTGTGAGAGTAAATGGTCTTTTAAGTTCGAGCCTTTTTGCGGTTTGACTGTAAAAAGTGCTGATGAGGATGCAGAGATAGGGGAAACTTTGTGCACTGTTGGTGGTAAGGCAAACTGGTGCATCCACTCTGGAAAACAGTATGGAGGTTCCTCGAAAAGTTAAAAATAGAACTATCCTGTGGTCCAGCAATTGCTCTACTATTTACCCAAAGGATACAAAAATACTAATTCAAAGGCATACATGCACCCCAATGTTCATAGCAGCATTATCGACGTAGCCTAATTATGCAAAAATCCCAAGTGTCCATCGGCTGATGAATGGATAAAGAAGATGTGGTATATATACACAATGGAATATGACTCAGCAATCAAAAAGAATGAAATCTTGCCATTTGCAATGGCATGGATGGAGCTAGAGGGTATAATGATAAGTGAAGTAAGTCAGAGAAAGACAAATACCATATGATTTCACTCATGTGTGGAATTTAAGAAAAAACAAATAAGCAAAGGGGGGAAAAAAAAAAGATGGAGGGAGGCCAACCAGAAACAGACTCTTAACTATAGAGAACAAACTGATGGTTACTGGACGAGAGAGGAGTGGGGGAATAGGTTATATAGGTGATGGCGATTAAGGAGGGCACATGTTGTGATAAGCACGGGGTGTTGTATGGAAGTGTTGAATCACTGCATTATATACCTGAAACTAATATTATACTTAAATAAATACTTAAAATAAATAAAAACTAAAAAAAAAGAATATATAGACATCGTTCCTGCCCTATGATTCTGGTGCTGCAGTCTAGTTGATGCTGCCTGTTTCTAAATATATTGTAAAAATATATTTTTATATTTTTATAAATATGAGCGCCTGGGTGGCTCAGTGGGTTAAAGCTCCTGCCTTCGGCTCAGGTCCTGGTCTCAGGGTCCTGAGATCGAGCCCTGCATCGGGCTCTCTGCTCAGCAGGGAGCCTGCTTCCTTCTCTCTCTGCCTGCCTCTGTGCCTACTTGTGATCTCTCTCTCTCTCTCTGTCAAATAAATAAATAAAACTTAAAAAAAAGGTATGTGTTTAATACCATGAATTTCATACTAGCATGTTGTTATATTTTTTAATAGTAAACTGAAACAGAAGGAAAAAAAGTTGAATGGAAAGGAGGGGCACCTGGGTGGGTCAGTCGTTAAGCTTTAAGCGTCTGCCTTTGGCTCAGGTCATGATCCCAGGGTCCTGGGATCGAGCCCCGCATTGGGCTCCCGGCTCAGCAGGAAGCCTGCTTCTCCCTCTCCCACTCCCCCTGCTTGTGTTCCCTCTCTCATTGTGTTTCTCTCTGTCAAATAAATAAAAATCTTAAAAAAAAAAGAAAGAATTGATTACATAATCTATCCCGATTTTAGCAGTTGTTCGTATGATATAGTATACATAGTTGATACTCGTGAATGTCTCTCTTCCTTTTTTCTTTTGATCTGTGGGCGCTCTTGGTGAGCAATAAAACATCCACCCTTTCTTCCCATTTTCACATTTCACATTTCAGTTAAAAAAATCTTCATGATGAAAATGTTACATCTATCTTTTATTTTTTATTTATTTATGTTTATTTATTTTTATTTATTTATGTTTATATTTATTTATTTGTCAGAGAGAGGGAGCACAAGCAGGGGGAACAGGAGGCAAAGGGGAGAGCAGGCTCCCCACTGAATAAGGAGCCTGATATGGGACTCAATCCCAAGACCCTGAGATCATGACGTGAGCCGAAGGCAGATGCTTAACCGAATGAGCAACCCAGGAATCCCTACGTCTATCTTTTAATGAAATATCGATTACTGACACTCAAATTGCATTGAACTTGTATGTCAGTTTAAATAATTTGGGTCCGTAAGTTTAGTTCATGTAAATATACATTGCTGTAAGTTACATACATGTAACTACACGACCCACAACGAATGTGCATATGTTTCATTGGTATGAAATACACTGATAGTAATTTATAATCAAAAGGCAAAGAAGTATACAGGAGTAATAACACATTATGTGACATGCTCAGAAGCACAGTGATGTTACCCAAATACTAGAATTGCCACTATTCTTGGGCCTCCGTGTGTGGGATGTGAGAAGCTCCTTTGTCAATCATTGCCAGTCCACTGTTTCTTAATAGGATGTTTTTATCAGCTTACTGACATACCTTTGGTAAATAAAATTTATATATATTTAAGGTGTACAATGTAAGGACTTGATGTACATCATGAAATGATTCTCCCAAGCAAATTAGCACAGACGTCACCTCACATAGTTGCCAGTGTGTGTGTGTGGGTGTGGTGAGAACATTTAAGATGGCTATCTTAACAAATTTCAAGTTTGAAGTATGTTATTATTAACTATAATCTCCGTGATGTACATTCAATCCTCAGAGCTTATTCATCTTATAACTGAAAGTTTTTCCTCTCTGATGTACATCTCTCCACTTCCTCCAGCCCCCAGACCCTGGCAACCATCATTCTATTCCCCATTTCTAGAGTTTTTTAGATTCAAGTAAGATTACACAGTATTTTTCTTTCTCCACTTGCTTTATTTCACTTAGCATATTGTTCTCCTGTTTCATAAAGGCATGATTTCCTTCTTTCTCATGGCTGAATAATTATATGTATACACCACATTTTCTTTATCCATTCATCTGTCCACGGACATTTGAGTTATTTCTGTATCTTGGCTACTGTGACTAATGCTTTAATGAACATGAAGGTGCAGCTATCTCTTCGATTCGGAATTCATTTCCTTTGAACATGTATCTAAAAGTGGGATTGCTGAATCATATGGTAGTTCTATTTTTATTTATTTATTTATTTTAGGTAACTCCATATTGTTTTCCATAATGGCTGCACCAACCTACATTTCCACAAACAGCGCGCAAGGGTTCCTTTTTCTTCAAACCCTCGCCACATCCTTTGCCTTTTTGATAACACCCATCCTACAAGATTTGAGGTGATAGTTTATTGTGGTTTTGATTTGCATTTCCCTGGTGATGGGTGATGTTGAGCACCTTTAAATATACCAATTGGCCACTTGTATATTAGAAAATATCTATTCAGGTCCTTTGCCCATTTTTTCAAATCTAGTTATTTGTTTTTTTTCCACTGAGTTGTAGGAGTTCCTTATATATCTTGAATGTTATCCACTTATTGGATATGTGGTTTGCTAATATTTTTTTCCCATTGTGTAGGTCGCCTTCTCATTTTGTTGATTGTTTCCTTTGCTGTGCAGAATCTTTTTAGTTTGATGCAATCCCACTTGCGTATTTTTACTTTTATTGCCCGTGCTTTTGGTGTCATATCCAGGAAATCTTTGATCTCTTCCTTGGGGACATGTCACCCCTGTAACTCATGTGTCCCTTCCATCCACAGAGCACAGAAGTCACACAGAGAAATCCCTTGTATAGTGCATTTTTATTGTAGGAAATTATCATTATTATTATTATTATTAATGATAGTATGTAACCTAATCTTGGACAGTTTCTGCCTCTCTGAGATTTTTCTTGCTCTTTCTCATTTTATCTAGGAATTCCTCTAGCTGCTTATTGTAAAGAGTGTATGACCACTCACCTTCTCTTTAAATTTTATCTTGCCTGCCAGTCTTTGCTGTATAATAGATTTCAGTTGAAGTCTCATGACCAAACTTGGACTCTGAATCCCCCCATTTTAAGTAAAGAAATATTAGTTTAATCAGTTAGAGCTCTGGTACCTAATTTTTATCTTCTTCCAGATTTGAAGAGGATTGTCCTGCCTTTCAGGGTTTCTTTCAATTTGGCCAAAGTTGTATTATATTTGACTGTTATTCTCCATAGACTTCTGGTCAGGATTGTAATGAACTGATATTTTTCTTCTTGATAACTTGAATTTTGGGCTGTCATTTTTTGTGGCATAGGAGAGAGAATACTTTTTCTCTGCCATATTCAACAAAAATGGAATTCTTAAAAATACTAAATTTACTACTAAAACCAATAAAAGAGTTTTTATGGTTCTATATTATTTCACAAATAATACTTATTATTCTTCATGCCATATAATATTAGCCTATTTGTATACATATTATAACTAAACTTATCCTTAAAACTCTGAAAAGTATGTCTGATTTTTTCCTATTTTATATACGAATGAACTGAGGCTCAGAGGAACTAAGTATCTTGCCAGAGTCTCATTAATAATTAAAGATACAATAACCTGATAGACAAGTAATTTATAATCTTTACCCAAACTTCCTCTTTGGTCTAACTTCTTCTCATTCTCTTGTATGAGTTACCCAGTATTGATGGAATGAATAAAAACAATTCTCTGAATGGATGATCTCTCATGAGTACCTGATTCTACATAGCCTCTAATGGACACTAAATCTAGTAGGTGATATTTTCCCTTGTGCTGCATGCCATATAATTTGAACAACACAACCAAAACCCTTTTCTCTGGCATGGTCAGAATGTTGGGCTTAATTTGCCCATTCACTTGATACAGGCAACATCATTTATTCCTTGAAACTTTTTACAGTGCTTTGAATAAGCAAAATGTTTATGTCATTGGTGGAAGTCCCAATTATTGTGTCTATTTTGTCCAAGTTTATTATGATTTTCTGGAACTTTTTGAGGATTTTGGTTAAGGTCATTTAATTTGTTAATTAATGTTATATTTTGATATTTTTATGCTTTGTAACACCTTGTTGCTTCTTTGCTGGTGTGGACATTTTGGTTCTTATTCTATGAACACTTTTACCTCATTCTTTTCAACTCTAGTCTTCTATGATATCAAAATCTTCACTTTTCAGTGAGGTCTTCTCAAGAAAAAAGAGTCTCAAATAAACAACCTAACTTTATACCTGAGAGAACTAAAATAAGAACAAATGAAGCCCGAAGTTAGTAGAAGGAAGAAAATAACAAAGATTAAAGCAGAAATAAATGAAATAGATACTAAAAAGACAATAGAAAAGATTGATGAAACTAAGAGCTGGCTCTCTGAAGAAATAAACAGAATTGACAAGCCCTTAGCTAGGCTCACCAAGAAAAAAAAGAGTGAGCTCAATAAATAAAATCAGATATGAAAAAGGAGATATTACAACTGATCCACAGAAATGTAATGGATAAGAAGAGATCACTAAGAACACTGATAAGCCAACAAATTGGACAACTTAGAAAAAATGTATAAATTCCTAGAATCATGAAGAAATAGGAAATCTGAACAGAGCAACTACTAGTAGGGAGATTGAATCAGTAACTCAATACCTCCCAACAAACAGAAGTCCAGGACCAGACAGACAGCTCTACTATTGAATTCTACCAAACATTTAGAAAAATTAATACCTATCCTTCTCAAATTTTTCCAAAAAATAGAAGGAGAGAGAACTCTTCTAAACTCATTTTTGATGCCAGCATTACTCTGGTACCAAAACTAGACAAGGATGCCACAAGAAAAGAAAATTGTAGGTCCATATATCCCTGATTAACGTAGACGCAAAAATCCTCAAGAGAATATTAACAAGCTAAATTCGGCAGTACCTTAAAAGTATCATTCATAACAATCAAATAGGATTTATTCCAGGAATGTGAGGATGGTTCAACATCCACAAATCAGTCAATGTGATACACCACAATAACAAAATGAAGGATAAAAGGCATAAGATTATCTCAATAGATGCAGGAAAAGCATTTGACAGAAGGCAACATTCATTTATGATAAAATCTGTCAATAAGACAGGTATAGAGGGGATGCACCCTCAACGTAATAAAGGTCATACATGACAAGGCCACAGCTTCAGTACATCTTAGGAGACACTGAGTAAGAAGTACCCAGCTGAGCTCTCTTAAATTTCTGACCTATGAGCCCGTGAAATAACGAATGTCTATGGTTGTAAGCTGCTAAGTTTCGGGTAATTTGTCACTTTGAATAGGTAACTAATCTAAACCCTTTGAAAAGTACTTTGATTTTCTGCACTAGATTTCCTAGGTAAAGCTCCTGAAAGGAAGAATGTTTATATCTTTGATATTTTCTAGAGCACCAACAGTTCCATCAGTCTTGTATAAAACTGTTCAAAAGAAGTCTTATTTACTTACTGCATGCCTATTAGGACATCTATGACCAAATCGAATTTCTAGAGAGGAACAGAGCCATGGAGTAAAAGGGATAGGGAGAGAGAGGCAACAAAATCAGAAAGAAAGAGAGAAAAAAATAAATAAGAAAAATGAAGTGAAGAAAAATGTTCAGAGAAGTGAATAAAATGTTTGTCTTTGATGATAATTGCTACCGAATAATTCACATTACTCTTGTTTTATTCTTGAGCCTGGCATTTTTGCTTTGTTTACTTTATGTTACTTTTTTTTGCTTCCCTCAACTTTATAATGAAAATTTAAAGATCCAATAATTGAAAACAAATAAATAGAAATTAAAGATTCAATAATTGGTGTCAGATAGGAGTAAAATAGTAGGTAAGATATAAAGATGCAATAATTGGTCTCAGATATGATTGAAGTAGTAGGTGAAATATTTACATATTTATATTTATTTTATTTATTATTTACATTTACTATTTATGTAGTCACCATGTTAAGTTAGTGTTTGTAATTGGCAAATACACATTTTTTAAGGCTCCATAACTTCCTTTAAGCTCTTAATGTTATGTTTTTCCTAGTAGACAAATGATAAAATCATCATTGCTAACAATGTACACCTGTGTGTCATTTTATAAGAGAAATTAAGCATTCACCTTGTGTTTCCTTAAGCTCGGAGGGAGTTTGGCAGTGTTTGCACCAGAGAAGAGCATTCCATTTGGGGATTGAATTCAAGACTGATGTACTTTTCTTAGCCTTAGAGACCAGTAGAAATATCTCCAGAGCAGGGTGGAAAATTGATGGGTAGGAATAAAGGTGCCACAGTGACTTGGTTTGCTTGTAAGTGTATGTGACTTCAAATTTATTTTACTTCCACAAAACTTAAAATTAATTCCTTGGTGTCTCCCTGTTGTCATTTCTTCGTAAGACCTTATATGGAGAGGTTAATAAGGAAAATTGTGTTTTCTGAAATGATTAGGACAGCAGCATAGATAGAATAGAAATAACTTCTCCCACTCTTCCAAGTATAGCAGTCTGAACAACGTTTCTGAAAATGGTAAAGACAAATAATCTGAGTACACTCTGAGGACTCAAACAAGACAATGCATATAAGTAGGGAAAGATCATTGGTAACTTCTAATCATCTTAACGTGTTTCAATTGCATCTATAATTTTATTCAATTGCATCTCCTTAATAAAGGAGACATTTGCGGAGGGTAAGGCATTGTGAAATGTGTAGTACAGGAACTCTATCAAAAGAAAGAATTCCAGTAAGTTGTTCTTATTGTTAATAACATCAGACAGGTGATCCTCAACATACCCTCCAGTTGTTTTCCTAGAACAAATATGAATGTTAATTTAAATATTAATCTAATTAACGTTGTTTGTGTGTGTGTTATGTGGTGTGCACTTGGTGCAAGGAGAAATGGTAAACACAAAAAGAAGTCAGGGATTTTTGCTGTGTTTTGTTTTTTCCATTTAGATACGATTTCCCATAGAAACGACGCTATGTTTGTCACAAATACTGCTGCTCGCTCTTCCTTGCTTCCTGACTCCAAGGAAAGATCCAGCATTTTATCTGGCCAGAGTTTCACAGAGTAGATTGAACTGATACAAAGGAAGAGCTTTCTAAAGGCTATTATTGGTCTGTAGTGCCCAGAGAGTCCATTCCAAGGCTCTGTTCATGGATTTTGAAGGCAGCAAGTCAGAGAACGTGGTCTAGCTTTAGGAAACTGACCTGTTGGGAAAGTACATGGGACATGGGACTGCAAGTTGCTCTGTGAAGGGCTCTGGGGAGGATCCTGCATGCATGATTCTTTGCATCACTGGGTTCACTTTCTGGACCAGGGATTTCCCACTATCACGAGGTGGTTATAGGGCAAGCTTCAATTGTGATCCTCAAGAGGAAGACCATGTTCCGTGTACACTACATTTACACCACAACTCTAAGGTTAGCCTAAACACAAGTTGCCACTGTAAGGTTTATTCTCAAATATAGAAAACTATGCTGCCAACTGAAGTTAGGGCTTTGATATGAAACTGATTATAGAACCTTTATATTTGGTGGAGGGGAAATCTAAGCCAGTGATCAGAGTCCACAAACCGGTCTATTAATTACATCGAAACGGTAGTTCTGAGCACATCCCACCAGAACGGAACGGTGCCAAATGAGGAAGATTTTCCTTCTCTGCTGTAACCCTGAAATGCAATGTACATTTTTCTTACTGACCAGTTTCACTAATAAGGCCAAAAGGTAGTGAAAGCCCGTCTCTCTCTGAAAGAAAATCATCTCTGATCAATAGTTGCCTTCCAATGCTCGCTCTGTAATGTGTATCAGAGCCCGGGCTGCAAGAAAGCTGAGTAACCCGCTGCCACCCACCACGTGGCCAGGAGCCAGCCGGGCACTTAGTGGAGCTTTCGGTCCTCCAACCAGCCTTTGGAGGCATATTATGCATCTGAACACTGGGAGTCTTTTTGACTTCCCCAACAGGAAACGTAGATTTCACTCTAACACTGCTACAAAAGAAAGCCAGTTAAGAACCCAGCACTTGTATTTTTTTAGTCGATGATATCAAAATGTTCAAAATGACTTTTAGTGTGTAGCATTCTAGTCCAAGAAGTACAGTGGTAATTAAAATAAATCCAGGAAGGTGATAATGGAATACAGTAGAATCCAAAATCATCCTGTATGGCACTGAGCTTGGTTTTGTTCTTGATAGGGTACTGCACAAAATCAAAAGTAACATTTGCTCTTAACTGAATGGAAAAGCGAAAGTTTAAGTTATGGTATTTCAAATGACACCAGTCACGGGCAAGCTGAGGAAGATAAGATGCTGGTAAACTCCTCAGACAGCATTGGAGGAGAAGGATACATTACCAAGTGAAAGAGCGTAAGTTTTGAATATAAATGGAAATTGTACACCCACTTGCCTCCGCCCTAACAATAACAAAGCAAATTCTTTTGCTGAGCATCACTTAAACCTTGCTTAAATTATCACTTCTAAGTCCTCAAATCCATTTATTGTAATAATGGGAAAAATTCACCGGGCACCAAAATCTGCTCATTAAAAATAATCTAATAGTTTTCTATTACTGTTTCTGTGGAAATAATGATTTTCATGACTATTAATATCTGGTAGATATTTTTTTTAAAGATTTTATATATTTATTTCACAGAGAGAGACACAATGAGAGAGGGAACACAAGCAGGGAACACAAGAGGGAGCCCCACTGGGGTGCTCGATCCCAGGACTCTGGGATCATGACCTGAGCGGAAGCCAAAGGCAGACGCTTAGCAACTGAGCCACCTAGGAGCCCCTGATATCTGGTATATTGGCTTTATTTCATACTACTTTATTTAACAATTAAAATGTTGTTCATGGTATAAAATGGAAAACTCTATCTGATTCTGAATAAAAATCACTCACTACCTTCCACCGCTCCTTTTGGTCCTTTTAATGTGAGGATATTTACCTTGAGATTTAATCGAAGGTGAAAAATATTTCCTTTTTTCTTCAAAATTCTACTTGAAATGTCAAGAATCATTCACCTTTAACTGGCAGGTTTCATGACCAACCAAACTTCTTACTGTTGATTAAGAGTGGTTCCAAAATATAGTGTTTACTGTATATGCGCGCGTACACACACACACACACACACATATGTAATCACCTCTTACGTTTGTAACATGATAAATTCAGTGGAAGAATAAGATATTTCCTGTCCCTCTAGAACTCCTATAGTGTGACACTTAAAATAGCTGTTATCACTAAAAGATTTTATAATGTGACACAGTCTTATTTCATAAATTTCACCAGTAAATAATATATTATTGTATGAATAACCCAAAATATATTGATCTATTCTACAGAAAGTGGACATCCAGTGTTTTGTGCTGTGTCTGGGTGCATATGTGTGTGTGTTTTTTTATTATTAGCAATGCTTCCAAAGGGACATTATTTAACATGTAATCTGATGAACATGAGTGTATATGTGTACACATACAGATGTGTATATGTGTGTACATAAACACATGCATGTGTGTGTAGTGTGGATGTGTGTATATATGTATATGCCTATATTTAATTATTGGGTTGTATATATGTGCATGTTTAACTTTACCAGGCAATGCCTCACTGATTTCTAATGTGGCTGTATCATTTTATACACCCATCAAATGTAGATAAGTGATCCCAGGGGTACCCATCCTTGAAAACACTTGTTATTATCAGATTTTAAAGTTTTTGCCATATGATAAGTGTAAATTTTTTCTTTTCTTTTCTTTGTTTACCAAGATAGTTGAGTGTATTTAATGGTCATTTGTATTTCCCGTTCTATGAAGTTATATTTACACCTTTATTTACTTTTCATCTAGTTTATTTGTCTTTTTTTCCTAATGCATAGAGAGTTTTTATATATTCTGGATATGAGTAAATTGTAGGCAAAATGGGTGGCAAGTATTTTCTTTTTTTAAGGATTTTGTTTTTATTTTTTGTCTTTTTTGTATTTATTAATAAACAGAGTGTTTAAATGTAAGATTGTGAAATTTATTAATAGTTCCCCTTTTCACTCAACCTTAATTAAAACATCCTTTTAAACCTAGTTATAAAAATATCCTCTTCCATTTTACTCTAGAAATATTCATTCTAGCTTTTATATATAAATTCCTCAAATTGTTAGAGTAGGCAGTTAAGTTCTAACAGGATGCCTGGAGGCCAGCAAAGAGGAAGGCATGGTTAACTGTGAGGGAGTCAGAGGCCCATCCTGGCACACTCTAAAACTAAACCACAAAAAAAAAAAACAGATCAAACCAGGCAGGCCCAAGATGGCTGACAAAGTAGGCCAAAGTTCACAGTATTCCTTCATTATACTACAGTACCATACTAAAATCTCCTCCCTAAGAGTGCCATGACAGGAACCTTTGACCAACTAAGGAAGGAAAAAAACCCAGAACCCACATTCCTGGAAAAGACTACCCTGCTTCCAAGAAATCCCCACCTGGAGTGGTGAATATTCCACTTCTTGGTTAACAACTGTCAAAAGACAAAGACGGAAACCCAAAACCCAGTGGGCAAAACTCTCCCTTGCACTCACCTGCTCTCACATTTCAAGAGTGTACTTTGGTTTTAATAAACTTTCCTACTTGGACTGCTCTTCTGCTGTGTTGTGTCTGTCCTTGAATTCTTTCTTCTGATAAGACAGACCAAGAGTCTCCTGTGACATCTTTCAGACTGGCTGAATTGAGGCCTCAGAATCTGAGGGTACCCCAGTCTACCTGGCAACAAAATCATTTTAGTTGTTCATATGTGTACTGAAAATTTCAGTTTGTTTAAATTGCATTATAAGAACTGTTACACATGATTTGTTTTCTACCATAATGTTTGTTTCCTATTTCCTTTTTTCTCTCTCACTCTTTCTTTCTTCATTTTTGGCCATTTATTTGGATTGAGTTTCCCTTCAATGTTTCATTATTTTTTCTTAATTAATATGGAAGTTATACTTACTATGTCTTCATAATTTTGTGGTTGCCTTTGGAATTTTAATATTCACTTAAAATGTTCGAGCATAAATATTTTTACTTTTTTTCTGGACAATACAAAGATCTGAAAATTATTTCACTCCAAAGCCCCTGCTGTCCCCTCCCTACTCCTAATAACACAGAGTGGCTCATAATCCTGGACTTTAGTTCCTTCTACCTTGGTTCCTTTAACCACAAAACCTACATGTTTTCTTTGTCATTTGGATTCATGCTATGTTTAACATTTACATTATTTACCATAATTTCATACATTTAATACTTTCTTCCTGGTTTACTCAGACCCAGTTTTTAGAATCCTAGATTCTAAATAACAACAGGCAGATGCTGTTGTTATTTAGACAAATAAACACAGGCAGATGCTGACAACATTGTTGTTCACCCTCATAGATGTTTCTGTTATTTCTGCTATTTTTTTTTAATTTCCAAAAGTTTAGCTATGTCTTTTAAATTCTTGGTGTTAATATATTATCCAGGGAGGAGTTGGTCTTCACATCTAGGTTACCATTTAGAGAAAAAATGGAAACAAACCCAGCATCTTGAAAGAAAAGAATGGCAGGTAAATTTCTCAGAGGAATATTTATTGTGTAAGATGCCAATATCCATAAAGTATTTGAAAATTTGGAGAAATAAAACAACTTGAAAATTTTAGCAAAACGTAGTGTGTAAGTTTTCCAAAATATCCCTCTGACCCAGCGAATTGGGAATGGTGCATGGCAGGGGTGGTGGAGACAACTGGGTATTACTAACAGAGGAATGTCTGTAAGCACGACGTCTTTGGAAAGATGGAAAGACTCCGGCTTATGAGAATTAAAGTAAGTCTTTATATATTTGAAGGCCTGTCACAACGACACAAATTTCATCAGTAAACAGTGCTTAAAATACCATTTTCTCTGAGTTGATTCGTATTTTGTTTCACTGGACTGTCATAACAATTACTGACTTCTTTACCTGACAATAGCTATTGATACTAGGGCTTAAGAATGGGATTTTTTTTTTTTTTTTTTTACTGCCACATTCAGAAGGAGATAGAGTTGAAAGTTAAATGTTTCTCACTGAGAAAAAAAAAATTCCTTTAATTTTCTGCCCACTAAAGTGTTGCCATCTCATGTCATTTTAATATGCAGTTAACCAGAGGATGGAAATGCTATGATTTATTGTGACGGGGTAAATAAAGCAATAAGAGCAAATCTAATTTAAGCATGCATCACTGAGCATGCCTTTTCACTCCCGCTTGATAGCTACCCAAAATGATCCAACAAAAAATAAAAAGTGGGAGACTGGCTTTCCAGTGCACTAAGAGCCCGTTGTGTAGTTAGGGGTTCTGCACCTCCTCCTGACTTCTGACTGAGAGCTGGGAAAGGCTTATCATGACCTTCTTAAGCATTTTTTCACTTCCTGCTGCTCTTTGAACCATTGAGTATAGCTGATTCTTCTATCAGGAACCCTAGATTTGAAATTTATCTCTCCAGTGTACTAGCTGGGGGTTCCTGGACAAGTTCCTTACCAAGCTATGCCTCCATTTCCACGTCTATAAAATAGGAATACAAATCATGTCAAACTAACACAGGCTTGTGAGTGCTGAATGAGATAATATGTGTAGAGTGCATAGCGATTGTCTAGTAGTTATAAAAGCTCAGTAAATACTAGTCATTTTTGTTAATATTAAACTTAAGTATAAATGGGAAAAAAAAAAAGCCTTGAATAAGTGGAGACACCAAATTTAACACCTTGCTCTCAAACGGAAAAATAATCTGAAAAAAAGCAACCTGTCTTCCAGGCTGCCAAGTAACTGGATTCAAGGGGTAAATATTTAACACTCCACGTGAAATGTGTATCTCTGATAGCTCCCCGCATTCAGTCTGGCTAGGGTCGGTCTTTATTCTGAAAGCCACAGAAGGTGTTTCTGCTATCACTCTCCTTGTTTTCTCCCTTCTTTCATATGCCTCCTAGTTTCTTTTCAACATTTTCTTGATAACCTTAATTTCTATTACCAAACACCTTGAGTAAAGCATTATCATAAACAAAAAAAGAAAGAGACAAAACAAGATTTCTCTAAGAAAATTCGACTGTGTTGAATTTCACATGGATTTTGAAAACCATGATACACTACCTCCCATTACAAAAGACTGCTTGGTGCATGCATGCCAAAAAAAAAAAAAAAGTAAAAACACACAACACAACACACTTTTCAATGTAGGCCAAACTGTGTTATTGTGGTAGCTGTTGATGTTCTTATTGAGAGCCTAGAGCATAATTTTGGCCTTTTCACATTCTGTAAATAATTGGAAAATGTGATAAGATGGTGTTTTCAAGGAACCCTATGGCATTAGTGTCGTAGTACGAATAGAAAAACAGGGCCAGGGCTGATTAAGGAAGGCTGACATGAAATGCTCACTGAGTACCAGGCACTGGGCTAAGTGGTTTATAGACATTTGTTTAATACAACAACCAGATCAGAAATGTTAGTAACTACATTTTTTTTACAGAAGAAACTGAAGGTTAAAGAACTTGCTCAAGTTCACACAGCCAGAACTTGAAGCTAAACTTTGGACTCACGTTAACTACTGCTAGTTCCCAGTATGCTAATAATATTTCTGTTGAGTAGCCTGCATTGTTACTGAACAGAAGCCTGAATAGCTAACTTTCTAATGAGTTTGCAATCTCGTGGAAATATGTTGCTTAATCAAATGCTATGATTTGAGTCCATAAGCAAGTACACACCAACTTCGTTCCTACAGATCTTGGTTTTTTTTTTTTTTGCTACGGTTGTAGTTGATCAATGTTTTATTTACAGATAGATGACTTCATTTACTTCCATATTCCAAATAATGTAAGTACCCTAAAAATTCTGCTTCACCGAATTTACTATGAGTCTTTTAATATCCTGATTTTTAAGTTTTATGTTTAATGTGGAATATGGCTGGGTTTCAAAATAAAATCTGAGAACTAGTTCACTTTTTTTAAAAAAAAAAGAAAGGATTAAAATACAAAGTAGCTGAAATCATTTAAGTTTTGACACATAGGTTAATGCTCATGAAGCTTTCTGAAAGGAACAAACCAGAAAAGGAACTGAAAGCAATATACCATCCACTCTCATGTATTTTGTACTATGTCACATTCTAAAATGTGTAGGATCCATTTAGATATTGAAGAGATAATTTACTACTGTATTTATATATTTATATATTATATTGCAGTGGCATCTATGCCCTGTTGGCCCAGGAGACCAATTGCTTATCCTCCAGTGCAGGTCTCGGCACAGGAGAGACTATTTACCCATATTTCCTAAAGGAATGAATGTACAGCTAACCAATGAATGAATTAATTTCTGGGTCGTGTGACTATGAGCAGATATATTTTGCTATATTTTTTTTCCACATTTTTACCACCAAGTCTGTATTTTTTTATATAGAGATAATAAACTTTATTTTCAAGAGTACTTGTGCTTGGAGAAGTGAGAGGTCAGGGTGAATGTCACTGAAGGGCATATACACATTTGTATCCCAAAGATGCAGGCCCACCAAAGCTGTGATACTTAGTAGCTCAGTTAGCTCAGTTTACACCCTAAATCTCCTCATTAGCATTCCATACTGGAGGTGTTTCATGAAGGGGACCTTCCCTTTTCTAACGGAACATGAAAAGGAAGGAAGATGAAAAGAGCAGTGAGAAGGAAAACACTTCCCTATGAGGAGAAATGTCCTCGGTTAGAGTTCTTGATCCTTACAAGAAGAATCTAAGCATAATTATGAAAACATCAAAAAACGTATATTTTAACATTGTTTTCACTCTGTAGGCCATTTGATGATGGGCATAAGATTTACTGAGGGAAGATTTAAAAAGTTACTCATCAACAACACAAGGTCATACATAATGAAACCTCTTCTGCATCTATAAACTCCTAGGGGTGTTTTTAACATTAGTTTTCATTCTCTTCTTTGAGCTCACTGTCCTTTGTCCTGTTATTAAAGAATATCAAGGTCAAATATTTTGTTACTGCCTTTGATGAATCACTCTTATACTCTAGAAATTCAACAGAGCGGATTTCTCCGTGTGTGCATATAGATCATTGTATGTGCGTGTGTGTTTTCCTTAAATTGTTTGAGAAAGTAAAAATAATAATACTTATTAAGATATTTATTTAATTTTTACTGCCAGTGTTGACAATTAAATACTTAAATATTCGTGATGAATGAATGAAGGAAAATATTTGCCTCACTTCATAAAATTGGATTTAGATTCTGGAAGATTTTATGATGTTTAAAAACACCTCTGAGATTAAATGCCCTCTGAACTTCTGTAAAATGGAAGATGAAGTAATTTATTCAAGGTCATATGACTAGGAAGTGGCAAAGCTCTGTTTCCAACTGAGGCAGTAGGGCTCCAACGCTCATTCTCTTCAGCATTATGGGATTTTTTTGTGAAGGTTAAATGAGACAATGCCTGTAAAATAATGGCATATATTTTCTAAAATAAATAAATAAGTTTTATATTATTATAGTTACATTGAAAATAACACTTGCCAGGATAGAAAGTATTTGAGGAATACAGCAAATAGATTGGCCTGAACAGTGAATACAGGATGCATAAGAGGACATTAAAACTGGTAAGTTAAATCAATGTAGAAAATACTGTTGTGCCAGATAATGGAGGTTCTTAAATACCAAGTTTAGTATCTTTATTTTAAATGCAACCAAGAGGAATATTTAACATGTTTTGTGAAGATGCAACATGGGCTTTAAGAAAGTTATACAAACTTCATGTTTGGGGAAGGGAGGGACAGGATAATCCATTGATTTTCTATTGTACTAGTTGAGGAAAGAGGTATTTTCATGATAAGTGGCAATGAACGTGATAAAGAGAGGATGAATAAAAGTGTATACAAATAGAAAGCTGTATGGCAATCAAGAACATATAAGCAGGATTAAAATTTGTTGAGTGACTTTTGAATTTGTTAGAAATTCTGCATTGAATCTCACTAGAAGTTTATATTTATGGAATTTATTTTCTTCCCGTTTTATAGTTGAGCGAGCAGTCTCAAAAAATGTTAAACAAACAGGTTGAGATCATTGAATGAATACAAGGCAGAAATAGGAGTAAAATGTAGACCTTTGGCTCCAAAACTTGAGATCTTTCTATCAGCCCAAGTGCCCCATGCCACTTAATACTGGGGAAGGCAAATGTAAAATGGCTAAGAAATTCCAAATTTGTTTGAGGAGGAGGATGGTGGCAATTCTAACCAAAGCAGGAGATGTAATAAGTGGAATACATTTCAATGAGACAATGATAAATCTTGACTTAAAATTTTGAGTTTAGTACAGAGATGTGTGGAGGGGTTAGAACATTCTGGTGCATACAGCATATAAGTGTAGCTATGCCATATGATACCATTAGTAATTATTATGTCTAAATCCAAAGCATTTAAGGAGTTTTCACATCATTATTTACAGCACACCCTTGACAAAAGAATATTTTGCCATGTGCTTCCACTGGACTCAAAAACAAAACTCTTCCCTCCTCCAAAATAGTATTGTCCACTTTAAAGAACATAATGAACAATGAATGTCTCCATTGCCATCTCCAAATCAGCTATGAGAGCATGTATGTAAATCCTACCAGTTTTCATCGAACCCGGTTACTGGTTGCTGTGACCTTAGGAAACTATGGATCATTTTTGATAAGCAGAATGGTGTAGGAAAAAAATTGTGTAGAAAACATGAAGTCCTTGCAGTTTTGTCAATCCTTTGTGTGTGTCCATAAGTCATGACATTTTTGCTTAGCTTCTGTGCTATTCACAAGTCACAGCTTCTAGTTCACATTCTTTAAGTGGGTCATTTCATTTTTTCCCTAAGGTTCTAGTCTCAGAGAGATCGTTTGCTTGGTCATTAGCAGTTGCAAACACACATTTAAAGATTTTGAGAAAATACAACATACCAGGGAGTTTATCACAATGACTGTAAATAGCATAATTTTCAACATTTGGAGTGCACTTTGAGTTCGTGGTTCCCCCAGACCCAAAAGAATCAAAATCAAAGAAGTCAAAAAAAGACCTTGCCGAAGGAGTCAACTTTTTAAGCAAGTGCCTTGCTCCTTGATTTCATGTAATTGAGCTTTAACTTCCCCAGAGGTATTAATCCAGGCACAGCAGGTAGTGTTGCCACCTGCCACAGAAACTTTGCTCAGCTAGAAGATATTCAAGGCCTAGCCTCTTAGCAAGAACGTTGACCGAAGAGTCTAAGGATCTTTGCTGGGGTGCTCTTGTCTTAACAATGGATTCTGAAATTTTAGGAATTAAGAAGTTCCTGATCATAGTCTCTTACATTTCCCTAACCAGGGAAGTAGGAACTTGCCAACAGGGGTGAGTCCTAAATCATGAAAGCCTCCTCGTAGGCCTTTTCTAACTCAATGATATAAAATAAGGGCAGTCAACCAATGAATTGTCTTATTTTGCTTGTCAAAAATTAGGGGCATGGTTAGGTTTTCTTCTAGCCTGAAATAAAAGGTTGGTCTAAATTCCAGAGGTTACCCCCATGATTAGCGGTGGGAGACACAGATGAGTGCATTATCGTTCCAGGCTGATACCAGAATAAAGGAAAGGAGAAAGGGTTTTACTAGCTAAAGTGTGAAGTCTTTTTCTGCTGTTTTGGGTGGAAGCAGTCTACCTCCATGTCAGCTACTTCCCTTCCACATCAGTTTAATTTGGAGGTCTTCAGCATCTGGGTAGGACCAGCTGTCAGGGAGAGCCTTTTTTAGCTGTGTAATGTGCACTTAAGGCTTTATACCTTCTGGGCGAACTAAAGAGTGGTAACTGAGAGTGGTGCCAATGCCCTAAATTTTGATCACATCTCTCAGTTAGCTTAGCGTTGATTAAAAGGGCAGAATTCTTTTTTTTTTTTTTTTTTTAAGATTTACTTATTTTAGAGAGAGCACACAAGCAGGAGGGGCAGAAGGAAAGGGAGAGAGAATCTCAAGCTGACTCTGAGCTGAGTGTGGAGCCCAGTGTCAGGGTCATTAGAAGACCCTGACATCACGACCTAAGTGTAAACCAAGAGTCAGATGCTTAATCGACTGAACCAACGAGGTGCTCCTAAGAGGGCAAAATTCTTAAAACCACAGGCCCAAAATGGTATCACATAGGCCAAGTCACCAAACCTCAAGTTCTTATAGATTTTATAATCTTGATATCTTGGTGTGGGTGAACATACACACACACACTCTCTAAAAGTTATTTAAAAATTTAATAATGAGGGGCACCTGGGTAGCTCAGTTGGTTAAGCATCTGCCTGTGGCTAAGGTCATGATCTCGGGGTCCTGGGATTGAGCCCTACCTTGGGGGAAGTCTCCTTCTCCCTCTCCCTCTCCTTCTCAGCCCGCTTGTGCTACCTCTCCCAAATAAATAAATAAAATATTTTTTTAACAAATAAATAAATAAATAAATATTTAATAATGACTATAGGCCAGATTTGAAGCTACTTATAAGTCAATTATTAACAAAGTATGTAAAACTAGCAAATGGAAAACCAATGTGTTGAAATAATTCTGTAACTCAAAGGTCTAGATAGGTCCTACCCAATTTGCCACTTGGGTAAGCAATTTTTTTTCTTTGAGTTTCACTCTCCTTTTCCATATGATATGAAAAGCAAAATAGTAATGTTATTTTCTGCAAGTTGTTACACAAGTCATATGAGACTATATAAGCAAATGTGCTAATGATATATTTAAGACATTTTCCTTATTGTCAGTATCATGTTTTATTTATTTATACCTTGCCTCTCTCTATAAAAGTTTGAAGTGACTTATGAAAATATACTAATAAAGCATAGAAATGTAAATAATATTTAAACATTCAAAACAAATAATAAAAGTCAGAAGGACAAGACCAAGATTATCACATTATTACTATTAACAGAAGCATAAAAAGAAATAAAGAGGGGGTAATTTGAGTTCTTCGATTTCGGGGGTGTTTTATTTGCCCTATTTGCTCCTTTGCTACAGCTCTACACCCCTAGAGTTGTGCAATCTATGACACCCAAAGTTTGGTTTATGGGTCAAGAGGTAGCTTCATTAAAAAAAAACAAAAACCCTTTACATTGTTGGAGGGCAATTGTTACCTCAGTCTTATTTTATTATTTCACTTTTCTAGTAGAGGGAAAAAAATCAAGATCATTCTAATTTCTAGTAGCATAGGGTTTAAGATCATGAAAATAACATGAATAAAACTACAGACATTGCAGTGGTTATACCACATACTACTTTATTAATACATGATGTCAGTCGCGTGCCCATTTCTAGAAATGTAACAATTGCAAAGAATGTAAACGAGGATTTTTTTTTAAAAAACAACCCATAACAGATGTTTGCAAGATTTTTCCCCCTACTTAGTACATAATAAACATATGGAATGGCCTATTAGGCGCAATTGCTGAAGCAAAACACAAGGATCATTCAAGAAACAATTAGATTCTGTTCTAAAGAAATGGAATACTTAAAAAGGATGAGTCCTGATGGGCCTATAGTCCTGATGAGCAAATAGCTCCAGCTAAACCCTTTATGATTCTATCTCCATTTGAATGTAAATATCACCACAATGTACTCAGATCAAGATTTGGGAGCGATGTGGAGATTTTTCTCTTCTGCAAGAGAAGAGTGAGTGTTGATAATATTCCATGTCTATGTTGTAAAACGCCCACATGTGGTAACAGTGTTAACATTCTCTTTCATATTAAAAGAAAGGAAGATGTTTCTCATCATCTTAATGTCTTCATTTTTTTAGATAATGTTTAGCGGAGCTGAGAAGATGATTTTTTTTTAAGAGTAAAATCAATTTTAGGCATATTTCAAGACACATATTCTGAGCTGCGTCAGGCAGTAAATTTGGGAAGTAAATCAGGAAGTAAATAAAAATTATGAATTTACAAGACAGAGTACAACATAACAGCGTATGCAAAGAAGAAACCTCTGGAATTCAATGCCACATGGAAAGTGGTTTGTCCTTGAACAGCTAATTTTAGTGTAGCATGATTGAACATGGCTCCAAGAAAATGTAATTTTATTTATTACTGTATGAAATAATAGTCTATCTGTAGCAGGGTGCAGGAGTACACAAGCACCTGGCTCCAGGGGTCCCAAACTGACTGCTTTCAGCCACTTACCACCGACAAAATCTAAAGGAGAGGGGGTGGTGGCAAAACAAAAAAGGAATTTATTTCAGTGATGCCAACACAGGACACCGGACTAGCATCTCAAAGATTATCTCCAAAGTGCTGAAAATACTAACAGGTTTATGTAAGGAAACTGTGGGACAAAGGTGGGTGGGTACGTGCTGGTGAGCAGTGAAGGTCAAATGGACCACTGTCTTGGAGTCAATCAGGCGGGTCTTGCAGGCTCAGGGCAGACTCTGTTGGTTGAAGGGGTGGTTTCAGTTCCATCCGGGGGTGCTTTGCCCTCAGGGTCTTCCACCTGAGCCAAGAGATTAGCTGGAAAGAAACTAATCAGAAATTGTGAGGTCAAAATGGAGGTGGTCCCAGTCCTCTTTCCTATCCTTATGGGAAAGGCGATCTCCTGCATGCATTTATTGCCCGATGTGTAACTGCTTAAGAATGGACCTTGGGTCTGAAACACTTTCTTCCCAAGAGGTAAAAAGCTCTCAGTCTGTGCTGGGCTTACAGCCTTGTGGAGGAATATGTTTCTCTGTTCCAGACCCAATGTGTGCTCCTATGTTTCTCCTAAGTGTGTGCATAATATGGCACCCAGCCCATCCCACTAGTCTGTCTGCTCCCCAAAGGGTGGGAACAAGGTCCTTCGCCTGCATCACAAGAAGGATGCAGATGCTCACTATTAAAGGTGATCTTGGTGTCTTTCCCCAATTTGAGTAAAGCTTCATTCTATCCAGTGCTTGTGGAAGTCATGTCTTTCTTGGCCACCTTGACACATGCAGTGGGTTGACATCCTGAGACAATTGCTCTCAGTGGCAGACACTGCTGTGCTGTCTGCTATCCTCCATGAAGTTGGACTTGTCCTCTGGAAATGGGAGGGGGTGTTATTCAATAATCCTAATAGCACAAGCGCTTTTCTTTCCTTCTTTATCCCAGTGTGCTCTTTCTTAGAAACCTAGGATTTTACACCATCCTAAAGAATGTAAGTTTACTTAATCTATCATCTATTTCTATTGGTCATGGAGACTTGGTTGAATTATTTTTGTACAGTGTATGTTATGAAAATGAATAGCTCTGTGTTTTCCAAAAATTAAAATAATACTTGAGTGTATGTGTTAGACTACATATGGCACTACCATTCTAAGATTTGGCTCTGCTTTCCAGGGGCTGCTAATTGTTCCTTCTCTTTTCCTGTCGAGGATTCATTTACCTGACTCTTAACATCAATATGTATGATTGATGTATTGTTGTGGACAACTATGATAGTGATGTCTGAGAAAATAATTCACTAATCAGATAAAAGATATTAGCTATTAGGTAAATTATGAAAATAAATCAAATAAATATCACTTTTATATATCATTCAAATGGTAAGAGGTGAGCCTTAAAATAGTATTAATTTGTAATATACTCTGAATTCTACTTTGTTTTGTTGCTTAGTGAAGTTGGATCAAACACCAAAATATCATAAATTGTATTTTCCAAGTAAACTTAAATTGACCAACTAAGTACTTATGTGAACTATTTTAAGTATAGAGGGAAGAAATTTTAGTTTTAGCTTATTCAATAAAAATTATTTGGCCCTTGGGTGGCTCAATTTGTTAAGCATCTGCCTTTGGTTCAGGTCATGATCCTGGGGTCCTGGAATCAAGCCCAACGAGGGGCTCCCTTCTCAGCAGGTAGTCTGTTTCTCCCTTGCCTTCTGCCCCTCCCCCCACTTGTGCATTCTCTCTCTCTCTCAAATAAATGGATAAAATCTTTAAAAAAAAATTATTAGTGAATGTGTTTGTCTCTGCACTAAAAATTAACCTTCGAGGGAACAGGCTGTGACTTAGTCAATTCTATGTCTCTGGCACATAGCATGTTATCACAAAATGCTTGTGGACTAGAAATTAATTGTTAGTGCAAATTTGTTTAACTTTATTGATGTATCTTGCTGAAGCATGCACCTTTACCTTATTAAGCTTCCTCAAATTAGATGCTAAGTCTAGAATGGCAAATTTTAAGGTTGTCCTTGAACATTTGCTTCTCACAATTTAAATCCACTTTGGCTTAATGAAATATAGTCCTATAGGGCCTCCTTGTTTCAACCCACACAAACTCAGTTACTTGATGCCCTTTAACTGCTAATTGCTGTGCATTATTCACATTCATCTGTGTGAAGTTTTGGCATATGGTCAATAATTAAAACACATACACACACACATACACAGAAAGTGTGGAGTATATTTTTCCAAGGTTCAATCTCTAAAGCCTTGTAGGAAACATACTCATAGGATATTGAATTGGTATAATACTGAAAATCCTACCTGATTTCAAACATATTTTTTATCTTATAGATGCAAATTGCATGCAATTTGATTAATTGTTTATTTAGGCAGGTTTAAAAAACATATCTTGTGCACTGAATAGTTACACAGATTTGAGTCACCTGCTTGCAATGGGACAATTAGGTTAAAAAAATCTTTTTTTCTTGAGACACCTGTCTGGCTCAGTTGGTGTAGTATGCAACCCTTGGTCTCAGAGTTGTAAGTTCAAGCCCTACGTTGGGTATAGAGATTACTTAAAAAGAAAATCTTAAAAAAATTTTTTTTCTCTCTTAATAAACTTGGATTTTATTATTGTAATAATGTATTTCCTAAATTATAATATTATAAAACAAGTATCTGTTCATGTTATTAATACTTTGGTGATAAATTTACTAAGTATTTTTGATACTCACCATTCACAGAATTAAAAAAAAAAAAAAACTATTCTATACTAGATTTCTTAATATGCTGAAACAGGGTTTTTGAGCTCCAAACATGAGATATTGCCATGAAAATAAGCCAGATTAAACTGAAATCATATGTGTACATTATGTCCTCATGAACAACTGGCCAACATAGGGTCAATATGCTGTTACTTACCAAGATGGCTTTAACTTTCTCCTGAACTTGACAAGCTCTAGACAGGCTTCTTTCTGACTCCTGGTCCCTGACCTCCCTTTCCTTAGATCATTTACTGTAGAAAATTTGCTATTGAAAATTATTTCTCAAGCTCTTCGAAATACAACAGCTTTTAAAAGGTCTTGCCTATTTGACATCTCAGGAATGTCTTTCTCCATTCCAGAGATCCATGTCCAGAGATCCATCCCTTAGAAATGTAATCATCAAAGAAGCTGCCCCTACCTCCCGTTTTTCATGGGAGAACAGGAGCCTACTTTTAGCAGGTACCTTGATCCAAGTTATACAACTACTTCCTGTTATAAAGATATGAGAAAGGTTACTTTTCCTCTGGGTAAAAACAATTAGCAAATGCAGATTACCTAAGATTACCCAACCTCATCTTCAAAAACTCTCCAGTCCTTTGTTTCGGTAGAGTTGATCTCAGACAGAGTTCTGACCTCTTTATCCCATTGCAATAGCCTTGAATAAGATCTTCCTTACCTGTTTCACTATATCCAGCACAATTTTTGCTTTGGTATTACAGATTAAAAGCAAACACATCATTCAACAGAAGAGTGTTTACTCTAGTGCTTTAACTTCACTAAAATATGGTTCCCTATTGAAAGGCTTAAAGGTTTTGTTTTTAATCAAGTGAGGTTTAAGTTATCATTTTAAAGTAATATATGTATAAACACAAAATTGTTATGAAGTCTCTATGCTTATTGAATAAAGGCTTATTCAACTTTAAAACCAAACAAATATGTACATTAAGTATAAGCAAAATAAAAATACAAAACCAATCAAATTAAAGTTTACAACATTAATGTGATCCAACAAATTTTTTCTGTAATTCAGCTGCCATTTACAATATGACTCTGCTAGTGATAACCAAAGCAAGACAATGATTCTTCTAAATCTGGGCACATACTACCATATGCCAGTATTTTGCCAAAGCACTTCTCCATCAATATCTTTATATAGTATGCTGTGAGATCATTTGACTTCTACTTGCTCCAAAAATATGACAATCTGTGTGATAATGAGCACAATTTTACTGATAGGGTATTAAACCCAGTTGAAAATTCTATCACTGAAATCATATGGTGGTCATCAGAAATAGAAGAGTCAAACAAATGATGAGTATCATTTATGTAGCAGGAAAAGCCTCACTCTTTCCATTGTGGACACTCCATGGCTAGCCCTATTAGGAAACACCACAGTACTCTCATTTCCCCTTCCGTTTACCCTTGGAGAAGGCTTAGTTATTTATTGGTCTGTTCATCTGTTGTTTTATTTGTTTAGTTATTTACTTAATACATATCTATTTATTTATTTACATTAATCATTGAGAGAAATGCTTCATTCTTCCTTTAGGTTCTTAGAATAATTGCAATTATGAATTTATGTTTGGAAACACAATGGCACCAAGAGCTTGAGTTACTGTCCCACCATTCTTGCTTCCCACACACAGACATGCATATTCTGTGTCAATAAATACCCTGAAGTGGGAAAAGAGAAAAGTTGATCTCTCAAAAGAAAAAAATCTTTGCATTTCTCAAATAGAGTATGAAATCTTACAAATAAACATCTTTGTGTACTTTAGCTCAGGAAAAAGAAGTATTTAAGTACTCTGAAGTTTCTCACATCAATATATTTTTTAGGGTATCTAATGTCTACCTACAAGATACATGCTTTCTCAAGGCTTTTTGTTACTTAATGAGAATATTTTCTTAAAGTTTAACAAGTATACAGAAAAGTACAAAAAATGTAAGTGTGCATCTAAAATACTTTTACAAAAAGACAATCCACTTCTGACAGCATAAATTAGTTTTGCCTGTTTTTATGCTTGATATAAATGAATCACACAATATGCATGTTTGTGTCTGTCTTTTTTTACTGTAACCTGTCCCTGTGAAATTTATTTTCTTGATGCAGTCACAGTTTGTTTACTCTCATTGTTGTCTACTGTCTGATTATTTTGTTTGTTTGTTTATTGCCTTGTCAAACTAGGACGTCTAAGTAATGATGTTTTTCTTGTCAGTAATTTGTGTTTTCTTTCTTCCTTTGGTGATTAGTCTTGCTAGGGATTTATCAGTTTTATTAATATTTTCAAATCACAAACTTTGGCCTATCTTGATGCTCTTTATTGTATGCATGGTTTCTATTTAACTAATATCTACTCCTATTTTAATTTATTACTCCTTTCTAATTTCTGAGAATTGTATATACTTTCCAACAACCCAGCTTCTAGAAATAAAAGCCTTGATCATAAATCATGAAAAAATCCTCAAAATTAATCAGGCATTTTCAATGATTCATATGTAGAGATTTGTGTGTATGCGTTATGCATTATATTTCTAAGTACCAATTTAGAATTTCACAAGCTTAAATTTGTCATATCCACATCATTATTCTAATTTCTGTGATGATTTCTTCTTTTACTCATGGGTTATTCGGTAGTATATAGTTTGCTTTCTAACTAGTTGGAGATTTCCTAGTTATCCTTTTTATGGATACAGGAAAATTAATATGACTTATATCAGTGCTTTGAGATTTGTTGAGACTTGTTCTATAGCTTAATAAGTAAGTGGTCAATTTTATTATTATTATTATTTTTTAAAGTGATCAATTTTAAAAAATGTTACAGATGCAGTTAAAAGCAAAGTATATTCTGTCTTTGTTGGGTGCCTTGTTCTATATATGCCAATCGGTTCATATGTGTTAATTGCATCATTTATAGCATCTGTGTTCTTACTCTTTTTGTGTATGTAAGTTTGCTATTTCTCTTAGCTATTTTTAGAGGAATGTTAGAATCCCACTGTGTTTGTGAAATTGTCTTTCATTTAGTTCTCAAATGTTGCTTAATATATTTTTAAGCTAAGTTATTGGAAAGTTAGAGTAATATTTCTTCCCTTAACATCTAAGTTGGCTGATAACAATATAACCATAACAGCTTTTTTTGGTTAATGTGTTCATGATAGAGCTTCTTTCTTGTTTTTTATTTTTAACCTTTTTGTACATCTTGTAAGCCATATGTAGATTTTGGTTTTGTTCATTTAATTCACTTTGACAATCTCAGTCTTACAACTATTGTTTTTAGCCTATTTATATTTAATGTAATTCTTGATGTATTCAGATTTATTTTACTGTTATTCATTTTTCTTTGACCACTTATTTCATGTTTACTTCTTTCTTTTGTTCCTTTTATACTAGATATCTTATAACCCATGGTTTCTTTATATTATTATTTACACATTTTACTAGTTCTTAGTGTTTATTCTATAGATTGAAATGTAAATGATTTATGAATACTTGATGAATTACCCATAAACAATAATGTCACTTTTGTCATTTCACTGAGAACAATAGAACATTTAACTCTATATTTACTCCCTTCCTTCCATTTGTACTGTTTTAGGCACTTTTGCTCTACAAATATTTGAGTATACACAGGAGACTATTATTGTTTTATACAGACAGTTACTTTTCTTGTGATACAAGTCTGTTGGCAAGAATTTTCTTTCACTTTCTCTGTAAACTCTTTATTTTACGATTATTTTTGAGGGATATTTTTAGGTTAGAGATTATTTTCTTCAGCACTTTAATAACAGTGATATTTTATTGTCTTCATCTTTCAGGTTTAGCCTTTATTGTCATTTTTAAAATTCTGTTGTCACTTCCTGAAACATAATTTGTACCCCATTTCTGGATGATTTTAGTTCCTTTTCTTTGTTTTCAAGCAGTTTAATTAATGTATTCCTAAAAGTGGTTTGCTTTGGGCTCAATGAACTTCTTGATCTATAGGTTCAAATTTGTTCTCTCCCTTACTGCATTATAAGCCATTCTAAAAGTAGTGGCTTAAAATAATGATAATTTTGGGGCACCTGGGTGGCTCAGTGGGTTAAAGCCTCTGCCTTCAGCTCAGGTCATGATCTCAGGGTCCTGGATTGAGCCCCGCATTGGGCTCTCTGCTCAGCGGGGAGCCTGCTTCCCCTTCTCTCTCTGCCTGCCTCTCTGCCTACTTGTGATCTCTCTCTCTGTCAAATAAATAAATAAAATCTTTAAAAAAAATAATCATAATTTCATTAGCTCATGTTTTTGTGGGTTGATTGGTTACAGCAAGGATTTCTTTTGCAAGTCTTGCTAAGGGTTTCTCATGTCATTACATTCAGATGGTGGCTGGGTCTGGACTTTAGGATGTTAAAATGCTCTAGTCCATCTGTGATGTCCAAAATGTCTTCTCCACTCACAGATAAGGTGACATGTGGCTTCTCTATGAAATCATTCTTTGACCATGGCATCTCCTCCTCCAGGATCTCTCTCCAGCAGGATAGCTGGTATTCATACTGTTGGGCCAGGGCTGTAAGGGCTCAAAAGCAAAAGCTGCCCAGCCATTTTAAAGCTCAGGTTTGATGCTGGCACAGTGTCCCTACTATCATGTTGTTACACTAAGCATGGTATAGTTTTGACCCATATTCAATAAAGGAGGACTTTACACATGGCATGGATATAAGGGCATGTAGCTACTTTGAGAATCATTTTTAAAAAGATTTGCTTTCTTTCTTTTTTTCTTTCTTTCTTTCAGGGAGGGGGATGAGCAGAGGGAGAGGGACAAGTGGACTGTGCTGAGCGCTAAGCACAGAGCCCAACATGGGGCTGGATCCCACAACCCCAAGATCATGACCTGAGCTGAAATGAGGAGTCAGTTGCTCAGCCAACTGAGCCACCCAGGCACCCCTGGAGTCTGATTTTGAAGACCAGCTACCACAATGTGTTTCTTCAGTTTTGGGAATTTCTCTATGATGATCTCTCTAAAAATCATTTCCTCCCCTTTCTCTTGGTAATTTCTGCCTCGAACAGGTACAGGTATGCTATACATTCCAACATTTCTTACACTCTTTTCTGTACTTTCCATCCCTTTTTAGTTATTTTTCCTCAGTGTTTATATCTTCTATTGACATGTGTTTCAGACCATCAGTCCTGTGTTCTGCTGCGTTGAAATCTGTTGTTAACCTATTGGGTTTTTAATTTTAAAACTCTTATTTTTTTTCAGTTCTAAATTTTCATTACAATCCTTTTCTGCATTTCAAGTTTCTGATATAATTCTCCATCTCTTTATCTTCTCTCTATTTTCCTTTATTTTTTTAACAGCTTGATCATAGGTTTTTTTAGTGTTCTGTTCTGCTAACTGAATATCTGTACCATCTCTGAGTCTCTTTCAATCATCTCTCCTGCTCCCTTGGTTTTGGATTTTAGGGACTGCTGGCTTGCAGTATGGGTAATGTTTATTTCCACCTCTAACTTATCATCCCCTTGGCCACGGTCCCTTCCATGCTTTCAGATGAGCACTTGGTGTTGTCTCCATGACCCTCTCCTGACATTAAGTGAACTTAGGCATTGTTTCCTCGGCAAGGCTGGAGTTGCTATTTTGCTTTGAAGAGGCTCTGTTCAGTCTTTTTAGCCTCCTCATCTTCCGTGAAGCCATGGAGGGGAAAATAGCCATGTATTTAGGAGCCATCATGTTTCCATTTTCTCTCTCCAGTTCCCTGAGACCTCCAAAAGCTCTACTAAATTTTTCTCATCCCAGCAGCAGACCTCTTCTGGGGCATGGCCTACATTCCTAGCCTCCTCTGTAAAGGCAAAATCAGCAAATTCCCTTAGGGAAAACACTTCTGCAAAAGTCAGCTCAGTTTTCAGAGGTTCTCCTCTCTCTGGAGTTCTGCTGTCTCTAATTATCCGGGTTTCAGGATTTCTCTGATGTTGTAGGCATGATTTTTATATTTTATCTGAATTTGCTAGTTGTTTTTGGTGGAAGTGTTGGTCTGCCCTCTTTAACTCTTCTTTACCAGAACATTTAGGTATCACACACTCTTGAATGCCTGCCTGCACCTTTCCTCAAGGGACTGTAATTCTTTCTACACTTTGACATACTTATTACACAGAATAAGAGTTTGGTAGGCCAAGTTTCCCATTAGACTGTATGCTCTTTGAATAGAGAAACACTGCATTATTCATCTGTGTACTCTTGGTATCTGGCAGTTGGCATCTGAGAATGCATAAGAGTATTTCTTTTTTTTTTTTTTAAAGATATTGCTAGGTCAAAAATGGATTCTTGTTAACATATTTGAGGTTATAAGCTAAATATTTTAAGAGGGCAAAATGCCCATAAATATATACAGAATCCCTATGTTAAGCATCGGGATATTCCAGAGGAATCTGATAATGACAGAATTGTCAACACATGATAGCTTTTAATCAATTTTAAACTTTTAAAGCAGCTTTTAGTTATAACTTTCTGAAAACTGAAGAAGCAATTTTTTTCCCTCTGGATTCCACAGTAACTCAAGTGCTATCATTTGACCTCTCTTCACTGATAACTCTTACCAAAAACATGATACCGTGGATAGTAGGGGAGGAAAGTCTTGAAGAAGTAAAGTTCACTATAAATTAAAAATTGATTTATTTGTTTGGTTCATTATATGTATGATTTAATGATTTACCAATGACATAAACAATATCATGTTTTTGTTTTAATAAAATGATGCTGTTGAAGATGTGTGTCATCTGTATTTTTACTGTTTCTCCATACCACAATTTAGAAACTTTACAAGGGAAAAGGAAACAGAATAATTATAGAAATACAAGTAAAACCACATAAAAATGACAAAGTTGAAAAATTGGACAAATTTTTAATCCTGACTCTTGTAGAAAAGTAATAGCTTTAAAATAATTTTTAAAGGTAACTATGAATGAGTATGACAAAAGATAAGACATATTATTGAGCATAGTTTCAGAATGAACTTTGCTTGGACTTTTTTTTTAAAGATTTATTTTTTAATTTTGAGAGAGAGGGGGTACGATTGGGGGGGGGAGAAGCAGGGAAGAGGAGAGAGAGAATCTCAAGCAGACTGTCTGCTGAGCTGAGAACCTGCTGTGGGGCTCAATCTCAGGACCCACATGATCATGATGTGAGCAGAAATCAAGAGTCAGTCCTTTAACTGACTGAGCCACTCGGGTGCCCTTTCTTGGGTTTAATTAAAAAAAAAAAAAGAAATATCATGTACTTTCAGATGTTCAAATACATGGATATATTTCTATTTAAAATTAAAAAAACATAGATAAAATTAGATGAACATCAGAGAGTTCTACTGTTGGGATCATGATAAATTTTTCCACCTGATTGAAGTAAAACATGAACTTTGCTACTTATGAAAGATAGAGTTTGACTAACAATAGCCATAGTTTTGAGCCTCCTCTGTGTAGATAACTTACACTTATAAGTGTAGTATTACACCAATGGTAATACATGTTGTGGTCTTGTGGATTATCGTTTTCATTATAAGGAACCCTTTAAAATATTGATTTAATTTTTATTATGGTGAGTTTTTATCTAGATTCTTTGTTGGTTATCTTATTTTGCATAGCAGTACTGGCTAAAATTATTAGATATATATTTCATATAGCATCACACACTGCTATGCTAAAATACCATAAAAATATCCCATTGCTTTTTGTCTTTATTTACTTCCTTCTTGAATAATTTCACATTGACTAATATGTAAACTTTTATAGACTATATTGTACATATTTTGATTCATCTGTTTATAATGTGACAATACATTCAGAGAAAATGATGTGACAGATAATGTATTTCGATGAAAATAACAAAAGAAAATAAAACAAAGGGTGTTTGTGACAAATATGACAGCTCTAACTTTCAAAGGAAAATGAAAAGTAGGAGATTTGTCCTTGAAAACTGGTATTACGACCTTTCATTTTATAACCATTTACTTCATGTTTAATGAGAATATGGCATATTTTCTCTCAGGTTAAGGGAAAATAATAGCTTTAGACATTATCTTTGACCCTCAAACTATAGAGGGGATATGAATAATGATGAAGCAGGGGTAGAGAGCATTTTAAAATAGCCTACTACGTCTCAAAAAGGGGCATTCAACTATTAGTGCTAAGAATAACTTCTATAACTTTGAAATAGCTAGCATAGGTCATTTTCAAAAATGGACTAATTCATACTTTTAGAAGGTTTTTTTTTAATTTTAATATAAAATCTTTGGGCTACAAGAGACATGATAACATGTTAATCCCTTCACAGGTTTTGCAGAAAAGAAATTGAGGCCTGGAGCCATAAAATGATTTTCCCAGCCATTTGTATAGAGAGCACCATGTGACATTCTCATCTTTGTCCCAGTGTGCCCTCCTTTCTACTTCATGAGTCCTCCACACATCTCTTTTTGAAAACAGTTGATTGGGTAGAATGTTTAGCTGGAGATCCACCCTTAGAACTTCTCTCAACTAAAAAGCCATAGTCCTCAAGTCATTTTGACAAAGGTCACCCAATCAATACGAAATCATATTCTCTACAAACTGAGACCTACCCCACCAAATGACAGCCATGGACCTATTACCCAAAGAAAATGTTTAGCTTTGAAAGCACCCTCTGTTTACAGTGAGTAAATCAACCCCCCCAAGAGAATCTTAGGTTAAGCTAAAGATAGTATTTGTGGTTTCTGGTTGTTTATTACTTCTGGGACAAAGCTTTTTTTTTTTTTTTTTTTTTTAATCAAGGAAGCTAATGGTAGTAATTAATATTTTAAAGCAGTAATTGATATAGATTATTAGCAACTATTTTAAAGGCAAAGCATCTTCTCAAGACACAATGAAATTGTGAGTACACATGAAATTTTCCTCTTTTAAGGAATAAAGTGCAAAAGAGACCACCTTAAATAGATATATTACAAATAAAGTCTTATTTTTAACAGTTACAAATACAAATGTAAAATATGTAGATTAAATTAATTGTTCAATGAGTTATGTCTTAGTTATCTCATTAGCAACATTACTTCAATCAGGAAATCAGAATTTTATAAAATTAGGCTCACACACACACACACACACACACACATTTTTATTGTATAGAAAGGTCACCTGCATTATAATAACCCTATTGGCAACATTGTGGGATAAATCAAGCAGTTATTATTTCTATTTGGCACATAAGAACACTAAAACATGTAATGCTAATTACTCTCCTAAAAATTTCGCAAGCGAATTTTAAACCAGAGGTGTTCTTGTTGCATTCTCTTTTGATTCTGAACACCTTCCATGGTTGAAAATTTTAACAATAATGAGTATTCTAATAACTTACTTTCAATAAGGATTCCAAGCTGAAATGTAATTGCATTATGTTATACCTGCTCTTTTCATTTCTAATAACACCTCAAAAGGGATTAAGTGCCATAATTCTATCTAAAAGTATGTGTGAGGGGCACCTGGGTGGCTCAGTCAGTTAAACTTCTTCTGCCTTGGGCTCAGGTCATGATCTCAGGGTCCTGGGATCGAGTCCAACATCAGGCTCCCTGCTCAGCAGGGAGTCTACTTCTCCCACTCCCTTTGCCCCTCCACACCCTGCCCCCGCTTGTGCTCTCAATCTCTTTCTCTCTCAAATAAATAAATAAAATCTTAAATAAATAAATAAAGTACGTGTGCGACAGAATAAAAAATCTATTAATTGACATATGGCCTAGAAAATTAAATAAAATAAACAACAAATTTCTATTACCACTATCTAGACTTAATATTCTAATTTTCTATTTTATTCCTACTTATTTTTATTCCCTTTAAGTTGTCTCCACTCGTAGAATAAGGAAAGGTAAACATAAATGAAAAGTGCCCAACTCCAGCAATATAAAGCATTTACCTGAGAACAAAATACCTAGAAAGTCTTAGATGTCAACACTGTGGATGTGGTATTATTGCCCACTGAAGTAATGTGCACATCAGAAGAGATAAATGAAAACTTTGAAGGTCTTAATATGAGAACCATTTGTATTTTGTGGATCAGGAATTACCTTTAGAGGTCTAACTGTATTTAGTCCCCAGTATCCATACCAGTGATCTACCTTGTTCGTCAGTTTGGCCCTTGGACCGGCAGAATCAACATAACCTGGGATCTTGTTAGCACAGAATCCCAGCTCCCAGCCCAGACCTACTGAATCAGAATCTGCATGTTAACAAGTTCCCTAGGTGATTTGTGCACACATTCAAGGGTAAAAAGCCCTGAGCACCCCATCAACCTTCCCTACCTGTCTGCTGACTTACTATCATTTGTAGTTCCTTCAGGGCAGGGACTCCTGAGCAGGCTTACCAGATGATAAACTAATGATCTAAACCCCCTGCTGCAACTGTGAGGGTCCAAGGTCAAATCACATGCTAAACCATCGCAGACTAGAGACAATGAACTAGATCTAGGAAATAGATTACTGTATGTAAGCAGGTGATATTGTGCTTCCAGTCATTGTATCACTCCCTATAGGTGGCTCTAGATAGTCAAAAGGCTGTTGCTGACATAACTAGATATAGATACACAAGGTGTGAGAAGGCACGAACTACATTGACCTAATGGTGTCCATTACTTAAAAAAAAAAAAAAAAGGTCTATAACAAAGGACTGATTTTAGTAATAGACAATACAATAGAAATAAAGACACTGACCAAAACATCATTCTCACAAATAAGTTCCAGTGGCAGATAATGATATCCTAAAACTCACCTTTAACCTCTTATTAATGTGAATTCAACAAGAGTTTAATTTAATTGTATTATGGTTTCTTCTAGAACTCTAATTCAAAATTTTCATTTATTGGTGAAAACTTTGCTTTTGAAATCAGACTTCGACGTGTTGTGGGTTTCGCACATATTGTTTATAGTATTTACTGATCTGCTTCCTGATAGTGTATCATACAGATACTAAAGACATATTGAGACAGAGCAAAACAGAAATTATTTTTAAACCATTTTCTTACTCTGCTCATGTTACCCAAGGTATGGAAACTGAGAGTGAGCTTAACTTTTAACATGACGATATTTTTATTCAGAATGAATGCACATCAGGAGAGAGAATTTCTGAGAAAATAAAAGGTTTGATTTACTTCAGTGATAATAATGGCTGATAACCAAAATATTAATAGATCATGTTTTCAGAAAAAGAGAGCCCTCTAAAGTATCAACTCTTAAAAATACAGATGACAAATCTATTGAACCTTTGATAATATTGACTATTTTCACAAAACAAATTCACACAATTTTATCTCAACTACACACATTTCTAGGCAACAAAAGACAACATAATACTAATAAAGTTATCAATGATAACAATGCTGCATGTATTGTGTTACATGAAACTCACATGTAGGTTAAGCTATGAGAAGAAATGGTTCCCATAGTAAGTGTGAGGCTCACAGAAGCACTTAATGAGTTCTAAAAGAGGCAGGCTATGCTATGAAATAAATCTATCTTGTTCTCAAATGATCTTAAAAGTAAATTTGATATTAGAAGAGAGCCACCATGTAGCCCCCATTTGGTTAGAGAGAAGGAATAGAAATACACAGACATGTTTCTAGTCCTCTAAATTGTGTTATTAAATATTTAGCTCTGGGGTGCCTGGGTGGCTCAGTCGTTTGAGCATCTGACTCTTGGTTTTGGCTCAGGTCATGATCTTGGGGTCCTGAGATGGAGCCCTGCATGGGGCTCTGCGCTCAGTGTGGAGTCTACTTGTACATCTCCTTGTGCTCTTACCCCTGCCCTCTCTCTCTCTCTCATAAATAAATAAAATCTTAAAAAATATTTAGCTCTGATTGATTCATACATATGTATGTATCCATACACATGCAAACATAAATATAATAGAAACACCTTTTTATTCTTTTTCCTGTATTTATTATATTTGATTTCATTCTAATAAGTTTCTAAATTCTATTTAAATTTTAATTTCTTAGGGCTATGTAGTAGTATTTCTTCTAAAATGTATACATATATATGTGTATATATGTGTGTGTATATATATAAGTTGATAATTATTTTTGTTAAATAAAAATATATCATCTACTTGTAGTATTTAAAAATTATCATCTAAAATATCTAAATTTAAGAAAGTGAGTTATTTTAGAAAATATGACATTGCCTTGTAAATTTAAATATCCAGTTCCACACAAGACTAATTGACCCATAATTGGTCAATTACAGCTATAATTATATGCAGTTGCCATCTTGTATACACAAATAATCATAGGTGACAAATACATACACATTAAAGAAGTACTCATTCTTAAAAATAAAATCTCTCTTAATTTATGTTCTCCAAGGGCATGTGGATTCATGAAATTACAATTGACAAGCACAACATATTTTGTACACTTTGAAGAAATTGTAATCACCTGGAAAAATACTATAATATAGACAGTATAAGGAGCAATTGCTATCGAAATCTGATGTGTCTAAACATCTTGTTGTATGAAGACACAATTGCCTGAAGAGTGTCTCTCACCTTTAACACGGCGCCATTGCTCGTGGGATTGATGGCCTACCTAGTTGAACTCTAGCCTGCTTTGCTATAATGGGAAGTTAACAGAGACAGCTGACATAGTAGAAAGAGCTATCGCCACCGCTAGTCAGGGTGTGATCTAGAGCAGCTACAGAGCAAATCTACAATGAATGGCTTACAGAGCAAGGAAGAAGGAAATCTGCTATTTAAGCTTCTCGTACCTTCTACATAATGGCCTTCAGGACAACAGAGAGACCTAAAATTAGCATTTCTTTTTTGACATAACATAAATCAAGCAAAAGTAGTAGTAACCTTCGTTACCATGTAGTTTACTGAAATACAAAGCACCTCAAAACCACACCGATTAGCAGACAAATACCTTCTGTTTCCACAGATGCTAAGTACTTATTGATTTAGTTTTACCTGCTAGTGGTCATTAAGGCTGGAAAAAAAAAAATGACCACAACACCATAAATCATTATCATGCTGAAGCATTGATTAAGGACCTGTGTGTACATAAAGGCATTTGGCGAAAGGAGACAAGGAGAATCATGTAAAAATATGACCAGTGGGAGGATGTGATGATGAAAGAGAGAATGTGATACAGCTGTGGGTTCAAGCCGAAATTACAGCTCGACAGGCTCGACAGGCTCTGTGTGGGCTCATCAAGTCTAATGGAAGGAGTGCAGGCACCCCCGGGTCTCAGTATGTGCTGCTGTCTGCTGTGGGATTTAACCAAGCAGATTGTTACATTTGGTGTTAAATCAAAATGAGATTTGTCTTCAACATTCTGTAGCTCTCCATAGAAAATATTAGCAGTAGATTTATATTGTAGTTTTGGTCTTTTTTGGTTTTAGTTCCCTTGATTTTAATAAATTGGCAAGAAAGTTTAACATTATGAACGAGAGGCAATTATTTTGTGTTGTTTTGGTATTATTTTGGCTCTTCATCCTTAAAAGGGCATGGATTTGTCTAGAATGTTCTGGCTTCCTCCTAATTACAGGCGAGGAGAGGGTTCTGTGGAAACAACAGCAATTGATCAGTTAGCATGAACTAAGAAATTCATCTCAGTTTTTAAGGAAGTTAACATAACTTTCAAAACCATGAACAATTGGAAAATGTCTTACCTGTGGTGTCCCTTACACGATTTTCCCTTAACAACCTGAGACTAAAGGAGAGCTACATGATTTCAAAGAAACTACAGCTCTGCCCTCATCTTCAAAAAGCCAGAGAGTGCTCACAAGGGCAAGTGCTTTTTCTTTCCACTGTGCACCCTCATTGGCAAGTGCAAGGCCACACACCTTCAAGCTGATTGAAGCATAACAAAGCTAACTACCTGCTCCAAGAATCAGACTCTGGCTTTGGGCTATAGCTCAGAACAGAAGTGATCTTTGCTGAACGGAAAGAAAGTTAAACAGATGCAATCCTCAGTGACAATCAAGAGAGACAACACTGATGCAGGAGAAAAAAAAAAGTTGTAAGGGCAAGTCGACATTCAAGCAACTGCACAGACACTGAACCCATAAACTAAATGAAGCATGAACAGGTTATACAATTTCAATTTGAGTTTGAGGATGAGCGAAACTTTTTGTATGGGAGACTCAAGGAAAAATATAGACCACACTGAACATGGAAATCAAACTTTTGAAGCCTCTCTTTCACCCTCTTCAGAAATGGTTAACAATTTGACCTTCAGTGATGAACAGCTGTGTGTGTCATGGGAAGCATATAGTAAGAATAAATGTTTTATGTTTAAAAAATGAATGTCCTGACTCATGATTAAAGCAAATGAGTGAGCAGAATCACAATGTTCAGGCTTCTAAAACATATTACTGGTTCAAAAAAAAAAATATTGGCAGTACTTTCTTACTTTTACATTAATTTGTTCAAACATTTATTGATGCCCCTTATATCCAGGGGCTGTATTGGGCACTTGGTGCCTAAAGGTGATAAGCACCTGTCTCCATAGTAAAGAAGCTATGGTTATAAAGAAGTACTAAAATAAGGAAACATCAGCAGATAATGATATAATGATGAGTGTTAATTACCATTTTTATGTATCTACCAGAAGATTTTTTAAATCGCTAGGTTTATGTACCATGCCGATAGCAAAATTTTTAAAAAATGATTTTTAAAATCTCTTATTTAAAATGCCATATATATCTTAAACTACGACATACATAGAAATAACCTGACATTCTACGGTTCCTCAATAATTCCTCAAGTGGCAAGGATCCATTATATAATGGTCACAAGTGTTTTGTTTGTTTGTTTGTTTGTGCTAAGCATCGACTCTTTTGAGCATAGGCGGCCTCTCCTGCAGATGCCTGTGTTGGCCAGGGCCTCTCATGTTGAGAGATTGGAATACGGCCCTTGGTCAGCAAGCAATGAGCCATCCTCTTCCTGTAGATAATTCTGTGCAACCAAAAGACTTTGGAGAAATCCAGACCAAGAAATGAAGTTGTTATCTTTCTCTTGACCAAGGACAAAAACTAAGGTAGATTTTAAGAAAACAACTAAAGTCAAAGGTAAAGAGCTCGATTTTCAGAAGTAATTCTATCAGCCTAATTTAAATATGTAAGTAAACTTAACTTGTACAAACCGGACTATAAAAAGTACCCAGAGATCTAGGGTAGACTAAGAATATTAGCAAGAGAAAATCAGTTTTGCCAAAAAAAAAAAAAAAAAAAAAATAGGCTTGCACCAAATGAAATGAAAATGTTCCTAAGAACCCAGAAATTCAAACTACATAAGCCTTCTTTTGATTTTCTTTGTCTTTTCCTATACTGTACGAGTTTCCATAGAGATTCCTTTTGTAAGCATCTGTTACCAACATGGTGTAGGATGTGTTCGGTTCAGTGTTCTCCCTGGGATGAGTGTGACATCGACGCCTGTTTGAGCTTCGGACCAACACCCATTTTAGCTTTAAAATGGAAAACTCTAGCATTCAGCAGAAGCTGGGAGACAGAAGGGGAGAGATTCTCAATCAGTATAGAATGTTTTACATATTTTTTTTTCATGCCCAGGAATGCTGCTCCGGGGTCTCATGTTACACTTTCATAACCTCAATTCCCAGACCACCCACCTGAGTCTGATTACTTAGCAACCACTCTACTGACAGACCTCTTACCGGTCACGATAGCATTCAAACTGACCGTGGGACACTTTTCAGTATTCTTTTATTTGAGCTGTCATTATCATTTGACCCTGTTTATCACTTCTCCCTTTTTGAAATTCTTCTTCCTTTACTTGGATAGCACTATCTTCTTATTTTCCCTACTTGTATCAGAACTCTCTTTTTAAATGTGCCGTCCCCAAGTATTCATTATGGCCTCTTTCCTCTAATTATGTGTACTCATTGGGCAATTCCTGTAGCCTGACAAATTCACTTTTGTCCTTCAAGGGCCATGAAGTACATCTTGGAAGACTTCCCTCTTTTGATGTTCCAGCTTGATGCTGAACGACTCATGATTATTATTCCCCTTGAAGATCCCATATCGTCAAGTATAAATTTCCTAGGAAAAACCACAGTGAATTATAATTTTCCACTAGTTTATTTTTCATTATCTTGTTTTTCCACCAGATTTTAAGATTCCTAAGACAGGGGTCTCCATCTCATTCCTCATGATATCCCACTTTAGTCCCAGTTTTGTCAGAACTGCTGGATAAATGAGGTAACGTTTGCTAAATGGATGAATCAATTAAAATCGAATAACATAACTTCAATTATTGCCAATTAAAGAGTGTGTGATTTTTCTCAAATATTATGGGAATCTGAGAACAGTTCGCATTTTCCGTAAGATTTTGAGTAGAAAACAAGCATGATTACATATTTTAGCAATATATTCTTCTCTGCAGCACATGATTAAACATATATATTTTCCTATGCGTGTGATTATATGCAAATGTATAGAAAATGTGTCCGACCGTACTGTTCATTGCATCTTATCTACAGGTCCATGCTTCATGTTGACAAGGAATAACTCAGATGCAAATATTTTACAGTTTCTGCACAAAACAATATGGATAAAGAACGCAGAAATGTATTAAATAGATCTCAATTATGTACTATACTAAAGCAAGAGTCCAATTGTCTAAAGCTTTTGAAGAAAAAAAAAAACAGCAGACTAACACCAAAGCAAGTAAAATACAGGGCACCTGTTTCTCAAATTAAAATAGGGGCAGGAGATAAACAAATGAGATGTTTAATTGGAAGTACGTTGCATGGAACTACTGCATATCCCTTATTCCTTAAATCACTTGAAAAGGCAACAAATTTATTCTTCTCTGGGCTGGTAGAGAGGAGCATTGGCACAAGTAATAGAAAGCCAGACATCATGGCCAACTAAGCCAGCCACGTAAGGTAGGTGGAACTCTAGGGTCCTGAGCCAAATGCGGGGTGCAAGTAGATAACAAGATATCCAGAGGGTGTGTAATCTTATGTCTAAATAAATAAATAAATTTTAAAACAGCCTAGAGCTTAATCAAAATGCCATGATGGACAAAATGGCGTGTTATTGCTAAGTGAAGTAGTTTGCAAATACTCATAGCTCATGAAAATGGTTGTTATAACTACATTGAAACTTATACAGTTGACACTGGTTTAATGCAAGGGGGTCCAAGATTTGAGCAGATAAAGAGAGGTTAATTTATTGTTTATTTTACAATCAACAGCAGATGAAACATGATTCTTTCTGATTTTGGCTTCTTTGCAATATATTTAGACCACTGGATAAAATTCTCACATCATTTTTTTTTCAAAAGGCAAATGTTACTTGGGACTATCCCCCAAATCCAAACATAATAAATCAGTTAAAAATGGGTCCTTTGTTGCGAATAGGTACATATAAATAGAAAAGTACATGTGAAAAGAAAGTAGACACAAGCAGTAGCACGAAAACAAACAAAAAAAAATCATCCAGTGCATTTCGGTGTTTAGGAACAAGAACAGTTGTGTAAGGGGAAAGATTACTATAGGGTAGACAATGCTTAAAAGTTCATGTGTGAGGAGAGGGTTCGAAGCATCCCCCAGGAGGTACTTTTGGTAACTCGTTGTGGCATCCTTGTTTGCTAGAGTTCTAACAGCACTGTCCCAAGGAGAAAGCAAGCAAGCTGGGCAAAATCATAAATGAATCTAAGTGTGAAGCACTTCACCCTGTTCATCATTATCCCTCTAACACACGCACAAACACACCCACACACACACACACACACACACACTCACACACACATCCACAATGCTCAATAAATGTTTGTGGAATGAATGAATGAGTTAATGAAGTCATGTAGATGTAAGCTGAAAATATCTGCTTGTTATTTAATTCCAGAAAAATAACAGGGACTGGCAAGAGTTTAAAGAAGGAAGGAAGAATTTGAAAGTATCATAGGGAAAAATATAAAGATATTGGGAATTATTTTTTTCATCTCTGGGAAGAAATGTATAGTAAGGCCCATACTTTGCCAAAGCTAATTGCTAAAAGATTAAGGAAGGGCGCCTGGGTGGCTCAGTTGGTTAAGCATCTGCCTTTGGCTCAGGTCATGATCCCGGCGTCCCAGGAGCCAGTCCCACATTGGGCTCCCTGCTGAGCGGGGAGTCTGCTTTTCTCTCTGACCCTCCCCCTCTCCTTTCATGCTCGCTTTCTCTCCCTAACTCTCTCAAATAAATACATAAAATCTTTTAAAAATAAATAAAAATAAAAGATTAAGGAAAAGGGGCACCTGGGTGGCTCGGTTGGTTGAGCATCTGCCTTCAGCTCAGGTCCTGGGATGTGAGCCCTGTGTGGGGCTCCCTGCTCAGTGGGAAGTTTGCTTCTCCCTCTCCTTCTTCCCCCCTCCTCACTTACGCTCTCTCTCTCTCAAATAAATGAAATCTTTTAAGAGAAGAAGATTAAGGAAAAGGAAAGGAATTAAAAAAAATACATCATATTTCTACCTTTTATATTTTACCACCTACTTATGACACAGGACGCAAACTTGAAAACCGTTATGTAACAACCATGTTTGGGGGTCATTAGGCTATTTTTTCAAAGTGGGGTTACATTTTCTTTAATGTGCTGTCTGTGATGATTATTGCCCTCACCTGTTCACATAAGGATTTAGCTCTTAAAGGTGATCTCATGGCTATTTCTGAAAGCCCTGTGAAGCTATTTCCCTGTGTTCTATGACTCTGTTACCTTCATTCCAAATGAGAACCCCTTCCTCTGATGCCTGTGGTCCTGAGAGGTGTCATTCCACTGAGCACAGTTTACTTCTAATGAAACTACAGCTTTCGCAAAATGTTGACCTCTCCTCTGTACAAAACTTCGAAGTGTACTTTTCTAAATTCTACACTGTACACAGTTAAAAATCATAGACTTAAGGAAATGATCAGAGATCAAAAAGAAAATAAACTTCAGAAAGGCTTTACAATTGCTTTTAGATGAATGCTTTTGGAGCCCAGAGTTTCTGCCATATGGAAACATATGATTGACTTCCTGTAGGCCGAGGAGGCGAATGAGGGATGGTGACTTCTGACATGTGTTACATGGGAATTGAGCGTTAATTTATTGTGGAGTTTTTCTAGGGATAGGGAAAGAGAAATTCAGGTACTATCAGATACTTATAGGCTTTTAAAATATTATCTAATCCATATATATTCACACAAAAATGTGTCTATGAATGTTCACGGGGGTTTTTATTCAAGAACTAAAAAGTTGAAATGACCCGTATGTTCTTCTACTGACGATGGATAAACTAACATGTGGCTTATCTACATGATGAAAGATTATACACCCGTGTAGAGGATTGAAGTGCTGATGTGGGCTACAACGTGGGTGGCTTTTGAATACATTCCGCTAAACAAAGAAGCTGTACCCCAAAGGCTGCATATTGTATAATCCCATTTGAAATCTCCAAGAATATGAAAATCCACAGACACCAAAGGCAGATTAGCAGTTGCCTAGAGATGCAGAGCGATGTGGTAAAAAGTGGGGGATTCTCTTTTGGGGTGTTGGAAATGTACTGAAATTAGATAGTGGTGAGGATTGGACAACATTGTGAATGTACTAGAAGTCAGTGAATCATATACTTTAAAATGTTTAAAATGGTGAATCTTAGGTTCTGTGAATTTTCTTAAAAATGATGGGAAAATATGATCTAATCCAATATCCAACACAATGCTATAAAGTAAGTATTTTAAAGATAATTTTTAACATGAGAAAACCTGATGTCAGATAAATAATTTGTTCCTGAACACCACAAGGAAATGATAATTTGTTCCTGAACACTACAAGGAAATGAAGCGTGGATTCCAAGCTCTTTTACTCCCTTTATACCACAATGCTTCACTAGATGAATCTTAAGCAGTTTCCTAGTAAATGGGTCAGTCAATAAAACACAACAAAGGTAACTTTAAATATGTCCTTCCTCTATTTTCCATCAATATTTTCATAATCCATATTTATTTGAAATTTCCAGAGTTCCTCCAGTTGGCTTCCGTTGTGTTTTCTATTACTGTTCTTCCAGTTCCTCCAGAATGGGCATCTGATAGATCTCTCTTTAAATTCCCAAAGTGCCTACTCAAGGCACACTACACTACCTACTTCTTGTATGAAATAACACTACTTTTTATCGATATGCATTATTTTTTGTTAAGGGTTTAATGATCCTCCTTAAGTAACTTCCTTTCATGGGGTTTATAGGACTCATATTCTTTTAAAATATTTTGGTTTTATTTACATTAATTGAGTATGTTATGAGATTTCAAACGTTAGCATTTTAATTTTCAGAACTTTTTATAAATAAAAGTTGTGTTCTCCAAACATAGGCCCATGTTTCTTTTCCTTAATGTAGTAAATGTATTTTTAACCAAGCACATAGATGTTTTGTGTTTTTTGTTTTTGTTTTTGTTTTTTTGGCTTGGGGCCTCTCACTTCCAGATTCAGAAGATTCACTTGACCTTGGAAATGTGTTCTTTCTCCTGTTTAGCTCTTTGTAGAATAGGATAACATTGAGTTCCCAGGAAGCGATGGTAATGTCAAAAATTACAGCCTCATAAAAGCTTTAATTCTCACCATAAAAATAATATATAAAGTAGAGAACTATGAGGGTGCCTCGCATATTGCAATGTCAGGTTTAGGAGCACTACTATAAAATTTATAATACCTATCTATTTGATAGTGGGTAAGAGCGCAAGCAAGTGTTGCTTAAATATAGCTAGGTTATAAACAAGTGAATGCTTTGGGGAGAGAGAGTTTGGGGCATGTTTTGTGGTGCAAATGAACGTTAAAGACCTGATGTTTAAAGACCCTGTTTCTTTAAGATGCCTCTCTAAAAATTAACATTTATCATTAAAACATAATGAGTCAAAATTACAAAATATGGCATGGTGTATGGGTATGTGGAGGAGTGCAGAGCTATGATTAACTGAAGATGCAAAAGCAAAGAATAGAGAAGTGAATCTACCAAAACCACAGCTGGATTGGCATAAACAGAAACGGACAGAGCAAAGGAACATCTGTAAACTCAGGGAACCACAACCGGATGAGGCAGAATTAGCTCTGCTTGGCCAACGATATGCCTCACATCCCGGGTTGTTGAGCGGGATCTGCACTAGGATCCCTTCCCTCCCATTCTGATTCTGGCTGAAAGAAACCTTGTCTTCAAATTCTGTCTGTGCGCTATTGGAACACAAGACCAGGTTTTGAAAGTGCATGATGGCAGATAGGCAGGTAGGACGGTTCCTGGTGCCTTCGTGTGGGCTCATGTCCTCCACATGGGCAGATTAACCTCTTCCTCAAAGGCCATTCAACAACAGGTCTTTTCTTTCTAGTGCTTTATCGACAGGTGTCTTTGGTGTTTTTTGTTTTATTTTGTTTTTTAAACATTTGTGGTACTTCTAAATAATCTGTTTTGGACAGGATAACTATAAAGCCTACTGTTTTGTTTTGGCGGGGCTGTCTGCTGCTTCTGAGTTTTTCCTTTCATACCCGCATCATTTTGCTTTCTGCAGTTAAACACTTCACTAGAAGAAATTTTCTTTTTATTCAGCATATCTTTTATTCTGTCTACTAATTTGAAACTATTTTTCCCCAATGTATGCTCCTATTCCCGTATCCGCGCCCCAGCTCCCCGTGCCACCTCCATAGCAGCTCATGTACCTCAGGGAACAGACCATAAACTCTCTAATAGTTCAGAGGGGGGTGTCAGTAGAAAAGCAAAAACAAAACAAGCAAACAAACCAACCTCAAATTAACTTTCCTTATTTGTGTTTTATTGGGGAAAACAAAATAAAACAAAACCAAACCTGTGACCCAGTCTGGTCAAAGAAACTTCTGGAAATTTTCTGAATATTTTGGAAAAGTTTTCTCCGTTCCTGTGATAGGTACTCTTTATCTCTCCTTGAGTCCACAAACATGAGTGCTTGAATCTCTGGCTGCTTCCGTTGGCCATCCCTCAACAAGCATGTGACCAGACTAAGATGACGTCAACCATGTGGATGTAGAGGAAAATAAATCTGGAACCTTGATGACTTACTTCATTAAGCCACTGAATTGATGAAATCCGATCTTCTCTTTAGAGCTGTGTATTCTCGTTTGAATCTCTGTTACTTGCTCCAAGAGCATATGATCTGGTATACACATGTTCGTATTTACCTTTTATCTTAATAAATTATACATATTCAGTCATTAGTTATTACTAATGACTATTAGTCATCATACTTATTACTTGGATGATCAGAATTTTTATTTTATTTTGTTTTACTGAAGATTTTATTTATTTATTTGACGGAGAGAGCGTGAGAGAGAGAGAACAAGCTGGGTGAGGGGCAGAAGGAGAAGCAGACCCCCGCACGCCTCCCCCATGCAGGGCTCCATCCGGGGACTCCAGGATCATGACCTGAGCTGAAGGCAGACGCTTAACCAACTGAGCCACCCAGGCACCCCCAGAATTTTTATTTTAGGGCATTTGGTTGGTTCTTGTTCTCCGCGACCATTCTCTGGGCTTTTTCTGAACATATTTTGCCCTATTAACAATCTTACTGAGGAACTAGCTGCTTTTTTGCCATGTTTTCCTCCCAAGTGTAGTACCCTAGCACTTGCCATCTCCAGCCTTAACATGCTCCCACTGATTTTTAAATATTAAATCAGTGGGAGCATGTTAAGGCTGGAGATGGTTTTCCGGTGTATTTTATTGCTGGGTTTAGCACCACATACTGGATGAAGAGATGCTCTTGCCTTCAGGAGCTTGCAGCCTGGTGAAAGATGGCACCGTCAGGTCTACATGGCTTCTCGGCATTGCCGGATGATCCACCGCTTACTCTTCCCCAGAATACCACAGAAATAGAAAAGTGTGAAATGAAAGCACAATGAAAATGAAAATCTCACAGTAAAATAAGCCAAGTATATAAACTCTAAAATTTCATCTTCTGCAAAGAAACAGATAAATTATGGCCTTCCCGGTCTATCAAAGTAAGAGTTAGAGGCTCTTCTGGCAGAGCTGCGGATTCATATGAATGTCGTTTGCTTCACAGAACTGGGCACTGGAGAAGCCCTTCTCCCTGTGCACCTGGGTGCAGGTTTAATCTGCTGCCGAATTCTTGTTTTGCACAGGAAGGCAGTCACGAAACACATGCCATCGTGAACACCTGCTCTCTAGCCATATGAATATTTTTGAACACTGCAAAAATAGGCAGAGAGTAGGTGCAGATACAATTATTGCTACAGATTTGTAATTTTTGAAGGAAAATTGCAGCTTTCGTTACTGCTGTCTAAATTTAGACGAATGAGAGCAGAATCAGCAAAGTAAGTTTTTGATGTATATATGTATAAATGAAGAGTTTGCATCAGAATCTAGATTTGCCAGTTTTCTCCCTTTTAAAAAAAAAAAATCTTAATACGAATATTTTAGAAGATGAGGACTGAAGAGTAAGTTCTAAATTTACATACATCATGTTTTGTTCCCCTGATGTGGTTTATGTAGCCATTTTATATCTGAGAAGCGAACATAACACTGAGCAATGGAATACTGGAGTAATAACCTCTTCCTTTAAGTGGGATTATTCTCGCATGATGTTAAGAAGCCTGTGAAAGCTATAGAAACTCCCCACAGAAAAATAAATAAGAACGCCAAAACTCACGGTCAATTTTAGGACATTATGGATTACTTCTAGCTATTTAATATTTGATACATTAAACAGCCTTCCCTCCCTCAAAACATAAAGTAAATAAAAGGAAAGATGTTCTTTGAAAAAAAAATAGATTCAAAGGTAAATGTAATTGAAGAACTATCTTTTTAGCATCTTCTGGCAAATAAAACATCTTAAAAAACAGAATTTTTTCCTTATACCTAATTAACCACTTAACTTGTAGTATATTCAAGTTTTTATTCCATTATGTGTATGCACAGAAAAATTCAGCAAGTATACACTTTTTCACAAACTTTACAGTATTTAAGATATCATCTGTGTGTGTGTAAATATATTTGATTGCGCTAAGGATCCAAATATAGTGGTTTAATGAAAAACATGCTTTCTCCTCGCCTTCCGGGAAGCCTGTGTGTTGGCATTCCAGAACGGCCAAGGGGTTCTACATCATGAATATCTCAGGATCTTTCTCTTGCTCATTGTCTTTGAGAGGAGACTCACATCTCTCAGCTTCCTTGCGGTCACAGTAGGGGTGCAGTCTTTGGTCTGCACTGAAAGCAGGAAGGAAAATATGAAAGAGACCAACTTCTGTGGAAAGCAGACTTCCTAGCCAGAACCGTGTCGCTAGGATGAACCCAAAGCCAGGAAACATATTCTTGTAGGTAAGTATATTGCTGCTCCACACGAGATGGTGATTCTGCTTGGAGACATGACCGTAAGGATGGGTATCGAAGACAACTGGCAGTTTCTGTAATAACTGCTAATATTTTCATTCTTCTTCTCCTTCCTCAGTCAATTTTTAGGTACCTTCTTTGGAATATATGGTGCCTAGATATGAATTACTGCATATTCTGAACCTAAAATCTTAACAAATGAACAAGTTTCCTGAATTGGCAATAACAAGATAATAATTTAGTTATAAAAGTTATGAAGGATTTGTGAAGAAAATATATCTAATTCCAGTGAAAGCGGGAGAGTTAATTAGAGGATATTCAACCATGTAGTTTTCAGTCACAAAGAATGAGGAGAGCAGTTTTCCCAGAGGTCATCATAGCGTTACCTATATTTATGGTGTGCTTACTATTTGCCAGACACTGGGACAGAATATCTTATGCTTTATTTAGCCTTTGTGATAATTTTACCAGGTAAGTACTACAATTATCCTCACTTTAATATTAAAAAACAAAACTAACAAAAAACCAGCTGTTCAGAGAAGTCAAGTAATTAGGGGTGCCTGGGTGACTGAGTCGTTAGGCATCTGCCTTCGGCTCAGGTCATGATCCCGGGGTTCTGGGATCAAGTCCCACGTGGGGCTACCTGCTCAGCAGGAAGCCTGCTTCTCCCTCTCCCTCTCCTCCTGCTTGTGTTCCCTCTCTTGTTGTGTCTCTCTGTCAAATAAATGAATAAAATCTTTAAAAAAAAAAGAACACTCTGATATTAATATGTTTTGCTGAGAATTTAACACAGTTCTCTCCAATGCCAACACTCATACTTTTTACCATAATGTAGCACTAATTTATCTATAAGCAAAAATGTGGAAACATGGAACTGCTTTTGAGGGGTGGAGAATTACAAACAGTTCAGAGTTGCTAGAAAATAAGTAGATTCATGAAATCTCAAGAGAAATGTTCAGAGAGGAAGAATAAGCGAGCTCACTTAATAATTTAATTCAGAAGAATCTACTGGAGGATTTATGCAAGGAGATGTCACAGAGAAGTGCTCCTCAAACTTTAATGTATATACAAATCATTGGAGGAGATTATTAAAATTTCAACTCAAATTCAGGGGTTCTAGAGTGAAGCCTGTGACCTCATTTCTTTCCAGGAAGTCCTTCCCCCTAAGAGAAACTCGACTGCAGTTAACTCTGCTGATCTTGAGAACGAAGGTCACTAATCTCTCTGGAAGTACTGCAGAGAGGATTTTAAGGGACATATGGGAAGCTCAAGACATATTCGTTGAAGAACAAGACAGCTTTGAGTTAGGAATACCAGTTTATAAGCTTGTGGGTGCCTCACCATGTTTGCAGGATAGGGATGAGAAAGGATCGTGTGCAGAGACTGCAGTAAGTGTAAATTTGAGCTGTGGAAAACAAAGATGAAAGAGGCTTTGACTCCACAGATGAAATTGAGTCTTACAAGAAGTATATGAATTGCACTTTCTTTGCCAGCAATGGTGTGGAACGTAGCAGTGTCAAAGATTTGAAGAAATCAAATCGCACCAATCCCCCATTCTCCTGTAGTCTCTTGCTCCTTTGGAAGGTGATACGGATTGTGTATGTCCATTCAAAACAAAACCTTTTGATTTATAAGAAGCTCTTTCCTCATATCAACTGTAAAGTAACACATTTTTACCAATGCTGTTCAAAGTAGACCATTGCAGTAGTTCTAAAGAAAATATACATAAAAGTTTCAGCTAGGAGATGATAACTATCAGAGCTAATGTGCATAGGCTGAGCAAATTTCTGGTAGGACAAATACAAAGACATTAGTTGTAAACTAGCTTATTGAAGTGCATAATGGGATAATGGCAGAATAAATGGGAATATCTAAAAACAAATCCAGTAGCATAATAATTTTTATTTTGTGTGGTATGATGCAGGTAAAATAAAGTAGAAAAACAAGAATAAAATCTGTCTCCTGGCCAACAGGGGCTATGGTGCTCTTTGTGCATATGCCAAATTTTTAGAGTTTAATGAAGAGAAAAAGAATATAAATGTCTCAAGTAGTGTCTTTTGGCTTCAGTGTACTCATAACTTCTCTTAACTAAAACGGAACGCAGCTAAAAGCAAAATCTGCCTGTTCAACAACATTCACTCATCCATTCATTCAGAAAATATTTATTGAGGGTCTATTGTTATCAGATACCATAAAAAGATCTATGGCTTCAGCGATTAAACAAGACTGAATGAGGCCCCTGCTTTCCTGATGTTTACATGAGTGTGGGGGGATGGGATATAAACAAAATTAAAATAAATAGAAGGATAATTTCAGATAATAGTAAGAAAATAAGGTAGGAACATTGAAGAAAAAAAAGATCTGAGGCAAGAATCTAACTTAAATTTGGCAATAATAAAAGCTTTTGGGGATGCCTGGGTGGCTCAGTGGGTTAAGCCTCTGCCTTCGGCTCAGGTCATGATCTCAGGGTCCTGGGATCGAGCCCCGCATCGGGCTCTCTGCTCAGCGGGGAGCCTGCTTCCCCCTCTCTCTCTGCCTGTCTCTCTGCCTGCTTGTGATCTCTCTCTCTCTCTGTCAAATAAATAAATAAAATCTTAAAAAAAAAAAAAAAGCTTTTGGAAAACTTCCAGTTCAGGTGAGATCTTAATGGTGAGAAAGCCACTGTTGAAAAAGTTCTGGGGAATATCATGTGTCACGCAGAAGAAATAGTGCCTGGGCTCTGAGGTTTGGGTAATGTTGAGATGATCAAGAAGGGGGAAGAAGGGTAGAGGAATGCTCAGACTGAGCAGTAGGAGGGGCCCCAGGGTGGGGAAATGAAGATACAGGAGCTAAGTCCCACAGTGCAGTGGACATTAAGGCAGCGAGCTCACACTGGATTTTAAATGTGATGGGAAGCACGTGGCGGGTTCAAGTGAGCAAGAAGAGTGATCTGAATTTCATTTTTAAAGAAATACTCTGGCTATTGAGTGGAGAATCGTTTGGCAGAGGATGAGCAACAACAGAAAAATAGAAGTTTTCAAACTGTTTAAGGTAAACTAAAGTGTTCTGACATGGTCAAGTCCATGCTGAAATGCCTATCAGACCTTGAGGGGTGATGGCAGCTGGGCAGTTGTTGTTTAGGGAGGTTGTATTTAGACAGATATCTGAGAAACAGATGTCATGTAGATGGCTTTTAGAACCAGTGAGGCCAAAGAGAGAACACGAAGTCAGCAAAGGAGATTGAAAGGTATGGGAGGGGAGCAAAGAAAATCTACGCCTCCACCCCCCACCAGCATGCAGCATCACAGAATGAAAGAAGTCACTGTTCCAATTAGGTCAAAGAGGGAACTGTGCAGATTTCTTCTGGAATTCAGTTATGGGCAAGACAATGAGTGGTCACTGGATTTCACTACTTGGAGCAATTGGGAACCCACATTAAAAGAGTTTCACTAGAACCATAGGGTGGAATTCCAAGGGGATGAGTTGCAGGGAGAATGTGGACTGAATAAATTAAAACATATTTTATAGGAAAGTTGCACTGTCAAAGAAAAGAGGAAAATAAGGTAGTACCTGGAGCAGGGTGCACAACTGAAGATGGGGTTTATTCTCCAGATAGGGACACACACAAATCTTAAATAAAGTCAACCCTTAGATTATACTCAATGAAGCAAAAAAATTTAGTCTTAGACCTTCCGCTTCTTCCACAAATATCATTATTTCCACCTATCAACAAATTTAGCAATATAAATGAGATCTATGGGTAATAAATTTCTTGACAAGGGGCGCCTGGGTGGCTCAGTGGATTAAAACCTCTGCCTTCGGCTCAGGTCATGATCTCAGGGTCCTGGGATCGAGCCCCGCATTGGGCTCTCTGCTCAGCAGGGAGCCTGCTTCCCCCTCTTCCTCTGCCTGCCTCTCTGCCTACTTGTGATCTCTTTCTGTCAAATAAATAAAAAAATCTTTAAAAATAATAATAATAAATAACTAATTTCTTGACAATAATTACCTACAGACAATATTTAATGCAATTCTTTTTTTTTGGAGACACTGCAAATATAACACACAATAGATATGAATTTTAACAAATTTGTAAATATCTATTTAAAATATTGCCACATTTTATTTCTTTTCCAAAGTCCCTTGCATTTCAGTTTCCTTTAGTCTAGAAAAAAATGTTAATTTGTTAATTATTAATATTACAGATATATACATATGCATATGTATTACATATAACATATACATATAATTGTTAATATTACATATAATACAGAAATGCATTTCTGAAACTATCATTTGCTTAAATGAACAATCTCCCAACTGACAGAAACCTGGAAAGACAATTCTAGATAGGTCATAACAAAAACTTTTGGGATGAAAAGCTTTTTTATGTTTTAAAGATCCCTCAGAAGGAAATCCCAAGTTCTTACAAGAACCTGTTTGAACACAGCCAAATGTTTATTAATATATGTTCTTTAGTTTCTCAGTGCCTCCATCATAATCAAATAATACAATTATTTTAAAAGTGATGTGGTACAACTGGGTTGTCTTCTTTAAGGTTGACTAGTTTATACATATCTAAAATATCTTATTTTCCATTACCATGCTTGCTCAAATCAAAGCGTCACAAGGACATGCAAGGTCTTAACTGTTAGAAATCAGTTTTCAGAGGTGATTTTATGTTGCTCAACACATACCTCAGGAAAATTATATGTTGTACAAAAACAGCATCCTCACTGTTATGTTCTGAAGTCTATCTAGTATTTTCATTTATTCCAAGCACCTTTATCTATTGACTAAGCATAGTGCTCTCAGGGCTATTAATATTTGAACACAAACAACACTGAAGGAATGATGCTCTAACAAAAACATTTAAGCATTAGCCAGGAAACAAGGGAGTTACTGGGATAGGACAGCAGAGCTATCTCTGGTTTTGAAACATAGCTATTTGTCTATAGAAAGTTCTAGAAGTAGTTTCTTGACAGGAAAGAATAAATGAAATTTTACGGAAGTATCATTTATTCTCCTGATGTCACTATGTGTACCAACTATGACCATACTGTTACACTGTAATTTATAGGAAGTTTGATGACACTTGATGCCTTCAATAGGCACCCTAAAACATGCCAGTTACTGGAAAGAGTATAAGAGGATATTGCTCTTATGAGCCTTTCAAAAAATGTTATTTTTTTTTAAAGATTTTATTTATTTATTTGACACAGAGAGAGAGATCACAAGTAGGCAGAGAGGCAGGCAGAGAGAGGGGGAAGCAGGCTCCCCGCTGAGCAGAGAGCCGGATGTGGGGCTCATCCCAGGACCCTGAGATCATGACCTGAGCCGAAGGCAGAGGCTTTAACCCACTGAGCCACCCAGGAGCCCCCAAAAATGTTATTTTTTTAAGGTAATATTGGTAGAGCAGATCGTTGGTAGTCTTTCAACTACAAAAGCTTGGCAAAACAAAGCTCTACTTTCTTTGAAGGTTAGTTTTTCATGATTCAGTCTGCCAAAGGGTCAGTTAAAAATTTAAATACAGCACCCAGATTACTCATGTTTTGCCAGCAACCTACTTGTTATTACACCCATATTTGAGATGTCTCACTAGCTTCCAATTATCCAATTTGAAAGAACGGCATTCTGCTTTCAATTTTTAATGCCTAACTCCTGTGGATTTTAGCATGAGGTCTGTGGGTAGCAAAGTGTCAGAATATACTGACTTTAAGAGGGCACTTACGGTTTTATAAGGCAGTAAATGATATAAAGTTTCCGTATGTGGATATTTTACTGCATGTTACATTATTAAAGGTATATCAGCTTGGTGTTCCATCTCAGAGCTCTATGGCAGTAAGAGAATGTTGTTTGTGGTTTTGCTTTTTTCCCTTATGGCACAATTTAAACTTCTAACCCTTGAGAAAAGTAATTGTAATGTTTCATCCCCTTTTTTAAGAATGAATATTCTAGGTCAGATTTTGAATGGCAGGTGAACTAAATGCTCTCCTTCAACACAGCTTACAATCTCAGTGTACATTTTATATACCCAGCTGGTCTTTGCTGTTTGGGGGGATCTTAGGAAAAGGGCATTTTTATTGTATTCTGAAAGCTATTCCAGTGAAAACCAAAAAAGTAACTGTGAATACACGGTTGTAATTAAGGCCTGACTCTGTGTTTTTGGTTTGTTATTACATCCGGAACATTTAAAAAATATATGAACAAAGGCACATAATAAAATGTATTATTTACAGACATTTCTCATACATTTTGAACATAATGTCTGTTTTGTAATTTTGTAATAGGTTTGTTCCTGGCATTATTATGATAAACCCATTAATTAACACATTATTAATTCAATAAATTGATATCTACTGGATATTTTTTTGTCAGGCAAAAATATTAGTAGTCATGGATGATGCCAAACAATATGAATATCTCTTCTTAGGAAATGGAAGAAAAAACCCCTATAAACATATAAAAACTATAATAAAGGACATGAATTTGGTATATAAGAGAAATACAAATAAAATTTCAAAAGAAGTTCCTTCTTATTGACGTTGGGGGAAAACATTTTTTTTTTTTTTTTTTTTTTTTACTGTTTATGGTTCTCCTGACTTGTCTAAGAATTCAATTGACATGGGACAGATTAACAGAAGAAAATTAAATTTAATTCTGTATGCATAGAAAATGTAAAAGATTCTTCAGATAGGCAAAATGAGGTATGTATACCATTCTGGACTAAGGAGAAAGGGATAGGGGCGTGGGGCTTCAAAAGGGAGGAAAATATTCATAAGAAGAATGGAAAGAGTAAATGATTGCTACACAAATGTTTGCTGGGCCATCTAGAGATACTGGGACATAGAGAACACTATGATGAAACAGGCCTTGCTACACTTCCTGTCTACCACACTTCCTGTCTACCACACTTCCTGTCTACCACACTTCCTGTCTACCACACTTCCTGTCTACCACACTTCCTGTCTACTACACTTAGTTCATATTGTACTATAGTTATCTATGGTGATAGTTCCCTTTTTGGGCCAGGTTCTATTTAAATTCTTTTAGGCAGTTAGGGTGAATGTCAAAGGTTCTTCTGAAGCCTTTTACCTCTCAAAAGCAACCAGCCCCAAGCAATCCATATGCCAAAGAGACACACTATGGAGTGGCAAATCCTGTTCCCTCACTAAGGATATTTGAAGATGACACCACAAGAGCAAAGGCATGAAATGGGAGAACATGGGATACCTCTATAGAGTAAAGGGTAATCCACATGTAGCATTTTACTCTGTGTGTGAAAGGAAGTGTCAAGAGATAAGCCTGAAAAGGCTGAGTGGGAAAGGTTCTGGAGAACTATTTTGTGACACTAATGATAGAAAAATACTCTGTAAGCAATAGGAATCCATTAACTGGTCTCAAGCATTATAATTTTACCACTGTTTAGGAATATTAATCCCCGTTATGGATAAAATGAATTTAAAGAGGATTACAATAGAAGGGGGTAAAAATCTGATAAAAATAGTTTCATATGGTTTAATCCGGACAGGATGATGGTGTGAAAAGAGTTGAATGAAGAGTGGTAAAGACTTGAGACAGAACATGGTCAAAAACTGTGCAGAATTTGAAATCTAAATGCGAGTGTACAATAAGGAAGAAAAAATAATTATCCCAAATCACTGAGGATGATGACAGAATCAACAGAATGGGAAATTAAACAGAGGCAAAAGCAAGTATAGAGGAATAATCAAAAATGATTTTGCATGTTATTATTAAGGCCTTGGTAGAACATCCAAATAGTGATGAATAATAAGCATTGCAAAAACCTGGCCTGAATTTTGGGAAAGATTTTGAGTTGGAATATATTAGATTATATGAAGAAGGCAAAGGTTGAAGTCACGTGAATGGATGAAGACAATGCAAGTAAGTGTACAGAAACTTAAAACTAAGTGAATGTATGCAGGATATCCTCACTACCTTGGCTAGAGCCCACTCTTGGGTGAAAGGTAACCATGGCAGACCATCTTAAGGTGGCCTATAATCCACACCTCTCAGTATTTTTGCCTTTGTGCAATCTCCTCCTCTTGAGTATGGGGGGACTTATATATAAATCAGCAGTATCATCCTCTTTTTTGGTGAAGTATTCTTTTGTGTAGCTGTGGAAAAAAATATAGCATATGTTGTGGCTTAATGTACCAGTATCTCCATGGAGAAATAAAGTATTTAGTAATTTGTCAGAAGATTTCATGGTTCTACCCACCTGTTTCAACATGTTTTTAAATCAAGTTAGAAAAACAAAGGGAATACAGGTAAACATGCGTTTAGATTTGGACCTAATTGAGAGACTTGTCTCTTTCTTAGCCTCTGCTTTCAGCAGTCGCCAGTCCTGCAAATCTCAACTCCATGTATCTTTTTCTTCTTCCCCACTTATAATGCTTAAATTCAGGCCCATATTTATTACTTGAGGAATTTCAATAGTTTCAGATTAACGTCCTTGCCTCCAATCTTGTCCCTCACATTATGATCTCTTCACTGTTTGCAAAACTATCTTACTAAAATGCTGATCAGAAGCAACCTCCAAGAGTCAAAGGGTTTTTCTTTGTTTGTTTGTTTGTTTTATGAGTCAAAGGTTTTATATGGCTTTTGTCATTACTGATTTCCTAGCACTGACCATGATGCATTATACTCAATAAATTGGGCTCAATGCATATGAATAAATGCTGTTGAATGAATTACCTTGTTTCTTTTGCTTAAATATTTTAAATGATTCCCAAATGAATAACCTCTGAACCTTGGCCCTTATAGAGAAGGCTCTTTATAATCTGGTCAGTACCTCTAAGTGTTCTATCTGATTTTATTTTATTTTTTATTTTTTTAAAGATTTTATTTTTTTATTTATTTGAGAGAGTGAGCAAGAGAGAAAGAGAGTGCACAAGCGGGGGGCGAGAGGAGGAGCAGAGGGAAAGAAACAAGCAGACTCCCCACTGAGCAGGGAGTCAGAGGACCATGACCAAGGGGCTTGATCCTAGGACTCTAGGATCATGACCTGAGCCAGAGGCAGATGCTCAACTGACTGAGCCACCCAAGCGTCCCACTATCTAATTTTAGTGTCACTCACTTTGTCCCTCCACCTATCATCAAGCCATAGAACAGACAGAAGACACAGAAGTCTTTGTAATTTCACCTTCACATCATCAGGTTCACAGTTCCTCAGTTTTGTGCAGAAAACTCTATGCTTGCCTCTATACTGTTTACCTAGAAACATAATACCAACCCATCTTTTTTTTTTCCCAACCCATCTTTTAGCTATAGGGGTTAAGATTTTTTTTTTTTCTAAACCCTTAGCTAGCCCATCATCAGAAAGTAAAATTGAGCGTCATCTTCTATTATGCCATAGTCCACACTCCTTAAGATGTGCATTCATCTGTGATAGTCCTAGCAAAATTTTACTGAATTTGTTTATGTGCATACGTCTTTGCTTTTCATGCTAAAGCACCTTGGTTGCAGAAGCCATGTTTTGTTAATTTGCACACCTCTGGTGGGTAATATGATACTTGACACAGATGAAGATGGGCACTTGTGAGATGCTCTATGAAAATTGTACAACTGCTGTACAGATGGCTATGGCTTTGCTGGTTTCCACCTGTGACACTGGGGACATTTCCTAACCACTTTGTAACTCATTCTGCCAACTCTATTATGAGGATATTAATTGCACCTCATTCAAAGATTTCTTGTGAAGATTAAAAAAGACAGTGCTTGGTACCTGACATGGAGTAAGAACTCAACAAGTGTTACATATTATTTTTTAGAAAATTACAGATTTGGTCTGATTCTTATTTGTAAATTAAGGGTAAAAATACCTACCTCAGAGAATATGGGTGTAGATAAAATGAGAAAATTATTTTTAAATGGCCATTTAAACATATTTGTAAATATTTGTAAACATGTTTGTAAGTATTTTATTTTGAAACAAAATAAAATCCCAAGGAAACATGTGAGTATTATGATAAATTGAATAGTGTCAGAAGGAAGGCAGGATCTTGAAGTGGGGTGTCCTTGGGAAGGATGACTCGGGTGCAAGAGAGTCAGCACCAAGGACAGGGAGAGGAGTCTGTGACAAAGTCAGAAGTACAGATGAGGGTCCATTCATGCTGACATGAGTAGGGGAGCACACTTGTAGTGTACGTGGTAGCTCTCTCTGAATATTGAAATGATTAAGTAGAAGACATACCGAATGCAGTTTATGACAGTTTTGAATTACAGAATGGAAGTTGTAGGAAGATCCACGTGAGCTCAATATAAGGAAATATTTTCTAAAAATTAGATTTATCCACAAAAGGAATCTGTTTCTTCATATGGAAGTAACAGTTTAAAAGCACATGCTGAATGCACAAGTCTTTGGGGTGCCAGAGTGTTCTTCTATGAAATAGATTCTAGTTGGCCAAATGAACTCTAAAATTCCTTTCAACTTTTATATTTTGTTATATCATTTTGCTCTTTTTATCACACTTCCTTTTTCAGATTAATCTAAAAAAATTAACCAATTGTTTCCATTTTCTTACTAATATACAGTATTTGGAGATAGATACTTACAATGTCTTCTCTTCACCTATCATTGTATATGTGACAACCAGCGTGACTAATTTTATTAGAGGAAAAAAACTGAGGCCATCCCAGTTTTAGAACATCCAGCTTTGAAGTTCCTTTAAGCATGAGTTGATTTTTTTTCTCCTCTTTCAGAAGCAATGCCCATCAAAAGGAGCAAGCTTTTTTTAAGCTTTTAAATGAGTTTTGTAATTATTATTTTCATGAATGATTAATCTCTAGCATAAGAAAATTAAGAGGATGCAAATAAGCCTATGGAATTTACTAAAACAAAATGTTGCTTGGTGAAGCAGCAGATGTTGACTATTTCACAGTATCCCTGATCCCAGTTGTGGGGTTGTGCCAGGTCTGTGATGACAAGTGAAGCACGTATTTTTCAAGCCCCATTGAGACATTTGATCAATGTTCAAGTGGCAGATGAGCTTCAGTATTACAGTGTCCAGCAGGTGCAGGCATTCAGAAGGCGGCTGTCATTAAAGTATTTTGTATGTATCTGCTAATTACATTCCTCCATTCCAAACAGCAGCCCTGATATCCCTGTCACATTTGTCATCCATGCAGCAGGTAGCAGGGGTACAATGAAACATAAAATACTGTCTTCACCGTCATGTGGAGTTGTGCCTGAATTCTGGGAAACAGATGATAAGAAAATCCATCCTTTTCTTCCAAAATGCCATTAGGAAAAAGTAAGGTGAGTCAGACAGGAAGGTCCCATGAAAGCTATCTGCGTGTGTGTGTGTGTGTGTGTGTGTGTGCACGTGCTTATAGTTATATATGTTTTATTCATTGTTTAAATTAGTAATAATAGTTTTTCTTGTATTACATTATCGGTTTATATAATGTGTACATATGCTATTTCGTTTAATACTTAAAAAGGACAGTACATTTAATTCCACAAACTTGAAACTAAGATAGTTTCAATGATGTGTCCAGAGACAGAGCCACAAAGGGTAGGCCCAGAATTTCACTTGTGACTTTTATTTCCAAATTTCTAGCCGCTCTCCGCCTACCCACGTTGCATCTTGTGCGGGCTTGTTACCCAAACTTTAAATTGAAATAAATGAATAGAAAACATTAAAGAAGAAATAGAGCAATATAAAGCTTTGTGAGATGTAATTGGATTTGCCCTGTGCACATCATCAATAGTCAATTTGTTTTATTAGTTCTGAAATGTGCTCTGCAATCAGTTTTATGAACCACTCTATTGGCTTTTAGATACAACAACAGAGTCAAATGTCCAAACAGCTATCAGCAACATAACTTCAAATTTTAGATCATTTCCCCTTCAACACTTTCTTCTGACCTGCCTCAGCTAGTTATATTACGGAGTTAAAAAGAAATGAAAAAGTGAACTTTGGAAAATTCTTAAACTATCAAATAGCTAGACTGCAATATTTCTTAAAATTCTGACTTCCAAATAATTACTAACTTTGCAAAATAAGATCCTGATCAAAATATTTACAAGAATCTCTGTGTCTAAAAAAATAAATAGGATTTTAAAAACCAACATTTCACATAATAAAAGAGTGACTTTGATATCTTAAAGTCTCAGATATTTTTGTAAACTTAATCATAGAAATTTTTAAAAATATATTTTTACTCACCATATTAGAATCTAAATTAGACCACAATTCTATACCCATAACACCCACGTTATTTACTTTTTCTTTGTTAAGCTTGCTTAAGTTACAACTTTTTAAATTCAACTAAAGAATAAATTTGATAATTATTGTCTTTTATATTTTTATTACTTTATTCTTTTAACCCATATTGTTAAAGAGCAGTGGGCTTGGGAAATTAACCCATTATCCTCCAAGGAAAACAAATGTGGATTCTTTCATTCTTGTCCTTTTCCAATCCTTCTTCCCAACTGTAGCCAGAGTGATCTTCCTAGAGTGCAAATCTGTTCATTTAGCCACCACCTCATAATCCTTCAATAGCTACTTATTGAAGATGATATAAATTCCAGTGTCTTAGCCCAACATATAAGGCTCTTTACTGTCTGGCCTACTCCTGTTGTTTCAAATACAACTCCTGCCATTTACCCCGATGTAGCCCTTCCTGGCTGGCTCACTCTCAAGAGCATGTGACTCTTGATCCTCAAGTCACTGACTTCAAGCCCCACGTTAGGTGTAAAGATCACTAGAATACTATTCCTTAGTGGTTCATCCTCAATTCCCACACTCCTTTTTTTCCTGTAGTACTAGAATTATAGGATTATTAGGTGGAGCATAGTTGCCTTCAAAATACTACATTTCCCAACCTCCCTTGAGGTTAAGCATAGCTTTGTGGTTAGATTCTAGACAATGGTATGTCTGACGTCATGTAGCATCCTTTTGAAACTCTCTTGAAGTGATAGTTGACATGCATCCTCCATCCTTCTACTTCATCGTTTTCCTACCGCTTTCTGGAATAGGGTAACTGAGGTTCACACCAGATGAGATATCAGACTGTTAATAGGTGCCAAGGTCATCAGGAATTTGTGGTGCAGAACCCAGAGCAGCTTTGAATCACCAACTTCCAAAATCAATTTAATAGAGAGAAAAATGTCCTTCTATCTTGTTTAAATCACTATAATGTTTAGGTCACTTGCTGTAGAACCTAATTCTAACCATATATCATTTTTCAAGATCGAGCTCAATTTTAACACTATGAGAACTAACATTAGATTAAGTTACATAAAATTGCAATTTCTGTAGGTCAAAAGAATCAAATATCTTCAATTTCCTATGGTCCAATTTAATACTGCTAATAGCAGTATTTTTTTTACTGTATCTTGTATAATCCTGTAACATCTCTTTCTCAATTATACCATATCATATTTAGTATTGTAATTATTTCTTTACATTTCTATCTCTGAAACAATCATGAGTGATTTAGAGAAAACACCAGGCTTAGTCTCAAATTCTCAAACTAGAGCATAATTTCTAATTCTTAGTAGACATAAGTACTTTTTAATGGAAGGAATGAATCGATTATATATAGTATTTCAATTTATGCTTACATAACTTTTTAAATTGCAAGCCTTTTGATATCAATTTCTAAATATTTTCACAGCTTATTTAATTTCCAAATATTCCATTTACCAATTATTTCCTCACTCAATAGTGTCTGTGGTTTGGGAAAAGATGAGTGCTGTTTCATTGTGGTTCATTGTGCTAGTAAGTACTTAAAAACTTTCGAATAAAATCTATGAGTCCACTTCTTCTCAACCGGTATCAAGGGTCTTTGTTTCTATAAACCTGAAGTTTTTGGCAAGTTAATTTATTTGCCAATAAATTCAGGAGTAAGGGAGATAAGTGATCCAGACCTTTCATACAAAAGAAGTTAATCCATTACACATAATTGATACTATCTAAGGCATTAGAGCTTAAATCTCTCCTGAAGCCACTATTGAGAAAGGCTGTCTTCGACTATTGAGAAACAGCTAAATGTAATTATAAAATTGTAATTATTTTCATGGCTGTTGGTAAGGCTTTAATTTTTATGTAAATTATGGTTTACTTCTCTACGAAGAACAATATTCCGTGTTCCACCTTTTACCTGCATCCAGCCAGACTACCTGAGACTTAGAAGGTATGTGTACAGTTTTATAAATGTTGAAACAATAATTTAATAGCACCAATCTTAGCATATTTAGCTGCAGAGAAATACAGACATGAATTTGCTGATGAACACAATGCCATCTTATGATGTCCACTGCATAATTCAACATTAAGCTGCAAGTGGCAATTGGCTTTTGGATGTCTCATTTTCAAGCACTGTGTTCCATTTTCAAGAAGACGTATGTGAGCCTTTCTGCTGACCCTTTTCACTGTACATCAGGTAACTGCCTTAGTTTATATAAAAATAGATACATGTATTGATTTGGACAACGTGCAGAAAGATCTTCTGAAGGGTTGTTTTTAATAACCATCCTATCCATTCTGTGTAACTCCTTTGCTCTTTTGGCTGATTGGCAGCATGTGGGAATAGTCCAGTGTTAAACAGAACCTTTAGCTTAGCTGATAAGAAAGTCTTCCACTGAACCACCCATAATCAAATCCACCAGGACAGAGAGAGAGAGATCTTTTCTTACAAGCTAATTGTTGCTTTGTGTGTTTCAAATTCCTGTAACAGTCATCATTCTTGTCTTCTCTTAACACTGTAGGTAGTGAATATTTCTTCATCCTTTCTCATCCAATACATAGCTCTAATCTGTTGGATAAAATGTACAAAATACACTTTTTAGAAGTTTCAAAAAAAGACATTTTAAAACTTGGTAAAAATGGATTGCTTGCACAAATTTGGCATAAGCTTGGGCCCTAAAAAAAACAACAACAACATAGGACACTGATCTAAATGACAACTAATATCTTAAATTCCTTTTTTTTTTTTATTGTGTTATGTTAGTCACCATACATTATTAGTTTTTGGGTTTTTTTTTTTAAGATTTTATTTATTTATTTGACAGAGAGGTCACAAGTAGGCAGAGAGGCAGGCAGGGGTGGGGGGGAAGCAAGCTCCCTGCTGAACAGAGAGACTGATGTGGGGCTCGATCCCAGGACCCTTAGATCATGACCTGAGCTGATGGCAGCGGCTTAACCCACTGAGCCACCCAGGCGCCCCCATTATGGTTTTTGATGTAGTGTTCCATGATTCATTGTTTGCGTATAAAACCCAGTGCTCCATGCAATCTGTGCCCTCCTTAATACCCATCACCAGGCTCACCATTTTCAACTCATTTCATTTGGTTCCACAGTAGCTCTTTCTGTGCGTAAGATCTGAAGCGATTTTCTTCATAGGCTTTGGTTCTTTTAAGTGTGTCTCCAAAACTCATAAGTAGTGATTCTTTCTTTCTCAACTCATTCTTAAATTACAGCCTTTTGTTTGTTCGCTTGTTTTAACCAAACTGCAGTTGTTTGAGGCGCTGGTACAAGAGCCAAGCAGAAGATTTTGGCTACAATGAAGGGACGCCTTTGCTGACATTGCGAGACCAGAATACTGGGTGTCATTCACTGGTTGCTCTGAAAACAAACAAACAAAACAAATGAACATTAAAAAAAAAAAAAAACCCTCCCCTAAATACTACAGGTTAAAAAAAACCAAACACCTTTTTTCGTGTTTCTTTTCCCCCTGATTTTACTTCACTGTGGTAAGAAAATATTATTTGTATTATTTCTTTTTGAAAAGTATTAGAGTTTTCTTTGTAGTCTAATGTATGGTAATTTTATGAATATTTCTTTAATACTTAAAAAACATGTTCAGAAATTGCTACAAATCCATAATAGGCCTATTGTATTCATTTATAATTTAAATCCATATCGATTCTGTTTTTTTTAAACCTTGAGTGGAGAGTAGAGAATTGAAATATTCAATTTTTAGGGGTTTTATTTATTTCTCCTTTTATCGACTTTTTTGGTCCTATAAAACTTGTTTCTGTGCTTTTGTATACATAGATATTTATAGTTCATGCTTTTTTGAGATTTATACCCTTTAGCATTAGGAAGTTTCTTCACACTTTTTGGTCTGAATTCTGGCAAGTTCTTTTCCTTAGGTTTGCCTAACATATCTTTGTCTATTATTTTTTAAGGAAATGTTGTGATCCCGTTCTTAGTCCTCAGGCACGCTCCTTGTGTTCTTCCATATCCCATCATGTTAGGTTATGCTTTGTACAACAATCTGATTTTTTTTCTCTTAACAAATTAGCTAGTTCTACCTATTTCATTGATACGATTAAGGTGTGCTTTACCAATATTTTCTTATACATATAAATATGTAGGTGTATATAAATATCCACGTGTACTTCATTTGTGTGTGTGCACAAAGATTGGCAATCTCACTGAGGGAAAGAAATGGAGACAAAGTGGAATTTGGAAACAAAATGCTAGAAGGAAGAAAACCATAGGAAAAGTGCTCCCCAATTTTCCATGGACACTCATCCTTGGATTCTTGGCCTACTGCTGTCACAAACAGATTCAGCACAGGACTCTGAGATCTCCAGTCAAGAATGGTTTCTAAGAATCTGAAAGCTCAAATGATACTTCAGAGTCTGAACAGTACTGAAGAAATAATAGCCTGGATTTTTCTACATTTGATGAAAGACATCATCCCACAGAAACAAGAAATTCAGTAGGACATGTAAAGAAAATGATCTCTAGGTTTGTTTGCTTGCTTTTTGGAGTTTTGTGTTTGTTTTGGTTTAGATTTTTTACTTACAATATTATTTCTATGATCATGATAACATACACCTATCTTTCCTTTTTCTGTGGCGCATGTTTGGCTTTTGAATGTGCGCTCAGTTTTTCCATTTTCCAAAAGAAGTTATATGTGATTGAAATTAATTGTATTTCTCACTTTGTCCTTCCTTTCCCTTAATTTCCATATTAATATCATCTCTTTGTACTGTATTATATGTATTTTCTTTTCATTTACACATTTTCCGTTTCAAATGTTGACTTAATTTCTAGTTTGGGATTTTACAGCTTTCATTTCTAGAAGTCTTATTATGCTCTTAAATCCAATTGATCAAATTTTTCATAATTACAAAGGCTACTCATATTACTTTTAACCTATTAAATTTACAATTATTCATGATCTTTAATAAATTCATCTTATGTCTTTGTAGGTTTAATTAATAATTTGTTATTTCATTATTGAGAGTCCACTCAGAGAAGCAGAACCGCTAGAAATTGCATAGAATAAGAGGTTCATAATTGCAATTTGGCATTTTGAAATTGCAGTAACTGGTAAAGTACACTGAGCTCAGCTATTTGTTCTGGTTCTGGTGCTGAGCCTGATGTCACAAAATGGGCGGCTAAGAGAGAAAAAAAAAGATGAACCTGATTGAAGAAGAGCAGAGAAAACTGGAATCCTCACTGGCCTATGCCCAATTCTTAATGTCTATCCTTGTTGTTTTGAATGACCCATAGCACAAGGAAATGGCACTGTTTCCTTAGAAACTCACTGCCACTTTACCAGGATTTGAGAGAGAGAGAGAGAGACTGAGAAAGAGAGAAAGAAGTTGAGAGAGAGATAAAAAAGAAACAAACCCCCCAAAACTAAAAGAATAGATGCCATGGGAACAGGAGCTGTGGGATGGGCTGCTGCCTATGCCAACAGAAGTTAGCCTGAAGATAACCAAACATGAGTAAGACTATGTAATTGACCTTTTGATAATAAGCATCCACTGCTCCACTTTCAAATCTCATGCAAAGCTCTTCTGTGTCCGTCACTGACCAAAAGTATAGAGAAGGAAATCATGGGCGCTTATTTCTTCTTATCTAAGTTGGCATGTTACAAAGCCATCAGAGTTATGTATACTGACTCTCATTTATGGAAGCTTGTTTACTAGTGCTTTGTGTTTTTTGCTCATAGACCTTTGGTTCTCTGTGCTTTGTCTTTGAGGCTTCTTTAGGGCTTGGATTGGTTTGCATCTTAGAGCATTTGTTTGGGCCACAGAGGTAATGATAATTCAGGATTTGAATGTTTGGAATTTGAATCTTAGATTTTTTCTCTTTTTCCCTTTTCCTTTTTTCTTCATTTTATCAAGAGCCAGGGCTAAGACATATATTTGTACCATATCCCATTTTCTTATTCCTAACTACCCACAGAGGGTGCTGCTCCTTAGGGATCTCAGCTTAATACACACCATCTTCTTTGACCTCTCAATCTGCTTAAACTACCGACATTCCTTCTAAACTCAGCTTGAAAGTGCATTAAAGTACATGCTCTAGGCTCCTGGCTGTCTCAGTCTGTAGAGTAAGTGACTTTTGATCTCAGGGTCATGAGTTCAAGCCCTACATCAGGCATGGAGCCTACTTAAAAGTAAATAAATAAATAAAGTGCACGCTCTAATATACCAGGGATTAGCAGATATCCCCATCCTGAGACACAGTGCTTTATTATTCTTCTGGATTAGAGCCACAAAATCTCTTACTTTCCCACCAGTTTATAATGAATGATTTTAGGTAATCCAAGATTAGCAATATTGAAAAGTCATTTCCACCCAAATGTTAGAACAGAGGGATGGGAAGGATGGTATTACTGATGTCTGGGGGCCACGTCTGTCCAGAAAGCGTTAGAGACACTAGGATACCAGCTGTTGTCGGTGATGCTGCCCAAAGCAGAAAGGGACAGAGAGAATTATCGGAATTCTTCTTTTCTCCAATTTTCTAATGGTGCCTCCCATTGACCTAACCGAGCAGAAGCCAGCAGGCTTAGCAATGTGGGACTGGAGCCTAGGCATGAGTCTGAGGACAAACAAACCCAACAGCCTGCTCAGAGCCTTAATACTATTTTATCTTGATTTAAGAAAGTACAGGTTTCCAACTATATTTGGAACCAAATCTGTGAAGCAGTAAATTTTACATTTATAACTTTGAAATTTGGTGTGATTATATTCATTTTACAGATACGGAAAAAAACTGAGGTTCAAAAAGGTTAAATATCTTGTCTGAGTTCATATAGCTAATTAATAATAACGGCCGGAATAAAGTTTCTTTAAGCTTTCGACTGCACTGTCTTTGTTTCTTCCTTTTTCTTTTGGTTAATGTCACCAAATAACTCAAATTCCAGATGACCGGTATTTAGCCCCCTTGCCACAGAATCTCATTCAAGGTAGACGGGGAGACAAGTTGCACGCGGGACTCCAGTAATAAGTATTAAAAGGATCGCATGTACTTTTCCCAGCTTTATTCTTGGGATACTCTCCGGGGAGATTTTGAGACCCTAAAGACAAGTAATGTTTGTTGTACAGGTATTTGCATCTACAAACGCCTTTGATCCTGACTACATATGCAAATATCCAAAAGAAGTGAGCAGTGATTCCTCCTAGTAATTAGGATCCTCCAGGGATTTAATTAAAGCAGAATCCAAGTTCATCTGCCTGCCACATTCTCCAGAGGCTGGTATCTATGCTGAATTGCATAGCAAATCTGCCAGCCATTCCCAGGAAACACTTGGCTGAGGAGAGTTGAATTCTATTCCCAGTGATATATGTAAAGGAGGGGAAAAACAGGAGGCTCAGCTTCAATTGTTTTCATAGCTTTCCTGTCCAGGTAAGAGAGCTAGATAAGCTGCCACTCCGTCATTTGCAGACACTGCATACTATTGACTTCATGCCATGATCGTTCTCCTAAACGCAACATCCTTTATAGTATGTAATCATTCACTTGATTGGTCTGATCTAGTCCCATTTGCAAGAATGTGATTAGATCATCTCAAGGGTTCCTTTCCATTTTGAAAGCCTGTGATGCCAGGCTAACATGTGCTTTCACTTAGACTTCAATCTATAAATAATAGTGTATAATTATGACTACTATTACTACCACCATTAATACTGAAACTACTGCTACTGGAAACAATAATGATGTAAACTCCTCTTTAAATACTGATTTTCAGCATATCCATTGTTTTCATCAATATCATCTGATTTTATTGTTCCAATAATACTGCAGCTCAGCAAGGCTAAGAAACAGAGTTGGTGAGTCTAAGGCCAAAGAGAAGGAACAGGTGAAATGCTATTGAATGAAATGTTACTTTTCGTGAACTGATAGAAACATCTCTACAATATCAATTCAAGGGAAAATTCTTCACCACTAGAATGAAGGCAAGAACATTTAGTCTAATCAGTATAATACAGAAATTTTTATTTAACAATATTGTTAGCAATAACATTGTTATTAGTTTTCCTACGTAAATTCATGTTTGAGACTCACAGGTCATAGGGCCTTCATGTTCACTCTGCTCTCCCTGGAATGTTCTGCTTCTACCCTAGTTTTTCTTGGATGGCTCTTCCTTTTAGTGCCTACCCCAGCTTTAAACCATCTCTTCATACCACTTATTATTACCTGGTGCTTTGATATCTATCAACCTTCTTTCTTAATTATTACCATACTCCTCTGTAATGTAAACTCGATAAAAGCAAAGATTTGTTTCTGTAGTCATATCCAAATCAGAGCTCTGTCAGAGCATAAAACTGTGCCTGCAATATAGCAGAAACCTGATAAATATTTTTTATTTAATTACTAAGCTATGAAATCTATAATAGGAGAGATATCACTGAAACATTTTATATTATCTTTATTTTAGAATGGGACTTCATCTGCTACAACTGAGTAAACTTTCCTAAAATAAATATGTCATTATCAAATATAGAAGTGAAATATTTCTTATTATCTGGAGTCACATGACTTTTTTGTCCAAAAGCCTAAAATCAAATCAAATGAACTTTCCTAAAAATTAGTAGATTTAACAACACTCACAAAATTCTGAGAAATAAGCCAGTAACAAAAGGCATTTACTGTATAATTCCACTTACATGAGTTATCTACAGTAATTGAATTCATAGAAGCATAAAGCAGAATGTGGTTATCGGGGACTAGGAGGAGGCAGGAAAAAGGAAATTTTTGCTTAATGAGTATAAAATCTCAGTTTTGCAAGATGAAAATGATCTGGAGATCGGTTTCACAACAATGTGAATATACTTAACAATACCGAACTGCACACTTCACAAATTTACACAATACTGTTATTTGCCTTATTTAGAATCATTTCATTACTTAAATCCATTATATCTTTTGACGATATATTAAAATGCAAATGCACTTAAATTATGAGCAAAGATGGAGATGAACATATATCATCAGATAAGAAATCTACTTTTGTGGCCCAAGAGACCAGTGGTTACAAATGAATTTGAACATGGGTCTGACTATGGCACATGAGACCGTGATTCAGTTACAAGCATTGTTAAATGACTTTACTTTGCAAAACTGGAGTGTCAAAATCACCGACGAACTTAAAACATCTTTAATAGTCCTCCATTGTGTTCAGGATAAAGTTCATTCTTGGCTTGCCTATAAAGCTGCGCTCTCCACGATCTCCTTCAGAATACCCCACCTCTTCATCTGCCATTACCATGCTCACACTTCTCAGACACATCTGCTGACTCCACCTACATTCATGCCCTGCCAAGCTCTCAGTTCAAAACCCTCTTTCCTAGCTCTCTACTATTGCAAGAATGTCTTTCAATCCATTCTCCCATCTGTGGAAACCCTACTAAAAAGGAACTTCCTCAAATCATTTCTTTGTGAAATCCTTCCTTTCGTATTCCTCCCTATTCCTGACATAACTCTACGGAAAAGTTAGTTTCTCTACTAGGCCCCCAAAGATCTAGCAAACTACAGATGGGAGTAAGGGTAAGAGAGTACTTGGCCTGGTCAGTGACTCAGCACCCCAAACACTAATGTTTTCCTACTCAAGTAGCCACTCCCCAAGAGATTCTCATGATAAATTATTTCAACAGCAGACACCAAATTCCTTGTGGAGAGTAAGTTAACTTCAGGTGCGAAACTATGTCAATACTCATAAACTAAACTAGAAGTTGAGTTTAGGAGAGCCACAGCAGGGATAGCTAATATTAACCTTGAAGTTATCTGTATTGCTAAAATATAGACATCTCTTCCATCTCTACATTATGTCCAATCTGCCAGTCATCTATGATGCAACAAGAGTTTCCGGTGAGCATGTTTGTGTGAATACATATGTTCACGAATGTCTGTACAAACTTGCTTTGAGAAATTAAGAGAGTTTTGACCTTCATATTTGCCTCACATGGTATGAAACAGGAACAACATACAAATAGGAGCCCTGACCCAAAATTGACCTGCAGAACAGAAGCACCCCAACATAGGAATCTTTGGGCATATTATAAAAGAACAAAGGATTTTTCAAAAAGCATAAAATAGCCATACCAACTCATTGTTTTTAGTTTTATATTCTTGGAGGATCAATATTTGATACTTAAGTAAAATTTTATATGGCATCGAATATTTTTAATTTGTGTTCTTTTTATAAAAATAAATTAGCCATTCCACTGGATGTGTACCTAGTGCTTGTTTTGATTTGAATTTATATGATAATTAATGATATTGGTCAGCTTTCAATGTGCTTATTGGTTATTCTCATGCCTTCTTTGGTGAAGTGTTTTTCAAAAACTTTGTTCTTTTTTTATTGTGTTTTGTATTAACTTACTGGATTTTTAAATGTTCCCATATTAATATAACAATTTTTATTATATATGAGTTTGCCAATATATTCCAGGCTGTGGTTTGTCTTTTGATTTTCTTAAGTGTCTTTAAAGAGGCCGAAGTATTTGACTTTGATGAAATGCAATACAGCATTTTTTTGTGATTTTTGCATTTTGTATCCTAAGAAATTCTTGCCTAGCCAAAGGTCACTGTATTAGTTTTCTATTGCTGAATAACAAATTGCCACAAACTTAGAAGCTTAAAACAACATTTATTAGTTAGATAAGTTAAAAGTACAGGCACATTTTGTCCTGGTTCGCAGCTCAGGATCTCACAAGACAAACATCAAGGTGGGCACCTGGGTGGCTCAATCGATTGAGCGTCTGCCTTTAGCTTGGGTCATGATCTCAGGATCCTGAGATCAAGCCCCACGTTGGGCTCTCTGGTTAGTGGGGAGGCTATTTCTCTCTCTCTCAAAACAATAAATAAAATCTTAAAAAATATCAAGGTATTAGTGCTGTGTTCTCATCTGGAGCTGGTGGTCTTCTTCTAGGCTCCCATGTTTGAGGCAGAATCCGATTCTTTACAGTTATAGGACTAAGTACCCCATTTCCTCACTGCTGTCAGCTAGTTACCACTCTAAGTTTCTAGAGGCTGCCCAAATTTCCTTCTGCTGACCCCCTCTATTTCCAAAGTCAGCTTCAGGGAATCCTCTTCACATCACATTTCTTCCATGCCATAAGTCTGTTTATCCAGGAAGAAGCCAGGCTCTTTTAAGGGCTCACTTGATTAGTTCAAATCCACCCAGGATAATTTTTGTATTTTAAGTCAAGAAGATCCAGGATATTTGTTACAAGTTCATAATCTCTTCACAGCAACTCTTAGATTAGTGTTTAATCAATTTAGAAGGCACATACATACGGGGCTTTACATCTTGTGGAATCATTTTAGTCTGCTTATCTCATTCCCCAAGATTTTCCCCTGTTTTTCTCATTCTTATAGCTCTTTTGCCATTAGGACTACAATCTATTTTGAGGTAATTATTGTAAAACTCCAAATTAAAGGATTATGTTCATTTTCTTTTAATTGGATATGGATATGCAATTGTCTTAGTGCCATTTGATGAAAGCAGTCCCCTTTATCCACTGAATTAATTTTGCAGATTAAAAAATGAATTGGTCACAAATATATAGGTCTATTTCTAGACTCTATTCCTTTCTATTTATCTATGTGTCTATTGGTACTTTAATATTTCACTGTCTTACATATAGTAATTTTGTGTTAAATCTTGAAATCAGATAGTTCCTTTATTTTTCTTTACAGAAGAGTTCTGGAACTTCTAGGTATTTTATATGTCTGTAAAAATTTTTGAATCATCTTGTTATATTTTATAAAACATGCTGAAATTTAATTGGAACTATATTGGAACCCTATGTCTATTTGGAGGAATAAGGTATTTTCAAAATATCGAGTCTTACAATCCATGAATATGGTATATATCTCTCTGTTTAATTCCTCTTAGAAAAAAAATGTTTTAGTTGTCATTGGTCAATTTTTCTGTTTTTTTTTTTAATATTTATGCCTATTTCTAATTTGTTGATGTTATAGTAAATGCATTGTTTTATAATCCACATTTTCTATCGTTTGGTGTTAGTATGTAGAAATATATTTGATTTTGTATGTTGTCAAATTTCCTTAACTTACTTAATAGTCACAGTAGCATTTTAACGAATACCTTAGGCTTGTTTATATAGGCTATCGTGTTTGCAAATAGAGCTTTATATTTCCTTTCCAATATATATAACTTTTTTTTTTCTTTATCCTGTTTCCCTAAGACTTCCAACAGCACATAGAGTAGAAATGATGAGTGAGTATTCTTTCTCTGTTTCTTATCTTAGGAAGAAAGCTTTATTCCTTCATCAGTTGGTACGATGCTAGCTCTATGATTTTAAAAGATGGTTTTCTATTAGGTTGAAGAAATTCCCTTTTTTTTTGTTTTTTAATGTTTTTGTGGGTTTTTTTTCTTTTTCTTCTAGAAGAGGTTCAATTTTTTCAAATGTTTTTTCTGGCTATATTGAGGAGATCATATAATTTTTCCTTTCTAGTCTATTCCTATAGTGAATTACATTGATTAATTTTCACATATCAAACCAACCTTAAATGTTCTAATAAACTCTTCTTGCTCAGGATATAACTGTATGATGTAATCATACTCATCACGTGATATGTTTATACGCATATACACACATATATATGCAATGTACACACACATATTACACATATATGGCTTTATTTGCTAATATTCTCCTAAGAATATTTGGATTATTTCATGAAGAAAAATTGTAGTTTTCTCTTTTTTGTAATAGCTTTGTCATGTTTTGATATCAGAGTAACTGCAAAATGAGTTGGGAAATGTTTTCTCCTCAATTTTCTAGATAATTATTGTAGAATTGGCATTATTCATCTTTAGATGTTTATTGATTTCACCACTGAAACCATTTGAACCTGAGTTTTCTTTGTGGAAGAAATTAAACTACAAGTTCAATATATTTAGAAGGTACAAAACTACTCAGTTTATTTCTTCATGACAAAATTTGGAGATCTTAACTTACAAATTTGTGTTTCCCCAAATTATCAAATTTACGGGCATAAAATTCTTAATACATACTTACTTTCCGTTTACTGTGGGATCTACATCGAAGTTCCTTTGTTCATATAAGTTATGTTTAATTTGTATCTCTTCTCCTTTTCTTACAATTCATCTAGGTAAAAACCTACTAAAGTTACTCATATTGTCAAACCATCCTCTAAGATTTTAGTGCTTTCTAAGTTAATGAATTTAGTGGCATAAAACAATGTATATTTATTATATCACTGTTTTTGTGGTTCAAGGCCATTATTTTTTCATTCTTCAACACTAATTATTGCTTATTCATGTAGGGCATGTCATATATTGAATACATTTTTGAAATTAATTAACATTTTTACTGTTTTTGGAAGTGTAATGGGCATGTTAAATTGCATATATTCCAAGGTTTAAATTCGATATATATATATATATTTTAAAGATTTTATTTATTTATTCGACACAGAGAGAGAGATCACAAGTAGGCAGAGAGGCAGGCAGAGAGAGAGGGGGAAGGAGGCTCCCTGCTGAGCAGAGATCCCGATGTGGGGCTCGATCCCAGGACTCTGAGATCATGACCTGAGCCAAAGACAGAGGCTTTAACCCACTGAGCCACCAGGTGCCCCAAAATTCGATATATTTTGATATATGTATGCACCTGTGAAAACAGCCTCAAATTAAAATAAATCTCCCTAAAACCACCTCATCTCCAGACAATAAGGGATCCACTTTCTGTCACTCTAGATTGATTTTTGTCCTCTATAGTTTATATAAATGGAGTATAACTATGTGCACTCTGGTCATCTGGCTTCTTTCATTTAGCATAATTATTTTGAGATTCATCCTTTGTATCACTAGCTCATTCTTTTTTATTGCTGAATTGTATTCCATTTATAGATATGCCAATTTTATTTATCCATTGGCTAATGTATAGACATTTGGATTGCGTTCACTTTTTGGTTGTTGTGACTAACGTTCCTGCAAACATCCACATGTAAGTCTTTGTGCGGACATCTGTTTTGCATTTCTCTTGGATGAATTCATAGAAGTGGAATTGCTGGGACGGGTTATAGGGTAAATTTATGTTTAACATTTTAAGAAATTCTAAAGTTGTTTGGCACAACGGGTTCTCCATCTTCCACTCCCAGCAGCAATTATGAATGCTCAGAAAATTTTAAGTGTTCCAAGGATGTGGCAAAGCCGTCACACTCACATGTTGCTGGGTTCAGGGCTATGGGTAGAGCCCAGCTGAATCTTCCGTCCAGGATACACAACACTGCAATCAAGATGGCAGGCAGGCTGTATACTCAGCTGTAGTTCTGCCTCCTTTTCCACACATATTCAGGTGGTTGGAAGAATTCATTTCCTGTGATTGCAGAACTTGGACCCTCAGCACCTGGAAGCCACCCCTCTCCTGAGCCAGTTCACAACATGGCTGCTTGCCTTTGCAAGGTAAACCGCAGAGAGTCTCTGAATTCTAGACCCTCTTTTTAAGGGTTTGCCTGATTCAGTCAGGCTTACCAGGATAATCTTTTTCATTACATTAAAACTATCTAATCAGATATCTTAGTTATATCCACAAAATCTTCACCTTTGCCAGAGAAGATAACATAATCCCAGGCATGATACCCCACTACCTTTGCCATGTTGTATTAGTGAGAAGCAAGTTACAGGTTCAGTCCACACTCGAGGGGCGGGTATATACAATGGCATGAGACATCCAGGTGCCATTTTAGTATTCTATCTACCACACCCTCCTTCTGCTCACTTTGGACCTATTTTGTTTTTGATTAGTAACTTCTTGAAGTTTAAGGGTGCCTGGGTGGCTCAGTCAGTTAGGCATCTGCCTTCAGCTCAGATCATGATCCCGGAGTCCCAGGATCTGGCCCCACAAAGGGGTCCCTGCTCAGTGAAGAGTCTGTTTCTCCCTCTCCTTCTGCCCCTCCCCCGATCCTCTCTCACTCGCACACTGTCTCTTCAAATAAATAAATAAATAAAATCTTAAAAACAAAGCAAAGCAAAACAAAACTTCTTGAAGTTTAAGCTTACACTATTCATTGAGAATGTCCTTCTCCTCCAAGACAGGCGCTTAAAGCTACAGGCATCTGAACACTACTTTAGCTGAAGTTTACGTATTTGATATACTAATGTTTTCATTTTCATCCACTGTGAATTATTTGCCAATTTTTCTCACGGGTTATTTCTTGAATTTTAGGCTTAGAAATATCTTTCTTAATATTATAATATTTGAGGAAATTAAAAATATTTTTGTTATTAATTTATATATTTATTCTATTGTGCCCAATGGCACCCTTTGTAGTATAGTAACCATTTTTAATTTATTGAGAATTGTTTTTTGGCCCACAGTATGCTCAATGTTTGTGAATATTCCGTGTGCACTTGAAAATAATGTCTACTCTGCTGCGGTTTGTGTGGACTGCTCTAAAATTTTTAATCAGGGCAGGTTGTTTGAGAATATTATTGAAATCTTTTATATGATTACTCATTTTTGTCTCTCAGATCTCTCATCTTATCTTTCTGATAAAAACCTGTTAGAGCCACATGGAAAAGAGTGGCAAGCAGGGGCAGACCGCCCTCTGTCGTCAGAGGCTCTCAGGGATCATAAACTTTTACGCTCGCCCGCATTTGTCCTTTAAGAATCCATTAAAATTTCATTTGATTTTTTCTAACCAGGTCTTATGGTGGCCAACTCTCCCGCCAACGCTCTGCCAAAGGTGAAACAATTTGATGTGACCCGTCTCTCTTCAGAGGGCCTTTAATCACCTTTAGAAACCAGTTCACCTCATGAACTTCACTCTGATGGAATCTGAAAAATGATTTTTCCCCTTTTTCAGGTGGAAGCGATCTTCTCTTGTGGTTTTTTTACATCCTATGTACAAGCAGACCTATAACACGTTGGGGCTTTGAAACTGCCCGAGATGTTTCTGCCCCCTCCCTGGCAAGTGGGAGCCAGGCTGGACTAGAGGGGCGACCCCCAAACCACCGGGCTCCTCCGAGACTAGCCACCACTCTGGCAGCTGATGGTTAAGTACATTTTTGATAGATTTAATATTCTCAAAACAGCGAATAACAAAAACGAGTCCTTGCTGATAAGTGTGGGGAATGGTAAGTGATACAATGTTGGAAATCAGTGTTGTAAAAAACAACCTAGTATGTATCCCACAAAATGCAATTCTTCCTTTCTCTACAAATAATTCAGGGGGCTTCCATGAGGAGAGGGAAACACCTGTCACAAGTCATACTGTGCCCTAAGGTGCTTCCTCTAAATCTTCTATTCTGTTGTTGTTTGTCGTTTTCATTAGAATAAGAGAAAGCGGTGCAAAGACCTCCAGCACCCTCAGCACTAAATCAGCAGCCTGAGAGGCCGGCTTGTTATTTAGTGATTATCCCTGTGTATATATGTGTGCACATGTGTGAACGTGCACTGTGTAAGGGACAGAGTCCCCATGGAATACTCAGTACCTATTTACAAACAAGCAAGCACCTGTTAGCTTTTAAAGTGCGATGCATCCCGGATTATATGTTTATTTAGAATAGTTTATTTCTTCTATTGCTCTTTAGAGCGCAGCACAAATTACCATAAGTAATGTATTTTTGAAAACAGGCACACAACTTTAAATGAAAATAATAATAAATTATGAATTCTCCTAAGCCTCTAAAGGAAATAAAAAGAGGACACCAGCTTAGGAGGACTGAATGGGTTACGGAGAGCGAACCTCGGGTTCCTTCAGACCTCTAAGGCCATGCTCCAGCCGAGAAGTCCTTTTTGTTCTGTGAGCCACTCCAATCCTGATTATACTTTCTATGTGCAATTTGTTTTAAAAAAAAAAAAAACCTAATCATCCTCTCGTGCTCCAGATATAACCTCTCCACCCCATGTGGTTTATATTATGTAAATGGAATCAGAAATGTAATAGCTCATATTTGATTATAGCGGCTTGTTGCCCATGGCATCATGACAAGTGCAAGTTGACACATGAGCTTCTGGTTATGGGACCGCATGCCTTGAGCACATTAGTTAAGGCAGGCACAGCTCCTGTATGATTTTTACATCACAACCGGCGGAAGACATAGCTGTAGAATGCGCTAAGTGCCGTAACAGAACTTCCAGATCTCAGTGTCTGATGCCACAAGTGTCTTCCCGTGACTCAGAGGCGGGTAGGTTGGCAGGAAGCAGGGAGGGTCCTTCACTCCTCAGGCTCTGCCCCTCCCTGGGGTCTCCCGGCCCTTCACTGTGTCCATTGGCGTCTGGTGACCCATGAGCTAGGAGGAATGTCACAGAAGACTTCAGGAGCCTTGCAGAGAGGCCTGCCGGCCGCACCCCTTGACCACGTGGCCAGTGGTTGGTTGTGGAAAGACTGTCCCCAGTGTGACGTCGAGAACAAAAAGGAAACTGCCAACTGCTGGACAACTTTTTAGGGTTTCATCTGACGGTGCATAGTAAACAAGAAAACGGCTAACATAGAATGTGATTGGGCCCCACAGGTGCGTGGTTAACGGAGACCGTTTTCCCACAGACCAATAAAATACAGACTAATCAGGGAACTGCCTACTAAAAATAATGTTTTACATGGCTAGTGTTTTAAGCGTTTATCAAAAAACATTGTCTAAACACAATGAATCACTCGGAATGTACAAAGGTGACATTAGAAGTGAAAAATAATTTTAAAAACTGTAAATAAAAAGTTTATTCAACAGATAATCTTATCATGATCCTCCAAGAGTCATTGGAGAGTAGCAAAGGTGGCAAGCAAATGAGAGATGAAAGGAAAATCCTCCCTACTTCTTTATCGTCCTTGGTCCCAGCGGTAGATTTTTCCAGCAATTCTGCAGAGATGTCATAAGTCCTCACAGAGTCACTGCAGGGATTTGGAGTATTTACATTGCTACCGCTACAGGACCAAACATCCATAAGCTATGACTCTGTGAGATGGTTAAGCACATACTGACAAACAGCTTCCATCTTTCCCCGGGTTTGTACTATGTGTGTAACTTATTTTGAGCCTAGGGTATTAGTTTATCTTCCTGCATACTATGAAACAGTAAAGGAAGATTAGATAGGTCATTTTCTTGCCACTCTGGTACCTCTTACAAGTGGAATAATGCATCAGAGCATAGTTTATCTTGTCAGGGCAAAGAAAGACCGGATCCTAGTTTACGAAAAGTGGGAGACACTGGAGCAGAGAATCCTTCACAGCGCTCATTTTGTTTCTTAGCTGGACTCTTTGTAAGGGCAAGTGATGGAAACTGAAGACTGAATTGCAAGCCTTGAGGGGGTTGGTAATGATTCACAAAGAACTAGAATCAGTTTCAAGTAGGAGAAGAAGAACCGCTTGTACTATATGTCTACACTTAATATTGAGGTGTACTAGGTTTTCCATATCCATTGCTTTGTGTCATTATTGAAACACCCTAAATGTATTGTCATCGACATTATATATCACTAATGATGATAGATCTTAGTAAAGGATGAATCTACATATTTCACTACACAATAAATCTGAGGAAATAGAAGAACAAAGTGTGACATAGAATAAAATATCACTAAGGATCCCACTTTGTGGACGTAATAGTTAGCATCTAGGCATGTATCTTTTTAAAATCCTTTTCTATATTTTCATGTGATCATACTATCTGTTGAGGGCAATCTCTTGAGCAATCCATTCATTTTATTATCTGTTTCCTATGCTAAATTTATTTTAGGCATTGTTAAAATCAATTTGATTTATTTTTATATAGCATATTACATAATTCCTTACTTATCTTTACACAAAATAGACCTTTAGAAAAAGAGGGACTGAGACCTTTATTCTAAACTTACGATCTCACAGGTGGAAAAAAAAAATGAGCCACATAGATTCTGAACTATAACATTCCTCTTCTTCCAAAAATGGCATTTCCTATTTCCCTAGGCTGTACAGAGCACATAGATGCTTCAGAACTCTCCTGAGTTCCCAAGAGTAAAATGTCTAATTGGCCTTTTTTTTTTTTTTTTTTGAATTGCATATTTGCCGAGAGCCGAAGAAGCCTCGCCGCTTGACACGGTCACGGCGAGGACACGGCAGCATTTGCACAGCTCCTGCCATAGGGGACAAGATTGGGATCTCCTCCTGTAACTTTTTCTGTTACTCGTATTCCTTTTTTCTCCTTGACCTAAGCCCTTTATTCAAGTTGAGGCTCCGACCCACTCAACCCACTTCTAACCAGACCGAGATCTCCTTACGGATACTACATAAAGCGACCGAACCCTCCCCTCGCCATAAAACCGTTAGAGCAAATAACTGCGAGGCTCCCTTCCAACGTTTGTCCACCAAATGATTGCAGATAAGATGATCAGGTACTTAAAGGCCAAAAAATTACACAGGCCTTTAATGATCTACAGCTGACCTCAGTTCCCCCCTAGGGGTTCACATTCCAGCCTCGCGGCACCAACACCTACATTCCCTTACAATGGAGAGCACACAGAAGATAAGGCAGGAGTGGTTAAATACAAAGACAATAGAGTCTTACTTCGGACTTCGCCATTTATCCAAAGAATACACAGGATGAGGCCCGCATGGTGGCTGCTCACTCAACAGCAATAGGGGGCTTGTACGAACAGCTTTGGCCGTCCTATAATAAACTCAGTGTCACTCCTCTTCCTTCGGTTAATGTGCAGAAGGTGTGCATAACTAAACCTTTATCCAATACATAGAAACAGAGTCATAAAAATTGTTATTAAGGGTCTTGGTGTTCAAAATAAGATAAGCCTGTCTCTGCCTTGGTCTTAGAAAGGACTATAGGTTCTGCAAAAATACTTTTGTTGATCTGAGCCTCCTTATCAAGGAAAATCATTGACTTTTTTCCACGTACCCTGCTGCCTATAAATAAAGAGTCAAAAACCAGTAAGGCGGAGATGCCTGCCTGGTGATTGAAAGAATCCCCTGGCTCTCTCGTTCCTCTCGCCGACACCGTCCATCCGTCGGGAGCCCCTGGACTGCCTGGGCTGGTCTCCGGCACATATTTAGTCACGTTTCCAGCAATCACATTGTGTCATTTACAAATGGAGTCTCATAAATATTCCAGTTTGCACTGTCTTGCGTATGGAGCATTCACATTTTAAGGTGTAATTTCATTTTGGTTAAAGAAAATTTTATGCATTTGGGATCCTTTTAGTTCCCAACATGATTAAACCTAGTGTTGTAGCTAAAAAGCTCTTATGGCAATTTATCATTTGTTGGCTTAAAGAAATTTTCATTACTTTATCCTGTGACATCGCTTTCTCTCCTAGTTGCACAACAGATTTTTCACTTAAAGACACTTTTTCTTCTCAGTATCTCTGTTACTGCCCACATCCTCTTTCCTCCCAAATATTTTGTTTTGTTCTTTTCCCTCCTGGCAGATCCAAGAGAGAGCACTTCTACTTGGAAAGAGATAGCTTCTCCATTTCTGCTTCTGAACCTCGGAATTAATTGTACAGAATCCCCTAGTCTGTCCATTTGCAGGGCACATTGGGAGTTACAAAAGGCAATCTACTCACTCCCAAATACAAAAAAATGAAAATAATTTTCATTTCCCAAAAGCCAATCAGAAACTTTGATTTATTTTTGGTGCTTGAAATTCATTATCAAACTCAAGGTTTGCAGCTTCTAACCTAGAAGATTGCTCATTTTAATTTAGAGAAAGGAAAGCGAGGATCTGAGAGTTTCTGTAAATTTTCTAGGGTTCAAATTCTGATAAGTAGAAGCAAATTTTACTTCCAGACTTGACTTACTCCAGCTCTTCAATTACCACCCTGCCATCTTGTCTGGCGCCAAAACACCTGACAGAAGACTTGTTAATAGAAAAAAAAGAGGAAAATAGATGATAAATTTAAATAAATATGTTACTTATTGTATCTATTACTATTCCTTTCTCAAACTATCACAAAAACTTGACAACTGCCTGTTCCATAAGCTAAGAAATAGTTTTGGGGTACAGATAATGTGACTTGCTAACTATCTCACTATTCTATCTACTTATGTTTTTCCTTTTTTTTTTTTTTTGTTATTTGAGGTCTTTTAGGATTTTTTTAAATTAACATATAATGTATTATTTGTTTCAGGGGTTCAGGGCTGTGATTCATCAGTCTTACACAATTCACAGCACTCACCATAGAATATACCCTCCCCAGTGTCCATCACCTGGCCACCCCATCCCTCCCACCCTCCTCCACTACAGCAACCTTCAGCTTGTTTCCTGAGATTAAGAGTCTCTTATGGTTTGTCTCCCTCTCTGGTTTCATCTTGTTTCATTTTTCCCTCCCTTCCCTTATGATCCTCAGTCTTGTTTCTCAAATTCTTCATATCGGTGAGATTACATGATAATTGTCTTTCTCTAATTTACTTATTTCACTTAGCATAATACCCTCTAGTTCCATCCACGTCATTGCAAATGGCAAGATTTTGGCAGTTTTTTGATGACTGCATAATATTCCATTGTATATATATGCCACATCTTCTTTATCCATTCATCTGTTGATGGACATCTAGGTTCTTCCCATAGTTTGGCTATTGTGGACATTGCTGCTATAAACATTGGGGTTCACGTGCCCCTTCAGATCACTACATTTGTATCTTTAGGGTAAATACCCAGTAATGCAATTGCTGGGTCATAGGGTAGCTTTATGTTCAACTTTTGAAGAACCTCCATAGTGTTTTCCAGAGTGGCTGCACGAGCTTGCATTCCCACTAACAGTATAGGAGGGGACAGGTCCTTTGAAGATAATCTTAAACTGCTTTATAAATAACTCATTTTTTAGACTTGAAAAATTTTTTTTCCAATTCACAGAAAAACTGCATATTTGTTCATTGTTCATTTTGTCTTTAGCCTCAGGGCAGATATGGTTTTCAGAATATACCTGGTCTAGTCTTTTCTCTCTGTTAGCATAGTTCTAGTACTCGTTTTAAATATGGTAGGATTTATTTGTTTGTGTTTGTATTCCACCTGTTTCCCACCTTCATTGTTGTTTGATTTGATTTTTGTGTATGAAACATTGGCATGATTCTAAAAGTTAGAACTCTATAGGAAGGTACACTCAGAGCAGTGTCCCTCTCTCATCCTTTTTACCCATTGTCCCAAGCTCCCTGCAGAGAACCGATCCCACTGGGTACAGATTCAACCTTCCTATGTTTCTTTTTTTTGCACAAATGAGCATATACAGGTGTATTTCTTATCCCAACTTTTTTTTATACAAAAGGTAGCACACTAGAGATATTCCTTTGAACTTTGTGCTTGTTCATATGTGGTTTCTTCTATGTAGCCCGTGGGCCAAATAAAGCCCGTCACCTGGAAGGTAAAAATTTTTACCTTTTTAAGGGTTGTTGGAAGAAAAGGAAAAAAAAAGAAAAAATGTTACAGAGATTTTATGTGCCTGGCAAGCCTAAAACTTTACAGAAACTTTTCCTCCCTGTGACTTAGCATAATGTACTTAGGTACATCTATGGTGTACCTTATAACTCATCGTGTATTCCTTTTTATTGGTGAATATTATTCCATTGCTTGGATATATCACAGTGTGTTTATCCATTTGTCCGCTAATGGGCATTTGTATTATTTCCACTTCGGAACTGTTGTCAATAATTATTTTATAACTATTTATACATATAAATCATTGTGAGGTGTATGTTTTCATTTTTCTTGGGTAGATTCCTAGGAGTGGGATTGCTGGGATTTATGGCAAATACATGTTCGAGTTTTTCAGAAAATTCCAAACTCTTTTCCAAAGTGGCTGCAACACTTGCCATTCCTACCAGTGATATATGAGGATTTCCCTACTTCTGATTCTGGTCAATTTTTGTTATTTTCTTTCTTTTGTACTGTCGCCACTCTGGTGGGTGCAAAATAATTTCTCCTTGTGGTGTTAATATTCACTTGCTTAATGACTAACGATGATGAAATTCTTTATCTTATTTAAAAATGCATTTATTTGAGAGAGAAAGAGAGCATGAATGAGAGAGAGAGATCACAGGCAGGCGGGGAGAGGTAGAGGGAGAAGCAGAACCCGGGTGAGCAGGGAGCCCGATGCGGGACTTAATCCCAGGACTCCAGAATCAAGACCTGAGCCGAAGGCAGACACTTAACCAACTGAGCCATCCAGACACCCAATGAAATTCTTTAAAAGCACTTTTACAGTACATTTGGATTGGATATTTTCTAATTATTGAGCAGAAGAAGTCTTTTATGTATTTTGAATACAAGTCCTTATTCAGATTATGTGCTTTGCGATTATTTCCTCCTTGTTTATGTAACGGCCATGGGCACAGGATCCCCTGAGCTGTGTCCCTCACTCTGCTCCGCCCTCCGCACCATCCGGTACCTGGAGAGCAGGTAAGAAGTTAGGAAGACTCTGGTCTAGCCTGTGCTACCTTTAGCTCACACACACTGAAATAGTTTAGTGTCCATTTGAGTTGCTTTAATATCACGTCGGGTTCTTTCATGGTCACCTCATTGTGTCCATGGTTTGGGTCGAAGACTTTTTGGGTCATGACACCCAAATTTAGGGTCATGTGCTTTCTGCTTGAAGGCTGAATATTTTACACTTGTCCTCAGACTATGTCCTTGCTCAAGCCTCGATTCTTCTTTTTCAGGGGACTCAAAAGTATGGTAATAGTTACTGTGTGTGTACTTGTTAAAAAGAGAGTTTTAGCTTATTTTTATTTTTTTAGTGGGATTTTGAGAGAGTGAGCAGTACCTTTAAAAATGTTCTTCCTTGACTTCTCTGCAAATTTTAGGAAAGAATGCTTTCTCGAGGAGGGGTCTAGGGGTTGGGGGAAGGGAAAAAAAAGATAGAGATGCAGAGAGATATCCAATTTACCTTTCCATTGTATGAAGCTAGTTTGTACACACCAAAGTGCTTATCAGGTTATCTCTTGTACGCATTTTCTCCACTTCTTGGAGGTTTTGTTTTTGTTGTTGCTACCGGAAGAAATACAGTGGTTTTGAGTCTCAGAGTAAGAGCATTTCATTTTTTTTTTTTTTATGGGGCACTAAGTGTTAAATTCACATTCAGTAGTATGCTTGGAAAAATTCTACAGAGCAGTAAGTCTAAAAATTTTAATTTTGTTGATTTTCCTTTAGTCTTTATTTCTAGTTTGTTGAACAAATTAAGTTTATTTCTTCTGTTGATAATTTGTCAGCTTTAATCAATTTTTATAAGATTTGTTTTACGTGAACTCCAAGGGCTTTACCACTACTGTGATTGTACTCCGTACGACCACTTACCTCAATATTAGGTAATATTTACTTAATTAGAATTATAATAAAATGATAAAAATAAAATGCTATTTATGTGTTTAGAAGTAATATGTTTTTCTAAATGGAATTTTAGACTATATTTATTATGCCATAAAATGTCTTAACATCATTGTAAATAATAGTGACTTAGTAATTAACTGCTCCTCTATAGTCCCTAGAGAAAAATGAAAATGAGAGGAAACGAGTGATCACTTTAGTAATTTGTAACCTGATAATTTATTGGAGTTCAGTAAGATTACAAATTAATATTATGTTTTTACTTATTTGCAGACAGAGAATCTTGCCAAAACTATGTAAATAACAGGGGTGGTGAGATGTTTAAATATCATGTCCAAGTCTGATAATATAGGCAATTTGAATATTAATGGGAACAGGCAGGCACAGTAGAACATCAATCTCATGAAGTCAGGTCACCTTGACAATGGGACTTCATGCCTTGCAGTTGATAAGTCCTATTTGCTGATACACTTCTGTTGGGCATATTTCTACTCGTGAGATTAATAAGAATTAGAATTTGAAACAGAGTTCCTTGACATTTACTTTTGAAACAAATGTAAGACTTACCACCTCTGGTCTTAATAATGGAATAAGTTACATTTGTAAAATATTTTTAATTTCTAAAATAAAATTTCTAAAATTTCTAAAATACTTAAATTTTTAATTTCTAAAATACTTAAAAAGTTGAACATTGCTGGGGCACTTGGGTGACTCAGTGGGTTAAGTGTTGGACTCTTGATTTCAGCTTAGGTCATGATCTCAGGGTCATGAAATTGAGCCCCATGTTGGGCTCCATACACAGTAGGGAGTCTGCTTGAGATTCTCTCTCTTCTCCCTCTCTGCCCCTCCTCACCCCATGCTCACTCTCTCTCTCTAAAGTAAGTAAATAAATCTTTAAAAAGAAAAAGTAAACAATGCTTACTACTTGCTACCTTAATGTATATTTGAGTTTATTATTTTTTCCAAAAGGACATTTTAGTTTTAATTTTACTTTGTTTTGTTTGTTTGTTGGTTGATTTTTTAAAAAGTACTTGAACACTATAGATCATGATGTAACATGACCACCAGTATTATATTAAAAGACTATGTCAATCAGATTAAACATGAAAAGGACATATAGGGCTCATCTAATTTCAAGTTCTAATCAGTTGATATCCCTTTCTTTGATTTCCCTGTAACATTAACCTCCCTTCATTGTACCTGCTTTGGTTCTCTGATATGTATTTTCCCAAATTTCTACAGGTTTGAGTAACTCCATGAATGGAGAGAATACTAGCCTTTGTGCATTTTCTGACAGCTTCTATCAGTCCTGTGTTTAGAATGTTGTATTAATAAAGTACCATAGCAAATCATTCATGTCAGGGATAGATTATACCTAATGTGGTCCAGTGATAAAATTGGGACCAGATCTTTATTTTATGGTATGAATCTCAGAACAAGATTTAGTTAAAAAAAAACTATAATATAATTGTATTAAATACATATATGAGTGCATAAATTTTATATTGATATATTTTCAATAAATGAATATCATGAACTAATGTGCATAAAACAAAGAATTCTTGTCATAATTATGTAACTTTCAGGAAACTTTTCACTATTCATTACAAGATGCAAATGAGCCTAATAAATAATATAAATCTGAATATCTTCATCAAACCCTCTTTTTTATCTCTTTTGGTCTCTGCCTTACTGAGCAGCAAATTCTCACTTTTAATTTGAAAGTCGTGACAACTCTGAGCATTCAAAAAACATGTTTCAGACGTTAATTCATAAAATTAAAAAAAAACAATGATTCAGAAAAATTTCCTTGACTTTTATTAGATTGGAAAGCTTCCTTGATTTTTCTGACAAACTTTTATTAAAAAAAAATCAGTAACCTTCAGCAGACATTCAGCAGGACTTGACAAAGTTTTGATTGAGGAAAGATTGATTCTCTAAAGTTTGAGTGGTCAGACATGCACTGAATTTGTTGCGGTTCATTGCTACATCCCAGAAAGGATTTCTAGCCATTCTCGCCTAATGAGCTTATTAGTAAAAGGCTGAAAGGATCACAGATTGTCTATCAAGGAAGATTGTCAGTCACAAGCTGTTAGCAACTCTGCTGTGATTTATACACCATGAGTAAAGAACAGAATGGTGCTAAAATGCTGCTTATTATGTCCCACAGCTTGTGCAGTAACACAAATAAAGTATGTGGAGCAAAGGTTTAAAGAGAAAAAATAAGTTCTGAAGAAGAAAATCAAAGGAAATGAGACAGAATAGTGCTTTACCACCTCCCATTTCCTTTAGTGGTAATTATAATGCGGAGGAGAAATCAAGGCACCTGCAGCAATAATAGCCAAAGTCCAAAATGACGCTATTCAACTCCAGGTGGGGAAAAAAAAAAAAAAAAGCAAAAAACACAAAACCTAAAAAGTCTGATCAACTGCTGTTAGCAACAGGTAGAACTGAATTTTCTCCTTGCAGATATGTTTTTTTCCCATATTTTTTGGCATCTTCCATTGCACAACCCTTCACTTGTACTTTAGCTTAGCTCTAAAATCAAGTGTTTTGGCAATGTGTTGAATATGATGATCTGTTTGTGAAATATGAATATATGTATGTATGTATGTAATTTGTGATTTAATTACAGAAAATACACACACATGTATGTATGGAATTTGCGATATAACTATAGAAAATACACGTATTTATGGAATTTGTGGTATTATTACAGAAAACACACACACACACACACACACACACGCAAAAAATACAGACTGGAAAATATGCGCCAATATGCACCAATATTTCCAGTGGTTCCCTGTGATATTCGTATTTACTGAGACTTTCAATGACTATGTATTCTCTAGTAGCTAATATTTTTGTATGTTTAATTTTTTTTGAAATGACATAAAAATGAAAGCCTTTGCTACACTTTGGCTTTATGAGTTCAGCAATGCTCACATTGATTTCACTTGAGTTATGCTGTAGGATGTACAGGAAGCCTATGTAAGAGTAGTAGGAGGAAAATGGTTAGATGCACCCACCCTGCTCTAACCGCTAACGGAGAAGGATGGGTAGTGGAGCTCGGTCTTGTGGGACTGTGAACGATGTTCACTGAGGGCTGTTGAATTTCTTGATAAAAGAAGTCGTCAACAAAACCTGCCTCAACAGCAAGCCCAGTAGAGACAGCAGTCCGGGAGCACTCAGGGAAAGACTGGAAACAGCGAAGGCTCATTTCTCCCAGTCCTTCCCATTCTCGTAACTGTTGGCCAGTAGGTTACTGCACTGCCTGTCATCAGGCATTGGACAGAGATCTTTATTAGAAAGCTCTCCATTAAATATGGTCACTAAAAGTCTGTATGACTGCTGCAGGGACTTTGAATTCCCTGAAATCACTAGAAAAGAACCTGACCATCAATGAATAAATAAATGAGAAAACAGGGACTAAAGTGAAGAGAGCTGATGATCCCCGTGCATTATGTGACAGCTTCGTCATGGGACATGATAATAAATATTTAATAAACATGGAAAACTTAAAGGTCGAAAATTTCATCATTTCTAGTATATGTGCTAGTCAAGAATTGGCAGTCTTTGTTTCGTGTATATTTCCTGAAAACTCACAAAGGATTGATGCAGATTACTTTTGCTGGAGAAAAGACATGTTATTATTATTACTATTGATACTTTTTATACAAAATGTTAACTGAGTACATAATACAGTTATTTAGGATATAGATAATCTTAACAGCAATTACATGCACAATAGCCTTTTTAATTATAAATTTTTCTACAGGTAGAAAATCTTTGTGAATGTCGCTCATCTCACGTAAATATAAAGAAATAATGTGTATGTTATCATAACATTTCTAGATTTAAAATTGTATGTGCCTTATTTATATTTGATGAAAATACTTCCTCTATTACCAGCCCAGCCTTCACAGTGTATAAAATGTGCTGGAAAGAGGGAACCAGGTTTAGCTAATGGACTTCACTTCCAATATCAAAGGCTGACAGTAACGAGACTCCGCAGAAATGATGGTCTTGAAATTTCTAAAGTGGAAAGAAGAGTTTGCTTCTTTTTTCATCTACCAGAGAACTGACAGCATCAAGGGTTTCCTGATGACTCTCCAAAGAGACAAGGTTGCCGTTCTCAAAGCTGTTAAGCTCAAACTAGTTCCACTGGAAATAAGAAAGTGAGAGATAATCGAAGAGAACATAAATAAACAAAAATAAATGTTTGATGATAAAAATCAAAGTTTCTAAAGGTGATTAACAAGGTGACCCCACTCGTTGATAGAGCAAATAATAGTAGTCATTCTTAAACAAAAGATAAATTTAATCTCACTCTTGTGAATTTTAAAGTACTATTATTCCATGTGACAATAAAATGAATACACAGAAGGATAACAACTAGGTCAAACTCTGAAAAATTTTGACCTTTTCCTGCTTCAAACTAATGTTTTCTGAAACATATGTCCTTAGTTGAATTGAATGTTAGCTGTTACTTTAGGTGTTAATTTTTTTTACCCGTTTTATTGATATAAAACATTCCTAATATATTTTACCTTCTCTATAATTAAAATTCACGATTTCAGTAACTTTTTAAATGAGTTTCCTGGTTCACAGCCGCCTTCTTGAAACTACTTCTGAGATAGTTTTCTTTTTGTACTGCATTATTTTCTTACCTATTTTTATACTTGGAATTTTTCTTTTTTGAAATTCAGATAGTCCTTTTCCTAAAAGATGTTATTTTTTTGAAGTACTGAACATTGAAAATGCGCTACAGTTGATCATTTGAATTTCTCCCTGTTAACAGAAATAGCGTCACACACATGTATCTAGGCACATTTTCATTTCAAATTGGACGTGGAATCATATTATTGAAAGACTTCTTCAGTTAGCAAAATCACCAACAGTGGATTACTACTCATTCTGTGCAGAATTGTGTCCCTCTAAAATTCACATATTGAGGCCCTACTGACCCCCAGTGCCACTGCATTGGGAGATAGAGCCCGTAGGGAGGTAATCATCAAGGTTAAATGAAATCACCAGGGTGGGGCCCTAACCCCCCACCTGTCTTTCTAGGAAGAGGAAGAGGGCCAGAGATCTCTCCTTCCTGGTGAGCACAGAGAAAAAATGCCAGGTAAGGGCACAGTAGGGAAGTGCCTCCTGCAAATCAAAGACAGAGCTTTCACCAAACAGCTACCCTGATGTCACCTTGAACTTGGGCTTTTAGATTCCAGAACTGTGAGAAAATACATCTCCGTTGTCTAAGTCACCCAGTTTGTGGTATTTTGTTTTGGCAGTCCCGGCACACTGATTCACAAATGTTTCAACATTTCCCTTAATATTTCCCATCATACACTGAAACTATATGCTATTCTGAAATGAAAAAAGGAAAAATCAGTTTTCAGCATGGGTTCTTGCAAACGTGGAGGGGGAAAAAACTGATGCTCTAGTATTCATCGGCTGTCGGTGGCTCAAAATCAATTCCTTGCAGCACACTAAGAGAGGAGAGATGGTGGTGGCATGTGGCACACTCAAACCCTGAACTCGCACTGGGTTAGCACTCGATTTGCACAAGCACCATCTATAAAATGTGTTCCTTAATGTACTTCCTGTTTTTGCAATTGAGATTATGCACAACATAGAAAAAGTACGTTCGGGGGCAAACTGTTAAATGTATGGGAGTAGGGATTTGAGTCACAGGCCTAATGCAATATTGCAGTAAGCAATTTGGGGGCCTCTCAAGTGAAAGCTGAAGAGGGCAATTGACTCTGCATTGTGTGGCAGTGTTTCTGCAGCGCCTAGACACTCTTCACACTCTCTTATCTCAACTGTGCCTCGACATACAAGGCATCTCTACATCCATTATTCCAAGTTCCAAGTCGTTACCGTGAGGAAGGGCCTCCCTTCTGAGCAGCAGATTGTGGCGGCCAACTGCCTTATGCACACCATTCCTGGGCGTCTCACTGGCAGCTCAACCCATAATTCATAAGTTGTAATTTTCTTTAAAATCTACCTTTGCACTGTGGTTTCTTATTCCATCTGTCTTATCACCATGCACCCAGCTACTAAAACTTGAGCACTCTTCTCTTTACTCCACATATTCAGTGGATCAATCAATTAATTCAGCCTATAAATCTATCTCAAATTATCTACTATACACTCTCTCTCTGCCTAAAAGCTGGTCTACATAATATCTGAGTGAGAGCAAAAATTCTGAAGACAGACAGTTTATTGTTCTCTCCCAGTTCGTCTACTCGCCCGCTTTATGACCGCGAGCGAATTATTTAGCCTCTCTTGAGCTCCGGGTTTCCCCATACATAAAAGAGTGATACGAGCAGTTTCTTTTTTAATGTTACTGTGTGGAAATAATACCAAAAAAAAATTCTTTACACACTTCCCGGCACATAAAAATTTAGTGTTAAATGAGAGTGAGCAGTTACGATTCGAGTGCCCAAGTCATTCATAGACCGTTACTATAGCTTCTTCAATGATCTAGCCTGGTTGAGCCTTTAAAAGAAAATGTGATCCTTTTACCTCCTTTCTTAAAATATGCCCATGGTTCGCCATCTCTCCTGGCATAAAAGCAGAGTCCAGAAGGCGGCCAGCACCTGGGCACCCGCGAACTCTGTCCGTAGGGTCTCTCACAGCCCTCGCTGTCCCCAAGTCACACATTCTCTTGAGCCCCACCTGCTTCCTGAGCTGCTTCCCACCTCAGGCCTGAGGCACATGTGGTTTTGTCCACTGGGAACAACTTCCCCTTGACTTTCAAACATATATGAGAAACTTTTAGGCATCTATCCCCCGGGATGATTCAGATACCTCCTACGAGGAGGTGACATAGTGTCTGCAGTTCTTTATTGTTGTCTAGAGAGTTCGTCTGTTTAAGTACTAATTTAATGGTGATCACTTCTTCTGGACTAAGGTGTTTGAAGTTAGAGGCCACGCCCATGTTGTGTCCTACTAAGGGCCAGCACCTGCTATAAAACATTCTACCGATTAAGCAATTGTACATATCTTTTATTTTTTCAGATATTTATTTATTTATTTATTAGAGAGAGAGATAAAGCACACACGAGCAGGGAGAACAGCAGGCAGAACAGGCAGAGTGAGAAGCAGGCTCCCTGCCGAGCCAGGAGCCTGATGCAGGACTCAATCCCAGGACCCTAGGACCTTGACCTGAGCTGAAGGCAGCCGCTTAACCGACTGAGCCACCCAGGCTTCTTGCAATTGTACGAATCTTTTAAAGGTATAAATGAATGAAGGAAGGAGCATAAGAATGAATGACTGAATGAAAAAATGACATTCACTGCTAACCTAGTATCTGCAAAACTGTCAATGTTTCCAAACTTTGTCGAATCACAATTATGAAATAGATATTTTAGTTGTCTTCCAAAAAATATCTAAGGATGGAAAATTTTCTGTCAAATGCCTCTTTTCACAAATACAATACAATCGCAATAAGCCAAAAAGATGCTGTGACTAGCTTAGGGTTATAAAATAAGCTCCTTCGTACATATATGATTAGTATACCCTGCTTCTAATGCAAAGTCTGAAATCCTTATTTTTATGATTTAATACAGTTACTGAAAAATATATTTCATACAAAAACTAGTTAGCAACTATTTTAAGAAAAAATAGGGAGCAGTTGCAGGCTTGCATTTTTTATGTCTACTATTACACATATCATATTCTAATAATTCTGGAAAGCACTATTTGAATTAGTGCTTTAGTTAGCAGGACTGGAAAAGGAAAAGAAAGACCAGCATAATAGAGGTGAAGGTTACAACATTTGTCATTTATATGGCATATTTTTTACTTCCTAAGGCAAATGTTAACACTTTCCTTCTGTTACTCTTCAAAGTGGACAAAAAAATCTTTACCTTGAACATGTATTTTACTCACTTATTTACAGAAAAGATAATCACTGCTTAAAATGAAGATTATTTGAGAATTCTCCACAAGACACATTAGATGATTGCTATTTATATATAAAATTTGAGAATTAGACATAAGTAAATTCTAAAATCAATCCATGACTACATTTTTTTGGGAAATCTTTTTATTTAGAAGTCCTACTGAAGAAAACAGATTTTTGTTTTCTCATATTTCTAGATCACTACAGCCTTAATAATAAATTAAAAATTGACATGTTTGATATCTTAAGATAGCAAATTTAGCAACAGATCATTTTATCCTTCTTCATCAACAACTCAGACATTATAAAAAATTATGTATATTCATGTGTATGTGTATGCATGTAACTACACACACACAATGCATACACATATCAAAATTAATAGGTGTATCTGTATCAATATTGTAAGTTCTATTTAAAGTATCATCAATTTAAAAATTAAGGAGTAGACTCTGAACCAAAGATTTGCAACACACATAGCAGGTAGAAGATTGTTGTCCAAAATCTATAAATAAAACCTACATAATAATAAGATTAACTAAACATCCCATTGTTAAGTTGTCAGGAATATGGGCACATGACATACACATAAATAAAAAATTAGAATACAAAATGAAATTCATTATTAATTGAAAATGCAAATTAAAACAACAAATCAAAACTCGTGAGATTGCCAAAAACTAAAGTTTATATCAAGGGTTGATGATTGTGGAGAAAGGGAATACTCTCTTATACCTACAAGAATAATTTGATTGTAATCTACTAAAATTTGGAATGTGCATACTGTAATATACAGCATCTCTACTCATTTTGTATCTACACTAGAGAAAAAAGTATTTAAACAATGAGACATGTAGAAAAATGTCAATAATGCATTGTCTATAATAATACAATACTGGAGCGTGCCTGGGTAGCTCAGTTGATTAAGCTAGAGACTCTTGATTTCAGCTCCGGTCATGATCTCAAGTTTGTGAGATTGAGCCCCACATCGGGCTCTGTGCTGCGTGTGGAGCCTGCTTGAGAGTCTCTCTCTCCCTCCCTCTCTGCCCCTCTCTCCCTCATGTGTGCCCGCCCTCTCTCTCTCTCCAAAATAAATAAATAAAATAATAATAATAATAATAATGATACAATACTGGAAGTATTTCAGAAGTTCATTAATTGGGGAATAGCCAAATAATTTATGGTATATCCATAATTATGACATAGCATGTGTTAATTAAGAATAATAGGGTAGTCTACAGTCTTACATGGAAAAATCTAAAAACATTTAAATTTAAGGAAAACAATATAATACAAATTTTAAAAGAATTTTTAAACTAAACAGTATTATGTGCATATAGTACATATGTTAACTAATTTAATTCTCCCCAAAATCAACAATACAGTTATTATTTTTATCCCCATTATGCAAGCAAGGAAATGAAGGTAAAAAAAGCCAATGTAACTTGTCTGTTATGTATGTAACAACAAGGTAACATAGGTATTAAGTGATAGAGCTGAAATTCAAGCCCCAGTACATGGGCTCCAGCATCTATATTCTTCAGCAAGTTACAGAATTATAAATATGCTAGAGGAATAATGCAAACCACATGCAAACCAATAATATACATTTCATATATCTATATCCATAAATATATCTTTAAGCATAGCTAAAGAATAAAAATATTATATTATATATTTTATTGATAACAACTAAAACCTCTGGGGGTGAAACATGTCAGAATTTGGGGTAATTTGTTACCTTTATTATTCATGTTTTTATCAAGGACAAGGAGACCATATTCAGATATAGTTCTCTGATTAGAACCTAATAAAAATTAGAAGTGTTAATTAAATTTTTTTAAAGATTTTATTTATTTATTTGACAGAGAGAGAGAGATCACAAGTAGGCAGAGAGGCAGGCAGAGAGAGAGAGAAGCAGGCTCCCTGCTGAACAGAGAGCCCAATGCGGGGCTCGATCCCAGGACCCTGAGATCATGACCTGAGCTGAAGGCAGAGGCTTTATCCTACTGAGCCACTCAGGCGCCCCAGAAGTGTTAATTAATTTTAAATTGGCTTAGTAGTAAAGTAAGTTAATGCAATTTCTTTTCTATTTTTGAGACAAAATTAAGGTATATTTTGTGCTTTAAGAAGAAAGTGAAAGATTATTGAGAATGTGACTTTTTAACAGGTCTTGAAGTGAAAATAATTTATTGACTCAAAATTGAGTGTTATTTGCAATGGGTATAATACATGATTGAAAATTTAAATCAATGGAATCAATGAAGGTTTTTTTTTTCTTCCCTTAATAGCAGTTCAAAAAGATACTATTTCATTTATAGATTTGGTGTTTCTTTTATCTAATGGAAGCTAAAAGAAAGTGACAGTGAGTTCTTAACACTGCTAATTTTAATGTACAAAAATTTAAGGCATAATGAAATGAATCATTAATTCCTTTGTTTATAAGTAAAAGGAACAAAACTGAAAGGAAGCTTTGAGAGGAGTAAAAATAACTTATTAATAGACTATCAGAAAGTTTTACAAAATCAAAATTAGGAGAAACATTAGTTGTTAGAAATGAACTCACTCCTACTTACCACGTTTATTCTTAAAGCTCTTTTTTATTAATTCTATATTTTTTTGTTTCCCTCTTTCTCTGTAGATACTTTCCTTAAATTGGAGTCATACACAAGAAAACACAGAGACTTATATAGCCACCAGATAGAGCAAGGGCTAGAGAGAATTTCTTTTTTCCCTCATCTTAATCACAGGGTAAAGATGAAGACCAACCAAGTTTGCAACAGGTCCTTATGCCTCTTCCAATCTACCTTGGACAGGATGCACTATGTATTGTAAAAATGTATGCCAGATTTTATTACTTTAAACCATAGGGATTAGGGGCTTGGATATTTTCCAGAAAAAAGAGCACTCAGTAAACGTCTCCTGCATTTACATAATTCTTATTTTTTTAAAGATTTTATTTATTTATTTGACAGGGAGATAGCGAGCAGGTGCACAAGCAAGGGGAGTGGTGGGCAGAGGGAGAGGGAGAAGCAGGCTCCCCGCAGAGCAGCCTGATGTGTGGCTGGATCCCAGGACAGACGCCCAACTAACTGAGCCACCCAGGTGCCCTGGAACTCTTATTTTTAAAATTTTAAGTAGGCTCCATGCTGGGTGTGGAGCCCAACACAGGGCTTGAACTCATGATCCTAAGATCAACACCTGAGCTAAGATAAGAGTGGGACGCTTAACTGACTGAGCCACCCAGCTGCCCCAAGAATTCTTATTTTTTAAGAAGAAAACTTGTTGATCAGTTTGGAAGGACAATAGAAA
>CM052889.1:10019972-10046386 GCA_028534135.1 Potos flavus | reverse complement strand
AAAAAAAAAAAAACCCAGCAAAATAAACTCAAAGAAAATGAAAAGAAGGATATCCTGAAAAGAAGAAAAAAAGAAAAGCACAGAAATTAAGGAAAAAAGAAAGCAAACATAAAATTAATAGTCAAAGTTGGTTTTTGGAAAATATTAATAATAGTAATAAGCTCTTAGCAAGGTTGATCCGAAAAAAAGATAAAGGAAAATAAAGCACATATCGCCAACATCAGGAAGAAAATTGAAATAGCTTTACACATAATAAAGATCTTTTTAAAACTATATATTGTAATTTATGTTGTAAACATAAACACATAAACACATGTTTATGAACAACTTTATGCCAACAATTTAAATGAATTAAAAATTCCTTCATACAACTTACCAAAATTAACATAAGACACAATTAATAAAATATTTTCTTAAATATGTTTATATTCAACAAGCTGAATTTGAATAAAAAGCCTCTACCTAAAGAAAAGTCCAGGCTCATTCTGTCAATTTTTTTTATTGCAAAATAATTACCACCACAGCAGGGGCTAATACTTACATCATGTCACCCATCATTCCTTTTTTGTAATGTATAGCATTGACGATCTACCCTCTTAGCAACTTTCCAGTGCATTAATTCAGTATTATTAATTATAATCACTACGCTGTACATTAGACGCCCAGAATTTATTTCAGCTTATAACTGGAAGTCTGTAATCTTTGACCAACATTTCCTCTTTCTCCCAACCTCTCAGCCCCTGCTAATCACGATTCTAATCTCTGTTTCTGTTGAGTTTGTTTTGTTTAGATTTCACATATAGGTGATATCGCCCAGTATTTCTTTTCTGGCTGACTTATTTCACTTATCATAATGCACTCAATGGCTTACTTTCATAGAAGAAATAACACCAATCTTTCCAAACTCTTTCATAAAATAGAAAAATAAAGAACATTCCTTAATATATTTTGTGAGGCCCTCATAGAAAATATACCAGAGCCTGACAAAAATATTAAAAGAAAGTATAAATCTGTATAAGATATAGTCAAAGCGATGATGTTACAAAAATAAGAGCTATAACATTATTTAGAATATTTCAATACTTTGCACTGAGAGGAAATTGCTGTGAAAGTATTTTATTAATATCCAGAGGTTTATCGATCATCATATGGCAAAGTGTGTCTCTACATACCTGCACATTTTAAAACTATCCACCTTGTCTAAACAGCTTGAAAATCTACTAAATGAAAAACTTTGATAGATTTGAAGCCATTAGTTTAAGATTATATATATATGTATTATACATATATACATATATATTAAGATTATATATATGTATACATATAATCTTAAACTAATGGCTTCAAATATATACATATATATGTATATATAAAATTTCTAATTCACAAAATTTACAAGAGCAAGACGTCAGGAAAGAAAGAAGGAATTACACTAATCAAAAAACAAAACAACTAAGCAATGTAGATATTAAAGCTAAATATCAATACTAACCCAACTTTAGACGTTAACTTATTTAGATCAGATCATTAAATTTTCTTTTTCAAAATTAATGAAGTATATTTAATCATATCGTTCTTTTCAGAGAATATTATTGATATTATTTGAATCATTAATGTGCGAAGTAAAAGTATTTAAATTATTTGTTTATGAAATTTTATTCTCATTTTCTTAAAAAGTCCGTGTTTATATATGCATTTAACGTGTACAACATATTGGGACAATGTTACATATAGGAAAGGCATTTTATCATTTTCAAGGAATGATAATAGACACTTGATTATATGATAAAGATGATGATGATGATCATTGAAAAGTCTTGCTTAGCTTTATGATCTTGACATATTTCAGATATCTTCTCTTTCAGCTATACCTATCTAAGAAGTAAGTAATATAACAAAACACTTAAGAAAACAGAGAGCTACAATTCAAAGAAATTATTAGTTTCTTATTTTGCTTCAACTTGGAATTCTATCCATTCAAAGGGGACATAGTAAAGCTCTTATTTGTATCAATAAGTTTATTTCAAGATTCTCACTTTCTCCTCTCCAAACATAGTGGAAACTAATTAGCACCTTTTTAATTTTCTTGATGTGTCTAATTTTTTCACTTATACCAAATTAATTGGTTTAAAATGTATTAGGCCTTCACAGCATGTTGGGACTTGAATACCATTGAGATAGTTTAAAATATAAAATACTGTACTGTGTGTATAGGGTTTTTTCTCCCACTATCCAAAAGTAGAGTGTTCCTTTGAAATTTTTCCTAAGACAAAATGGTATAAAAGCAAAGAAGCAATTACCATTAATATATATGGGAAAACATTTTAGCATCCCCAGACCCAAAAAATAACCTGTCTTAGACTTTTCTGATGCCTTAGGACAAATCTTGCTAATGGATACACGAACTAAATCCAGACAAAACCCAGATGCTCACAGACAGCCTCCAGTTCTGGCAGCTTGCTGCTGAGATACTGAGTGTAGTTCATGGGGAAGGAATTGGGGGGCCGGGCTCACTGCTCGGAGTGCCTTCTGCCTCCTTCTGATGCACCTCAAACAAACGCTGAAGATCTTTTTGCTTTTCACCTTTTTTTTGGGAAAGGTGATAGCTCTTCTTGGATTTGTTTCTGATACTGAAAACAGATACTAATATAGGTCTTTCATAAAAGCAAAAGGGCATAACACGAACTTTTGAAAAGCAGGGGATACCTGTATTTGAAATGAGGAAATCTGCCATCAAATTAGAAAAAGTTTGGCCACCCAAAAAAAAAAAAAAAAGAAAAAAAGAAAAGAAAAAGCTTGGCCAAATAATAGAAGTCCTTTTATCATGGGAAGAATTGTTTTGTTTTGTGTTTTTCTTTTTAGAAGACAGAGTGAGAATGCATAATTTAATGGCTTTTAAAACACTATTAGATTCTTGACTTAGCTTAAATAATTCTCATTTCTAAAGGTGCTTTTGCTATTCTCTGCTCTTAGTTATATTTCAAGCTAAAAGTAAGCCTCTGAAACTGAGTTGTGAGCCAAATCTCATGGAATTAATTTCCCCTTTCTCCTTTCATATATACTCTCTCTGCTCCTTAGACTAGACTACGTAAAATCTTCCTTGTTCAACCTCTCTGGGGTGACAGCTACTGGACGATCTACGCTGCCAATCTATGGCCAATCTATGGCATGATTGGGGAAGCAGACATTTAAACACTTGAATAAAACAGCAAGTGGCTCTCATTATTCCGGGACATTCTTTGGGCTATTTCAGGCTTTGCCCGCTAAGTTCATCCTTGTGAGCTGGTATGAGGGCAGCCTGTCTCCTAAGTGCATACGCATCTCAGAAAGCCACCAGCGTCCTCTCACTAATCCGTATGCCCATCACTGCCCAGACACATTTGTCCCCCTGAGAGAAATGAAATTAACTGGGGCCACACTTTCCCTCGGCCTGATGACAGTAAGAATTAAACTCCCTCCCTCCAGAGAGCACCGATTCTATGGGAACGCTTTCTCACTCTATGTGTGCTGTCATTTAATTCAATTAAATCCACAGCTTTTCACCTTTTAGCTTTAATGAAGTGTTACCCTTTACCTCTCTCCACACCATAATAGCTCCAGCCCTGGGTAATTCAAGACCTCTTCTCACCAGGGCTTACATCCAAGGGCTCCTTGATTCAGGGAAAGGGCTTTGGTCCTTGAGGTATTCACTCTTTCATATTTCAGTTGGCTTGAGTAACCCTCCAACAATATTGGAAATGAAGGATAATTTGAAGAAAAATTATATTTCAGGAGAGCTAAAATTAAAATATTGATTGCTGTATAATTTATGTGTGAACACAGAGCCATCTTTCTTATTTCATTACGAGTCCAAAAGATTCAAACCTACTCTACTTTCACATACACTTCATGCTGTATTTCTCTTAAATGCAAGAATTAAGTGCTCCATACTTCCCATCACCATCTTTGAAGGACACTCCTGAGAATAAACACACTGCTGCTTTACTTTGTTTATTAATTCTCTTCTGCTTAAGGGAACTGAACCACATACTATCTATATTGCATAAGCACTACTTTATTTGCAAACCTTCATGAGATTTTCACTTAATAAACCTTGACACATTTTGCAGTTACTGAAATTAATAGCCACCTGAGAGCAACTTCGGGGGGTCCTGTTTGATGGAACAGTGACTCCCACTCCAGGTTTGGTGACACTCCTGAGTGTCCCTAATTATCATGCAGGCTCTTGTGAAATTCTAAAATGACTCTCAGAAGAAAATTAATTTTAATTAGCCTTAATTTTGAAAAATACATCCTTTACAGCACTTTGTATGGCTGAGATGTCCTCAATCAAACATGGAATGTCATATTGCTGAAACCATATGTCGGGAGGCAATTTGATTCCATTGAACATGGCTTGAGCACCTACTTTTACAATGACCTGAATCAGGCCCAGGGACTGTTCAAAGACGCTTTAGAAATAGTCACTGTTACTGAGAACTTAAACCCTTACGGGGGACATATGCATATAAATAATTAGTAAACCATGAGAAAATTAATTTGCTAAATGCAAGTTTTGCCATGGGAGTTCTGAGGAAGGAACAATTAATTCTGATGGAACGTGCCAAATAAGGCCTTGAGGAGGAAGTCAAATAGCATCACGGCTCTGAAAAGTAAACAGGATGCCAGTGAGTTGATAATGGAAGAGAGACACTGTGAAAAGGCTTCTGTTGTTTCTAAATGAGCAAATGCAAAGAACCAGAGAATTTATAAGATTATGACATAGAAACTTACAAGAATATAACCATTTTGAAATACCTGAGAAATGATTTTGTCTTTTAAAATTAACACGAACCATGCATGCATGGGATAATTCACGATCAAATATATGTCTTCCCCCAACATAACTATTTAGCCAATATCCAGGTCTACTGGAGAGGTTCTGAAATGTGGGCAGGAGTTCTGGTGACCTGAGTCAGTAAGTGGAGGTGTCAGCATACATTAATGCTATTAAATATATCATTATTAATTAACTAATTAATTAATCATCAAAATGTGTCCTGAGCCCCTGCCATATATATAGCACCATCTAGGAGCTATCTATTTTAGATAAAGACATAACTCCACATGACGTCCTCTGACTTGTCATCCTCTCAACCCAGCCTGCTCCTTCTGCAATGCATTATGCTTGCCTATGTATTTCTTCGTTCTGGCAAAGTGTCGTATTTGATCAGGAGGCCAAGTTACATTGCAAAGGTAAGAATATTAGTTATTTATTTAGAGAATTGATTAACACATATCATGTATGGTTGTATATTAATTATTATGAACAAAATAGAGATTCCTAGTAGAAGCCCACGGGAGTTTATTGTAGGGCTGTGTGTGTGTGTGTGTGTGTGTATGTGTGTATGCATATGTTGTAGGTATCCTGAAAATCATGGGTATGTACCATCTCTGTTCCATTCTATTCATCCCAAAGAAAGGAAGGGAGAACTAGTCAGCCAAAGGAGAGACACCCCGGGGAAAACATGCATGTCAATGTCCTTCAGGCATTTGAAAGACTATTAACGTGGAATATGTTGATTAGGTAATAGTCAAATGGAAACAAATTCTGGCTCAATAGAGAAAGTCAGTTATCAATAGTTAGAGCTGTGAATCAATGGTAAGTGGAATCTTGTAAAATAATGTCTGCTGCTGTAATACGCACAGAGCATAGTTACCAGCCGAGATGTTGGAGCAGATATTCTCCCAGTTTCTCATTGAAAAACTGGCCTTAAGTTCCTGAATATGAAATTCAACTATAACATCTCATAATTTTATGCTGTGTACATGGCACATCCCACATTTTTACCTATTATTTGCCCATATCATTGGAATGATCATCCCTTGTAGCTGGTTTATACATATGTAGATATTCTTCTTCTTTGTGTCACTAGCCTACAGCCCAGCTTCTAAATTGATCCCAGCATGGGATCTGTCCCTAAAGCTTCCTCCCACATTGACTTTCATGCAATGCCAGCCTTGGTCACATCAAGACTCAAGCCTGTCTTCAGGCTCTAAACACGGTTGGTATACTGCGTCCTGAGGAACAGATCCAGCCTGCCGCCTGTTTATATAAATAATGTTTTATTGGAACACAGCCATTTCCATTCATTCATGTGTTATCTGCGGCAGAGTTGACCAGCTACAACAGAAAGGGTATGCCCCACAATGTGAAACATTCTCTCTGGCAATTGACAAAACATGTTTGCTGACCTCTGCTGTAAACCACATCTCAATGCTTTCTCAGAAATGATCTTCTAATTCTCACTCCTGAATGTCACCCATTGCTAACACTTCCAAATGCCTAGGAGAATTCTGTTGATATTCTTAAATATGAAATTAGATGAATGTGACTCCTCTCCTTACTCCATCATTTTATTCCCTCCCCTTTCTTTCCAATCCATATCCTAGAATAAGCCATACCAGCTGCACAGCAAACAAACACGAATGCACCTGGGATCTGATCCTGAAATTCACTTCTGGGGAGATGTCATGCCTGGAGAAGCGTTTCTGTTACTCCAAGTAGTAGAGCCCAACGCCTTGTCCAATATTATCATAATTACAAGAGTCAGTTCAGTTCTATAGTTTTATTTGCTTAATGTGATAACAGAGGCAAAATATCCACATTATACTTTGAGTTTCAGTATCCTAAAGAAATTAAAAGGTCATACTTAATGAGACAAAATATAAAACATATACAGTTTATAGGATATGACAAAATATAGCTGTCTACCATTGTTCTAGTGGTTGACATATTTTGCCTGCGAGGTATCGTGTCTCCGTTGCAACGAGAGCACTAATTCCCTGCCCTGGGTAGGAATATGGACTCGGAAGCCTCCTCTCCTTCGCTTCGCTGAACTGTGCTTAGAAAGATTGCCAACAGTTTCCTATCAGACTCATGCAACTTGTTCTGCATCCCCAATTCCCACTACAATAGGATATAGTAATTTATGACATGACCTCACTGACATAATCCAGATTACATGTTATTATGACATTTTAACACTCTAGAAATAATACAGAACACCGCTCAGAGATTTCTGCAGGGGCTCTTGTGGAATGAATGCTATCTCTAAGTACCCGCGTCCTTCTGAAAAGTCAAGTGGTGTATTTTTATAGCAACCCAGTCCCTTTCCTCTGCCTTCATCACGCTAACCCTCCTGGTCCCTTACCAAAGACTATCAGTCTACTCTGAGAGCAGGTGATGGCTCTGAGCGATTAAACCTCAAACCAAGAAAGGCTGTTGAAGAAGACTCTGCTCTCCCTCCGCCCGACATAAACTTCGCTGATACTTCAGGCTCTCTGCGGAGTTTTGTGCTGACCTTGGAGCACCACAAGCAATTAGGTCAGTGTATTAAAAATAACCATCTGCCTTTTGAGATTTAAAAACAGGCCAGCACTTTGGTGCTTCTATTTTTTGTTGCAGCGCGATGAGGAAGGATAATGATGTCGGAGAATCCAATACCCTTCCCAGTGAGACGTGACTGTCTTCCCTACAGGTCGCTCTTCTGCAAAAAGAGAGAGGGCTCTTCTCCGTGAGTGAAAGTGTGGGAGAAATCACTCACAGGCTTTAGAGCCACCCTGTCTGGGCTCCCATGAGGCTTGACTCTGGGCAAGGGTCTTCACCCTGCTGTGCCTCAGTTTCCCATCTCTAAATGAGACCATAGTACATACTTCATAGGGTTGTTGGTATAAAGATGAAATGAGCTAACCCACGTGAGTGCTCACCTGCTGTCCGGCACAAAGTGTCCAACTTAAACTATTCTTTTTTTTTAAAGATTTCATTTATTTATTTGACAGAGAGAGAGCACAAGGAGGGGGAACAGCAGAAGGAGAGGGAGAAGCAGGGTCCCCACTGAGCAGGGAGCCTGATATGTAGCTGGATCCCAGGATCCCTGGACATGACCTCAGCCCAAGGCAGAGGCTTGACGGACTGAGCCACCCAGGTGTCCCTCAACTTAAACTATTCTTATCATTGTTATTGTTATTCCTGTCCTGACAGAATTGGATCCCTTGAAGTTCGATTGCTTCATTTCTGTAATGGGAATAATACACTTACTTTGAAACAATTATTTTGTAAAATAAAATCCAACAGGCTATAGAATAAATAATCACATGCGAATTAAACGGGAGCACAACACTCATTTAGCAAGGCAGAAACGGGTGGAGGGGCTTGGAGACTCCCAGGGAAAGAGGGCAATCCCCACTGTGCTTATTCTGTCATAGGAAGAATAAATGCTCCTCTCAGTATATAAAGAAGTGTTTCTTTTGTGTTGACAACAATTTCAACACTGCCTCAGCGGTCCAAGAATTGAGCAGGTTTTATTTTAACATTTTTCCATTTGACTGAGCTAGGAGATAAAGATGTGTCCAAATCATTTGGCGTTTGAAAATGGGAACCATGTTCATTTGAAATAAAGTGACCGTTGACTGGAAAACAAAACTGCCACTAGTGTTCCAGAATGATCCCATAGGTTTCAGTGAAAATGCCTAATTATATTTTTTCCCCTAAATAATTTTGTTTGCATATAATACAAAGACTAATAAATTCTTATCATTATTGGAAGGAAATTAGGGCTTCTCTTTCAATCATTGTTTATGGGGTTCTCTTGTTACAAATTTAACATTTGCTTATGATGAGCTTTTTACAAAACTGTGTTTCAACTCAGAAATTTTTCATACTGGTTCAGTTTCAAGATTCACATTTACGTATGCATGTGTGTGTACACATATGCGTACTTATGCAAACTCACATTTTTCTACAAGTTTCTTTTTTTTTTTATTAAGATTTTATTTGTTTATTTGATAGAGAGAGAGAGCGCAAACTAGGGAAGTGGAAGCGGGAGAGGGAGAAGAAGCAGGCTTCCTGCTGAGCAGGGAGCCCGGATGCAGGACTTAACCCCAGGACTCTGGGATCCTGACCTGAACTGAAGGCAGATGCTTAACCGACTGAGCCACCCAGGCATCCTGTACAAGTTTCTTTTTTTTTTTTTTAATTGCAGAAACGAAAAACAAAAAAGCAAAGGAATGCTATAGGAAGGCATATTAGCTTTACTTTGCAGAAGGAAATAATAATGAAGCGGTTAGTTTACTTGTTATTACCACATTGTTACAACTTCCCTCTTTCCTACTTCCTGCTTCCCATTCTAAGTGGATTGACCCTTCCTTGCTAATCAGTCTTGCCAGCCCCCATCGTGCCTGGGAGCTCTTTTGCAAATACTTCCTCTCATCAGCTCACACTTTCCCAAGTCCCATATGCCCTTCCCTTGTGCAAGTCCTATCCATCCTTCATTAGAGAAGACTCCATGATGCCCTTTTTAGAAAAAGTTACCCTGTGGCCTAACACAGAGGCTAGATTTCTTCTTAGATCTTTTCATAGGAATAGTTGTATATCATTTGTGTCATTTTTTGGTTAATGCAGGAGATACATATTTGTTACCTGGCTATATTATTCATTAAGGAAATGTTTCTTAACTCTCTTGGCCCAGAACCAACCACATTATTTTTGTTTACATTCCATGAGCAGGAGCTGTTACTATAGAACTATCCAGATGCAAGGGAGCTAAGCCTCTGAGCTCTAGCCCCTATTTGGACAGCCACTTCTCACTCACTCTTCCTTTATGGAAACAAAATAAATTATTGGAGGACAGGAATATTGGGCAGCAGTAACTAATGACTAAGATTAATAAAACCTAGAAGAAGAAGTTGTATGTGATAGAATTACTGCTGAGGAATATAAGAAGAACAGGTAATAATATCACCACTAAAAGTGGGTCTTAAATTTATGTTGGGCTTTTGCTTTTCAAATAGATTTTGTATTCATCACCACATTTTATCTTCTGTAAAACAAGGAAGATGATTTCCAGAAAGATTAACAACAAATCCAAGATTATTGATACTTGAACTCTAAGATTCCAGATGCAATTGTTATTACTCTTATAATACCTCTTATAATACCTCTTTCTAAAGGAATTCAGTTAACTTTCTTTCTAAAATTAGTCATCATGCTTCTGGACCTTGAGAATTACAAGACAGCCACTCTCCTCTGCAGCAGAACAATACATGAGGGATGAGGATCTGGAATATATGACCCCATTGAGGCAAATACTGAGATAAATCCTGCCTAAAAAGTCAAATGAATACACATTATAAAAAAGCATAAATTATTAGTAGCCACATTTATGCATTAGGAAACTGAAGTTCAGAATGCTTAAGAATCCAGTTCAAAGGTCACCTGGGTGACTTAGTCGGTTAAGTGTCTGCCTTCAGCTCAGGTCATGGATCTCGGGGTCCTGGGATAGAGCCCTCCATTGGGCTCCTTGCTCAGTGTTGAGTCTGCTTCTCCCTCTCCCTGTGATCTCTCTCACTTTCGCTCTGTCTCAAATAAACAAATAAAAATCTTAAAAAAAAAAGAATCTAGTTCAAAATCACTTAGTTAAATGAGGAAGTTAGAATTCAAACCCAGCATTTTCTGATTATGAGTTCAATAGACTCCATTATACCAAAATGTGGGGGATTTATTATCTTATATACATAGGACTGATGTTTTCTAAATGTTTGTAACTTTTCATTTTTACTTAAAGACAGCATATGGGCATAGAAATTCTTTGGATTACATGTTCAGCACATACTGAAAGATCTAGAAAAACAATAACAATTAGACTTAGTAGTAGATTTATGTAGATTTACACCTTCTTCATGGCTCTATTCTTGTTAAGTATTGGGCAAATGGAATCAGTGTAGTTCCATGAAAGATTTTAGAGGAGTAGAACAACACAGAGATTCTTGTTTACTCTTAAGGTCTGCAACAGTTAGCTATTCATAGACCAGTATGCAGAAATTTACTGATATCTTAGTGATCAATGAAATGAAATGAGCTACTGTCCAAATGAAGATATTTAGGATGTATAATCAGCAAGCATGAGCAATAACATTGCCAAAATCATGAGTAACCTTATCTTCTAAGAACAGTCAGGAAAGATGAATTATGTGGGTATTGGATTTGCAGATTTCCTAGAAAAGGAAATCTACACAGATTTATAAAGTTAATTCATACTAATTTAAGAACCCTGGGCTTGTCCTGTGAGAGACAGTGACATTTCTAGTGGGTCTTTTTGCAAATCCTCAATGATTAAAGAGATTTTGACTCTGGAACATTCACAGTGGCACACACATCAAAAGTTAGAAACACATCATCTCTTTCACTTCATATCAGTGAACAGGAATTTATCAATATGAATTGAGAATGACAAGAATACCAAACAATTTCTATGACTGAGTAAGATCCATGAAAGAAAAGGACTTTCTCAAAATATTTTTTTATAGTTCATTAGAATTTCATCTTAAACCATGGGAATAGTCTAGGAAGCAGAAGAAGAGAGCTCTAGCTAGTGAGTCTCAGTTTTTTTCATCTTCAATGCAAACACTTGCCATGAATTATCTGGATAACTGGAAATTATGAAAATTACAAGAAGGCACAAACTCTAACCAATTAGAAAAGTACTCTGAGTGAGTATGTACTCTTCACTGCAGACACTGGCACCCAACCATGATTTGACAACGGGCAACACGATTTATTTTCCACGTTTGGAAATGCATTTTCTTGGGGCTCCTGGGTGGCTCAGTGGGTTAAACATCTGACTTTGGCTCAGGTCATGATCTCAGGGTTGTGGGATTGAGCTCTGCTCTGGTTCCATGCTCAACAGGGAGTCTGCTTATCCCTCTACCCCTCCCCCTTCTAATGCTCTCTCTCTCTCAAATAAATAAATAAAATCTTTAAAAAATGCATTTTCTATTTTTCAGATAACTGTAGAGCAATTTTAAGTTCACACAAAATTGATCTCAAGGTACAAATTTCCCATATACATCTCCTGCCCCTACACACACATCACCTCTCCCATTACCAACATTGCTCACCGGAATGTCACATTTCTTACCAAGGATGAACCTACACTGATACATCATAATCACTCAAAGTCCATACTTTATCTTAGAATTTACTCCTGGTGGTGTATTTTTCATTAGGTTGACAAAAGTATAATGATACATTGTTAGACTATCAAAGTATTTTCACTACCTTAAAAATCCTATGTGCTCTGCCTACTCATCTCTCCTTTCCACCCCTGGAAATCACAGATCTTTTTATTGTCTACATAGTTTTGCCTTTTCCCAAATTTTATATAGTTGGGATCATATAGTCAGTAGACTTCTCAGGTTGGCTTTTTTCTCATAGTAATATGCACTTAAATTTCCTCCATGTGTTTTCAGGTCTTGATAGCTGATTGGTTGATTGATTGATTTGATTTGATTTGATTTGACTGATTGTATTTTAGCACTGAATAATATTCCATTGTCTGGATGTAACCCAGTTTATCCATTCACTTATTGGAGGACAATCTGGTTGCTTCCAAGTTTTTCCATTGTAAATAAAGCTGCTATCAACATCCATGTGCAGATTTTTGTGTGGACATAATTTTCAACTCCTTTCAGTAAATACCAAGGAGCATGATTGCTGGATCATATGATAAGAGTACATTTAGTTTTGTAACAAACCACCAACCTGTCTTCTAAAATGGCTGTACCATTTTGTATTTCCACCAGCAATGAACCAGAGTTCCTGTAGCTCTTCCTCTTTGTCAGCATTGGTGTTATCTGCTTCCAGATTTTAGCCATTCTAATATGTGTGTAAATATTTTTCACTACTGTTTTATTGTGCATTTCCCCCAATAACATAAAACGTGGAGCATGTTTATTTGCCACCTCTCTATCTTCATTGATGAGCGGTCTGTTGAAGTCCTTGGCCCATGTTTAATCACATTATTTGTTTTCCTATTGTTGAGGTTTTTTGTTTGTTTGTTTGTTGGTTGGTTGGTTGGTTTTAAAGATTTTATCCATTTATTTGACAGAGAGAGACACACAGAAAGAGAGAACACAAGCAGGGGGAGTGGCAGAGGGAGAAGCAGGCTTCCCGCTGAGCAGGGAGCCTGATGCAGGGCTCGATCCCAGGATCCTGGGATCATGACCTGAGCCAAAGGCAGACGCCCAACAATTGAGCCACCCAAGCACCCCTCTATTGTTGAGTTTTAAGAGTACTTTGTTTATGTTGGATAACAATCATTTATTGGATGTCTTTTTTTTTTTTTTAAGATTTTATTTATTTATTTGACAGAGAGAGAGTGAGAGAGAGCACAGCAGGGGGAGCAGGAGAGGGAGAAGCAGGCTTTCCTCTGAGCAAAGAACTCCACCTGAGGCTCCATCCCAGGGCCCCTGGATCATGACCTGAGCCAAAGGCACATGCCTAACCAACTGAGACACCCAGGCACCCTATCAGATGTCTTTTGCCAATATTTTCTCCCAGTCCACGGCTTGTGTTCTAGTTCTCATGATGCTTTCATAGAACATAAGTTTTTATTTTAATGAAGTCCAGTTTATCAATTTTTTTTTTTCATGAACTGTGTCTTTGGTGTTGTATCTAAAAAGGCTTCACCATACCCAAGGTTGTCTTGATTTTTTCCTATGTTTCAGTTTCCTTTCCATTTCTACACACCTATTTTAATGTCCTCCAAACCATACACAATAGGGATCAAATTTGATGATTTCTATGGTAGCTTGCTTTATGTGATTTAAATGACTAGGATTTAATTTCAAAATATTCATTTCCTGTGAGAAGCTCACTATCATACTATGGTTCTTCTGGTGTAAGCAACAGAAAACAGTACTGTTTAAATGAGAAAGGAATATTTAAATGACATGAAGAAGTTCAGACACTCAAAGGATAATTTATAACCAGTGTGAAAAGGCATCCACTTCAAGATTGCTCAGTTCCAAATGTTTTTAATCCTTGTATTACGGTATTGATGATACAAAGTCCAAGGGACTTTTTTGAGTGTGTCACAGTATCACTCCTTGCTTATGGAAATGAAGAGCACCTTACTGATCTCCATGTGTGACATCAAGAATTTACACAGGAGTACTTCCTCAAATGATACCAACCATTTTAATGAAAATAACTTCAGGTATTATATCATTTGTCTACTGAATTCATAATGACATTGTTGTTTGTGCATTAGTTTTCCATTGAACTGTAGCAAATCATCTCAACTGTAAAGGCAGAAAACAATATCTACTTACTATCTTCAAGTTCTATAGTTCAGAAATCTGGACAGATTCAATTAAGTTTTCTACTTACTGTATCACAAAGCCAAATTCATTATGGAATCTTCTTCCCTCCCTCCTATACCTTTTCAAATTCTACCAATATCTCAAGATGCTTTCAAGCACCAACATGAAATTTTTGGGACTTCTCTAGTAATATCTGGTATCTTTCTTCTAAGCAAATGTAGTATATTTAGTTTGCATTACACAAAGTTGAATCGTATTAACATTCTTTACTGTACTCAAATTTTAGCACAGTTTTTAAAGCTAGATTATGAGCTATCACAGAGTGCTTATTTTACATATATCTTATGTCACCCACAGCATCGACCAGAGTTTTAAATGCATGGCAAATACTGGTTGTTAATTTTTCCCTATATGGTGATATTCCCAAATAAAATACAAATGAAAATAAAAACAATCCCAACTGAATACTTTCCATTAAACCTCAGATATTCTCCTCATTTTATATTCAAGGAAGCATTTTTGCCAACTCCTTTGTCATTTACTTTTTCGTTCTTTCTCATTCCTGTCCATACAAATATTCCCAATTTATGACAAGGTTAAATCTTTAACGGGAAGGTTAACAATTGTAGGCACATGAAAAAAGACTGATTATGAAAGGCAAAACAAAATTGCAGAAAATTCAGTATCATACAAAAATATCATGTGGATTCCTCACAACCAAGTTTCTGTGCCCTGGGTAGATATATTTTGGAACAAAGCAGTTGGCTTAATAAGAGATCTGGCGCTAAATAAAAGGTTTTCAACCTTCAGGGTTTAGCATCTGAGCACACTCTTCAGGTGCCAGATTGGCCTGCCCTGCAGTTGATGGGGATTTGATGAACCTATATGTATGTACAGCATCAATGGATGAAGAGGCCGGGCCCAGGAAGCAGGAAAAGCCACTGAGAGAGAGAAGTGATGGGAAACAGCATCAGAATGTACTGTAATATGACAAAATTCAGTGGATTCAGAGCCAGCCCATTAAAAAGCAAGGTTTGAGCCATCAAGCGGAGACATCTGGCCATTTCAGCTTGGCCACTGATGGTGAAATAAAGGCAGGCCACCCTGGACTCAGCAGTAATTGGGATGACTTCAATGATTCCTGATATTTCCATTTCAAGAGTAGATCACAATGGTTCTATGTTTGATGTCAACTTTTCTGTTCACTTTAATCAATTTTAATAGTAGAGCTAAATATTTTGATGGTGTATCTTCCCGAGTATAGAGGTCATCTATCAAAGAGAAAAGGACATTAGCTTTTCCTTCTAGGAGATTAGAAATAGTGACTAAGATTGCCATGTCTAAAAATTTTTTTCTAGTAAAACAATTGGAACTTCCTCCACCTAAGGACTGCTTGCATTTAAGTCGAAAGCACAATGGATAAATATTGGGTGAGTCTCATAACTTGGGCTTGCTGTAAACAGTCTAACTCTTGTAGCTTGTATTGTGAAGTGTTGAGAGCCCTGATATGTTGTCTCCTCACTGAGGACCTCAACCTTGGATGGTAGAGAAAACAGCTTATACTTCAGGATTTCTTATAAATGTGAATTCTATGATCTCATTTGGAAAAGGGCAAGTACAAATAACCTTGAACGTTTGGGTTTAGGATATTGTAGGATGTTAGCGTATACAACTTTCAGTAAAGAGCCTTTTAATGGTCAATGAGCAAAGCAACATGACTATTTTCATTCCTCATTTGCATTAAATTATGGATTTGCAATCAATATAAATCAGTTACATTCATAATGATAAAGCACAGTATTTATTTTGAGTAGATCTAGAAAAGAAATAAGCCAATGAAATATATAGTCTTGAGTTACTGATGTACCAGCTTTGGAAGTGGATGAACTGGTCTAAAGGAAGCCTCATATATTTTAAAGAATGAGCTTGAATAATGAGACCATTCTTGAGCCAGTAAGGCTGGCTTGTTGGTGGGTAATCTCATGACAAGATCTGAATTAAGTGTCCGTGGGAAGGATTGGCCCCTTTAAATCATCTGAAATGGGTTTTATGCAGAAAATTACAAGATATATTTGTTCTGTTACCAGAAGAAAGGAGACATTGGTGTTGGGCAAGCAAAATCATAACATTTGTATTTAAATGGGACAAGAAACAAAAACAAATAGGAGAGTGGTTTAAGGGGCACCTGGGTGCCTCAGTCAGTTGAGCCTCTGACTCTTGGTTTTGGCTAGGTCATGAACTCATGGGTCCTGAGATCGAGACCCTTGTTGGGTCCCTGTTCAGCAGGGATTCTGCTTGAGATTCTTTCCCTCTGCCCCTCCCCCATGCTCTCTCTCTGTCTCTTAAATAAATAGATAAATCTTAAAAAAAAAAAGAGTGGTTTAAAAATTAGAATAGTTTTTCTTTCAACCAGGTAAGTTAGAAGTTTTTATATCTTCATTAAATTATTAAATATCCTTTTTGGCTTTTTCTTTCCAGGGATATATTTGAATAAAGAATTGGAATATATATATATATATATATATATATATATATATATAATATATACACGCATATTCTTAATAATGAATTAATCTACATGAAAAAATTCACAATGATATAGGGCATTAAAATTTACTTTATAATAGCTAATCTTTATGGAAAATTAATGGGACTGTCACAGAAAATGCAGCATTTTACTTGCTCACTCTCCAATGGTAGAAACATCATTTTCCTCCCATTCCAATTTTTTGATCTTAAAAATAAGTCACAAGAAAAATAATAATCTTGTAAATTCAGGAGAATCTCAAATATAGAAGAAGCTCATAAAGAGGAATCCAGCCTGTTGCAAAACTATGGCATCTAAAGTCTATCTCCGATTTGTAAAATTACTTGTTAATTTTTCATAGCATACAATCTAATAGATCAAGGGAAGAGAGGTATTTGTCCACAGCATCTTATGTAGTTATTTCTTATAGCTCCTCATTGAAAAAATTAATCCAACAAGTGTTAATGGAGTACCTAGTATATTTTAAGCAGTGACTGGCCCTGTGTTTAAACACCTAATTACATTTTATTGCAAATGTTTTAATTTCTTTTTTTAAATGTTTTTATTTCTAAACCTATAATTTTAAGAAATTTACAAAATATAAAAATCACAATCATAATCTGGTTATTATATGGTATTGCTTTCTCATCTATTTGTGTTTTATCAAGTTAATTTACTGCCTCTATAAGAAGACTTGAACAAGGTGAAACTGGTAGATTTTCTCATTTGAGACTGAAAGCTAAGGAGATTTTGGCCAGGGCTGATTGTTTATGAAATGTGGAGGTGGTACTGCTTTTATGTTTTGAGGATAGGAGTAGTTAACATCTCAAAATTCACACCTGTGCCCTGGAGAGAAAAAAACACTAATAATCAGAATGTAACTGAGTCCAGGATTCTCATACTTCGGCTTTATTCTATATATCACCCTTTATTTTTCACTATTTAATGAAACAATTCTTCTACGTCAGGCATTTACAATTTTTCTCTTCTCCTTTATAATTGCCCCCAATGCTAAAAATGTCCCCAACTCCTACACAGCAATCTGGCAACTGCTGGACTCTCCTCCATTCCATGGTTGGAAGAGGTATTTGTCACACATTTGGGCTTCAATGGTGCATTCCTAATATCATAGAATGATTCTAGTCATTACTGGCCGCAAAAATGTCAATGTTCATTCATCCCTTTCTGGTATTCATTACGTTATTTAATTTTTCACAATTCATTCAAAACACTATAAGTTACCAGTTTAATTTCAAGAAGCTACATTTTAAATCTTATTGTTTATTTTCCATGTGTATGTGCAAGATTGATTCTAGAATATTCAGTAATGCATCTTTGAAGTTCATCTCATGACTTTCTGATTATATTCTCTCTTCTGACACTTGAGGATCTTCTTATAATCATTTGCTTCCTAAAATACTTCTATATTATTTTATATATAAATAGGTAATTCTTTTTCTGATTATTTATAAAATGAATTTAACTTGAAGGTGAATATAACAGACATTGAACAGAATTGCCAGAATACAAGGAGAAAGAAGATAAGAACTCAGACCACAAAACAAAGGGAGTCCACGGTATTCCAACCCTACGTGCAGAAAAAGAGCTGTTTGATTTTCTTATTGGTTTTTACGCTTCATTTTTATCGACTTAATGTTTCAAAAGCCTCCTGCTGTGCTTATGCATTAAAAAGTTGAGTTAATAATGCTGTCATTAGGGTTGGTGAAGAATATGAATTTAAGTTATTCAGAAATGTTAAACATTGCAATGCAAGTAGCATATATAATGTAGGAAAGTAATGCAAATGAAAATAATGTCAAATCACTTTACATATTACAAATAAATACTTTCTTGGCATTGATGAAAGTGTCCAAAGCTCAATGTTATTTATTCTTTCCCTAAAAGTCAATTTCTGCCAGTAAGAATTCCAGAAAATTACAAAATAATATCAAACAACTTTTAGGGGCACCTGGGTGGCTCAGTGGGTTAAAGCCTCTGCCTTCGGCTCAGGTCATGATCTCAGGGTCCTGGGATCGAGCCCCGCATGGGGCTCTCTGCTCGGCAGGGAGCCTGCTTCCCCCTCTCTCTCTGCCTGCCTCTCTGCCTACTTGTGATTTCTCTCTCTCTCTCTGTCAAATAAATAAATAAAATCTTTAAAAAAAAAACACAACAACTTTTAAAAGGTGTTAAAAGTCACAGGAGTTAGTAAAATGAAATACCAATTTTAATTATAACTATATGAGATAGCTCAGTGTTGAACAAAGGGATAGTCAGGAATTTTAGAGGGAGGATAGCAGTTTAAAGAATCACTTTATAGCAGTTATCTCTTCTTCATTCTCTCTCTCTCCTTCTCTCTCTCTCTCTCATCTTGGTTGGAAGGGGAAAACGCTTCCATCTCCCAATAACAACATCACCAACAAACCACCATCCATATGTTAGATATTCCAAGAAGGAGGACTCAAACCTCCTAGTCTGTGCAAAAGAAGTCTGTCAGTTCTACAATCACCAGCAACGTTCCTCTAGTAAAGAATTTATGCGGAAGATCAGTTTTGGCGTCAAATCTCCAGGTATTAATGAAAAGTCACTGGGCTTGCTCTAGCACTGCTGTTGTGTATGCCTTTCTCAGGCTCCTCAGGAAAGGCTGAGACAGGACAAGTCTTAGAACTAAAGACTTAATCAATCTCTAATAACCAAAAATATGACTCAGAAGAGTACTGGAAATTGAGATACTCTTGAGTGGTTTGGACATGTCAGCTTATATCACTGGTTTTCAGTTTGCTCATCAATAAATGACAGTTTAAACTCTATGATGTCTAAAGCATTTATAGCCCTAAAATTCTTCTAATCTACTCTCTCTCTTCTCTGCTATTATGTTAGAAAGTTTTCTCTTTTATGTTTATTCCCAAATGTGCATTGAATCAAATTTCCATATTCTATTATGGTGGCACTAAAATGCAACATAGTGAAAGTGTATCAATTTGTACAAGCGAAATAATAGTTACCAGGAATTTGCTAGGAATTCTCTGAGTACAGACTGCCATCCATATTTTCATGGCAATTGGAACCACGGGTTGTGGGATATAAGGAGTGGTAGCAAGTGTAGATCGTACATTATGGTAGGCAGTGGAAATCCGTACTGGCATTTTCTCTCTTTAAATCACTTTTTGGTGACTTAAAAAACAAAACAAAACAAAATTTGGGTTTTTATACTATTTGCAAATAATGTCACATCTCTCAATGACATTCAAAATCCAAAGGAGTTCATTTGCATTCAACAGGAGCATGGAAATAATTTCAGATCAACTTCGGGACAACTATAGCAAAATGTTGTTTTGAAGTCATTGAGCATAGAAAATCATGTCTTACGCCATCTGTTGACAAAATGGAACTCTGCAGCCTGGAAGGCTCTGGAATAAACCTAAGGAGCGTATTAGTGCTAGAAGCTAATTTAGAGAGGGGAAAAACAACTACAACAAGGCAGCGACAACAAGAAGCCATGGGGTGTCTTCATAAAAAGGCAAACAAAAGAAAGATCAAGAAGTGCAAACCCGGAGCTTAGAAGCTTCTTTATTTGCACACATCTGCTTACTGAACACATTCCAATTTAATTATATAGCCAAATTACCATCCCCTTACAGAACTATTGTCATGGTTTTCAGATTCTTCCAAGTGTCAATTTCAGTATAACTCCCTGTATATTTCAAAACAATGCCTGGAAATTTTCTGCTCTCTGCAATTATGCAACATCCAAAGATACGGACATTTTTTTCTCATCTAATCACATTTTTCATGCTAGCTCTCCCAAAGCACCTCCCTTTATGTTACATATCTGCCTAGGTCATAAGTCCAGATTTTATTAGAAAGTTTTAAAAAATCAGTACTTAATTTTCACAGAAATGTTAGAAATATAGGATATGTATTTCCTTTATTTCAAACTTAAATGAGCTAAAATTTCTGTGTGTATAATAAATGAAAACTTAAAAATACAAAACTAGTCCACTGAGTCCGATTATCACAAATCTTTAGAAGTATTGTGAAAAGTTTTTTTTTGTTTTTTTTTTTACAATACTAGTGTCTAGGGGCTCTTGGGTGGCTCAGCTGGTTAAGCATCTGCCTTTAGCTTGGATCATGGCCCCAGAGTCCTGGGATGGAGTCCCGGCTCCAGGCTCCCTGCTCAGTGGGAAGCCTGCTTCTCCCTCTCCTCCCCCACTTGCTTGTGCTCTCTGTCACTGTTTGTCTCTCCCTCTCTCCAAAAAATAAAATCTTTAAAGACAAAACAAAACAAAACAAAAACAATACTAGTGTCTATATTATAGAAGTTTTTGTCCAAAAAAAAAAATTTCCTCTAAAATTCTATGCCATTAGAAAAGATATTTGTTTAATTGAGAGGTTATATCATCCAGTGTTTCTCAATGAAAGGTACTTGTTGCCTAGTGTGAAATAGACTTATATATAACAATTATTGAGGCTTTAAATATATACTTATAAATATAACTGGCTTTAGAAAAGTAAAAATTCTATTTTTAGCAAAGATGGCTTTATATTTTTTGATGGACTAATTGGTAGAATATAAAATATAAAAACTGACAAATAACCCAGAGACTATACAGTCTACTGACAAGACTAATTTATTAAATTGACCACTTATTTATTTATTCACCAAACATTTATTAAATGTATATCTTGTGCCAAGCAATGTGCAAGATGATTTTTACATCCATTATAATATTAAGTTTATACATCAATCCTTTAAGGCAAATCCTTCTTCCCTACTCAGATAACTCACTCATATTCCATATTTTAATTATCAATGATTTGGTTGCATTATATGAGTATAATCCTCACTTTTCTTTCATAGTTTTGAGCCTCTCAAATAGAATAAAAAAAACAAAACTAAAAAAATATCAAGTTGCAGTGGTAACTGGTTATGAGGATTTTACATTCTATTGATATTGTAAGAATTCGATTTGCATTAGCGGGAATAGATCTAGATTTTGTCTGGTCTGAAGTTTATATAATTTTTATCTTTCTAGGCTTTGTCACCTTCAGAGTAAGTCCATCTCTGTACATCACTCCTTTCCTCATTCAGAAACATACTGATCTGTAGAAATGAAGAAATAAACATGACTTTTAAGTCCTGTAAAAGAAAGAATGAGTCTGATCCAGATCTGAACAATGCTTAGGTTATCGCAAAGACTACATGGTACCCTGAGGTGTTGGGGACAACAGCCAATGAATCCAGGCAGAAGCCCATCCATTTGGCAAATAATTGGTTTTTCCACTGGAGGCAGCTGCTTTCCTGCCCTTCTGGCTGAAATGTACTGGAAAAAGGTCCCTACAGATGAAAAGGAGGACAAAAATATTGGTGATACAGGAAAAATCTAACAACATAAGAACCGAAAGCCAAGAGAAAAGCAGTTTATAACAACCTGTTTAGGACACGGGGCCCAGATCTGTTTAGAGAAACGCCAGTTACCTTGTCTTCCTTCAAATGTGTTTTCTACTTTTGCCTAGCTAGTATTTAAAAGTATCTAACCATGAGCTCTCTTTCAATAATACAAGGTAAGAAGGAAAGCTTTTCCTGCAGTGATTCAGTCATGAATAATTGTTCAGCAAGTAGGAAGTTCTTTGGTAGAGAAAGAGCATCCCTCATTGATCAGCCTGGCAGTTCACTTTTGTCAGCGTTTACACAAAAGCCATCATCCATAAAAATTTCTCAGAAGAGTTTGTTATAGAACCAATTACTAATTTGAACAAATGAGTGAATGAATGCCCAAACTCTGTATTGTTCATTGTGCTGTTTCATTTCTGAGAATGATAGAAACTATTTTTACTTTTCTAGAGCCAGGATATTATGTCAGAAAAAATTTTTTGTAACTATCTCGTCAAAAAATTTACTTGAGGATACTTCAATGGGAGGGAAGACCTCTTTCCTAGGAAGAAAAGAGGAATGTCCCCAGAATGTGTGTCTGGATAGAAAAACAAAGATAAAAAGAAACAAATAAAAAAAAAATAGCATTATCAAATCTAAGTTTGATTCTCAGTAGTGCTTAACCACGGATTCAGACACATCTAAAAATGTCTGGATGACATATGTTGTGAACAGACCAAAGAACTATTGGTAAAAAGGTCTAGGAACCTCTGTGAGGAATTCATCCTATAAAAAGACATAGTTGAAATACACGTGTTAGTGATGAGAGATCTCACCCAATTCTTCTCTTTCTGGTCACAGGATAAGATAGCACGCATGTGATTAGCTTTACTAATGGAATGTGAGTAGAAGTAATGTCTGTCAATTCCCGCTGAAAATCTATGCAAGCCCACCTGCAACTTGCCTCATTCCCCACCCTACCTCAGCCCTCTGGAAGCCTGTGTGGAGAGGCAGGACTGTCAGGTTGCTGGATGACTGTGAGCAAATCCTCCTTGCTGGTTAGCTGGATGAGTCCTATCAGCAAGCATACCCTGAGGGGGAAGAGGCACCAGGAAATCTACGTGTGAGATTTCAAGCCTCCTGGGCCTTGAGAACCTCAGAAGAGTGGTGGGGTGGTGCACCACTGGGCCAGGCAGGAACAGAGCAGGGAATCCCAGTAGAGAAAAGAACATGGATTACACCCCTTTGGGGTTCCTAAAAACATTAAGTAGGACTAGACATGCCTTAGTTCTGGCAAGTCAGAGTTCCAGAGAAATATAATTTACTGATGATGTGACCTGATGATTTACTCTCTCTCTTCAGGGGCTTGGGATGCCAGGAAAATCCTCGTTACTCCTCTCTTAACTTCAATTACTGCCTCAGATACTTCTGTTTCTGTGCGAATGCTTCGGCTTATTTCTTCTTTTCTTAGCTATGATCATGCCAGAAGCCATAGCATCCTATACAGGTTTTGGAATTTTTTTCTGGTAAAGACAGGATATGTTTGATATATTTTGATCATATTGATGGTAACATAATGTAAGTATATTTTATTTATTTTTAAAAATTTTAAGTTTATTTATTAGAGAGAGAGAGAGATCACAAGCAGGGGGAAGGGTAGAGGGAGAAGCAGACTCCCCTCTGAGCAGGGAGCCAGATGTGGGACTCGATCCCAGGATGCTGAGATCATGACCTGAGCCAAAGGCAGATGCTTAACTGACTGAGCCACCCATGCCTAGTAATGTAAGTTTAAATACTCAATTATAAACCAAAAAAATGATATGAAATAAGGGTAAAAAAAAATGTAAAATTGATTCAGCTTCAGTTGGCCCCAAATTTGAGCTTCCCAAAACAATAATTCAGCGCTGTCAACTCAGATTCTCAGAAGCTGCCCTGAGTCTCTGAGAACTTCAAAATACTGCTTATGTCACAAGAAATAAGAGGCAAAATAAAACAATCATGAATTAACACAGCTTCATACCTTTCTATAAGTCATTACAAGTATGTAATCAATAAAAACAATCCTATAATTCTGCTTAAAAATATCTAAATGATCTAGTTGAATACAATGTAGCTTAATAATTTTACTACAGTTTATTAATACTTTAAATAAAGTGCCTCTTCAATTAAATAGTTCCAAATGTTAGATTCTTCAAATTGTTTAAGATTATTTTTTCTCATCTCCTACTAAATTAAACTTATTCTTTTAGGAGCTGAAGAAATTCGAGATCCACCTTGATATTAATGTTGAAAGTATCTCATTGGAAGAAAATATCCTTTGGCCCTGTCTAAAATCTTGAGTTCTTCTCATTAGCTTTTTTTTTTTCCCTTCCTTAAATGGCTGTTTTCCTCTCTGCATTAATGCAAAGTCCCCCTTAGTAATTTGAAATGGCTTTATTAATAGGAATTACTATTCCTATGCTATAGAAATATATAGCATGCATATTGCTATGCGCTCTGGTATGGAGATACATAGTATGCACATTGAGGCTACCTGTAAGTAAAGTTCTTGATAAGTCTTAATTTCTATTTCTATGCAAATCCAAGGTCAGTAATGAGAGTTTTGTTGCTACAAGGATAAGTCCAAATGGCAAACTTTATGAAGTTTTTCATGTCTTAAATGAATAAAGTATAATAGAAACATCCTTTGGTTTCATTATAAATTCCTGGGATCACCAGCCAAGCCAGAAAAGCAGCAGAAAAGCAGCAGAAATGAGCAGCAACAAAGTTAGAGAAACACAGCAGAAGCCCTGATCAAATTGTACCTGAAGCTGGAAGTGTCTGTCTATATTTCAGTTTGATGGGTAATAAATCTCATTTTCCTGAGTTGAATCATCCCATCTGTTACCTGACACAGAAAGCACTCATTCAAAGACTAATTCTTTAATGCTTTTATCAATTTGTAGATGCAATAAACTCTGATTAATTGATAATTAAATGGCATTTAATTTATATATCCACAAATTCTATATATATGCAATGACAGTTTGCCAATCAGAAATTCCATCAATTACACAAGTGGTATGTAATGTGTCAGTCATTTTGACATTTTTGCTTAAATGAGTTTTTAGTAAATTTAGCAGATCTAATAATAAAGCACAGAAGTATAAAATTAAGCATTTTTAAGTTAATTTAATAACCTGACCAAAAACCAACAAAAGGGGTAAAATTGTGAAGAGGTAATCACTATAGAAATGCTAGTTAAAATAATGATGATTTGAAGTGGCTTATTATACCGTCCAGAAATATGAATATTTGACTGTGGTACAGAAACTAAGCATTGCCTAAAACAGCAGTCTGGGCATAAATTGATATTAATTTTCTGCAGAATAAATTGAAAAGTGTCAAAAATATTAAGAAATGTTTTTTTTGTTCAGTGATTTGACTTCTAAAATTTATCTTATTAGAATAATTGCCTAGTATACAAGGATATGTACAAATATGTTAATATAACTGTTATTTTTATATAACAGAAAATATATTTAAACATATCAAAAATTAGGATTTAGCTTAAAAATCTGTCACAGAATATAATAATTCACAAAACTGAAGAAGTTCCTTTTATCTGAGGTATAGTGATCCTAAATGAAGACAGGTAAAGAACTCTAGGAGTGGATTTAATCTAGCTGGAGAGGACTTTGTATACTGTGGAGTTGAGACTTATCCTAAGGACAATGTTAAGGTGTTGTAAGGAGTAAATCACAGGGCTCACATGATCATATATGCATTTTTTCCTTCAACTCATTCTAGCCGTTGGCAGGAAAATGAATTGTAGGCTATAGGTCTGTCATTGGACAAAACCGTCAGGGAATAAAAAAATCTATCCCATTGAAAAATAATATTTTTAAAACTATTCAACTATTGAACAGCAATCATTTGTTGAGCACATACTTTATGTCAGACACAGGGAGATACTGACATAAACAACCTAAGACCTCCTATGTTAAAATGTATATTGATTGAAACTGATCATTTATTTCAACTATTCTTGTCTCAATGCAAAAGGTAATAGAAGTGTAACTATGTTTGGGCAAATTTTTTCTACCATTTTGTCATCTTATGATCAATAATCCACACTGTATGATATGCAAAAGATGAAGATTTGGTATGTATGAAAATAATTTTGTATTAAAATCATCTAAACCTTTCAAAAAAGTAATTTATTATATTTATAGGTGTATTAGGTATATATTATAGGAGATTAATGCAGATACGATACGTTTGGATGGATTCTAAAGCGTGTCTTCTGGGTTGCAGTAGTAATGAGTTGTATAGCCATAAAAACTAGAATTTAAAATGGAAGGAGGGAGAAAGGGAAACGAAGGAAGGAAGGAA
>CM052889.1:9933891-10019872 GCA_028534135.1 Potos flavus | reverse complement strand
CAGTTACAACTCTGGATTCTTCTCAATTCCATTGAATCTTTGGCTCTCGTGTGACATAATTATCCCTCAGTTACTCTCCAGCTGATAATAAGAAAGAAGCACCAGAGAAAAGTATTAGTAAAAATGGACATGTCTAGTTTTGGTGGACATGTGCCCAGTTAACATATGTCTCCTTTACCTTTGGAAGCAGATTTCTCAGTTGATGGGTGATATAATTCCTTAAAATCCTAAGCATTTCTGTCCTTGCTTTTGCTCTTCAATATATTTAATCATTTCCACATGAGGATTTACTTTGTAGGAACTGACTAAATGGAACATATCAAGGAAATTCCTGCAAAATTATAGCTTTTCACACACAGTACTAGGTATAATTAACTTTTATGGATGTGTATGGATGATTTTCTCACTGAAGACATGAAAGATTGCAGATCACCACACCTACACTTGCTCAGTTTTCCAGAAGGCTAAAATATTGCAAGATTAATAAATTGGAGACATTTTCAAGGAAGGCCTTGGGCCTTAAAAGTGAACTTCCCCTATACTCTTTTTCTTATACTTAGATTGTTCAGTTTTCTGGGCATTAGCAATTGCTAGGTAGGAGGTCTCTTTTGCACTATCTGGGCCAGCTGCATCTTATCCAGGGTCCAGATCTTAGTCCAGTAAATACGCAGGACATTCAATTCAACCAAAAATTCTCATTACATACTAAAGTGGGTTAAGACTGAGGTGAATGAAAACCTGGCCATTAAAAGGGTATGCAGAAACTTTGAACTTTAGGAGTAAGTTGTGTAATATTTACCACAGTAGTTAACTCGGAAATTTAATAGCTGAGTATAATGGTTCCAAGTCAGTGCAGCTTTTGCTGATATTAAGATATACCGTTTGGAATATATGACCTGTCCCCAGAGTTCAAGCTCAGGCCACAGGAACATTAATTTTCCTGTATTTTTATAGAGGTTATAGGGTCAGGAAGTCACCAAGGTGTTATATAACAGGGAGTATATGACTATATATCCCAGATTTAAAACCACAGCATGATATCTGGGAGATTATTGGAGAGTAGCTTTATGAAACTGAAATCCTTAACCCAATAGCGGAATGCTTGGATCTTGTCTGATAACATTTCACTTAAACACTTTCAAATATAAAATACAGGATAATAGTAAAAGCTGACTATGAACTTGAACTCATTTCAAAGATTGCTAGCCTAGACCATTTTTTGAGATACTGATCATTTAAACGAGGCCAAGCCTTGAACAAAAAAATAAAAGATAAACCAAGACTTACATCAAACTTTGGAAATTAGATGCGTAGATGACAGATAGGTAGATAGATCGATGTTCCAAACAGAAGAAGTAGTGTTCAGTTGTTTTCTCTTTTCAAGACTTTTTCCTTGCTTTCGTGACCTGATTTTATCCCCTGGTACCCCTTCTTGTGGAGGCCCTCTTTCTACAAGTACACTTTACTTACAAATATTTATTTAGAATCTCAGCATAGTTCTGGCACTGAGGATATAACCACAAAGAAAAACACACAAGATATCTCACATTTATGCTGCTAATATTATATGGAGAGACAGACAATAAGAATAAATAAGTAAACATGGAAACAAAATTAATTTGGTAAGTGATGACAATTATTTAAAAAATAAAACAGGGCAATTGGCCAGAGTAAGTCTGTGATAAGGGAGAGAACATCCTGCTTTATAACGTAGGAGTAACATGATATTCTCCTCCTGTTTTTTTCATTTCATCTTTTGTGTTTGATTGGTCTTCACTCTACTTAGTATTTTGCTTTTTATATTTTATGTATTCAAGAAAGAATTATCAATGAATGTATGTGATCGGTTCACTAAATATAAGTTTTCGTTTTCTCTCTTATTTTTGTAATGTTCCGGAGCAGACCTGGAAATAAAAAACAGAGTAAGCTTCACAATATACGTTATGTTCACTGGTTGAAGGAAAATACTATTAAGCATTTAGGCTTTTTTTTTTCCCCCCACATAGCCCAAATAAAGGAGTAAATGATGAAAAAGCAATTTGAGACAAAAGGAGAGATTACAAACTGTACTAAGACAGAGAAAATGTTCCTTAAATGAGCTTAGCATTTGGGAACAGTATTGAGTTGATGCTTTTACTATCTAAAGCTGTACATCAATATCTGCTGGAGGGTGTAGATGTTCTACTCAAGAAGAAATTAGCACAAACATCCAAAAACATGTGACCATAGCACAGAAATGTAGAAACATAAAAGAACACTTAAGTCTCTCTACGAAAACAATTCCTGCATTTTAAACAGGCATAACATTTCTAATCCTCCAAAACCTAAGGGTTGTTTTATTTGTTTGTTCATTGTATCTGATATACAGTAAAATACTGGCTGGGGGTCCACACTCATCTCCCTCAAGGACAGTAGCAAGGCCCCTGCTCTGAAATGTCATCTAAACTCACCCTAGCGCTCCACCCATGGGTTCTCTCCTTTCATCCAAACAATAGCAATAGCTTTTTCCCATAGCCCCAGCCTGGCCCGTCCTGGGGACCATTTGCTGAAGACCTCATACCTCATATTCTGGAGGCAGAGAGCCTGTGTTCAAAGATCAAAGCTCTAAAACTTAGCTCTTGTGTGACTTTGAGTAAACTGCTTAAATATATGTCCAGTTTTCTTCTTCATATGACCTAAATAATAACAGAATCTAGGATCAGGGCATTGTGAGAATTAAATTAGTTAATGCCTATAAATGCCTTAGAACAATGCTTCATACGCAGACACAAATCTTTCCATATAATCATATAATCATATCATCATCATCATCATCATCATTTATTTGGCTTTCCTCTGTCTCACTCTGTTTTATTTTTCAATCTAGTCAGAACTCAGGTGGAGGAAACTGGATCATTATCAGTATCAATATTTGGAGAATGGACCAGGAAAGTTGAAAAATAAGACTGGAACTAAAAATTAGGGCTCAAAAACACAACTAGAAGGTTTAGTAAGGCCAGGGGACCTAAGAAGTACGTAGTCAGAGATTTTGACCTTGGCAGCGGGGAAAGATACTATGGCTAGAATACAGCTGTACGTGGAAAATTTCGTGCAGACTAAATTTGCAACAGCAGTGTGGGATGACTCGCAGCGGACTTGATCCGAGCCTGGTTATGGGCTGTGTCAGAGCCGCCAGCAAGTCGACTGGCCACGAAGGGTGCCAGAGAGATCCAGAGGCTCACGGAAGTGCCTGCAGGGTTGCCCCGATTTTGTTTCCTGGGGGACGCCATACTTCTGGCTTTCTCTAGGCTTAATGAATAAAATCAGTGGGTTAGAGAAGAAAAACTGAGGGATTTCAGGAGGAGAACACTTCTTTTCCGAACCTGATACTGCGTCGTGGGAGAGGCCCACCTTTCTCCCACCTGGCCAGCATCCGGGGCGCGTCCTCTGCCAGGTGAAACGAAGCCACCTCTCTGCGGGCCTCTGTCCAGGTTTCGTGAAACCTGAAGTTTGCTCACTGCTGTGGGTTCTCTTAAAGACAAAACACAGAAGTATGTACAGAAATGAACATTAACTTTGAATGAAGAAAGAGACTGCCACAAATTTCAAATTTTAAAAGGTTGGCAGTTACTTTAAACAACATGAAAATCCCCAAACATACAAAATATTTGTTGTTAAATAATGGCCGGCCATCTCTCTAATGATTCCTCTCCATTGTCTTCTATATTTGTTGTCTCTTTTCATGGCAAAAAAAAAAAAAAGGTCTGATATTATTTTTATAGAGATAATAGAATGATAATTTTGCAATTCTTCTAGCATACTTACTTATTAATAAAAACATGTTCTTATTTTGCTAGCTTGGGAATATTAGTTTCACATTTACAACTTGTGATATGATGTCATATACATTTAAAGTTATTTTCAATGTAAGAAAATCTAGGGGTGCCTGGGTGGCTCAGTGGGTTAAAGCCTCTGCCTTCGGCTCAGGTCATGATCTCAGGGTCCTGGGATCGAGCCCCGCATCGGGCTCTCTGCTCAGCAGGGAGCCTGCTTCCTCCTCTCTCTCTGCCTGCCTCTCTGCCTACTTGTGATCTCTCTCTCTCTCTGTCAAATAAATAAATAAAATCTTTAAAAAAAAAAAAAAGAAAATCTCTGACAGGTTTTCTCATCCATGTGGTATAAGACAAAAAGGATTTTCTTCAGGCTAAATTCTGGCTCTCTGTATTTCAAACTTAGCTTCTTCTCCATCTACCCTCATAGGTCTGACTTTGGGTGCTATGGGGAATTGTACTGTCTCTGACCCTGCCTTTGTATCAGAATGCCAGGGGAATCAACATGGTTATATTCTTCCTTCAGAATGCCCAGCAGAAATATAACTGCATAGAAGTGAACCACATACTGAATTCCAATAAACTTAAACTCAATGTAACTCCAGCTTCAGTTTCCCATTTGATGGATCCTACACTAAATTCAAAAGCAGCCAACATTACCCAGCACAAGATTATGTGTGATGGAGAGAAGGCAGCATGGGAGGAGGCATTTGTCTTCTCTAAAGGTAGTTTAAACACCTTGTTTCTGCAAGTTTTACAAAATATTAGACTCCTTTTCTATAGCCTACCTTGCCTCTCTGGTAAATGTGGGAAGAATAAATTGGATATGCTTGTCTTAGTTCTCATTCTTATGGGGAGAGAGCCTAACTGTCAAGCACCAGAGTTGTCCTGTTTTCAACACACTAATATCCCCCATCCTCATCTCTACAACCCCCTTGTCCTCCTCCTCCCCCACACACAGTCACACACAAGAAGGCAAACCCAGTGTATTGTGTGCATGAGTAGGTGTACAGGCTGCCTAATTCTGGAGCTGAGATTCTATATTGACATGGATTTCGCATTCAACATATTACATATTCACATTTAACATTTGTTAATAAATAGGTTGAGAGCTGGACCTGTAAACTGCCTGATTTGTTCAGTTTCTCAGTATGAGTAAATATTGAGAAAGAGAGAGAGAATAAACAATTTCTTCATCTGCAGTCATAATTTCCCCCATTTAAATTAGCACAGAGAAGAATTTCTTGAAGATACTAAATCAGTTACTCCTTGGGCTTTAGGACACCTCTGTAAGATTTTCAAACTTCTCACATTTCTTATTAAGGTCTTCATTTGCTCTTCAGTCGTGCTTACTTCCTCTTTAACTGTGAAAAGGCTTTTGCTTGATTGCTTTAAAACAATATTCTGGGAAAAACCAGGTATGGACCAACAGGACAACTCTGTTGTTACATGGACATCATTTGTTCTTTACCCATCGCTTATGAGGTAATTTGCATTTTAAAAAGCACAGTCCGTAGCACAGCATACAATGTTTTCAGGAGAGAGATGATTCTATACATGGAGAAACAGAAATTTGGCTTTTCACATTGTCTCAGAGCCAGCCCTCTCACAGACACCTGGATGAGTCCTTTGAAGAAAGGTTTAAATAAGTAAAAATGGAATAGATTTTGACTAAAGTCTCTGTACATTTTCCAGGACAAACAGGTATGCTTTAGTGCCTGCTTACCATAATACTGAGGAAAGTTGAGTGACTTTTTTTTTTTTTAGCACATTTAGATAAAACACAAGAATTTGGACAGAGGAAAATGCAAACAAGGGACAGTGTATTCAACAGAAATGATGCAACTACTTGGGAAGAGCATGTAGTTCAGCTACCATGAGGACTGTGATGGACAGTTGGAGGCTTCTAGAAAGAGATACCAGTACTCACAATTGGGAGCAGGAGGTAATGGCAAGAGAAAAAGGCAGGCGCTAATAATGTCTCATAGTCAGTGGACAAGAAGTTCTATGTACACGAGACATTTGTGTATTCCAGTAACAATAAGGTGTGAGAATTCATAATTGAATTTAGAGTCAGCAAAAATATAGGCTATTGTAGTTTACTGTATATTAGTTATAGATGTTGCTGATTCATGATAACTGGTCCTTCCTATTTAGGAGGAAGAGGCCTTCAAAATAACTTTTTTTTTTAAAGTTGACTGAGCGTCCAACTCCTGGTTTCTTCTGAGGGTGGAATGCTCAGTCAACTGAGCCACACAGGTGCTCCCAAAATAACTTCTCTATCATGTGCAGGAGGTGAAGGTCTGACTTCTCCCGTAAACTCGAAGCTTGCTATAACCCCAAAGCAAAACATTTGCCCAGAACACAATGGGGGCTTACAACATAATTGTGGATTGGTGAATAAATATAGGTCATAAAGTTATTTCTAAATTTACCCTTCAATTTCTTCTTATTCATAATGTATACATAGAATACTTAATTTAAACTATGAAAGAATGTTTAAATTGGAATATAATTATGTGTCATTTTAGTTAACTGAAGAGACCCTATTGAATGACTCACATACTCATGAACGAAATATTCAAAAATAGGTTCTAACTTTAGATAACTTGTGAACTAGACGTACTTTTTCTTTTCAGATCTCAGTGACTGTTTCTTTTTTCTTTTTTTCTTTTTTTTACCATCAAGGAAATATTTTCCACACGACGCACCTCATGCTTGTCCTTTCTGACCTTCCTTTTGATACTCATAAAATTATTAAAAGATATCATTATTTTTTAAAAAGTAGTAGTTATGGGCTTATAATGGGTTAAGATCTCAATTCACCTACAGAAAGTATTTTCAACTTATAAAGAAAAAATATAAAAGAAAGAAAAAAGCCTTAAGTGATAAAATAATTGAAGTCGTAAGTGTACTCTAACTGCAGTAAGCCCATAGCCCAACATCCCCTCAACAGGTGATTATGTCCTTTACTTGCTCATTACTACATTCTGGAAATAAATATTTGAATAGCTAATATCTTACAGGTCTAACAGCATCCCGTAGTCACTCAATGGGATCACACACACATATTTCACAGTAATTGAGCACTAAATGCTGTGACAATGGCTGAGAGTCATGAGCACTCTCTGGCCTCCCCTGGGTTATGTATGGAATCTTTGCAAAATAGTCGGATGATATTAGTAAATTCCCTTAGATGGGTAGGGATTTGTAGAAAAGTTTTTATGTCTAGCTTGATGAAAATATGCTGTTATCTTTTTATTTATTTTGAAATGTTTCCTATAGAGGCAAAGATTTCAGAATGTCATCTAAATGTCTGGGATCAGAACGTAACCAAACAATCACCAACTTTTGGATTTGCCTTCTGTTCCCCCAAGCTTGGTGAGTCATCAGACTGCACTGGTCAAGTAAGGTATTTTTCCTAAAGATTCTACAGATCTTAAATTCCTTCAATTGAAGAACGTGGCAACTCAAGAACTAACAAAACGATGCTTATTGTTTCCCCTGAAACATGACCTAACCAGTGTGGATATAAATAAAAGAGTGATAACATGAAGCCTTCATGATACGATTAGGTCCAGCTTTCAATACACACTTAAAAGTAGTGTTCTGGGGAAGATATTGTATAAGGATATAATGTATAATACGATAACTCAAATATTAAAATATTTTCCCGTCAATGATCAATAATAATGACAGTAATTATAGACCAGTGTTATATAAAATGTTGTTTTCCTTCCCATTAAGAGTTTCAAAGTGTTTCATTGGATGATATATAGATAATCATGTTGAGCTGTGTGTTGTATCTACATTGACAAGAATTTGAAATGGCAGTGTGCAAATGGCAAATGGCAATAAACCTCGGAGAGAACAGAAAGGAACATGCTCACCTTCCTGAGTATATTTGTATATTCATGTGTTTGTCCTACATCAAGTGACTTTCGCTCTGCTGTTTCCCTCTAAAAAAGATATACAATAAATAGAACAGCTCTAAAAAAAATCTGTGTACAAAAAGTACCTGTAATTGTCAATGTTTCTCTGGAGAGGGGCAGAGTACACTCACAGAGAGATTCTACTCACTGTTCCTTTATTTCCATTGGTGTTATGCTTTTGTTTATAGTATTTATAATTCAAATCCTAATTATAGTTTGGAAATATTTTCTTAATGTGCATATCCTTCAAATCAGCATCAATGGGTTATTCAGAGACCTAAGAAGGACCCCAAAATGTATCTTCTAGTTGATTGTTACTATTTATATCCTTTTACTAAGACTATCTATTGCAACATTAGTCGTGAGGCCTAAAATGTGATTATTTCTTTAAAAAAATTTTTTCTTCACTAAAAATCACAATAATGGTAAAATGACTGAGATCATACATTATATGTAAAATAGATCTTAAAAGTCATTTGATCTCTGAAATAAGAAACCTACAAAGTGGTACAGTCTGTGGGCTGTGCTGATAAATCCAACAGAAAGAGTCTTGGGAAAAAAAAGACAGCCTTTATTCACTGCCTGATTTTGGCCAGATCTTTTCGTGCCTGTTCATATATTTAAACCATCTTAAAAATGGTGCTTCTTATCATAAATATTTTATAAAAATGACAGAGAAAATATTAGTAGTTAGAAAGGCTGGATATTTCTTTGACCATCTGTGTTATATATTGTACGTGTGACTCATCCCATACCCAGCTTATATTTTCATAATTGGCCCTTTAATCTAAATACCAAATGATCATCCATGGATGCCAGCTTGACTGGGATGAGAATTACAAGCATATGTACAGTACCTCGGGTTATTATTGTCAGAACACTACAAAATATGTTTGTGACTCTTGTATATAATTACACCCTGGACTCATTACAGCTAGTAATAACACAGTCTTTTATTCAAGTCAGGATTACTCTGGACCCAGTGTAAATGTTGCTCAGCTATATTAAGTCATTCAGAACATAGATGACACTGCTGAAGGTTGTTTGGGAACAATCACAACTAAATTGGCAGATTCAATAGCACAGGGGAGCTGAATCCAAATGCTGGGAAGAGAAAGGAAAATGCACTCAGTGACTTTACCTGGTTAGTGACAAAACTCATCACAATGTACTCTTATTTTTCTTTCCACATATAGAGACGGTTCCTGGGCAGCTGAAGGCTAATGTGTCGATGTTATTCATCTCAATAATATGGTATAGTAAACATCTAGATTTTGAATGGATTTACTATAGACGTGTTTGGTAGGATAGAATGCAATACTGAAATTCTTTTTAAAATTATTTTAATCATCTCCAATTGCCAATTTCAGAGTAATAGAGAATTCTAAATTACTGATTCTTCTGATAAGTTAGAGTGCCCTGCAACCCAATCTCCATTATGATCCATTTCTACTTTATAGATCTTTGTTATTGCTCTGCTTTATCTCAGTTTTTTTCATGATTGGCTTATCTCTGTTCACATGACACTTCCTCAAGGCTGTCTCCCTGGCACACTTTTTAAAACAGCCTTCTGCAATTCACCAGCCTCAAGTATACCACACTGTTAACTTTCTTTATACCATTTATCTATTTATCATCTCTCATCTATCTATCATTTGTGAAGTTTATCTATTCATTTAAGTACTAGTTTGGTCTTCGTACAATATAATGTAAGGTCATTTATATAAAGGCAGGGATCCTTTTTGTCTTGATCACAGCTATATTCATAAGACCTAGCATGGGGCTATGCGTATAGTGATTCCTCAAAAAATATACTGTTAAATGAATAAATGCTTGAATAAAAAACAAACATTTGAAGAAAGTTGCTTAATCCGAAACAGCTGGGTTGACTTTATTATTGTTATGAGGATAGTGTATGAATCCCTATTATGTTAGCTCTAAGTAAATCTCATATCACTGAATCTACATATTGAACATTTTTGGGAATTTTTACAAAACTGTGTATTATTGCTATGTTAATAAAATAAAATTATTTTATTGCTTTGAACCAGACAGGGACATTAAAAAACAACAACAACAACAACTGTTCTTTAGCTTTATCCTTGTAATTCAAGAAAGGTTTCCCAACTTCCTTTTCTTACCTGAAAATAAGGCGTGTGGAATGAGTTTAATACTAATTTTGGCTTCCTGATCAATTTCCACATGGCATTTGATTTTATCCTAAAGTCTGTAATACTGTGGCTCCTGCTAATCTTCATACCCAGAACCCCAGGAGAGAAACCATTTGATGGATCACCTTTCATGGTTCTCAGATCTGATTATTGATAAATGATGATGATATTGTTTTAAATAAACTTTTTTTCAGATATCCCTTCATATTTTATAGGTCATTTCTTGTAGTATCATTACAAAAACTTTATTCTTGAAAAGCCTACTTATAAAACAAACAGTAAAATGATACTTTCTCAAAAAGTTAGAGTTGAATGAGATCCTAACCATCTGTACTGCTTTTCAGATGAGAAAATGAAGGTCCAGTATTATTTCCTAAATTGTTCTAAGTCACAGAGATGGCTGGTAGAGAATTTAGGCTGAATATTTCAAAGCATCATGTTCTTTCCATTAAAATATTACACTGGTTTTAAATTATAACTTTAAGTAATACATCTTCTGTGGAGTATTATGTACTCTATTGAGAGAGAGAGAGAAAGAGAGAGAGAGAAGTACACAAACAAGACAAAACTTTGTAGCATTTCTGCTAAAGTATCTTCCTCCTTTGAGTTTTATGACTTTGTACATGGTACTTGGATTACCTGCTCTATCACGTGCATTCGGATGTCTTTTATTAATTCTGGAAAACAAATTCAATCATGACCATTGTAGTGGGAGGTTCCTTGAGCATCTATCCTTCATCCAATTAGATTTATAACAATTTAGAATGAATTTGTGTATACCTCTCACATACTATAATTGCAGTAAGTGTTACTTAAAATTTAGTATACGCAATGGTCCAAACACCTTCAAATATATTAATTGATATTTATAGAGCAGAAACAGTAACTGGTGTAATATTATATCTCCATTTAGTGCCTAGTAAATTTACAGAAAATTATAAAAAGCTGTAGAAAAAAGTCATGACTTGTGGGAGAGATCTGATTTTGTCACCCTCTAGTCATAAATTTATTCAGTACAGTTAGTTTTCCCTGCACTTGAATGGAAACATGAGTGGGGTCCATAAGTCCACTGGTCAGTCTTTTTCAACAAAGCATTTTATGGCCATTTTAAGTCACAGAACATAGTCTCGATTTAGTAATTTTAATGCTTAATAATGATGCAAACTCTGAAGCCATTTAAACTCGAAGCTTCACCTATCTTCCAAGTTGCACCTGCCTTCAAGAAAGCCAGCTTTTCTAAAAGTGAGGTGTCATCAGCATGTTTTCCTCTCTGTCTGAGTCTCAATTTCCCCCTCCATATCTTGACAGCCCCCAATTTCCAAGGATTGGAGTGAATGGGATGGAGAAGAGGGAGGATTTTTCTTGATAAGCCCTGACTTGGGAAGCTGGCACTGATTTGCTGTATACCTTGGCAATATTTAAAGTTGAATTTTTCTCTAGTGGTCATGTTTGTGGGTGGCTTGGAGTCCACCGAGTTACTGGGAATCCTCCTCTGTCCTCTCCAAGAGGCAAATCACACTCTTTTCTGGTTGGTTGAAGAAACACCTCTCCCACCTCCCATTGGATTTAGAAAACTCTTGGTCCACCACCATCATCCCTCTGCTGAGGTCCCCTCAGTGCTCCCTCCATGCAGCATGTTTAGACCAAGACTCAGACTCACAAACTCGCTCTTCTTCCCGTGTGACTTCTACCTAATCCTTGAGAAATGTTCTCATGTTCCTTGTTCCAACAAATTCTGGAAATACACTTGCTTCCCCACCTTCAGTTTTCTCCATTTTTGTCACAGAGAAGGTCAGCCAGACTTTTAAACTTTGAGTTTCTCAGTATAGACTAAACAGTAGGGCAAAGTGTCTAACTATAGTCAGCTCAGGTGAAGCTGCCCAGTGATTTAATCACATTTCCTCTCTCCTGACTCAAGAAGGTAGAATGGGGTTATCATTTAGCTTTCTCCAACATCCCTTCCTTTATTTTATTAAATTCATCTCCTGGGATCATTTCTCCGCACATGTGGGCTGGGAGATGGTACTCCATGAATCACTCTTTGTGGTGATGGGACTCACCATCCATATACTCTCCGAAATAATTCTACGTGAAGTTTTCTCAAAGTCTTAACTCCTTATGCCATCTGTATGATGCCAGTGATACATCTGCATACCTATAATATCAACTATAGAACTGATTTTCTAACATTTTCTGTTAAAATTTTCTTTATAAAATCTAACACTTCTCATAGTCTTTTTTTCCCCCACCTTTATTTAGACCTCAATCCAGATTTCCATTTTGACAGCCAATGACATTAGCATAGTCTAGCATAAATATGTAATGTAATATATATTTATTCAATAAATAAATTATTATATGAATACATATTGAATAAAGTAATATTTAGGATGCTGGTCACTCTCAGCAAAAGAAATAAGATTGAGTTATCTACTTATTTCTGGGGAAGAATAAGTAGATTTAGAAGGAAATAAAATGTACTGAGAAATCCTGGGGTATATAGTATTGGGGTGCTAAAAAGTATTTTATGGATTATTTATTTATACATAAAATGTTAAGTATTCTATTTTATTCATGAGGTTGAAACTAAATTCTTAAGTGGTGTATTCTCAAATTATCTATCAAATAACAAGCATACAAAACCCTTTTAAAGGCCTTCATTTAAATTGCTGTTAAGATATCTCAGAGACAGTTGATACTGAATGTAACAAGAATTTGATGAGAATGTAACAATCGAGTTATCATTATCTGCTGTCACTCAAAGCGTAGTTTGTATTTATTTGTTTGAGCTATATTAGATTTATGACATATAAGAGATCAAACTCAATATTGTTCGGAGGCTCTGGAACATTTGAATTATTTTCTAATGCCTTATCCCTTATTACTGAGGAAGGAAGAGGAGGAAAAGGAAGATGAGCGAGAGGACATTTTACTTTTTTGACCCCTCAGATATCTTTCTGTTCCTTGAACCAACCTGAGAAACACAAAATTATTATTAGTCATCCTCAAGAAGAGAGTAAGTTAAACTTAACAGGAGATAATTGCATTGATGTGGGGGATGGAGGTGAGGTGTGAAATTGGGAGGAGGATCTCCTGTTGTAAACTAGAATAAAATATTTTATATACATAAAACATTATATGCTTGTTATTTGATAACTTTTTTTTTCATTTGGGTTAGTGTGGATAGAAGAATTTTAGACACCCCAGGAAAATTCTCAATGACCCCACAGTTGTGAAGGACCTGTCTCTTGTAAAGTGTCAGAACTAAGGCCAGCACGATGGCATCAAAGTACAGGTGAACCAATAAGGATGGGTGGAATAAATGACAGAAAAATGTCTCAGAATTTTACTCAGAATTAACTGGTGCATTTCATAATAAAGATTGACTCAACGAAAGGTGGTAAAGGTGTGCTTGAGTGCTCATCCTTTTGAGGACCGAGGATAAAGTAATGACGTTAAGAGGAAACAGAAACTTTGTAGATCTTTAAAGGCATCTTATAAAGATTGTTCTGTGGAAAAGTCATAAAAATGTACTTTCCAAAATGTTGGGGTTAATGTAGAGCATGAAATCAGCCATAATACTTGGCTCCCTAAAATGTAACACAGAGGCCACTGAGGGCAAAAGGAAGGTTTCAGAGAAGGGTGTGGGCCTTTGGAATGCTTAGGCCTGCGTGATCCCTCTACTGTTGGAATGCCGCAGGGAGATGCCTTCCCCAAGCTTTCTTAGCCAAAACAGCCACCCTGTGATCTACCCCTTAGGCTCTGTTTAGTAGAACATGCAGATTAGCATATTTTATCGTTCTGTAAACAGATCCTCCTAGTTTCAGTAAGACCCACTGTGCTTGAGAAACAGTGATAAGGATTTGTGATTATCCTGAAGGACCAATAAAAGCCCAAGCAAAGAACAAAGGGTCTCTGCCTCTGAGCACTGACCCCCTTGCCTTTTCCTCTCTTTCACAGAAAATTTGGAGTCATCTTTCATCTGTTGGTACAGGGAATGCTGGCCATTCCTGGCACTGAAATTAGAAATAAAATCATTTTTTAGGTCAAATAAGTTTGTGAAACAAAACTGTCCATTGTAGAATATTTCATATCACACATTAAGATATCTTACAGTGTTCCTTAAAAATAAACACACAGCTATCAATAATTCCATCTTAGTTAGGGTTCCCTAAAAAGCTGACCCTGATACAACAGCTCAAAGTTATGCATTTCATTTAGGAGTTGATCCCCAAGTATGCCAATAGTGGCATGGAGAAGTTACCCAGGGAAAGGAAGGAAGCCCATTTGAACCACAGCCTAGAGCTAATTACCACCATGAACAACTGCGGTGCAATCTTCCTGGGGGACACAGAGAGGCAGTGAATGCGTCTTGGAGTTCTCTCAACCGAGGGATTTTATTTATACGCCATCTTTGGTTTAAGACTTCTATTTCCATCTTTGGTTGAAACTTGCTCTTAGGAACATGCGTAGAAAAAGCTGGGGCAAGATCCTGTGATCAGAAGTATGTCCTCACACAACACATCATGGATGTTCCCACTAAACAACCTTCAGCCCATGAAGGATATGGGTGCGTTACCTATAGCCTCATCTGCTGTGCACACTTCTTATTATGAGAAGAAGGTCCATCGGATCCTCTGAGTTCCTTTTATATCAATGAGAGATGCCCAAGTTATTAGAGAAAACTAACATAAGGGATATATATTTTTTACCTCAGGGACAAAGTAGGTCCTTACATGTGCTTTTGGTACGTTTTCTGCAAAAGCAGTATTTTTATATTGCAGTGAGAAAAATCATTTTCATGATGTTAAACTAAAGAGTAGAGGTATAATCTTTCTAAGTTCCTTGGCCGTCATTTTGTTCATGAAGTAATTTCTCGAACATGCATAGTTGAAGTTGTATTCATTTTGTTGATAACATAAGTGATCGGGAAGAACTTAGAAACAGGCAAATCAGAAGTGTCATAAAATATGCTGATGTCAAAGCATGCATTAACATCTTGAAAATAAATAACTAGATTTTTGTAATCTTCAATTTTTGTTTATAATTTGTAAAAAAAGAATCAATTACTGGTAGGTTCTGAAGTTTGTGTCAGTATCATGTAAAATTCATCTGAAACGTTACCTACTTGAGAAAGCTCTCCCTTAATATAGACCCAAATAGGGTTAATATCTCACCACTTTACACTAGGTCTGTGCCTTCTCCATACTTTGCGACTATTATCATAGGTCTTTATAATTTATTATTTAAATCCAGTTTCCTCTGTAAATGCTGTGACTGTGTGTTGTTTAGCTCTGTATTTCCAATGTCTGTCTCAGATATAGGTACGTATTTTGCTTAAGTGGGCAACTATTCAAAGACAAACCATCATAAACTAAAATAGACACACAAAGGTATATATAGAAAATAGATGTCCCTAATATCAAAGAAAAGTAAACCTTACCCACAGATACTATATAAATATAAAAGGTCAATTTTCTCTTTTAGATCCCATCATGTGAGCAGTTTTTAAAAACGTGGCTATGTAGTTTTAGAACAATGGTGATGCCAATCCTTTCACTTTTAAAGACCAAATGATATAGAACAAGTTGAAAAATAGAAACCACCTTTAAAAAAAAACACACATGGTAAGTTACCATTTTTCAATAAGGAACTGTTTTATTCCTTAGATGAACATAAGACAAAAAAAGGGCTTGAATTCTTATCGTTGTATCTGGTTAATGGGACATCTCACTAGATAAAATGTTTTTGACAGTCAGTGCAAGGCTCTGCTTATAAATCAATATTTTTCCTTAATTTGGTAATTTCCCATTTTATTCTCCATAGATAAATAAATATTTGACTTTGCAGCATCAAATATTTTCTCTTTTGAATGTTCTTTGCTATCAAAGTTCATTATGTAGTTACCAAATATATTTTGTCATCTGAGCATTCCTCTTTGAGTAGTTTCAAGTGGGAAAATATTGCATTGATTCCAGCATTTATTCTATATAGAAATGGCAAATCACAACATAATACATCTGGCCAGAAAGAGTCTCTGAGGAAATAATGAAAAATAGCAATAGTTTCAAAATAATCCTCAAGGCTTGCCTACATGCCATTTGAGAGATGAAGAAGTCCATATATTTGACCAAATAGTAAATAAACTTTGCAACTATTTGACACATTATCCTTTATGCATATTTATTTAAATAAAGCCAGTATTTCTGCTTGTATGAAAACAGTGAAGCTCCACATCAGCAATATTTGGGAGAAACTGAGTTCATCACAAAATTGGGAACTACTGTATGTAATTGAGGAAAAAAATACTTGAAAGACTTTTATTTGCATCTGCATTATTTTTCCAATTTTCACTAAAGGCATTCCTATAATTAATAAATTATTTAAATAGATCAATGCCAGATAGTCCTAAAAATAGCAACACATATTTCTAAATATGACATACAAATATATTTGTCTCGTATTTCTAAAAATGCCAATTCCTACTTCGTGTAATTTTTTTTCTTTAGCTCACTTCAAATACTGGAGTGCCTCAAAAAAAAAAAAAATGTACTCTCACTAATTTATCCATTTGTTGTAACATTTATGTGATCTTTCTTTGTTTTGCCCAAATGTATATTATGATGAAAGTTATCAAATGTCTTGCTGAAGTCTGAATGCTATGTCTGCTAATTTTATCATCTGCCTATCATAATGCTGCTGACCAACTGATTCTGGATTCTAGGGAGCATGAATTTCTTCTCTAAGTCATTCAGAAGCTAACCTGCTATTACTTTGTTTTAGGATCTTCTCTCTTGTGATGTTTCTTGTTAGAGTTGGGTGAATTGATCTCCTTTGCCTTTTTCTGAACTTGTCTGTTTTTGGTACCTCTAGGTTTCATGAGGTTCTTTGGAAAAGAAGGGTGGATTGGCATGGGAGTAGATTTCTCTGTCTTTAAATATATAATAATTGTATGTATATATGCAGACTGATCTTGATCCTTTTGATATTTCAAATAGCCCTATTTAGGCTATTTGGGATCTTAAAACATCTAAACATGCTGGATTATTTATATCTTATTTACTATAAATGATAGAGAAAACACATTTTTTTTTCACTTTTCCCGCTATCACATGTATTCTCTGCTTGCCCTACCACTTGAGTATGTAGAGGTCAAGTTGTTTTACAGACATTATTCTAATGTCATTATCTAGAAAAAGGGACAAATGAAATCGATTAAGCTCATATATGGCTTTAAGAAGACATATCTATCTCTAAGACACCTGGGTGGCACAGTCCGTTAAGCATTAAGCAACTCTTGGTTTTGGCTCAGGTCATGATCTCAGGGTCATGAGATTGAGCCCCACATCCACCTCTGTACTTGATGTGGAGTCTGCTTGAGATTCTCTCTCCCCCTCTCTCTGCCCCTCCAGCTCAGATGCCTGCTTGCTCTCTTGCTCTCTCTCTCTCAAATAAATAAATCTTAAAAAAAAAAAAAAGACATACTGTTATTTCCAACTTGTTAACATACTGTAGTTTAGTTAATCTACACCAAGAGGCCGGTAGGGCTTGGTTGGGCAGTTCAGATTCATACAGATCTTTCTCAATTTATGATGGAGCAGGTTACATCTCGACAAAACCATCATGAGTTAAAAATATCATAAGTTGAAAGTACATTCACTACACCTGACCTATGGAACATCAGGGCTTGGCCCAACCTCCCTTAACTGTGCTCACAACACTTACATTATGCTGCAGTTGGGCAAAATCATGAAACGCAAAACCTATTTCATAATTAAGTCTTGACTATCTTACGTCATGTATTAACTACTGCAATGAAAGGGAAAACAGAAGGGTGGATGGGTACAGATAGCTGTCAGTGTGTCAGTCGTTGCCCCTCAGTGTTGGATGACTGGAAGCCAAGGCTGCTGCTGGCATCCAGCTGCATCGGAGAGGGTCACCATGATTATCACTGGCAGTGGGAAGGATCTACATTCAAAATGCCAAGTGCAGTTTCTACTGAATATGTATTGCTTTCAACCCTTAATGAAATTGAAAAATTCTGATTCGTACAACCATAAATCGAGGACTGTCTGTAATTAACTATAATATATGTTAGCATATTTGAGCTTCCGTTCTGTGTTCCCCAAATCGGACATCTTTAATAGTACCTCTGTGTGGGTACATTTTAGTTAGTAGAGACAACAGTCTTATTTTTTGCATTATATAATTACCAGATAAATATGAATAATGGTGTGTAATTACCAGAAAAAATATAAATTGATTAAATGTTTGATCTAAAAAGGATCTGAGTGACCACATAGGCAGAACTCCTTGTTTTTCCAGAGAAGATGCAGAGTGATTAAGTGCATTATCTGATGGCAAAGTTCTAGGATTCAGCAACTGTCAAGTCAACAACTGACAACTCCCAGTGTTGGCACAGATCATATCCTGTATGGGTCTCAGGTTGGAACGGGAAGTGAAAGTCACTGGGTACTTAGCTCTCTTTTAAAATAGAAAATTAGACACTGTGAGGAGTTGGCTAATGCCTGGCTCTTTCAGACACCCAAATTCCTCATTTAAATCTAAAAATTTATAGTTATCCAATGTTTAAAAAAATACTTTAATATATAACCATGTATTCTATTACATTATTTTTTTTTGATAAATTTTCACTGGATCCATACTTTCTATCACAGTTCATTTATTTATAACACTTGAAAAAATTAGAATAAAGAAGATATCAAGCTATAAAATAGTGTCTACAATATTTCTGTAGCCCAGACCTCTTTCCGAAGTTCCAAGCTTTATGTTTAACCTGTCAACAGCCATTTCTACATGTATGTCTCACACTCTCCTCAAATTCAATATATCCAAAATTAAAACGACTACCTTCTTTCCAGAAACTTGTTCTTTTCCTTTATTACCATGTCACAAATTGTACCACCACCAATCCTGTCACTGAAGCAGAAATTTTTCATCAATTATCCCATACCTGATAAAATAGCATTTGCTATTGATTTTACTCCCTTTTATCTCTGTCCCTCCTCCTCTCTTCCTGCCACTTCCTTTGTTCTGATTCTTACTATTTTCACTGAGATTGTTGCAAGAACTCCTGATTGTCACCCTGTCTCTGTCCTGGACTGCCTCAATTCATTCTTCACAACACAATACACATGTTTTCTCTAAAACACGGAAGTGATTATGTAGTTCCGTTGCTTGAAATATTTCAATGACTTTTCAGAGCCTTTATGTAAAAGGTCAACATCTTTCATAGGGTGGATAAATTTGAGCTGGCCCTTACTTTCCTGTATGGTTTCCACTCTTCCACATCCTAGATCCTCATTATATTCTAGACAAAGAAACATTGAAGTATAGAAGATCCCCAAAGAACCTCCACCCATTTCTCACAAAGTCTCTTTCCCTATTGGCATTTTAACTTTCTGTCAATCTCTATTTTTCAAATGCTTCATTTGGCCTTACTCTTCTATTCTCGAAAACACCTAGTACATAATTCTATCAGTGCATGTTTCATACTTTATTGAAATTGTGTTGCTATTTATCTACCCAAGAAGGCTTTGGGCACTCCTATCAGTCTCTTGAACCTAAAGGTTATGTAGTCCAAGTACCTGGCAGCTACCTTAAACAGAGTGGAACTTTCATGAATGCCTGCCCATTTCAAATGATTTTTCTCTCATCTTCTAGATACTTCTGGAGGCATTTTGCAATCTTTAGTATGTCAAGGAAGTATATCACCAGACTCATAGGTCTTTTAAAGATGTCAATGACATTTTCTATAAAATTTGTCATTACGTACACACACACACAAAGAATCAAACTCAGTAATTGGAAGCAATTTATTTTAATCTTTCTTATGTATTGATCTCCAGTGTTAGGTTACAGCCATACTTGCTTAAAATAGGAATTGTGTACCATTTCTTGATGTCAGGAAAAACAAAAAACAAAAATCCAAAAAACTTCATGTAAATAATTGTAAACTGAAACTCTTTATTCAAAGTTTTCCAATAGTTTTTCTTCATATTTATCTTACACATTTTACTCCCTGCACTCTTTCCACAAACTTAAGGAAAGATCAACATTTTGCTATGATACTCTCCTTTTCGTCCCTTGGTGAATAATTAAAAGTTGCCTTTAGCCATAGCAGTTTGTTTTTGAAATCAGTTCCACTGGATAAAAAAATTTGTCACATAAGACATGTTACTGATTTAAAGACCTCCAAGCAACACTCCAAAATGACCATGAATGGTTTTCTAAGGTCAGCAGATGACATGCATCCCTAAGGGCTGGTGTTAGAATAAGGTCCTGGCATGGTATCAGAAAGAAGAATACAGTACTATTCTCCAGAGCTGGCATCAATGTCAAGTTTTAGTTATTTATGATTATCAGATGCTCTATGGCACTTTCTAAGATGGACACAAGTAAACTGTAATCACTGATTTTTTTTTTTTTTTTGTAATCACTGATTTTTGATAGGTATTGATGTTGACTCACTATCTTCCAGGTTGTTTTAATTTTGTGCATATTCCTCTATTATACTTAAAAAAATGTCTTTAGGTCTGTCTTTTAGTGAACCTTTAAAAAAAAAAGTCCATGCATGAGTCTGCCTGGAAAGAATAGTATTACATGCACTTGAAAATCCTGACCTGGCCCTTCTGACGGTTTTTAATGTAATGAAGACTATGTTCCTAAAAAACATAACTAAGTGTAGTCAAAGGTAGACAAATTAAGTAGAGATTATAGGGATTAGAATTGAATGGAGTTTTCATATTTTCAAAAATGAATGTGTTTCTGTGGCTGTATTTACATTTAAACAAAAAATGTATTCTATTTTCTATTCCTTTTTCTTGTAATCAAGTGTTAGCAGTATACAGAAGAATACATTAAAACAAAGTACACATACATACATAATATACATAGATATATACCCACAGATACACACATATTTAATAAAAATATGTTATAAAATTAATATGGGTTTAATGGAGAAAACATGAAGGTATTAGAAACTTAAAAAGATAATAAAATTATCAATAACTCTACCACCTCAAAATTGCTGCAAATATTTTCTTTCAAAAATCTTTTAGCTTATTCTTTTTATTATAGTTCTGTTGATCTTTTTCTTTTAACTATAGACACATTAAATAATTGATATGAAATGTATACATATTTTCATATTATATTACTAATTTTCATACATTATTGAAAAATATTAAACTACCAATTAATGTTGTATCATTTGACATAACAAACTATAGTTTATTTAGTACAGTTAGAATACTGTTTATTTTATGTATAATCCTGTATGATTATTGTTGTATATATGAATTTTTACATAAAAATTTACCTAAAATTGATCTAAGCCATGGATCACTGGGTCAATGAAACCTATAATTTTTAAGATTTTTGGACATTGAAAAAATATTTTTCTAAGTGGGGAATGTAATACTAGTTGTCTTCCATTTATAAGCTTACCTTCAGCATGACATTCTTAGGGGTTTTAAGCAAAATCTTTTATTTTTTATTTTCTTTATTCATCTTTATTTAGGTTTTGCAATTGATCTTTTATTAATGATTTAAAGAATCTTTCTTCTTTTGGAGAGAAAGAGAGAGAGAGAATGTGTGTGCATGCAAGGTGGGGGAGGGGCTGTGGAAAAGGGGGAGAGAATCATAAGGAAGCTCCATGCTGGGCCAGAGTCTGATTCAGGGCTCAATTCCATGACTCTGAGCTGAAATCAAGAGTCAGATGCTTGACCAACTGAGCCACACGTGTGCCCCTAAGGAGTATTTTTCATTGCTTGTAAAACAGTAGTTTTGAAATGCTAGTAAGCTATGTCCATTTCCCACTTCCCACTGACATGCTTTGCATCTATTGCATTTTTAATATTTTTTGAGTTCCAAGTTCCATTCAGAAATAAAGAAAGGTATTAATCCATGATTTCTTCTTGTCTTTAATGACTTTATTTTCACACTTAAACTTTATTCTTTAATATATTATTTAGGTCAGTGATGTGAGTTGAAAAGCAATTTTTTCCCAATAGCTTAATTTTCATGGAATAATTTACTTTTATGAAATCCACTATATATGTAGTTTATTTCTGGCCTCTCAATTCTTTTCCAGAATCATTACTTCATGATTATATTATTGTTGGCTTAATAGTATTTTATAAAATCTTCCAGCACACTTCTATCATTGTTATTTTAATAGGAAATTTTCTAAACCTCAAATATAATTTGTCAAGAATTAACATCATTTTGGTGACCAATCTTGAACTTCAGTTCAAGAATTGACAGTACATGTATCTCAGTGTATTTGATTCTATTGTTAAATCAAATATCACATAGTTTTTCAGTTTACTACACTGGTGCTGTTTTTGTCTTTAAGAATATTCTTCCGGTTTTATACATAGCTGCTATTATAGTGAGGAGATTGCATTAATTGTAAAAGAGAGAGAAAGAAAAAGAGAGAGAGAAAGAAAGAGACTGATTCTAACTCCTTTAAAGGCATTCATTAACTGGAGTTCATTAAAATGATTATAATTCACAGAATGTTCTGAAAAGTTGGAGAACTGGGCTGGGATGGTAGAAGCAGGAGCTGTTAAGAATCACTCATGACTGGAGGCAAAGCAACATCACAGAGACAGTCTTGATAACATGTAGCCACTGTCATTAATATCTGGATGTCTCAGGGGGCACTGTTACTGCCACCGGCAAAGGTGTGTGAAGTTGGGGATGCCTACTGTGTACACCTGTGTCAATGTTGTAAGAGAAGCTATTTGTTTCAGTGACAGGTGTCTGTCACAAAGACCCTTGTAGAAGGGAATCGCAAATAAAGAAATGGATTTCAGCTTTGAGATTTTTTTACCTTGTCCACCCAGATTGTCTTGAATGAGTTTTCTATTTTGTGGCATAGAATTGTACAATTTTTGTCCATTGTCCATTTATTTCACTTCTAGTCTCCTCATGATTAATTAATCACTTTAATAGGTTTGTGGGCCAATCTATTTTGATTAACCCTCAGTCTTTGTTGCCTAATACCTCTATAATTACTTGCTTCTGCCAATTAAGTGCTGCTACTTGGCCTTTGTCACTTGAGAATCACATTATCTTTCAATGAAATCCATGAATATATCACTAAATTCTTGCCTTATATGTTAGTTATCTATTGCTGCATAACAATTTACCCTAAAATTTAGTGACTGACCAGAGGTGATAATTCAATAACTACATTAACCACTATAATTAATAGGTACAAGATTATCAGTGTTCCATTCTGTATTACTAAACAGCTTTTACTGCACATAAAGATAAATAAGTTTGATAACCAGTTCCTCTGTTTCCATTTCTTCGAGTGTTGTCCAAATACTTTTGGCCAAAAGTTCCATATTTGTCAGCATTATGGGGTGAAGACTGTAGGATTCGCTGTAGTAGGAGTGGGTATTGTATGATCCATAAAACCATTGAAGGTCTTAGAGGAAAGACTCTAGGCTGAGGTTTCAGGATCAACTTCATGAACCACATGCAGAACTGCCATGACAAAGTAGATGCTCACCGTGGAGCTCCACTATTTCTGCTATGACTTGAATCAATAAAATGAATATCTCATAATCAATGGATTTCTTCATGTAGCTCTCTTCTGAGTCAGAGTCGCATGCAAGTGTGTCTTGCTGGCAGAACAAGCCTTATGTTTATAACCTAACATCCACTGGACCTCAGATACATAATTTCTGTGTATTTAACCTTGAAAAAGTACATTTCCTAATGTAATAAGTTCTCAAAATGTAGAAAATGTACCCTGAATTTTGGGGTAGACTAGAGTAGACTAAATGGTATATGACCACTACAAGCTCATTTTCTCTTCCCACTCTCTCTCTCTCTTGTTTTTTCTCTCTCAGTTATAATTTCCTGAGGTTATCATATTTATTTAATATATTTTGAGGCTATGAATTTTGCCTGATATTTATATTATCCATATGAAATCACTTTCCTATGTAATAGATTTTTTTGATTATGCTTTGATATTAATATTGCCATCACTATTTTCTTTCACTATGTTTGTCTAATATAATTTTGACCCTCAATTTATATTTATGCTTGATGGGTCATTTTTTAAAAATGTCTCATAAACATGAAGTCACTTAATGTTTATTTTTTAATCCAATCTGAGAGTCATTTGAAGGAGTTATTTTCCTAAATGAAGCTTTCATTTATAAGCCACATCATTAATTTAAATTCCTTCAAAGTTTAATCTGCTAGTTGCTGCATCCATCAAAATTTTAATTCCGAAATCTTATTTTTCCTCCCCATTGAATCCTTATCAAAACTAGATTGTCCTTTTTCATGACATGCTGCTTTGATTTCATAGCATCCTCTTGAAAGTTGTTGAAAACACAAAGTCATTTTTCAAAAATTGTTTCCCTTCTTGCAGTAAGTCTATTACAGAAAAGTCATTATGTCAAAATTTGAAGGAATTGGATGCTGACCTTATATTGCACTGCAGAATTTCTTCATATTTCTCTATGTTCTGTGCTTATTATTTTATTAGTTGAGACAAAGGGAATTAAATCCATTAAACTAATTGGATATATGGAAGAGGTGAGGAAATAAACCACATACAGGAAGGTCACCCAGAGAGAAGCAAGAACAGGAAGCAGGATCATCCCGCGTTGAAAGGAGCCTTGGGCAGGGGCTGGGTGTCACTAGTTCTGAAACACAAAAAGTTCAGAAGGGACATGGTCCTGGAGATGCCACTGAAGAGGGAGAGAGAGAAATGCTTGAATTCTCCTTTCCCTGGGCTCCCCATTTGGTTTCCATGACCCTTGTTGACCCAAACAACTGAAAGGTTGTGACACGGGAGTCTGCGAAATGCAGCCAGAAAGGTTTATCTTTTCTTTTGTAAGAAGAACAGAGAAAGGTCGGAGAAAAGAGAGAGAGAGAGAACACACAGGATCAAGTAGACACCGTCTACCTGTTCTACTAGTCACAACATTCTCCAACTTTAATTTACCAGACAAGGTTCATGCTGCCACTGAAGCCGAAGCAGCTTTGTGCCCTTATAATAAAGACACTTTCATCCTCTTTGTAACAAGAAGTGGCTCAAAGTCTCAACAATCACGGGTTTCTACTTCTAGTCATGGCAAAATACTTTTATTTATGTATTTATTTATTTTATTTATTTATTTTTATTTTTTACTTTTTAAAGATTATCTATTTATTTATTTGAGAGGGAGAAAGAAAGCACGAACTGGGGGAAGAGGGAGAAGCAGGCTCCCCGCTGACCCAGGAGCCTGACATGGGGCTCCATGTGGGGCTTAACCCCAGGACCCTGGGATCACGATCTGAGCCGAAGGCAGACGCTTAACATCTGAGTCACCCAGGTTTCCCTATTTATTTATTTATTTGACAGAGAGGGAACATGAGTGGGCGGAGGGGCAGAGTCAGAGGGAGAAGCAGACTTCCCACCGAGCGGGGAGCCTGATGCAGGGCTGGATCCCAGGACCTTGAGATCATGACCTGACCTGAAGGCAGATGCTTAATCGACTGAGCCACCCAGGTGCCCCTTGTGGTGAAATACTTTTAGAGTTCTAAACATTCTACCACGAGTAACTATAAAACTAAACAAAATATTAAAAATTTGTTTGAAGGCATTAGAGACTTAATAGAACAGCACGAGACTGAAGGGGCTTAGGGAACAGGAAAAAAGGGAAATGCAGAGAAGTGAACCTGAAAATGTCACTAATTTTTCTCCCAAACCATTTAGTAATTCTCAAAAGAACTGAGAGACTGAATTAATGAGAAGAGCTTTCAACAGTTTTATAAGGCTGGAAGGTCAATAACTTCACCAAGGAGTAAGGGTCCTAGGAAATACCTTAAGTTTTCAATTGTTTTTCTGAAGAAAAGAGCAGGAAAAAGTAAAAACAGCCCGTCTTCACAAAGCTTGAAGGCCTCTGCCATAATGAAGGAGTCTCTACTTGGATGAGGTTATCTGACCCCCACCTTAACTGCCTGCCAGAACCAAAAACAAAATCTCTGGGGAAAAACAGTGACATACATAACTGAAAATTATCTCTAAAATATTTCATTCACAATGTCTGACATCTGAACGAAATTACCAATATGCCAGGGGAGAAGACAAAATGATCAGAGAAGGGGAGAGGTGGGGAGAATGAGAGAGAGAGATAGAAATATACCCATAGGAAATCCATATATTGAAATTAATAGACATAGGTTTTAATTTAAACGAATAAGCAGATTACAAAGATCAGCTAAAAATGAACAATAATGGAAACTATAATGAAAAATAACTAGGAATTCTACAACTAAAGAAAGTTATCATGTAATTTATGTCAAAGGATAAGTTCAACAAAATTTTGATACAAGAAGAGAAAGCATTATTGAATTAAAAGGTCAGGAAAAAATAGTAAGTCTGACACATGAAGAAAAAAAGAAAAGATGAAGAATGTAATCTAATAATATGAGACCTGTAAGAAAGGGTGAGAAATTTGAATACAGTTATAATTAGAAGTCCCAGATTGAAACACGGAGATGCACTAAGTAATGCAAAGCCAAAGAACGGTAAAAAATTTGACAAAATCTAAATGCATATTGTTGTTTAACATAATTTCTTACAAGATTAAAACTATGTAATAGAATTAAAATGCATGACAATAATAGCAAAAGAAGTGGGGGGTGGGTGGATTTGGAGTTTTCTCAGACTTCCTATGGTCTATATCATGATAAAAGTATGAATTCTTATTAGATTTAGTAAGTAAAGGATTTATGGTGCAATCCTTATGGTAACTTCTAAAATAATATTAAATAGTGTTTATTAATAAGCTAATAGAGAATAATAAATAGAATAATTAAAAAATTTATTCCAAAGAAGAAAATAGAGATATTAGAAGAAATATAGAACAGGTAGACAAATAAAAAAAAGGAGTAAGATAACATATATAAGCCCATCAATAATTATATTAAACATAAATAGACTAAATACTCCAGTTAAAAATGATGTCAATTTTGGGGGGGGAAAACATAACTATAGATAGACTTTAAAAGCTGGCACAGGGCTGCCTGGGTGGCTCAGTCAGTTAAGCATCTGACTCTTGATTTTGGCTCACGTCATGATCTCCGGATCCTGGGACTCTCTCTCTCCCTCACCTTCTGTCTGCCCCCTCTCCCTCTATAAAAATAATAATAGTTATAAATAAAAGCTGACATAAATCCTTAAATGTAAAGGTACAGAAAAGTTGTCAGTAAAAGAGTATAAAAATATATACCATGCAAAGAGAAACCAAAAAAAAGCCAGTGTTCTGTCTTAATGTTGGGCTAAGTAAAGTCAATGAAACAATTATTACTAGAAATACAGACATACAACAATGGTGAAAAACCAAACCAGCAGGAAGACTTGAAAGACTTAAAGCAAGATTTACAAACCCATAAATGTGTACCTATCTTGTGTAGAAAACTGCAACTGATAATTACAAAAATGCACATTTTTTTTCAAATACACATGAACTCATTAGGAAGTTAGATAATATGCTGGACCATAACACATATAGAAATTGCAAAGAATTAAAATCACATATAAAATGTGTTCTGATAATGGTGGAATTAAGCTGAAAATCAAAGGAAAAATATAATTGGAGAATACTCAAATGTTTGAAAGTTAAGCAATATACTTCTATATAATCCATGAGTTAAGAAAAAAATAACTATGAAAATTAGGGAAAAAATTTTGAAAAAATTGATTAAAAAAATCCCATAATTCTGTAACTCTTATTGTGTCTTTTCAGAGGCCTGACATAATGTTCTCATTTACTTCCCTTACCTTTTGAGCTTCATCAACTCTGCTGTTTTGTGGCCTAATTTACAGGTGGCTTTCCACATAGCCTAGACTTGGCACAGTCTTTTCTTTCTCTAGGTCCCACTCAAAACTGGGAACCTTATAGAGTACTGGTAAAAGGGTCCAGAGAAGACATACAAATTTATAGTATATGTTGCCTCCAAAAAAAAAAAAAAATCCAAGGAGCCCCACAGGTGTTATATATTTGGTCAGCATTAGTGCAAGATGAGACACCTCGTCTCATTTTAGGGGTGATATATTGACAAGTCAAAAGCCATCTGCTCCCTAAAATCTTTCTTAAAATGGCAGGTCTCGGCATTTTGTGTTTTTATTCTCCCTCTGGGCAAACATATGTCAAACTAGTACATCTGGGTGTTTCCCCTTCCTGCACACCAAGGACAATCAGTGAGGTGGAGCAAATTATGTTCTGTGGGATGTCGATTACACGGAAGTTCTGGAGACTTTATTTTAATAGTAACAGGAAAGTTGACATATCCCTGAGGGAAGATAGTGAAATTGTAACAGTATCTCTCCCAGCTGAAGGCAAGCTGCTCTGATCGTCTTTGATGATTGGTATGGGGAAAAAGGCATTTTGCAGGTCAATAGGGGTATATCAAAGCAAAGCATGTGTTAATTTGCTCTAACAAAGATGCGGTATCTGTCACAGCAGCTGCAACTGGAGTGACTATCTAATTATATTTACAATAATCCACACTCCTTGTCAAGATGTATCTGACTTTTATGACAGCCAAAGAGGTGAATCAAAGGTAGGCTTGATAGGATTCCTATCTGTTTTCAAGTCTTTGATGGCAGCATTAACTACGATGATTCTCCGAGGGGCGTGATAAATTGCTTATTTGTGACCATGCAGATAAAGAAATTCAGTTCCATGGATTTTCACTTGGCCTCTCCTGCTTTACTGGCTCTCACACCATAGGTCAGAGAGCTGGTGTGGGTGGGAATTCTGCCAGTTTCTGATTATGAATGTTGCAACTGGTCCCAGCTGGAGATGGATTTGGAGCAAATCTGCGTTTATTACCTGGGTTTCATAATTCTGCCCTCTGACACGTGAGCCAAGGGGGCATTTCAATGTCTTAGGAATCACATCAACTCAGAGCCAGTATAAAATATTTAAAATTGTGAGCATTGCTTTATCTTCAGTGTCCATTTGTCATATCAAATGGCCTCTGGTCCTTTTGGAGAAAGATTAAAGTACATTCTCATGCAAGATCCTTACTCAAGTAACAGTCTGTTTTATAGTCAAGGGGCTTCAGATCTGTGATGGAGTGAGTAATGATCTAGTTTGCCCAGAACTGGAAGGTTTCCCAGGATGTGGGATTTTCAGTCCTAAAGCCAGGATCCAGGATGATCAGTCACCCTATCTGTGAATTAACTTTGGCTGGGAACTGGGGGAAAAGATCCGAACTTCCTCTTGTGGTGACACAAATTGGGTTTCTCTTCACCAAACCTAGCTCTTTTCCTGTCACGTGGAAACATACATCAATAAGCTACACACCTGTTTACTCCTAGGGACTTCTGTTCACCTGAGTACCAACACAGACCTATGTATGTCGAAGCATTCTGTTTACCATTTCAGCACTGCTGCCTGTTACGGTCATTGAAATCATAAGGTCTAGAACACTCAAATCCCAGTCTCCCTCTCTCTAGGATCCCACTATTATCAATGAAATCAAGGACCTCGATTCTACCGCAATTTAATTCCACTTTTATTCTTAACCTAGGGATATCGCCATGGAACTTTCCAGAAATACTGGTATTGTCCTCACGATTGCATTGATCAATTCTTTGTAAAGGGAAAGTGTTCTGAGCACCCTCAGGATACACTGTGGAGAGAGAGGGAGGGATTGAATTGCACTTACCAGATCCCCTCCAGCCCTACCATCTCCCTAACACTTAACTTCCCTCCTCTATGTAATGCCAGGAAAGGCCCCCCCAGCATTCATGAACTCGTTAATGTAAACTCTTAAACCCGGCCTTCAATAGCCAACTGAGTGAAGAGATAAAATTCCAACTTCTCTAAATTCCGAATGAAATTTAGGGTAACATTATATTATATTTGGCTTCATCCAAAATTAAATTTGTCCCCTTCGAAAGGTTCTATGAATATAATACGTTTTTCTCCAAGTATGTACAGATAAAAATTAACATTTTGGGATTCCTTTGCTGTGTAGGTCATATCCTCCTGGAGGAAACCTATGTTTCTATTCCTGGGGCATCTTGGAAATAACTACTGTTATTGGTCTTGAGGCAGTGAAAGATTACGAGCAAACTGTGTTGGGTGAGGTAAGGAAGTATTATCTAAGGGAAGGCTACTTTTCTAACAGTGAAGTTGTTGCCCATTTTATTAGCAAGAGGGATGAGGAAAAGTTGGTGGTGCAAGCTTCTCAACTTTGTCCAAATGCACACATTGTCCCCACCCCAAATCTCAGGGTCCTGCTACTTCTTCATAAATGCAGTAAACTGAAGCAATAATGTCCCAATGTTAACACAGGGGCTGATGATGTTGTGAGATCAACTTGTACTGTATTTATGCTTTTATACATTTAAATTTCTGTTCTAATCCTCAGCCACAACTTTCTTCCCTATAGCTTTGGGAGATGATATGTTCTTTCATGTTTATCATAGAAGTTCTCTTGTATCCTAAGCCTGATTTGAACAGAGTTCATACATATGAGTGTAAAATTTTTTTTGTCTGTTCTTCTTCACCTTTAGAAATGGATAGCAGTTTTCTGGACTTGTCATTATCTGTATTACCATAAGATACCATTACTATTACAACAGCAACTTGATTTTCCAAAGTCTTGAGTTTGGCCAGCTCTCCCTCTCAGCATCTGTAGATGATGATTTAAGTAAAAATGATGTCACCGCATGCCACAAATTACCATTACCCCATTTGCCATCTGCAAGTGCATCATGAATGTGTTCATATTCAAATAGGAGTTACGCTCAGTGTTAGAATCCTATCATAACAGGTATTTTTCCGGGACCACTGCTGATAAAGTATTAAAATAATCAGTGTCAAACCAGGAAGCACATTGACTCTCTGAATATTCTAGATTAAAGGGATTTAATTTAGGAAATTGGTAACAGAAGTGATGGAAGAAGCTGACAATCTGATTAGGAGACAATGAGGCAACCCATAAATTAGCAATAACAGGTTACCAGAGCTATATTTGGCCCAGGAGGGAGAAACAAAAACAAAAACAAAACAAACAAAAAACAAATCAAGAAGGCAATGACACCAAAGAGCCTTGTCAAGGGCTTACTAAGCAGAAGCCAAAAGTATGGTAGACCTGTTTCACTGATGTTTGAACCATGGATGGTATGTGGACTTTGCTGGAAACCCCACCCAAAAAAAGGAGAGAGAAAAATACCCTGCTTTCTCCCTTCCTTCTACCTTCTGATTTTTCTTCAATGCCCATTATTAGCCAAACCTTGGCCAAGGCCAGTTGACAGAGTTGGAAATCACAACTCTTTAGGGGAAGAGTAAGGAAAAACTATGAGAAAGAACGGCTGACTGCTATCTCAATGGAACATGTAGTGGTAGGAAGGAATGAAAGAAAAGTTAAAAAGGATAGCCCGGAGGGACAGTGATTGTGGGGGGCAGGGAGGAGCTGTTGATGGTAATGGGGGCAGTCTGTAGTAGCATGAAACCAGAGTGAAGAGAATATTTGTCACATTTGTGAGACTACCTCATCTCAATTATGGACAATGGATAGCATTCCTAGAAAAAGAAAATCACTATGGAATTTTCTTTTTTTAGACCTCTATTGAAAAAGGCACATCTCTGAACCTACCAATGGCCATGGTCTCTCTGCACTTAATATAGCAGACGAGACACATCTAAAAGAAAATGTAAGGGATTTCATGGCTTTAGGTGAATATCTAATGTTAAAGCTTCATAAAGAGAGAAGATATGGCATTGAGAACATCCAGATAATAGCTAAGCCACTTCAACCCTTAAACCAACTCACACTATGGGATTTATCACTTGGATGTTCCAGGTGTTCTGAATGTTTCCACATTCAGAATTCTTTGCTCTTCCAGAAGACACTGGCATGTCTGCTGGCATTGCAAAAACCAGCTGTCAGTGATCCCCCCACCCAAGGAAAGAGAGAATCCTTTATGTTGCTTGTATTATCAGTAAAATCTGGGGAAGAAGAAGTTGATGTCATTTCTCATGGCACAATTTCATAAGAGTTCAGAGCTTTGTGTTTGAACCTAAATTTAGTTTCTTATTTTTAATGTGGATAATTCCTTTGTGACATATCCTAAATTGTTTATATATAGTTTATGTCTTATACTCAAAATAACATATGGGATGTCATCTGTTAGTTCTGAAAAGTTTGACACTAATGAGTGTAAAACAGCAAGACAAAGTTATATCTCTTATGATCGAAACTATGAAACAACTTACCATGTGCATGTAAGAGAAAGTCTGGGTAGAAATACACCAAAACAAAACAAAACCAAAAAAACACCAAAAAAACCAACTCCCCAAAAAACCTTTGAAAATTATTGGAGAGATAGAATATAAGTGATCATTTTCTCTTTTGATTGTTCTTTTTACTTTCTTCTTATTCTATAATGAACATGTGTTATTACAGTATTATGTATAGATTTTATTAATAAAAGTAAACATTTGAGTTACCAACTTTTAATTTTTATTCTATTTTCAGGTAACATGTTGTCTCCCTGTCACTCCTTAATAATTTTGTAAAATTTTACATACAACTCCTTCTTATACTAATATTAACTGAAATAAGGTGTCAAGATATATTATTATAATACTACCGTGCACTAGTACTGTCTAAAACTTGATACTACTTGTAAATGAACTCCAGGAAGACATCATTTGGAAGAGGATACAGTTTTACAGTCTGGATGACTGTAAGTGCAGCTTATATTTTAAAAGTTGTTGAACTGATGATAACAACTGAATTTGCCATAGGAACTTATATAAAAAATAATTATTTATGAGTACAGTTTTGGAGTCTTTGGATAAAGTTGTAATATCTTTGATGCATAGATATAATAATCTGTAACTTCCTTTTGTTCAGTTAGAATTTTTTTTTTAACATTTTATTTATTTATTTGACACAGAGAGATCACAAGTAGTCAGAGAGGCAGGAAGAGAGAGAGGGGGAAGCCGGCTCCCTGCTGAGCAGAGAGCCCGTTGCGGGGCTCAATCCCAGGACCCTGAGATCATGACCTGAGCCAAAGGCAGAGGCTTTAACCCACTGAGCCACCCAGGCGCCCCAGTTCAGTTAGAATGTTAAGAATCTATTACACTTAATACAAAAAGAATCTAGTACACTTATGATATCAATTATGTTACTGACATCTAAGAATTTTTCCTAATTTTTATTATTTACCATGTTATAGTATTACTCTGTGACCCCACTGTTCTCAATCAATAAAAATCACTAAAATGAATCTTATAATTGGTGTTCCCAAGGTCACACAGAAATTGAGTAGTAAATAGGAAGGTAAGGCTGATAAATGTCTGATTGCCATTGACTGCTCTCCTCTCAAATTCTCCCAGGGGACTAGATAGCCTGGAGGATTTTCATTAATTTCAAAATCACTTGTGTAGATCTAGCTCACACTGGGATGATGGAAGTTTTTACTTTCTAATGACATGTGTTGGGCTCTGTGGAATGAAGGGGATGCCGTAGTTGAGTTCCAAAAGCATGGATGTCTTTTTCACCAAGCCACTAGTTTCAAGGGACAGGCTGAAGACTGTCAAAAATAAATAATCCTTTTGTACTCTGAGGTGATTTCTCTTGGTCAGGTTCGGTCATACTAACAGATCAATGTACAGAAATGTTCACTTTCATAACCTAAGCTTTTATCTGGGGATAAAACCTGGGGAGTTGATTTCCGATGATGAGAATCTGGCATTTTTCTGAAACTAACGGGTATTTAGACACGCAAATCCTTGCTAGACAAGGACCACCTTCCTCTTCCTCATATATAGTCAAATGTCAAATGTAAATAAAATCGTGTGATGCCTGAATCACTGCATTGTATTGACCTTTTGTTCTGATGCCAACAGACAGCATATTATTTTCAGTCTCAGACTGGCTCAACTGACTGAGCAACAGATCAAAGACTTCGCCTTTTGAGGCTAAAACACTAGTGTTTAGGGTTGTTCCTTTATGGCCCCGAGTAAATCAATTAACCTTTCTGCTCCAGTTTCACTCATTTGTAACAGAAGTTGAGGCAAGATTCTGGCTCTACCCATAATACCTTGATCAGGAATCACACACATGCACAATCACACACACACACACACACACACACACACGCGTGCACACACAATATGCCATTTGCGTAGCATTTGTTCTATCACTGATTTTTCTCCTAGGTGTTAAAAGTTAATGCTCCAAATCATATTCCCCAAGAACAACTCGTGCTCATACTCAACACGGCATTAACAGAGGAGAAAATGAGAGCATTTGCTACATAAAAGGGATGATTGCTTTTGTCACTTCCTTCCAATTCCATATAGAATTGCATTGAACAAGGGAACCGCTGTGAAGTGTTAGAAAAATCCTTTTCGGAGGAGAAACCAAGTCCTATTCTCTCAGGATCTGTCACTTCACATTCGAATTTGATGATGGGTTCTTCCTGAATGGGTGTTGTGATCATTCCAGGGTTTGCCGAATGGTTATGCAAAGATGGGCTGGATCTGCTGAGGACATAGGTCTTGTCCAGATTAGCCTCAAAGTGTCACTGACAAGCCTGTTTGATAGTAAAGTTTAAAGGCATCTTCCTTTGAAGATGCCACTGTTGGTTTCTCATATCTCTATCCATAATGCATTTGTTTTCCTTTGTCAGCTTTGAGAACGTGTCATTATTCCCCACTCTCTGCTTTGCGCCTGCCATGGCTTCTAGAATGATGGCTCGTGGCAGCTCACATTAGCATCATTAGGAGCCTGATGATGGGTGTTCTCACTGGGGCACTGTCAAGGTTTTATCCTAACTTTGTAGTTTAGACTTCTGTGATTTGTGTAGATCTGCCGTCAGCAGACAAACAGGAGTTTGAAAGACAGGAACAAAGACAAGCCTTCATAGTAAAATAAGAAAACATCACATTTACTCTCAAATGTATTATGGTCCAGATTACATAAGAACACCTGGTGATTTCTCAATATAAAATTTTAACAAAGTTATCAATTAGATATATTTCTTCTGAGATTTAGGTGTAATACGGATTTTATTTTTCTCTTTTCTAAACAATGAAAAAGTCACAGGATTTAAAAAATAACCCGTATATAAAATGAGTACAAAATCAAATGCTCTTTATAAAACTAACAAAGAGACTAGATTAAGTGAGAAAGTATCTATATTTTCTTTTTAAAAATATATTTTTAGTTGAAATACTGTTATTAATTATTAGGTCTTCTACCCAAGAATATTTAAAGAAAATTACAATTCTCAAATGTAATAGTTTTGATAGTGTTTCCCCCTTCAATAACCTTTCGTTTAATTTGCAAAATCTGGATATATGATAATGAACCATAATTAGCATATTCTAGTGGGTAAATTATTACTCTAACTTGGCTTGGTTTTTACTGTTAAATTTTTTATTTTTCCTAACCTTTGGAAAACCTCACATATCTATGTATATAACCAGATAATAAGTCCAGAAATATTTTCAGAGGGTTAGAGAATATCATAATTTTTTTTCTGGACAATTACTGAAATTTGCTTGTTTCTACCTACAGCATCTAAAACAAAGAAATGCTTGAAAAAGGCATTGTGTAAATAAAAAAGATATATAGACTAAACATTCATTGTATACTAAACAATATAAAAACTAAAGTTGTAGACTGAACAATAACCAACCCCCAAGGATGACAAAATCTTCGGCTCCTCTCTTTCTCCCTCTCATAGGAGGTGATCTTTTGGTATGCTGAGTGAAGACTGTGCTAGGAGGCCTGAGTGTATGGAATTAACTACCAAACTCACTTTTCATTCTACATAAGATATCCATTTATTTTGAAAGATATACTGTAAAATAATTTCATCAACATACATTATTTGTTATTTCCCCAAAAAGCCAATTTGTAAAGGAAAGAAAGTGTTGATAAAAATCAAATGTCTGAAGGCCTGCATTAAATTCTATCATCTGTGTTATAGGGATATGGGTATATTTCTTTCTTTCATTTTTATAGGTTTTCTTTTCTTTTTGTTTTTTTTTTTTTTTTAAGAGACAGAGAGAGAGAGGATGAAAGGGAGGCCAGAGGGCAGAGGTGGGGGAGGGAGCCAAGCAGAGAGAGAGGAAGAGAGACAAGAGACCATCTCAAGCAGGCAAGGGGGAGCCTGTCACACCACTGGATCATGACCTGAGTCGAAATCAAGAGTTGAACCTTTAACCAGTTGAGCCACCGAGGCACCCCTGGTTGTATTTCTTATTTCACAAAGTTATTGAGAGGCTTAAATGAACTACTGAATATGAAACTGTTTGGAAGGAAGAAAAGGAGTATTTAAATAGAAACATTGTGTTCACTGCGTTCGTTTTTTGGTCTTTGGGGTCTGGTGTTCTTTTCCTTCTGTATGTGTCTGTATGTGTCTGTGCTTATTGATATGTGCTTATTGATATGTTTCTGTGAGTTTGTTATGGTTTTATACTCACCTGGTGGTAAACTGTAATTTACTAGCGACAATTCTACTACTAGGTGCATTTTTCAATCCATGAAATAATTCAAGTAGGAATTTAATAAACTTATTTTACTTGCTAAATATTTTTAAAGTTTAATGTCAGTCGATCTGACATCAGTCCTAAGCACCTATGAGAGACATTTAAAAAGTGTAATGTAAAATGGCTCTTGCTTTGAAAGGAAATTACTTTAAGCACAATCTGTTTTATAAGTGGGTGAGGAAGATCTCTGTAGAGAAAGGTACATTGGAAAGAAATGAGACAAGTCCCAGGATTCTGTTTCTAAAGACTAAGTGACTAATTTTGAGCGAGCTTCTGTGCATTATTTGCTTGTGTAAAAGGGACCATATTATCTAGTCCTACAATAGCTTTCAAATAAACAATAAATAAAATTCTATAAATTAAAATTAATATAATATGTTCCTTAGATTTCAGCAAGTTTTATAGGAAATTTTGAACAAAGCAGGAGCTTCAATATTTGAATATTATTTCTGGTTTTCACAGTTTGAAAATTGTACGTTAATATCCTACTGTAAGTATGTACTTAGAGTGCACAAAAATAGAACAAAAATATTTCACAACTAGGCATAGTATTTGAATAATTATGCAAATTTCTGTATCAGTGTTTATTTAGAAATAATCACTTCACTTTAACTTAATAACTATTTATTAGGCACATTCATTGATTGAACCAGACACTGTGGTAAGGAATGTGATTCAAAAGATGGATAAATTGGGGCGCCTGGGTGGCTCAGTGGGTTAAAGCCTCTGCCTTCAGCTCCAGTCATGATCTCAAGGTCTTGGGATCGAGCCCCGCATTGGGCTCTCTGCTCAGCAGGGAGCCTGCTTCCCCCTCTCTCTGCCTGCCTCTCTGCCTACCTGTGATCGCTCTCTCTCTATCAAATAAATAAATAAAATCTTAAAAAAAAGAAGATGGATAAATGCAGCCTTTCAAGATTCTCTTGGTACAACAAGAGAAATTGATAAATAGTAATAATAATAATAATAGAAACAGGTACAAAATGTGTAATTACCACCAATTTTTACAACTTGCTTATTGTTCCAAGCCACATCATCTCCTGCTGGATTATATAACGTCTTCCCAACAGATTTACCTTTGATGACTTCTCGCCACAGTGCAGTTCTATAACAGCCAGAAGAATGCCGTCAAAAACATGTCAGATTACAGTATCACTCTGTTCGAAACCCACTTAGGCCCTTTTATTCTCTTGGAATAAAACTTAAGTCCATTATAAGGGCCTAAGGATTCTATAGGTGGCCTCTCCAACCCCTTAGCTAAGTGCATTTGTCTCCAGCCTCTTGAATCCAATGACACTGTCCACATCTTAGACCCTAGAACACACCAGACACATTCCAGACTCAAAACTTTTTAATTCCTTGTTCTCTTATCCTGGGATACCCTTTTCTTAGCTATGTCCTTGCTTCATGTTCTCATCTCCTTTAAATCTTTGCATATGTATTTGCTTTGCCATAGACATGACCATAACCACCCCATATATATAATACTTTGTCTACTCACCTTTGCTCTTTATTTTTCCCTTCCCTTGCTCTATTGTTTTTATAACACTTAACATTTTGTATAATACCATGCAAATATTTATCCAAGAGACTTAGAATATTGTAGAGATTTGTTTGTTTGCTTGTTTTCCTATTCCTGTATGCCCAATGACTTCTTCCTGGAATATACAAGTTACTCAAAGCATGATTGCTGAATTAATGAAAATCTACAGGCACAAGTGTAAAAACAATTCTTATGCACAGGGAAAAAAAGGAATTGCAAGCTATTAGGGAAGATTATATAAAAGTGGAAGTTTTAATGTGGATTATAATAAAAGAATAAATAAGCAACTTGAAAGAAAAAATAATTTTCAAAAAAAACCTAAGTTTCTGTCTTTAAGTTACCAAACTAGGTTCCATAGCATCATAACAAATCATGTTAAAAAGTTTTATGAAGGGGCATCTGAGTGGTTCTGTCAATTAAGAGCCTGACTCTTGGTTTTAGCTCAGTCATGATCTCAGGATCATGGTCCTTGACCTAAGGGAACTTTTATAACAAATTTTTATTGTTCAATAGCTATACAATAAAATTAAAAGAAATAACTACCAAGATTTAGCCATGAAATGAGAAAGTAAAGATTGTAATAACATAATAACTTTTCCCAAGTAAATTCTCACATGAACCTAGGCTAGAAACCTAAAATATGCCAAGTGCTTGCTCCAATGTCAAAACACAGTGTGGAAACAAGTGTGCCCCAGGCATGGACTCAGGTATGTTGCTACAGCGGTGCAGACGCTGAATGGCTACTGATGGGGTAGTTTCTCCAAACCATGAGCAACTCCTCAATGTATTTCTGAAAAAAACAATGTATACTAAAACAGCACTTGTAAAAAAGTACTTGGGGTTTACCTGTGTTGAGATCCAGACTCAGCTAAATAAAACAAACTTGTCTTGTACATGAATGGTTGAGAGGACATGGAAACATTGCAAAATATTTTATTGTGCACAAGTCCTAATTCACATCCATTAGAGGAGCTCTGCCCCCAACTCTAGTGACAGCTAAGACCCCCGCACAAGTTTCAGGAAAAAACAAACAGGCAAACACCAACTTTGGGGACTAACTCCCAATTAAGGCTTGAATTTATAACACATAAATTAATGGGTAGACATTTTAGTTCAAGAAAATGGCAGGGCAGTCAAATGCAGTCAAAAGAGCTTAAGATTGTTTATAATTGCTGAAAATAATTACAGTGTTTGGATTGCTACCAGTTCACCAGCTTTTATGATTTTTCTTCTTAACAATCTCTCTCCCTCTTTCTCTCTCAATCTCTCTTCATACACAATTACAAACACACACTACATGATATTTATATTAAACCTATAGTATATGTGTCAAAAAGCTAAAAATTCCAAGCTAACATCTTGATTTTGATTTTAAGAACAGGTAATATTATCCCTTCAGCCTTAGATATATTCTAATTCTTCCATTCCTATATGGTTCAGAACAAGGTGAACCCAAATTTATTAGCAAATCTGACTCATGACCTCTCTGATTTTTTTAAAAACTACTCTGGAAATTTTTGCTGGATTTTAATTTACCTCTGAAACTTGATGTTGGAAGTATATAAATGGCAATTGCAAGTATATGTTTGCTTTATTTTAGATCCAGAATCACATAATATAATACAGACTTAATTTATTGCTTCCTGATTTATATGCAGCGTATAATGACACTAAAAGATCGAAAGGTCACTGGTATCATTTTTCCCATACAACCTAACTTCTCCTGCTTAATCTTTAGTCTGCATAAACATTAGTATCCTCTCTTCCAAAAGTCATTTTTTCACTACTTAACTGGTTATACTATATATGTTATTTGTGTAGGTAAATACTTATAATCTATCTTTTGAAGCTGCAATTTCTAAAACAATATTTCTGTTTCTACAGATAGCTTTTATTAAAATTTTCTTTCACTTCAAAAATTTTAAATTGAATTCCATGTTAAAAATATGTAACCTAATTAAAAAAACATATAATACTATTTCAAATCAGTTTACATCAAATTTTGCCTGGCAAAAAATTTTTATACGAATTAAATGATCTTTATAACTCACCATTTGAACTTGCTTTATGTACTTCTGTGCGTGATGTTTTTAAAATCAATGAATAGACATGATATATTTTAATTGAAATAACCTTTAAAATAATATCTCTCAAAAATATATTGACAGAAGAGATTTTTTTAAAAAAATACTTTTTATAATGCTGTATTAAAGATGGACAGTAACCATAAAAACCAGAAATTTTCCTCAGTTAATTAATGGATTCCTCTCACAAAGGAAGCATATGAAACTAAGTAAGTCACTTTGGAAGCTCGTGGGTGATGCTAATAATGTTGAAGGTGTTGTGTTGCTGTGTGTGTGTTTTAAATAACTTGTCTGCCATGTGTCTTGTAGAATACTTTGACAAAGGAAGTATCTGCTGATTAACACATAAACAATTTGCTTTCAAATTTTTATTTGGTGGGAGAAAAACACATTGCCAAAATATTCCTGCTTCAAAATCATGTTATTGGATGTCTACTACAATAGCTGGATTTTGGATCCACTCACTTCATTACCATAGACAATGTACCTGAACTTCAGAAAGGGACACTATTTGATAGGATTGGAATTCTGGTCCCTAGGCATGCATACTATTTCCTCCATTTATTTGTTTGGATAAGTCTTCTTTTTCCTCAATCTTTCAGTTTACATATCACTTCTCCTAAAAATCCATTAACCTTAATCTGGGTTATTTTCTATTTTTATGGGCTTCCATCTGAATTTTATCTACTTATGTGATTTTGTCTGATTTTGCTATGAAAATTGTTTCCTTGTCTGGCTTCTTTTATAGGTTGTAAACCCTCAGAGGGTAGAAGAAATTGTGTATCTTTGTTATTGTTCTTTCCCTAATCTCAATCATATCACCTGGCTCAGAGTAATCATTTGCTGAAGAAAAAAAGAAGAAGAAGAAGACATGGAAGGAAGAAAGAAAAGAAGTGAGAAAAATATAAAGAGTAATTTTACCATCTTCTTATTATTAAGAATCTCAAGATGGATTCAGCCCAATGTCGCTGGCTTTGAGGATGGTAAAAGTGGCCATGAGCCAAGGAATGCAGATGTCCTTAAAAAGCTGGAAAAGGCAAGCAAATAAATCCTCCTCTAGAAACTTCAAAAGAAACACAGTCATGTAGACACCTTGATTTCAACCCAGTGAGACCCATTTCAGAATTTGACCTTCAGAACAAAGGATGAGAAATGTGTGTTGTTGTAAGGCATCACATTTGCAGTAATTTGTTATGGAATCGATAGGGAACTAACACAGACTTGACACATTTACTGTTAGGAGATCATCGATGTCCTTTTGTTTTCCATCTCTGTTTATAGTAATATTCCTGCAGCTACCAGCCATGTGTGCAGGCTCGGTCCCCTGTCTACAGCTTCTTCTTACTTGTGGCTGCTTTCGATTATTCCTGCTCCTTCATCTCTGCCTCCTGCTGCCATTCCAGATGTCCTTTAGCTTTTTCTTTTGATCCCATTTCTTGAGAATGAAAATTTATTTGACTTAGCAAATTAACACCACACTCTGTTTGAAATCTTAATGCCAGTCCATTTCCTTAGCAGCAGATAAGTCATTGTCCATAGACTTTTCTAATTCTAGTAACTAGGGTTAAGGGTCATATAAAAAGTGATATGTTCACTTTGGGTGAAGAACTAACCAAAGCTGATTCCCCAGCAGACATACTGATTTGTACATTATATCTTAGAATGTTACCCTTTGACCTCTTTGACTACTGGAACTTTGCCTTTTCTATCTTTGTATCCCAGCAGCCAGTACCATGCCAAATGTTGCAATAACAGATGTTGGATTGGTTAAATCTTTTTTGATTGAAGGAGAATTACAAAACACATTGACATACAGCTAATATATAGATAGAACATCTCATGGAGCTTGTGGCTTATCCTGCAGCCCTTTGATATGATGACCTTAACAAACATTCAAAGTGATCATTAATTTTCCAATAAAAATGTAAGTCATAACATTGTTATTTGTTAATGGTCCTATCAGCTGAATGAAATATTGTTGAATATACTTGATAACTACAGACTCCCTATTACTAGTAATCAGGTAGTTGCAGCAAAGGAAACACCTTTGAATTATGTATCTCACTTTTTGCTCCAGAACTGCCTGTGTGTCTCTTGCATGCATATTAAATTTCTGCTGTTTTGATGGATTACAAAAGATACCAAAATATCAAACTGAGTGGGTTAAATTCAGAGAAGTCAAAGGATGCTTGGGTGGTGCAGTCAGTTAGGCATTCAGCTCTTGGTTTCAGCTCAGGTCGTGATTTGGGGTCCTGGGATCAAGCCCTGCATCATGCTCCATGCTCAGTGAAGAGTTTGCTTGAGATTCTCTCTCCCTCTCCCTTTTTCCCTCCTGCTCATGCTCTCTCTCTCTCAAATAAATAAATAAATCTTAAAAAAAAAGAAAGTCAAATAGAAAGTTTCAACATGGCAAGAATAGAGCTGTTATGCAAAACTTACTTGACTCTGAGCCAAGCAAATTACAGTACATACTGTTTTCTGACTTGTTATGATTTGTACCTTCAATCAAAAGTCAGTATTTTGGCATCAGAATATAAGAATAGTGTTCTCAGTGTGTCTTCACATAGACTGAAATGGCTTCATAAAGATGGAGTGGTCAGAAACAAATGGAAAGAAACTTGATATGAAGGGGAAAAAAGAATTCAGTTACAAGATGAGGAGCTATTGTTTGTAGAAATATGTCAGGAAAAGATGGAGAAGTCAGTCTGACTTTATTAAAAACAGTTATAAATTAGTCAATGATTTATTAACAGATCTTCAAAAATAATTCTCTGCTGATTGTGATAAGGCTTAAGCTGCTAGTGGTGATACTAATTTCTTCTTGTTGATAATTAAATTAAAACAGGAAATAATCAACCAAATATCTCAAGTAATAAACTCTCACTTATTTAGGGGCAACATGGATTAATGGTGGAAACTAAAAGAGTACCGGTTTCTCATCCTTTTGAAGGCTTGCAAAATATTACATAAGAAATTGTCACCTGTAATTTTGGATAAAGCTTTTCCCAATTTCCTTGTGAAATATATCAGAAGAGGTAACAAAGAAGGAAATCACGTGCCACAGAAAACTAAAATAATGATTAGTCTAAAAACCAGAATCTGGAAAGAATCAACAATGATAATTTTAAAAAAAAGTTCAATTGAAGAAAATCTATATAGGCACAACTTGATGGCATAAGCAGACTTTCCTTCATGAAAATTAGTTTATCTAAAAAAGTTGAACTGATGCTTTCTATTTCCCTCAAAGTCTGCTTTATGACTTAGAAACCCAGGATTTCTAGAACAAGAGAGCTGGGCTGCTGTCCACATTATGATTTCTCCATAGTAGCTGCACAAGGTTGAAAATGTCTCTATGCTCTTGCAACCAGCCATTGTCAAATAAGGTTCTCTGAAGCACTATATACAAGCTGTGGGAGTGGCTATATCCTCAACTGTACCCACAACAGTACAGAGCCCCTAACAGTCTAAATTCATAGGAAAGAACTTAACTTCTTCTAGTCAATGGATACCATAGGTCATTAGGTCATTATTCTCTGGCAGTTCTAGTTGAAAACCAATACCTCAGGTTAGGACCTGGGTATCAGTACCACCTAATGGGGTTGCTTTTGAAAACAGCCAGTCATGTATGCCTTCTTCCTATATCTCACATCATCCCAAACCATGTTTCCAAATCAATGAAGGGAATGAAAATCTTAGAAATCAGGGCCAACAAAATAGAAAAAGGATTAAGTTTCCGAAAGAATAGAACCCATGTATGACGCATGATGTGGCACCGAGATAGTAAGGACCCAGTGTCATGCATGATCCAGATTGACGTATTTGAAGAAATCAATCAGATTCATTAAATCAGAACACAGTGAAGGAAAAAGGAGACCACTTGGCCAAGACAGATTGCGGAAGTGCCAATTCGAATATGCCTGTTGTCCTGAAAGCTATTTGCAACAGCCTAATGGCATGTGTGAGTTCTGCTACTACAGAAGTCAGCTGAAGAAAATACTGTCTGTGTCTTAGACAAATAATGTGTGTGTACAGGTCTTGCTATGATTAAGGGCAAGTAAAAACAAATTTATAATTTTAAGTACAAAGACAACAACAAATCCGGGATAATTGATAGGAAAATACAAGCAATATTTTTGTAAGGTTGATTTCATGGGAAAAAACAAAACAAAACAAAAGGAAAAAAAAAAAAAAACCACAACAAAAAAACCAAACTCTGCAAAGTATAATTCAGTAAAAAAGGAAATAAAGGAACTTCATGTTATAAGAAATTTTAGAAGTAATATACTCAGGCTAAAAAGGTAAAAAAGTTAAAGTTGTTTTGTTGAGGTTTACATTAATAAATATTAAACCTGGAAAAAATCTGGGAATATATAAATGACTAAAGTTCACTTATCAAGCATAAATCAGAATATAACAATATTCTTATATACCATGTTCTTTTATGTATCGGTCTCTCATAATTTAATAATAGAATGCTTTTTAAATCTTAAAGAAATAAATAATTCCCCTTCTCTTTAGTCTGATCTGAAGCACAGAAAATGATAAGTGTTTCAAATTTATTTATGTATTCCAGCATTTGCCTGATATTCCAGCTTGAAAAACATAGAGGGGAAAAAAATGTATAGGCAAATCTTAATACCGAGTATTGACAAGCGTATGTAGGAAAATGGATACTTTGATAAAAGGCTGTTGAGAATAAATTAGGATAAGATTTCTGGAGGGAAAATTGGAGGTTTCAAAGGACATATAACACCAAAATGGTCATGGATATGTTAAAGAGCTAACTATGAAGATATTTACCAAGCATTATTTCTAAGAAAAAAACCATCAGAAGCAATAAAAATATGGGATACTTTATTAAATGAATTTTTCATCATCTAAATAGGCAAAAGCATACAGCTAATAAGTTTTACGTTGAAGGAATATTTGATGATCTAAAAATATGAAGAAGTTTCAACATATTTCATTATTTATAAAAGGAATTTTCACAATTATACATAAATACACATTTTTGTGTAAAAAATTTTAAAAAGATGCATAGGCATTGGCACTAGTAGAAAATTAGGCACCAAAATGTCAACAATTATTATATCTGAGACTTTAATAATAGGTGAGTGCTATTTTTTGTTAGTTTAAAAAAATTCCCAAAATTTTATAACAAGTATACATTATTTAATAAAAAATAACAGAATAAAAACAGAAGTGTCTCCATCTTTAAATACAGCTTCATAGGTTATTTGAGAGTATTTCATGATAAAATTCCCTCTTGATAATTATTTTCCTCTACACACTTAGGCCTTTCTCCATCCTGAGTTTTCTTTTCTTTCTTCTTCCTTTTTCTTTTCTTTTTTTCTCTTCTCTTTTCTCTTTTTTCACAATTTTATTCTTTTCAAGCAAATAGATTTTCTTATGCTATTATTAGAAATTACTTTATTGACCAACTGATTACTTAGCAGAAGTTTACTTAACATGTAAAATCGCTAGTGGACTTGGGTACTTTTCAGAAATTCAGATTCCTGGGCCCCTCTTCTGAAAATGGGGAGTCATGGCTGTAGGGTGAGAACCAGGAATCTGTATTTATACTTTGAGTTCCTGGGTACTCTAATGACTAGGCATATCTGAAGACCAATTCTCATGAAAAATAAATTTGTAGATTGATTTAATAGATGCCTTCAAATATAGGAGGTGTTATTGTAGTGAAGTACCAGCTACATTTTCATTCTTCAGTGGGAAATAAAAAGTAGAAATAGGTATATATCCCACTGTCAGAGATTTTGGTGAGACATGATGATGAATTTCTTGACAGCAAGGGTTGCCCTATGTTGGGATGAATTGACTCTGGAATTCTCAGAATCAATACTATTTGTTATGGCATAGTTAGCTATAGTCTTCTTGGTGTCAGAGGGTGACCTGAAACGAATTTTGATTTATGTTTTCAATTCTAAGTGATTCAGTAATTTGAATAATCTGCTTAACTGCACTTAATAAATATATGCGAGTTTTAAAAATATTATTTTAATACGCAAATACATTTTAAGTTCAAGGGTACATTTGTCAAAATTTTATAATGCCAAGGTCATTAATCCCAATATATCATTTTGCTAATGAAAATGGAAATGACATTAGTCTTCTCAGTAACACACGACATTATTTTGGTAAACATTTCCTAGACATACATGTTCTGTGGCACATTGTGTCAAGAAGCTAGGAATTGCCTGAGTATTGGTAGCGTAGGGGCACCTGGGTTGCTCAGTGGGTTGGGCCTCTGCCTTCGGCTCAGGTCATGATCTCAGGGTCCTGGGATCAAGCCCCGCATAGGGCTCTCTGCTCAGTGGGGAGCCTGCTTCCCCCTCTCTCTCTGCCTGACTCTCTGCCTACTGTGATCTCTCTCTTCTGTCAAATGAATAAATAAAATCTTTAAAAAAGAAAAAAGTATTGGTAGCGTAATCATGTGTTATGGTAAACTCATGTTCAGATAAGAAGCTTATTTGAAGACTTTTGGTAATATTCCATCCCCAAAAGATAAAGATTCTCTTCTACATAGCAGGGTAAAAAACAAAAACGCCCCCCAATTTTTCCTAAATACATAAATAATAAGGAAGGGAAAATACCTTTAATAGTGACAATGTCTGATCATTTTATGCTATATGGAGGGTATAGCTTTCAACCTAACAGAGATGGGTAGTATACTGTATCACTTAAGAGAAATTGTAGCTTTCTTTTAACAGGCACTTAATGATAAATTTCATAATGAAGGAAACTGACATAGGAGTAATGAATGAGGAGGATTTTGTGATTTTCCATTTGCAGAAAGTTGAAGAGATCAATGCATTTGATTGTTGCTCTTACATTAATATTATCACTTACCCCAGACTTCTTGCTTCATTAATAACACTGGTCTGACATTCTGTAGAGAGTAAAGCAATTTACTTAACTCAGCTAATGTATTTTACTTGGAAACATGGAGACAACTAAATTCTTGGTAGAGATGATATTGTCACAAAACATGGGTTCTCATACAATTAAAAGATGTTTTTAATTAATAGAACTGTCTTTTAAATAGATGAATTAGATGTCTACTTCCAATCATATATGGTCTATTTTTCACAGAACCCTACTTTTAACCCCAAATATGTCTACTTCAAGGAATATCCATTTTTCCTCTCATCAAGTCTAAAATTCTGACTAGCAGACTCATGTCTTTAAGGATTGCTTTAAAAATACATAATTAAATATCTTAAAATTTTGTCTAAAATGCCACGTCCTGTTCATCCCCTACCAGCACCCAAGACCACCCTTGAAATAGGCTTAATTTCCTGAGAATGGAAAAAAAAAATATTCTCTGTTTTTCTCCATTTGTATATGAGAGTCACTGTCAACTCTACACTTCCCTGAGATTCACAGGGAGCTGGCCGAGGAAAAGAGAGAATAAGCCATTATAGGTGGATGGTGAGTGAAAGAAATAAGACTGGGACAGGATTCAGAGCCTTTAATGGTACCTGGGCACTTTAGGCTCTAAAGCTGAAGGCAGAGGGGTCTACCAAGAGAAGACTGATCACCAGAGTCTGCCTAACAGAATCTGCCTGAGCAGTGGAAGTCTCCACTGCTTTCCCAGTTTTGCTTAGGTGTCACTGATATCTCTCCTGGCAACGACTGGAAACAACAGTAAAGCACAATTCATAAGCTATATTATTGAAAAACAGAAATTGAAAAATACAATTCATAAAAAAATAAGAACAACAACAAAAATAAACAGCACCATATTGATTCTTCCACATTATATAGCATCAAATTCAGCAAGGGCAGATGCTCCAATTCTTGTGAAATCTAATAAAATTTTTATAATATCTACTGCCATCTATTGAATATATATTTTGTACTAAGAATTATTTAATTTTTATATTAATAAAATTGTCTAAATCTTACACCAAACTTGTGAGGCAGGTTTTGTTATATCCCTCACTTAAAAAAGAAGGAAAATGCTTCCAAGATTATTTAAACAAAAGTTGTTTATGGATCACAATGCTTAAACTCATAGATCTTGGGCTCAGAACCACGTGAAACCATGATTTAATGCCTCTCTACATTGAAGCTATTTGTCATTATTTATTCAACCAAATTTATGGAGCACCTGTAAGGTACAAGGTATGGTTCATGATTCTGGATTTATGGACAGAGTGCTCCTATCACTAATACTAGCTCCTTCTATGTTCTAGTGTTCATTGTTTTTTTTTTAAGTTTTTATTTAAATTCCAGTTAGTTCATTAATATGCATATAATATCAGTTTTGGGTGTACAATTTAGTGATTCAACACTTTTATATTCCTTAATGTCCATCACTTTGGTCTGTGTTCTAAGGGATCATTTAATTCACACAACAGCTCAGTGAGGTAAATGTTTTATTATTTCAATTTCACAGTTGCAGAAAAATAAACAGAGATTGAAAACACTCACAAGATCACCAGCTATAAATAATGTAATATTTGCTCTCAAGGGAAAATGTAAATATAAATAGATAAAAACCATATCCAAACAATTACACTAAATGCCAAAGGCTAAAGGCTAACCATATCATTTGTTGCTTAGATTATATATTATATATCATTGTTTTACTTCTCGTATTAAATTTTAATCATGAGTATTCTTCATTAGAAAAAATGAATAATATCTTATTTATATGTATATTCTTCAAAGAGTATCAAGAACATAGCAGGAGTGAATAACTATTTTTAGTTAATAATAATAATGGTGATAAGAAAAATTTTTCATTGGAACCATAGGAGACTACATAAGGGGTCAGCATTTGTGATACATGATTTCAGTAAGTTTATAAACTGTCAGAAACACTTTTTATCAATTACTTTCAAGCTTATTTTCAAACTCCATTTTCAGAATCATAAATTATGATCATCCCCAAAATGGTTTTTCTTTCCTTTTCTTTGTTCTGTTTGTAGTTTGGGACACAGAAGCTGAGCATCAGGCAGGAAATCTGAGAGGTCTTATGAAGTATAAATACATTCGTAGGGATTAACGGCAATAGCAATCTTTAATTATTATGATCTCTCATGGTAGTCATCCTTTATGACTTCTCTTAAGTACATAAATATTTTACAATTTTTGACAGTCATAAAAGTTTATATTTAGATGGGTAGCAACATAATGTAATAGCAAATAATTGTTCATTTTTTTTATAATACGTGACAAAAATTTTAATACAGGGCATCTGCCACATGATAGTGTATGGTCAAATTTTTAGCCTTGCTTCAGATTTTCTTTTAAACTAATTAAGTAACAAAAGAAGGACGAGGAAAAAAAAAGGGTTTTAAGACCCTGATAAGAAATTGTGTATCATCTAATTTCTCTTACAGGTACAGTGAAAGCGCTTTATATATCTCAATACCTGAATGATTAAAAATGTAAGTTTGGATGATCCACTAAAATGGCTAATTATTTAAATGAATTTTGTACTTACAGTGAGATTCCTATTTCCGCCGTCATGTTTTCATTATTCTAGTAGAGTCATACATTCCTATTTCTTCACCCTTATAGGCAGGCTTGCATTTCTGTAAGTAGAGAACAGGAAAAAGGATTTCTAGCAGATTCAGACTAGACATGGAGTTGTAAATGCCTGTGACCAATTGTTTTAGTAAACCATTATTTCACATCTATTTAATAGCATATGAAAGTCAATTATAAGATTAGGGAATGGTGAACGATCTAGTCAGAATGAATGGATATGGAGATGGAATTGTTCAAATTGTTACATTGAGCCTCTGGAGAAGAATAACATTTGCAATTAACAGTGATTTAGGAGATGATCTAGAAAGTGGAAACATCTCAAGGTCACTCTTATACGGGAAGAGCTTGGACCATAATCCAGACGTTTCTTTTAATTGTCAAGTGAATCTTAAAAATTAACTGCTCTTTTTTTCTTCGAGAATATATATTATTGTATTGTATATCTAGTCTTTTCTTAACACTTCTGAAATAAGACATATTTCAGCAATTCTTGTTCTGAAATTAGCAATTGTACATCTTCTTAGATTTTCTATTACAAATTTATTTTATTATTTATAGTTCAATATGGTTATAAAAAAAGAGAAACAGAATTTGAGCACTCTACATTTTTTACTATATCTTAATACTTTCTTTTTCTTTTCTTTCTTTTTCTTAGTATTTTATTACACAACATAGATCGGATAAAAGGGGGTAGAGGAGGCTTTGGAAAGCTAAGTATATAAAAGGTGCAATTTCATCTTCAGATAAGAAGATTTATATAAAATGATTTAATAAAATAACATATATGCTCTCTATATGTAATCAGTTTGGAATGACATTTTCTTTAACCTTTTTTAAAGATTTATTTATTTATTTGTTTATTTGAGAGAGAGAGAGAGAGCAGAACAAGTGAGAGAGAACATGAGTGGGAAGGAGAGGAAGAGGGAGAAACAGTCTCCCCACTGAGCAGGGAGCCAGATGTGGGGCTCAATCCCAGGGTCCTGGGATCATGACCTGAGCCAATGGCAGACACTTAACCGACTGAGCCACCCAGGGGCCCCTGGAATGACATTTTCTAAAATATTTTCTGATTAAATGATTTTGTTTTCCTGGATTAATAACTATTCTAGAATATATTTCTCCTAAATGTGAGTCCATGTTTTAGTAGGAGAGAAAAAAAAAACAGAACAGAACAAAAAAACTACAAGAGTTTCAATATGGTGCTTATTTGTTATCTAGATGGCAAGTGAAAAACACTGTACTAATGGATTTAAAATAAGTTATTTGCATTTAAAAGTTGAAGTATCAATTACTCTGGAGACTTCTCACCTTTTGTATCTCCGTAGTGGTCAACACACATAGTTCTTCAAAGCTCTTGGTTGAGAAATATAAGGCAGCATGGGCAGTATGTGTGCTAGGCACTGTTGAACAACAATCATGAATTCATTGGGTAAACAACAACAAGCTTTTATCTTGTTCAAAAGTGTATGAGTCAGGAGGATTAATCAGCTAGTCTGGATTTCAAATAGCAGGTGAGTTGGCCTTGATTGGTTGCACCAGGCGTTGTTGCCTGGTTGCTGGTTGCACCAGCAGGTTAGTGTGGCCTTGTTCCCATGTTGGAGCCAGAGGGCCAATAGGGACCAAGCAGAAGCAAGCAAAATTTCTTGAGGTCAAGCCTGGGAACCAATCAGTTATTGCCTCCACACTACATCAGCCAAAGCAAGTCAAAACCAGCCAACATTCAAAAGATTAGGGGATAAAAAACCAACTTCACTTCTGAATGAGAAAAGCTGTAAGTCATGTGGCAAAGCCCATAAATCAAGGAAGGGGTGGAGAATCGGAGACATTTTTGCAATCAGACATAAGCAGCATGGATTGGTTGACTGAGATGGCCTTAAAGTTCCCCTAAGCTTGATTAAGCCTCACACAGGCTTCTTCCCGACCTCCCTCTCCTTAGAGCATTTACTTTAGAAAAAATGTAACTACAAATTCTCTCCCTGCCCCTCTGGAATGTATATAAATCTCCCAGCCTCTTGACAAGTTCACAGCCTAGGAATGTCTTTCTCAAGGATCTGGGAGCCATCCCTTTGAAATGCAATCATCAGGGAAGAAAAGGACCCTTTCTCTCAGTTCTTGTGAAAAACTAGGCACGAATTAGCAAACGTAGATGGCCTAATCACAGCGAGGAACATTTGCAGACTCAGGAAGAACCCAGTGTGCTCCACACGTGCCTTTGCTATTCATCCATCTCTGCCCCCGAGGTCCTCCAGGATTTTCCCGTTGGCTCATTTCAGAGTTAAAAACCTTGCTTTTTTGTTTCAAGGGAATTGACTTCAATCTCTCTTCTCTCCCTATTGCAGTTTTGAACAAATTCACCTGTTTAACTCTGCTCAGTGCAACTTTTCTTTGATACAAAGGGAAAATTTAAGCATCGTGCCTCTGAGTAGTTCACCATAATCAGGTTTACCTTCATGACCAGGATAAAGGTAAATTGAATTAGGTTTTTTGCAAGGGCAAGCCTGGTCTGGTCCTGTTCTCTATGATCTCTATATAGCTGTAAAAATAAACTGTCAGAAATAGACATAATTTTAACAATTAATGATGCTTTAAAATTAATCAAATAAGTTAATTTAAAATAAGGGGCAATGTGCTAGTTAGCAATTAAATAAACTTTCAAGAATGTTGAATATCTAGTGATTGCATGTTACTATGCCTACTTTCTCAGTAGGGAGACAGCTTTTGTTTCAATCTAAATCACACTGGAGGTAAATCTCCAGAAGCATCAATCTGACATTGTCCTCAGCTCACTATTAACAGAGGGGGCTCTGTGAAAAGAAGGAATGAAATTTTACCAGAGGAAATATTTAAAACACTGAACATGAGCGATGTTGCTGCGAAGAGGGCAGTGGATCATTATACTTTGTTGCATATAATCTCCCTTACTTTGGTCATTAGAGATGTTTCAGAATTTAATATTTTCATTTCTGAATTTGTCATTCTATCTCTTGCAAAAATTTAAGAATCAGTTTATAAAATGTTAATGACTACAGTTAAAAATAGCTATTTTATATGAGTTTTTTAAGCAAAATAATAAAAGTTATTAATAACTCTTTCAAATCAATACTATGGAGTAAAACTACGGCGACCCAAGTGTAGAAAAGATTGATTTGAAATATATGAAGAAAAGACATAAGAGGTAGAATTGGACAATGTAAATGAAGACGTGTTTGAAAGAAGAGTGGAAGCAGAATAGTTTGAAATTAAGATTTTAGCAAATGTAGATTTTGTAATAAAGCATTGATTTTTTCCTAAAAATAATTGTAAAATTGATAAAGTTTGTGGATGATACTATTTTCAGAAAGTTTTACTTGCTTTTTGGTTACCACAGTGTAACCAAAAAGTTACACTGTGGTAACCAAAAAGTCTTAATCTCAGTCCTATTGTCATTTGGTTCCAGACAATTCTGTGTGTGTGTGTGTGTGTGTGTGTGTGTGAAGGGGGAAAGGAGGACAATGTTCTGTGTATAATGGGATATTAATCACTGTCTCTGTCCTCTACTCATTAGATGTTAGAAGTATCTCTATAGTTGTGACAACCAATAATGTCACCATACATTTTCTTTTTTTCCTTTTTCTTCTCTAGTTTCAGATGTAGAATTCAGTAATTCATCAGCTGGGTCACTGGGGTGGATCACCTGGTTAAGCAGCTGCCTTTAGCTCAGGTCATGATTCCAGGGTCCTGGAATCAAGCCCCCATCGGGCTCCCTACTCAGTGGGGAGCCTACCTCTCCCTCTCCTCCCCACTCACGTTCTCTCTGCCTCTCTCTCTCTGTCAAATAAAAAAAATAAAATCTTTAAAAAATAATAATTCGTTAGCTGCTTATAACACCCAGTGCTTGTCACATCATGTGCCCTCCTAAATGCCCATCACCCAATTACCCCATCCTCCCCACTCACCACCCCTCCAGCAACTCTCTGTTTGTCTCCTACAGTTAAGAGTCTCTCATGGTTTTTCTTCTTCTCCGATGACTTTCCATTCAGTTTTCCATCCCTTCCCCTATGATCCTCTGTTCTTGTTTCTTATATTCCACATATGAGTGAAAGCATATGATAATTGTGTTTCTCTGATTGACTTATTTTACTCAGCATAATATCCTCCAGTTCCATCCATGTTGATGTAAATGGTAAGTATTCATTCTTTCTGATGGCTGAGTAATATTCCATTGTGTGTGTGTGTGTGTGTATGTGTATACAGCACATATTCTTTATCCATTCATCTGTCGATGGACATTTTGGCTCTTTCCACAGTTTGGGTATTATGGACATTACTGCAATGAACATTGGGGTGCAGATGCCCCTCAAGAAATGGGCAGAAAACGTGAACAGATATTTCTCCAAAGAAGACATACAAATGGCCAACAGACACACAAAAAATGTTAGACATCACTTGGCATCAGGGAAATACAAATCAAAATCACAATGAAATACCACCTCACACCAGTCAGAATGGCTAAAATTAACAAGTCAGGAAACAACAAATTTTGGTGAGGATGTGGACAAATGGGAACCCTCTTACGCTGTTGATGGGAATGCAGGCTGGTACAGCCACTCTGGAAAACAGTATGAAGTTTTCAAGAAGTTAAAAATAGAGCTACCCTATGACCCAGCAACTGCATTACTAGGTATTTACCCCAAAGATACAAATGTATTGATCCATACATTTTCAAAAGTCTTCTGGGAGGCAAAATTGCCTCAGTTGAGAGCCACAAAATTAGATAGTAGACATGAAATGAACATTATGTAAATAAATTTTTAAAAAATGCATGTATACATTAAAATAAGAGACGATATCTAACATTTACTCAATATCCGCTGTGTGGCAGGTACTACACAGAGCAATTTTTAAATGTCATTCAGTAATAACACTATAAATACTAATCACCCTAACAGAGAAATAGATGTTCAAGAATTCACCTTAGATTACACAGCTAGTATATCTAGAAGCTGAAATTAAAAGAGTTAGTTATGATTCGCCCCATAGTCTTCCCATTTCACCAAACTGCCTTTATTTGCTGATTGAATATGATCAATTTTGACCTCATTTTCAAAGAACATGTAGAATTTCTACTGTAGAAAAAAATAATTTTGTGCTAGGACTTGGGTTGCTGAAAAGTATAAACCTCTTAGAATTCCTTTCTTTGGATTTGGCCTCTTGCTTTCTATTTTTACAATCATCTTTCTTTATTTTTGTCTTAGAATATTATATTCAGGTATCTTAATTATTTATGTACATGACTTTATCCATTAGATCGCAAGCTACATGAAGGTAGAGCATTTTTTTTTAAAAGATTTTATTTATTTGAGAGAGAAACAATGCATAAGAGGGGGGAGGGCCAGAAGGAAAGAGGGAGAGAATCTCAAGGAGATTCTGTGCTGAGCACAGAGCCCCACATGGGGCTAAATCTCACCAACCTGAGATCATAACTTGAGCTGAAACCAAGAGTTGGATGCTTACCCAACTCAGCCATCCAGGTGCCCTAAAGTTTGAATGTTTTAATTTTCATCATTGCATTTTCCATTTGCTTTATACAGAGCTGTTCATATGATGGCCACAAGCCGCATGTTACCACTGAATTACTGAATCCTTAAACTGTGACCTGTCTTAATTGAGAGGTGTTCTCAATAGAAAATAAACTCCTAATTTTATATTATATATATATGTGTTATATATATATAACAGGATATATATAAATAAACAGGACATATATAAATATATAATATAAAATTATTAATATGATTAATACATTGCATAATTAATATAATTATTATATTATTAATATAATTATTTTATTAATATTATTATATTATTGATATAATTATTTTATTACTATAATTAATATAATTATTTATTTTGATTTCAGGTTGAAATGGTAATATTTGGGATATATGATTTTAAATAAAACATATTATTAAAATTATTTTCACTTATTTCATTTTAATTTATGCATTCCAAAACATTTTAATGTACATGTATGCCTTGCATTATATTTCCATTGGATAGTGTTGGTCTAGTATTAAGTAACTGTTAAATAACTATTGGATTGACTGTCAAGCATATGAAAAATATTAATTTTGACTTCTAATTTTATTTATAGAATTTTTTTGTCATAACCTTAAAAAATTTTAATAACTCCACGTCTGCATATAGGTATAAATAAGTGTATCTGTATTTTAAATGAATGTGTACACAGTTAATTCCATCAATTGGGTAATTTATGATCACATTATGACCCTGCAATAGCTTCTTGTAATGACTTTCTGCTACATTTAGTAGTTCATTTACCAAATAAATAATAATGTTCTTATTTTGTGCTTACATGGTAGACAAACGTAATTTCTAACAATTTATTACTAGAATCAGCTTTAAATATATTTGAAGTTTATCTCAAGTATGAAGTCATTTCAGAAATCACCAGAATTGTACCTCTACCTGTCGTCACCACTCTTCAATCTGCAGGTTGATATTACAACTTCTGTAATGTAATATGCCTTTAAGACATTAATTCCCATTAAAATACAAAATACTCAGGCCACAGTTAAGTTTTCATGAACAATTAAAGTGCATGAATTTCAAATCAGAGAATGAAGGGGATTTGTTGGAAAAGGGAGGCAGAGTAGACAGTCAAAGAAGTTTGAATGCAAGGGCTTAAAAAAAACCTGGAAAATCGATGACACCAGAATAGAAGATGGCTTGCTGAAACAATGCTGGTGATTGTTGACCTCTTTGTGATCTCATATGTAAACCTTACCTACCATGTTGGACATCACAGATATAAACCTTTTCTGTCATCTCAGAAGTTCTACTGGACTGTGCTGTCTAGACACTTCGATGTGATATCAAGTTTGTTGCTCATGATTAATCAGAATAATGGCCTCCAAAGATGTCTAAATCCTGGTGCCCAGAACCTACAAATACGTTATGTTACATGGCAAAGAGGCATTAAAACTGCAGATGGAAAAAAAAAAAATCAGACAAGTCTAAAATAAGATTATCCTGGATTACCTGAGTTTCCCGGTGGAATCACAAGGATCTTTACAAGAGGAAGAGAAAGAAAGGACAGAAGAGCAGAGTGACAGCATGTGATAACGACCTCATTTATCATTGGTGGCTTTGAAGATGGAGGAAGGAAGACATGAGCCAAGGAATGTAGATCGCTTCTGGAAACTGGAAAAGGCAAGAAGAATTCCTGCCTAGTGTCCCCGGAAAAGAATGCAAGCCTCTGACTCCTTGGTTTTAGTCTAGCGAGACCTTTGTTGGAGTTCTAACGGAACTGTAAGATAGTGTATTTTTGTGTGTAAAGCCACTAGTTTGTTATGGCAGCAATAGAAAATTAATACAGATATAGTTTTCTGAAGTAATTTCATTCACTGTTCACCCAAATAGAGAGCATCTATTTCATTTATTTTGAATTAGGAATGAAAGAGGAAGGGTAGGGATGGTGCCATTAATTGTTTCTGTTTATCCTTAAATAAGACATATGGAAATTATCTCATCTTTTTATTTGTGATGCATTTTACTCATTCGAATTCTGAAGCCTGGTAAAACTTTGATTAATGAAACACAATTAAGGGGATCTCCAGTTAATTGAAAAAAATGTTTTTTCTTTATTCAACTTAAAGGGGAAAATTATAAGTGTAAGGAAACTTACATAAGAAATTTATGCCAAAAAAGCAAATAAACAGTCCATTTTAAAAAAAATGACAAATGCTGACTTTTCGGATTTCTTCAAAAGTAAAAGAAGTTTTGTAAAACTTCTAAGATTCTTCTTAAAAATATTCTTCTAAAAAAGTAGATAAAGTGTTGTTTTTAAAAATTCTGATTTCATCTACTAGTCTGTCAAACTTTATAAATCAAATGTCTATTAATTCCACTTCTTTCATTTGATAGCCACAACTATCATTTTCTCATGATTGTTGGAAATGTATGAATCTCTATGATCCTGTGTGTTATTTAAAGCCCCTCTGCTATGAAATGTCCTTTGAAATTTCCAGAGGCACCATCATAACTTCTGTATAGTCAAGTTCATATTTTCAATGAGATAGAGCCTCATATTTCTGAATATGCAATTTTTCTAATTAAGATCTATACAAAAATTATTTGCTTTCCTTGCTCGGGGGATTTATTTTCTTTTCCTTCACCTTAAATGCAGAAAAGAGTAGTAAAGGGGGATTATGTTTGAATTGATTTTTGGTTTTAAAGATAACACTCACATGTGCACACACACATACAATGTTTTAAATTGTAATTGTCCAAGTCAAAATTTTAGGGGAAAAAACTGTGTTTTAAAAACTTCATTAGGGACGCCTGGGTGGCTCAGCTGGTTAAGCAGCTCCCTTCGGCTCAGGTCATGATCCCAGGGTCCTGGGATCGAGTCCCACATCGGGCTCCTTGCTCCGCAGGGAGCCTGCTTCTCCCTTTGCCTCTGCCTGCCACTCTACCTGCTTGTGCTCTCTCTCTGACAAATAAATAAAGAAAATGTTTAAAAAAATAAAAATAAAATAAAATAAAATAAATAAAAAAATAAAAACTTCATTAGTATTAATTCATTAAATTTAAAGTTCATTTTTTTAAAAAAATTGATTAACAAAAAATAATAAAATCAAGTAATGATATTTTACTCTATTATCATCACATTTCCACATCACTCTGTAATCTATAGACCTGGCTGATGAGCATTTCGGACTACCCCCTGGAGCCGCCTAGAAATACTTCACCGATTTTGAATTTATTATTCTTGGTAGAAACTCTTTAGTTCACGATACTTATGTATTAGAGTCCATTTAGGTAAAGACAAACTTTACCAGGCTTTTCAAATAGAGGAGAATTAGTACCAATAATTAATTACATAAGAATTCACCACTGAAATTAGTAAATGAATTTGATGAATATTTTATTCTATTTTCAGAAAAAACAATTGGTTTCTATAGTAGACAGTTGTTTGGGATTCATCTGCTGATTGCACTATCATTTCCTTCTGTAGTAATTTTGTTTTTGCCGTCATCACAACTCAGTCCATGTATTATTGTAAATTGGGTTCATTCACCACTCTTAGGGGTAGCACAAAATCCGGGTGTCAACCAATTTATGCTTTACATTTATTTAGCCAGCTAATTGGTTCAAGGATTGGCAGATGATCCAATCAGAGCCAATGATGCACCCTTAAATTCTGAATTGGTGTACTCTTTAAAGGATTTTCCCTTTTTAACACTACAGATCCAAGATCGTTTAGAGACTGAGGCATTGTGTGCCATACTTCATGCCATATGATGCTGGAGTTTGAGTCCACCAAGCAAGTAGAGAGCTCAAATGTTGAGATAGGAAAGTCCAGTCTTAGATGATGCTCATCCTATGCCTTGAATTTTCAGATTACTTTAGTCTTTTACTCTTTGAATATAAGCCAGTTCAAAGTTGAGTTATCAGTTATTTCTGACTAAAAATCCCTAACCAATTAAGTAGAATATATGCTTCATATGGGATGCTGGTTTTATATATTTACTCACTGATATGTCCCATATACTGAGACAGTTTCTGATACACAATAGAAGCCTAATTGCTATTTTTGGAATTAATGAACTTTTAGAAAGTGGATCTTATGCAAGAGAAGTTTGATTTTGTAAACTTTAAAAATCACGATTAGTTAAACACTGTCATCTAGGTTTATTAATTTTCAGTCATTTCTAAATGCACTTTCTAAAGGAAAATAAAATATCTCCTGCTTGACTTAATGGATTTTTATCTTTCTTTTTCTAGCCTTTACTGAGCCTGTTTCAATATGAACAGCATGATTTGAATAATAATTTAAATAAAAATACTTTACTTTGACAACTGATTAAAATTATTTATACTATGACATTGTTCAGTACATTGTACACTAATTAATTGCATTTTTGCCTCATTATTGTAAAGAACCTTTAATATCTTCTCAAATATCTGTGGGGTACCTTTAGAATTCACATCTTTTGATTATTAATAGCTATACTTATTATACTTAATACCATAGTCTTTCATCCATTGACAGTCCAACAATGACTTTTCCACTTTATTTCTTCATACTATTGTTATTGATGATACAAAAATGGCTTTATCAAGCATACGGGAAGCATAATATACATTTTCATCCTATTCTCTTTCTCTTCACTTTCAAGCATTAAGATCTCTTGAAGTAATAGGGAAATTATTATTCTTTCTTATTTTTTAATTGCACTGTAACTAGTATATATAAGTTCTACATGGTCTCTGATTACATTCTATATATCTTGTGATTCTATTTACTATTTAATCATAAAGATTCCTTCCATCAATATTTTATTTGTATTTACACTATTCTGTTATAGTTGTATGTTTCAAAATATTTACAGTATTCTGTTGTATGTTTCAAATATGCAGAATTTTCATATTCGTAACCTTTTTACTTTTTATATTCACATCACCCCTATGAATTACAGAATGTTGGTTTATATCAGAGATTTGATTTGGGTGCTTTTTAAGGTCAATTCTTTACGGTATGATTTTCCTTCTCTCTCTCTCTCCCTATTTTATTTTGAGATAATTTTGGACTTACAGATGAGTTGCTAAAAATAGTTCAGGTAGTTTCAATATACCCTTTAGCCAGTTTGTTCTTATGTTAATATCTGACAAAACCATGAAAAAATGATCAAGAGTGAGAAATTAACCTTGGTGTAAAACTGTAATAACTACAGAGTTTATTCAGATTTCACCAGTTTTTCCACTAATGGACATTTTTTTCTCCTATTGCTGGACCCCACTGTACATTTAGTTGTCCTGTCTTCTCGATCTCCTCCTGTCCACAATAATTCCCTAACCTTTGTTTGTCTTTTATGACCTTAATGCTTTTGAAAACATGGGTCAATTATTTTGTAAAATATCCATAAAGTTAGGTTTGTCTGCTGTTTTCCCATGACTACACTGGGTGAAGAGTTGCAGAATATACCATCCCAAAATATGCCACACTGGTAAACATTCCTGGTGTCACTCTGCTATCACTTATTCTATGAAACCCTGACCTTGCCTTCAGTTTAGATAGTATCAGTGAGAGGGTGAAAAATAAGGCAACTTAATAAATAATTACTGTGAGGCTACTACAAGGTCAACACTATAATTAGGTACAGATTTATTTTTTTCAAAGGGAGAACTCTGAAAGAAGCTAAAATTTCTTTTTTTTTAATATGTCTCCAAATGCCACAGTTAATACACATTAAATGGAAAAGAGTTCTTAAGTAATAGGAGTTACCATCCGTCAGGCAAAGGATTAAATAAAATGTAATACATTCAGAATTATACTTTTAAGAAAAAAAATTTTTTTGAGTGGTACTGATCACCTAAAATAATCCATTCTAGGGACACCTGGGTGGCTCAATGGGCTAAAGCCTCTGCCTTCGGCTCGGGTCTTGATCTCAGGGTCCTGGGATTGAGCCCCGCATCCTGCTCTCTGCTCAGCAGGGAGCCTGCTTCCTCCTCTTTCTCTGCCTGCCTCTCTGCCTGCTTGTGATCTCTCGCTCTGTCAAATAAATAAATAAAGTCTTCAAAAATAAAATAAAATAAAATAAAATAAAATAAAATAAAATAAACCATTCTAAACATGAGAATACTTCACAGGTTAGATAAGACACATGCTACCCACATATATTTGCAATTACTCAAATATAGAGGGGATCCTTTAATTTAGGGCCATGTAAATATTAGAAAGAATTTGTTGCAAATTATTTTGCACCCATTCTGGGGTGGGAGTTAAAATGTGTAAGTATATAGCTGATTTAGGCATACACATAGACAGCATATATTATGGTCATGATGCATTTAAGATAGAAACCTCCAGTTCTTCACCAAACTTCTGGTGACAACTTCTAAAAAGAATATTTGAAAGAATGATCTGATCTGACATACGCCAAGCTCCTGGTGTCCTGGTATTTTAATTCTGATGCTTTTCTAAGAGTATGGTTCTCCAACTTCCTCTATTCCCACTATGCCCCCCAATTAACTAATATCCTCAATTTCTCCTACTCCATTCGGGGACGGGATAACATTTTATTAATAAGGTTAATTATTTTCAGAGACTCGTTGGTATCTGCAACTGAAAATGCTCCAATTTGACACGAGAAACACACTTTTCAAAGCTTTGCAAAATGAGGGCTATGGACTTGACTTTGTAACCCGAAGTCTGTGTTTATCACCCTGCAGGATTTGTAACCTGGGCATCCTTTGTCTACCCACTGGGATCCTCTGCCATCTTCTCAGCGAGAAAATTTCACAGTGGGGGTTGAATTCTATCCCCACTTCCTATTTTTCGATGTTGGTAATCTCTCTCTGCTGTGTTCCCTGGTACAAATCATTCCCTAGAGTGGATGCATTAAATAAGTCCTTTGTAAGCTGGAATACTGAGCACTAACCATGTAGCCCTCCTGACTCTAGCGAGGTCCATTCATACATGCCATTTACATACCGCTTATAATATTTTCAGTGGACCAATATTATTCTATTTGAAAACTTTCATTTTACATACTTAACATGTTTTTTCTCTGATAGAATTTAGGCATAATTGGATCTCTACTGCTTAGAGCAGCTCAGTTCAATTAAAGTCCCTGCTGTCTGTGCCATGACTCATGCTGAGTAACATCAATGTCGTTCTGCAGAAGCAGCCCAGGGATCATTCTGTTCCTGCACCCCAGACCCACACTGGGTGTTTATTTAATACACACTTACACACACACACACACACACACACACACACACCCTGCATGTAATAGATGAGAAAACAGATCAGAAAATTAATTTGGCCAGCTATGAGTGGGCAGAATCAAGACTAGAATCCAAGCGTGCCAAATACCAGAGTGTTTTTGTTTTCTTGCTGTTTGTTTGTTTGTTTGAGTTAGACCTGAGTGCCTCAAGTAACCAGCTCAGGAAAGGTTTAAGATCAGTGCTCCGTTAAAGTGATAAGAGTAAAATCCAGCCTTCAAGGGCAGTGAGGGTGATCTGAGAACACTTGATAAATTTTCGTGGAGAGCTAGAATGACTGGGCCTTCAACCACAGCATTCCGTGAGCTAGAAATGGGTGGGGTGACAAGCATGCAGAAGTTTAACCAGAGAGAAAAACAGTCCAAGGCACGATGTCAGGAATACAAAGTGGGTTCATAGGGGGTAAACTTAAAATATAACATATAACCTATTTGGGGTGATGGACAAGGCTTAACATGCTGCTTGGAAATTAGTCTGCATGAACAATGCTTAGTACACTCTAATTGAGAAGTCAATCCCATGTCTGCCTGCTTTGAAAAAGGCTATTTAAAAAAATCATTTACATGCTTCTATTACTTTCAAATATGAAGCACAGTGTATTGTATATATTATGTACATTAGTATTACTTTCCAAAAGCAGCTTTCAAGTTATTTACATAGGAGCAAAAAACTGAGACATTATATTCTATTACATTTGGTATATATGTTATTAAATTATACATTATTATAGTATATCATATTATATATACTGTTATTTCAGCTTTCTGATTTGTCTAGATGATTCTAAACCACTATATTAACACAGGGATATTTAACCTGAGCACCACCCATACCATATGTAAGGCTTTAGTCATTGTGCATATATCATATCTGGACTTAATTTCTTTATCTTCGTAAAATGAAACTAATTATATGTCACAGGATTTGGAGGATATTAAGATATCATATATATGAGGGACACAACTTCTGCCACATGTTCAACCATGGCTAGTGCCCTTCCCTCTGGGATGGTGTGCAGAACGTAATGGTGTAAACAAAAGGTATGGGTATTCAGACAACAAAAGTTTAACATAGGCTGGAATATTGGGTAAGACTTATGGAATGATATGAAATTTTATGACTTTTTTCTTACTTTGTAAAACCTACAAGATTCTCACTGGCAAAAGTAAAGAACAAGTGTGTACGTGTGGGCGTGTGTGTAAGACTGTGTCTACGTGTATGTGTGGTAGGCTGTTGACATATCAGCACGATATGGCAGAAGAAAGAGATCATTACTTGCCCAAAAGACGATCCAGATAGTGCCAGGTATTTATGGAGATGTACCGTATACAGTGTACTACATGACAAAGTTAAAAAGTGATTGAAGGTGGCTTCTGGATATATACATCCTACCCTCTACCATTACCTACTTCAAGGACAGTCCTCACACAGAAGTTTTTGCTCTGAAGGTTTTGTCTGTTGTCTCAGTATGGGAAGCCCTCCTCCTCAGCTTGCCCACTGGGCTGGGAGGATTTGTTTTCACCCATTCCAGTCGCTACTCCTTCTGCCGGCTTTTATGGTTGGACACTTTCACACCTCATTAAATAGTATGGATGTCAGTGAGCACAAGACCGAACCCACAATTCCTGAGCATTCATGACAGATATCGTTCTGTGGACCCCCACATCAGACTGACAGTTTGCTTCAATAACAGAATAGCTAAATGTGGCAGGTGGCTTCCAAAAAAAAAAAAAAAAAGAGAAAGAAAGAAAGAAAGAAAAGAAAAGGAAAGAAAGTTTAAGATTTTCAGCCAGATGTGCTCAGTTTTTGAATTAGATAAATTTTACTTCTTCGGTCTTTCTCTGAATATTAGAAATGTCACCACCTTTGAAAAGGTCACACTGACTTTAAATTAGTCAGGAATGAACAAAATATAATTACTCTAGGGTATCTTTTTAAAACTGCATTTACCTCCTAAAATTTTAAAAACACTTGTAAGCAGTAATCTAATTTGATATGATGTGTGCTTTTCTATATTTTGATGCTTATATAGTGAAAAAGGAAATCAATTAAAGAGTTCAAAATTTTCAGTGTATTTGACCTGTATGTATCTTTAACTTCTTAAAGTGGTTGTACAATAATATTATCATAGAATACTTAATTCTATAAGCCAATAGTATAATAGAAATACAATTGTAAATCTTTTCTTTAAGTTAGCAAAACTATCAATCACAATATAACTAAAAAATATCCCTTTTATTAATACATTTGCTAATAGATTTTCCTCATTTCCTGGCTTTAGCCCCCAGTCTATTGTTACATTTATTGATGCAACATTCACTGTAGTGTTCTGCATCCTTTTTCTTTGAATGCCTTGGTTTCTGTTCATTAAAAAAAACATATTGTGGTTCTGGAGATAAAAGGTGTTACTTCTATGAATCAGGGCTTTGTATCCATCATATATACTTTCTTTTTCTTTATATATTAGGATGATTTCATGCAAAATTCAAGGCTTGGAATTCTCCTCACATGTATTTTTCTTCATATACCTTCATGTTGACATTAGGAAACTAGCTATTTTGACGTAAAAATTGCAATTGCTTTTCTTCCCAATGTCTTAAAGTAGAAAAATTTTTAGGGGAAGTCACATCTGATTAAAGTATAAACTAACCTTGCTCACAATGAACTGTGCTCCCCTGAATTCACTTTTTATTCCGTATAAACAATCATGTTCTCATCCTATTGTCTCTGGTAAAAGTGAAGAACTCCATTATCTTTTCTAATCATACTAGAATTTTTGAAATATGGATTTGACACAATTTCACTGATAAGGTTCTTCCTAATTCTGATGGGTAGGAAATATTAAAAACAGTTTAGCCTATTGTTTTATGCATGCATTTTCTGCTATCTCAGGAAAAGAGCTTGTGTAATAGAGAGAGGAAAAAGAAGATGCTTTCATTTCCCCCAAGTCCTACTGTTTCTCATTAGGGCTCCTCTCCATGGTCAGGTGATGGAAAAAGTCTGTCTCAGTGCTGTGCACTCCATCCATAAGAATGAAAGACCACTGCCTGTCTGCTTCATTTGACTTTGGACACCAGAATCTCAAACCAAATAGTCAATAGTGTCCCCTTAGTCTAGTTACCTATAAAGAATTATACCTGCAAGGCTTCCATGAATTTGGCCAAATGATTAAGCCCACAAAATCTTATGAACACTGTAAAAAATGTATAATATCTAATTATATATGAAGAACCATCAGTGGTATGTAGTGTGGGTCATGATAAATCTCTAGTTCCTTATTTCTAGGGAACGCCTTTAATCACTAAGCAAATGATCTTGGAGAGAGTCACATTCAACTCTTGGTCAGGTCACCTGGGATACAGTTGAATATCAATGGCTTCTCTGAGGGCCTACATTACTAGGTGTGGGCGTAGCTCATGCTCTCGCTCAAAAGCAGAGTCTTCACTTTTACCTGTGAAGTGGAACACTCGTGCTCATGGTCTCTAGGCTGAGCATGCTGGACTTGTGTTCTGTTTGAGGATGTCAGCTGTTTTTCTATTTGGTTGGATGTAGTGCTTTCTTTCTATCTGCATTCTATCTGTATGGGAAGAAAATTAATGAGAACTGAAAATGGATGCCTCATTCATGTAGGGTCACTTAGTGGGAAACACCAGTAACCATCCCTTTAGAAAGTATGAGCAAGGGGAAGTTCAGGGCTGTTTTTCATTCTCCTAGATAAGCTACCATATGCCCTGTATCTAATAAACTTTTATCACATATTAGTTATATGATGAAAAAGTAGAACAATGGAAAATCAGGAAAATGCCAAAATGAAAATGCTAAAAACATAATAATTCCAACTCTGAAAGGTAACTTATGTGCATTTTTGTATGTCACTGGGCAGATTTTCCTTTTATAGAATAATTTAAAAAGTGAATAGCATGTCATTGAAATAATCTTCTATTGTTGTAGGCAAGCTGTTCTTAATATTTCTAAAACTATAATGAATCATTTCCTAGCTATATCTTTGTGCACAAGTCTAAATGTATCTCTAGAATTCTTTTAAAACACCAGATCAATTGTTCCTAGTTTGTGCATTTAAAAAAAAAAAAGTTTGGGGTACATAGGCCAAAAAGGTTGATGTAATCTTGATGATGATTCTTTAAAATATTATTTTAATATAATTATAGTTTCACAGAAAGTTTCAAAAATAGTACTGAATTAAGTCTTTCAACCAGAGTCCCCCAGTGCTGACATTATGTGTAATTACAATACACTACCAAAACCAGGGAGTTGATATTGGTACAATGATGTATGTAGTTCAGGGCCATTTCATCACACGTGTACATTTGTGTAACTGGCTCTGCGATCAAGATACAGAACTATTGTATCACCACAAAGAACTCCTCTTCATAGTTATATCAATTGTATTCTTGCCCTACCAGCCCTAAGCCCTGGCAGTGACTTTTCAGGAATAATATTAATAACAAATTGAAAATTCAACAATATTTTTTGAGGGGATTATCATTCATTCTAAAAACCCATGAAGGACCAATGAACTTAAATATCTGGCTTTAACTAATTTTAGATTTGTTTGAGTTTATGCTTATTTAAGTTTTAAAGCCTTTTCACAATGATGTATGTAATTCTTATAAACATGGGAGGAATAAAAAGGATAGAGAAAGAATAAAGAATTGTTTTCCCTGTTTATAGAGATTGCATTTTTTAGTTGCCCTCAGGGAGTTCATCAAAGCTGATTCCATTCCAACATATTTCACCTTCCAAGTGCTATCAACTGACATCTGCTTTCTCTCTCACCTTCTCCTCTTACTTGTGACAGCATTTGTACAAGTGAAAATAAAATCATGTTTTAGGTTAATAAGCTGGAGGGTTGGTTGGAAGTTTGTTTGTTTTTGTAACTGCACAGACTCAGATTTTCTTTGCAGTACATTTTAGAACAAATCACTTTTCCCTGAATACCTGAATCTTTCTTCCAAAACAATCTCATTCTTTAGATCAGAAGGATCCTGGAATCAACACCTCCGTGTTCCAGTCCCAGCTTGGTTGTACAAGATCACCATCACCTCCTGCACATCAAAGTCTGAAGCTACAAGGATGAAAAGTAAAGAGGTGATTACGAGGTGTAATTTGAAGTGTCTTTGGGGCACCTGGGTGGCTCAGTTGGTTAAGCATCTGACGCTTGGTTTCAGCTCAGGTCACGATCTCCTGAGATTGTCCTGAGATCCAGTCCTGTCTCTGGCTCAGCACTCAGAAGAATCTGCTTGAGATTCTCTCCCCCTACCCCTCTTCCCACTCAAGCTCTTTCTCTTTTTCTCCCTTTCTCTTTCTCAAGTAAATAAATAAATCTTTTAAAAAAATAAAATGCATTTATTAGTGCACCCTTCTGTTTTGGGCACTTGGGTTAAATAACAAAGAGGGCTATTTTCAAAACTGTACTGTTAAATATTCATGTGTGGCTTCAAAAGTGAAGTATATGAAGAGATAGCCTTCGTTCTGGGAACAAGCTAATTAGTCTGCACTGCCCAGTCTTTTTGGCAGCTAATGTGTTTTCCCTGTGGAATCAGCATGGTTCTGTGAAGTTTGGTAATGAGAGAGGGTTCGGGTATCTCTCAGTGGGAAGAACTTTGATTAGGGGCTAGGTAGAATACTATTTAATCATATCATGTTCGTTTTGGATTATTTATACATTATCCTTTAAAGTATAATTTTATACATAATATTATTCATTATAGTTGTGATTAATATTTATACTGTAGTGCCATAAATATAGTAGCACAGAATCACTTAAAATATTAATCTATTGTCCCTTTGGAAAACTCAGAAGGGTGTCCTCAACTGATAAGATACTGCAAAGAGTGATGTTTTAGTAAAAAAGAAGCTGATATGCTGGTAGGCAGAATCTCCTAGGCATCAAGAATCATTTCTTACTGGCATAAATGTAAAAAGAGAAGTGAGAACACAAAACCACTAGTGACTGGGCACTGCTGACCAGGTGTGGTTAGACCATGATGCCATAGTATTTTCATACACTAGTAGCACTTACTTATTAATAAAACAATGTGCTTATCTACTGTTTATACTGTTAGTGAATATATCTCAGATACCCTGGAACTTTAAAAAATTCTCCTTTTCCTATTTGACCTGGTTTAAAGGGTTTAAAGGCAAGTATAGATGTTTATTCACTTTTCAAAAAATATTTATTTAAGTTTTTTGTGGGGGGGCAGAAAGGGGACTGTCACTGCACTCAATTCAGGGGTTCAATAGTGATGAAAACCAGATCGGATGAAGACCAGATCTCTGCCCTCATGGGACTTTCGGGATATAATAAAGTGTCTATATTTCTGCCTGAATTTTAACAGAATTCTAACTAGAGTCTTTGTTTTCTTGTTGGCACTTTATGTTCAGGGATATCCATATAACAGTGTGATCAAGTGCAGGATTAGGAAGGATTTCTTTTTGGACTCTATTCTTTTGTTGCCACAGGATTTAGAGATCAATTATGCCAATTTTGTTTGCTGTTTTATTTACCAGATTCAGGTCCAAGCTATATTATATGAAGAGAGTTATTCTGAGGACCAATATATTAGTTATGGTATTATTAAAATGCAGTCTCTTACTTTGGATACATTCTTTCACACAAATATTTAGAGACACACATATGCACACACACACGCAACAAGATAAACCAACAAACAAAAGGAACAACTTAAACAGCAAAGTATGTTATTATTATTTCTCCTTGAATAGAAAAAGAAAATTCAAAAATGAGTTTCAGGGATTGATTGATTGATAACCAGTACTAAAGCCACTTAACATTACATATATTTTCATCATCTGCTAGGCTAGCTTGTGGGTAACCCTGCTGTGCAGGTAGCAAATACATTTAGCATAGAGCTTCAAAAAGCTTTCCAAGGTAAGTTAGATGAGAACATGAGCAATAACGTAGGTGGGAAATTTGGCGAAGAAAATGCAATTTTTCTTGAACTAAAGGTCACAATTCTCTATGGAGTGACCACTTCCTCATTATCCCTTCACACTGCTCCTCATCTCACCAACTCACCAGAAACATTCATCTTCCCTTAATCAATAAAAAACATTATTGACGAAAAACAGATACCTCTGTTTTTTTTAAAGCTGGACAAATTTACTCACTATGAGAAATACTCAGTAATTATTCCTCTAATGATGATTAATTTATTTGTAAGGTATTTGATTCCCCTCATTTTCTCATTTTAAGATGGAAAACATGGACATGAGTGGACACTTTCTGAGTAAAATAAATTTATTAGATATTACATTCAGATTGCAGTCTGCAGATCATATTTCATTTAAAATTTCATTATTTTTTTTTTACAGCTAACTAAGGTTTTGGACATGAAAAAATGTTTTTGCTGATGAGCTTAAGTTATATATCACATACCTATGAACCCCACATTAGAAAGAACAGGGAATTAAATCAACTTCATTACAAGCCTTTGTGGTCTCCTGTCCAAACATTTTAGATAAGGTGATCCCAGGTTAACAGGAGCAGAGGTCTTACAGATTTTTAAAAGAAAATTAAAATGACAACAGGTGCAGGAATGTGCATTAGAAAAGGGAAATGACACCATTCCTGCCTGTTCAGGAAAGCCCTGTTGTGCCTCTCTTACTAGGATTCCTCCTCAAGTCACTCTCTGGTCAGAACCCAACTGATAAACAATTAGGAGTCTGGACCCCATGCAAAATTTAGGTCCTGGATCCCCAGTCTAATTTGTTAGTTCCAACATCTATTAATGACCATCTTTAGTAGAAAGGCAATTATTGAACTAATATTTTAATTACTACTTTCAGTGAAGCAAAGTTGTATTAGAGTGCCTAGTCGGAGCTAATTTTCTGCGTCAACTTCAGCAGAGCACAGCACAAAGTGTCTACCTTACGTCTAGGTGTGTCTGTTTCCAGATGAGATTAGCATTTGAATCCACTGTCTCCTTAAAGTAAATTGCCTTCTTCAATGGAAGGCCTGAATAGCACAAAGGCAGAGGAAGAAGGAATTGGCCTCTTTTTTCCTGCTTCACTGATTGAACTGGGAAATCTCTCATCCGCTCCCGTCCTTTGGGATTTACACCACAGGCTCTCTGGTTCTGAGGTCTTTGGACTCAAAACTGAATCACACCACTGGTTTTCCTGAGTCTCCAGCCTACAGACTGCAGATCCCTGGCACTTTTTACCCCTACAGTCCCGTAGTTGCAGAAGCCAATTCTTCATAATCTCTCTTTCTATATATAAATATGAAATATAAACACATACGTGCATACACACATATGTACATATCTGTACGTACATAGGAGACATCGATATAGATATACATATAGATAAGAGTTATCCTATTAGTTCTGTTTCTCTGGAGAGCCCTAATACATAAACATAAACATTCACACACCCCAGACACATGATTTAGTAGAAGAAACATATTGCTAAATCACTAAAAATAAAATTACATTTAAAGAGAAATAGTAAAGGTTGATGATAAAAGATTAGATCAAAAATAAATTAAAGCAAGAGCTCTTAGAGTAATATGATTTTTAATATTTTGATTAGTAACATTAGAGTCCAATAGGGATAGTAATAGCAACACAGATTTGTAAAACAATTCTTTTTTTATAAGATTTACATCCTTCACCTAATTTGAACCTTAGAAAATTTATTTAGAGTTGATGTTATTTCCACTCTAAAAAAAAGAAAAATGGATGTTTGACCCAGTCAGAGATTTGACACGACCACACAGAGGCAAGTGCCTAAATAAAGATGTGGCATCTATACACCTTCTTGGTATGGTTCCTGCTCTAGTTGATATCAGAAATCATGGAAGCTCTAGGTTGAAGAAAGTGCCATAATTCTTCAGGCACTTTGTTCATTTCTTCAAACCTTTTTAAGATCAAACTCATATGATTGTTAGCAATTATTTTCTGTTTCCCTTTAACACCTAAACCTGTCATGCATTTTATACTTTTTATTGTAGCAGAACCCGGGCTGGATCCTGGCGGAAAAACCAAGCGGCACTCAGAGACTAAGAAGGGAGAGAGATTTATTCACCGGTGGACTCAGAGGAGACCCTTCTCCAAAGATCTGAGCCCCGAGCACAAGCAGGGAGGGTAATTTATATCCTCCTCCTCGCGCATACTTGGCATTCTGGTGCGCGAGAGGAACAGGGTAGGAGAGAAGAACCGGAAGGGCTCTGAGACAAGGACTGGAGTTCCCTTGCCAGTTTGGTCAGCCAGCTTAAAGTACAGTTTTTCCCCATCATTATCAGTTTTTACGTGCTGTTCTTCATGTGATGTTGTTTTCTTAAATAAGTTTTGAGCTCGTCGTGGGCTCACACGAAATCCGTTCCTGTCCTTTAACACCCCAGAAGCTACTATAGTGCTAAGAACAGAGAAGATTTTAATGCTTATAAAAGAGACGAAAATTCACGTGTTTACTGATAAACTCCTCTCCTCCTAAATTTTTTTCTGGAAAATGACAGACTAATACCACACTTGAGGTGACTAATGTTTGCTCAATTGATCCCTGCTAAGTGTGTTGTTGATGGTAAGACCTTTTGGAGAAAATATTTTCTAAATTATAACATCTAACTTTGTTGACGTAAGGATGAAATATAAGTCCTACTGGATGTGGATAGGGGTAGAATTGTATGTAAGAAATTGTAGTATAAAGAACAAATGGAAGAGATCTGTTGGTCTCCCTACTGTGTTTCAATGGAGTTATGTCTCCACTCAACAGTCTTATACCAAAGATTTTAATCCTGAAAATCTGTTGAAGAGCGATGGCTCCATATGAGGAGCATATTTTTCCTGTAGTATTTCTCTACATCCGATCTGCGATAATTAAGTGGTTATACAGCATTTCTAACATGTTTGTTGGCTTCTATTTCTCTTCCCTCAACCTAATGTATATTCCAGGAGGATGATTTCTGGTGGAGTTTTACAGTTAGCTGTTAATTCTTTTATGTTGCTTGGGAAGGTTGTTTTCTTTTCATTTTTTCTTTTGTTAATTATGAAAATTAAGATAAAAATCAGCCTTTTAAAGTGCTCTGGGTTGTATCACTATGCAAGGAATGTGTTCAAAATTAATATGAGATCATAAGTGATCCTCTCATTGTATTGAAATAAGCCCTCTATTTGCTCATGTGTCTGTGATACGTCTCATGTTATTGAACCACTACCATCATTAAAAAAAAAAACAAAAATGACGTAAGGCAACAATGACAGGTTTCCAGATGAGTAAAGCAAAAGGCCTGGGGAGCACTTAACCCTGCTTAGTCCAAGTCTCTGAAGAAAACCTTCCCTGTCAGTTCCTAGAAGTCTCCCTGGGGGATATCAAATGTGCTTGGACATGGGATCCCAGGAGCAACAAGTGGGGCCACAAGACATCAGAGCCTCCTGTAGTGGCTCCTGTCAGGTCCTCCAGACCCCAAGCACTTGTGCTATGTCAGCCTGGGACCAGCATTTCTACTAAGTGCCAGGACTTCCGCTAGGAGGGTTTCTACCGAGGACTGCTGCCTCTGGAGCCCCCGAGGGCCATGGCATAGTGGGCTGATGTAAAAGGAGAGAGCTCTTCTCCTTTTCCAGACTAAAATATTATAAAGAGATGGAACAGTACTATTTATGATCCCAGTGACATTTTGTGTGCTCTATTCCTTCCTGTTTCCCTCACCCAAGCCATGTCTGTCATTAGGACCTGGGGTGAATCCAGGTAACAGACAGCGTGACAGGAAAAAATTAGTCTTTCTCTGGTCTGGCTTCTCTCTGGTGTGTTCTCCTCCATGAGGCTTCTCCATCCTTCCTGTGAAAAGGATTTTTTTCATTAGGTGTTTGTCTTAAGTGCACCAGTCACAGCTTGCTGGTTTAAGCCTTCAAATAACACCATACTTAGGCTCCTGTGCGATGAAGGACAATGTTTCTGTTAAGGCAGGAAATGCTGGTTAAAATCTTTCCACCTAAAAAAAAATTTTTTTCCTAATTTAGGCTCGGAAGCCAAGGAGACCACAGTTCATAACTTCTCTGACACACACTAGCTATGCGGCCAGACATGAGTTACGTAACCTCTCTTAATAGATGGTTCTTGTTTGTACACCAGGCTTCACGATCCTACACACCCAACAGGGGGATTTTCAGATTAGAAGACACAATGACAGCATAGTGCCAGTGTCCCATTTCACAGTGATCAGAATATCATGAGATTTAATATTAGATTTAGCAGCAATAGTAGTCAAAGTAGTATTTTATTGCATAGAAAACCATTAACTGAAGAAATGGACAGTATTCTTAACCACTAAAACATTAATATCCATATTTGGATAAGAAGCAAACAGATACAGTTTTCAACTTTGATTATCTTTTTTCTTTTTTTTTAAAGATCTTATTTATTTATTTATTAGAGAGAGAGGACACAAGTAGGGGGAGGGAGAGAGGAAGAAGGAGGCTCCTTGCTGACTTGATCCCAAGACCCTGAGATCATGACCTGAGCCAAAGTCAGATGCTTAGACTGACGACCCAGACACCCCTGATTGTTTATCTTTTAATTTTGTTTTTGGTGTATCTATTCCCAAATCAACCTTTTTATTTTTATTTATTTTTATTATTTATTTATGTATTTATTTTTACTTTTTGAGAGAGAGAGCACACGAGCAGGGGAGAGGGGCAGAAGAAGGCAAAGGGAGAGGGTGAGAGAGAATCTTATGCAGGTTCTATACCCAGTGTGGAGCCTGTGGTGGGGCTCAATTACAGGACTCTGAGATCATGACTGGAGCCCTCATCAAGAATTGGAGGCTTAATGGACTGAGCCACCCAGGCACCCCACAACTTTTTTATTTTGATACAGTTAGATCTTTTACTCTTTTTGTTTTGGTGTCAAAGTTTTCTGAGTTAGGATGGCCTATGTCAACTTGAATTTGGATGCATTTTCGTGTATGTTCTTAAGGCTTTTAATACAATTTTAACCTAGGAGGAGTTTTTAAATCCATATGGAACTATTTTATAAAACATATGATATAATGGAGAAAAATAGCTCTGAAAATTTATTCGAAAGAATATATATGATAGAATTCCCAATAGATTTTTGAAATTAAAAAAATAAAAATATACACACTCTTCTGCAACTACTTTCAAAATTGCATGTTTTCCATGTGCATTTTCCACACTCACCCTAAAAAGAAGAGAGACCCTACAGGCAGGAGGGACCGTCCCTGGGCAAGGAGTTAGTCATTTCACAGATAGTATCGATGTGTCCCGCTATGCTGACAACTGGTCTGTGTTGGCCGCTGTGTTGGCTTACTTAAAAATTTCTGCTTTGCCCTACTCTTCACTCGCCATCTGCAGCATTACACTATTTTTCCAGATTCTGGTCTACAAAAATAAAAATTATATTAGGGTCTTGGTAAAGGGCTAAGGATATTATTTCCTAAGAAACAGAGATATTTCTTTTCTACTTTCTTTATTTTATCATTTTATACTTGGAAAGAAAAAGAAACTAACCAGGATGAAAATTGCATTTCTCAAATATTAACACCATCTCAATCCCTGAAGCTGAGAACTGCAGAGAGAACTTCTATGATTTTGAACTTCCTAACTATCCCTGTATGTGAATTTCAAAAGTGTAGCCTCTCCATCCTCACTAAGCATGATTGACTATTTAGCCTCCTCGTTATTGGTTTATTGGCCTCAATTTATTAACAACAACAATAGCAAAACTCTGGAAACAAATAGCAAAAAGAACAAATCATCACCACCAATGCCACCTGTCATTTTACATGTTTGTGAAGGAGAAGAAAGTCAGATTTCAGTTTTGGCAGAACCAACTAGATTTGAGAAAATCTGAAAATACAGAATCATTGATGTATTCATGTCTGTGGCATTCAATTGGCTACTTATTGAAAATATAATCATCACTTTCAGCAAGTTTCTTGGATCTTGTTCTTTTAATTATACAGTAGAAAAAAATCACCACTCATATTTACAGAATGGTAGTTTCTTAGAAAGGAAATGTAGAGAGGTATTTGAACTTCAAGCTGAGGAGTCAGCCAAGCCAGTCAGTTTTGGAATTGCTATCTTACAGCTGTGCTATTTGGTAGCTCTGTGACTAGGAACAAACTCAACCTTCTAGAACCTCAATCTCTTCATCTGTAAAATGGCAACTGACGTCTAGACCAGAGGCTCTGCTTCTACTAAAATGTATCACTAACTTGACCTGCTGACTCCTTCTGCCAGGTCAGTCGCAGAGGGGCTATAAAGGGGAAATGTGAAAGTATGGAGGGGAAAATGGTAAGACATCCTGGTATTGATGAGGGGCTTTTTGGATGGATGCACATGTGTGGATTTGAGGTAGTGGCTTTCATCTACAATAAGGAAGCAGTCCAATAAGGCTGTTGGGAAATTGCCTTGGAACAAATAGTGCCTTCTCTTATTCCCATGTAGACACAGATCTTCAACCAAATGTCTTAGAAGTGAAAGCAGGCAGGAGCAGGAACCCCAGGCCTGAGAGATGAGAAATAATCCAGGAGTCACTTCCTCATATTTTCATCTCAAAAACATCAGAACTGATAAGCCTTAATCAAATGAGCATCTTCTCCTACTGGTACTTGTTCCAGAAGCCAAAGATTGAAGCCTTTGCCTGAAGACGTGGATGGGGTAAAGAGCGGCAGACATCAAGTTTTTGTTCCCTAGGGGTCTTACCTTCTGAGCCAGTTCATCCCCAATAAATACTGCTTGAAAGAGTAGCCCATACGGGGGTGGGTCTATGGCAAACAAACAAACAAACAAAACCCCCCAAAAACAAAAACAAAAACAAAAACAAAACAAAAACCTCCCTCCAAACACAAAACAAAACAAAAAAAAGTCACTCAAGGAGCAAAGTACTTCAAAAGGTGGTTAATATATGGGACTGTGAACTTCATCAGAAATGAAAATATTAGGACCAAGACTTAGAATTAGCACAACAATGCTGGTAAAAGTGGAAGATGTTAGCCATGTGGATGAAGAACAATGTGAACAATGGGTTAGGAGCAGTAGTCAAAACTCTGTTTCAGTTAGTGGAATTTTGATATATAGCAAAAGTACTGTCACTCATTTAGAAAAAACAAATCTATTCAGTAATTGGAGATGGGAGAAATAGTTATTTATAGATAAATGATACAACCAAATTCCTACTTCATATCATGTAAAAAAAAATAAAATCCAGACATCTTAAAAATGAAAAAACTGGTGGACAATAAAGATAAATATATTTTAGGGGTGCCTGGGTGGTTCGGTGGGTTAAAGCCTCTGCCTTCAGCTCAGGTCATGATCCATGATCTCAGGGTCCTGGAATCGAGCCCCGCACCGGGCCCTCTACTCACCAGGGAGCCTGGTTACTCCTCTCTCTGCCTGCCTCTCTGCCTAATCATGATCTCTTTCTCTCTGCCAAGTAAATAAATAAAATCTTTAAGATAAATATATTTTAGTCTTAGATAAATAGTCTTTTTAGCCCTTAGGATAGGGAGATATTTTTAAACAAGATGCAAAAAGTGTTGACAATACATAAGAAATAAAATGATATATAGGACTATATAAAATTGCGAAACTCTGCTTATTGAAAGAGTTTTAAAGAAAGTAAAAAAGCAAATTATAAATAAAAATACATCTGTGACATAGAAAAAACAAATACATCAAAAATGATTTCTACAAGTGGCTTTTTTAAAAGCTCAGAATCCCATAGAAAAATAAGAAAATGTATGAATACATGTCTCACAGAAAGGAAACATCTGGCTTCTAAACATGTGAAGAGATGCTGAAGATTATCAATGATTAGGGAAATATGTATATCTGAACCATACTGAAGTACCATTGTTATCTATTTGATGGACAGAGTCTAAATATTAAGTGTTAAGTTAAGTTGCAGGCACTTGGTTTCTTCTGCATTGACTTGTGGAAGCACATATGAGAGCAACTACCTCAGAAAAATCATTTCTTAAATTTGGACATTCAAATATCATGTTGCTGGAAATTCTCTGCCAAGTTGTGTGATAATTTCAATGTTTACAACTCAGTAAATGGAAAAGAATGGTAATAGCAACACTATTCACAGTAGCAAAAACGTAGAAACGACTAGAATGCCCACCAAAGGGGGAATTGATGAAAAAGCTGTTTGTATTTATACATTGGGCTATTATACAAAATCATCAACTATACATTAATATGCAACAATATGGATGAATCTTAGCTTCCTGATGGGAAAATGGAAAAAATTAATTTTAACAAGTGATAGGATGATCATTTTATTGAATATAAAAACAAAATATAGAACATATTTTTTTAATTTTAGAGATGAATATTGAAACTATATATATATATATACAATTATTATTATTATTATTATTATTTTTTTTTTTAAGTAGGCTCCACACCCAACATGGAGTCCAACTGGGGGCTTGAACTCATGGCTCTGAGATCAAGACCTGTGCTGAGATCCAGAGTCTAACGCTTAACTGACTGAGCCACCCAGGCACCCCTAAAACAATAAATATATTTTTAAAAAAGCAAATGGGTGATTGACATGGAATTCGGGAGGATGCTTGCTTCTGAATGGGGGTAGTTAGGGTGAAGGGCATGTGCATATATACGTGGAGATCATTTTCAAGGTATTTTATTTGCAGTGGTGAGTTTGTGGTGTTTATTACACTACTAATGAATAACTAAATATGAAGTAAACTAGAAAAAAGTCTATGTGTGTGCATGATTCAATGATTATAATTAAGCAAAATTTATGCACATGAAATATTTTTTCAAATCAAATAAAAACTAATGATAACTTAATTAATAAAACCACTGTGGAGATTAAACGTGATTGCATGTGGAAGGCACTGGCATAGAGAACTCAATATTTTTTATGTATTTTGCTAATGTTTTTGCTATCTCTTTATTGTACAATCTTTACACTCATTTTCTATAGTCTTTCTTTTTTAAAGATTTTATTTTTATTTATTTGACAGAGAGAGAGAGATCACAAGTAGGCAGAGAGGCAGGCAGAGAGAGGGGGGAAGCAGGCTCCCTGCTGAGCAGAGAGCCCAATGCGGGGCTCGATCCCAGGACCCTGAGATCATGACCTGAGCCGAAGGCAGAGGCTTTAACCCACTGAGCCACCCAGGTGCCCCACATTTTCTATAGTCTTGAAAGAAATGTGTAACAGATGCATCAGTTAGCACAGAACTGTATATATCAGTGGGTGAAATTATCACGTTAATATAATTACGACTGTGCAGTAACAAACCTCCCCCATAATTGCCGCATGCTTAATTCTTGTTTGCGCACAGCAATGATATTGTTGGAAATTACAAATCACTGTTAGTGAAGAACCCAATTTGTAATAAATAGACAGTTGTATATATTAATACATACCAAACTTTCATCATTTTGATGAACTTATAATTTGGCATAAGCTAGATGAAGGAGAGGAGACACAGAGAATTGAGTTGGTGACTTAATGACACACAACTAATTCAGGGAAATGAGTTGGAATTCAGATCTTCCTAGTTTCCTATACTTTCCATGTGTCATCTTATATCAGCTAGGAGTGAAGAAGATGCCTGTTTCAATACACTGGAATGTTCTGGATCATACGGTATGGATATATTTCACATCTTTTTTTTTTTAGATTTTATTTATTTATTTGAGAGAGAGAGAGAGTGAGAAACAGCATGAGAGGGAACAGAGTCAGAGGAAGAAGCATGCTCCCCGCTGAGCTGGGAGCCCAGTGCGGGACTTGATCCCAGGACTCCGGGACCATGATCTGAGCAGAAGGCAGTCGTCTAAACAACTGAGCCACCCAGGAGCCCCTCACATCTTTTTGATACATCCATTGTTTGTGATATGAGAGAGGTCTGCTTTATAATATTATTTTTAAATACGTGTACATGTAAAATGTATATCCAGATAGCAAGTCAGCTCTGTATCTACCCTGTATTTGAGAAAAATTAGGACATAAAAGTAAATTATACGCATAAAGCTACTCCATTTATCCAGTCACCTCCAAATGTACCACTTTGAAAATAATGCAGTAGAAACATAGGGTACTCAAGACATTAGCACTCAAAATATTAACTTTTAACAAAGACAAAATATGAGTGATAATGGTGTCCACATTTGGTACATTCTAGTATTGCTTAGAGGTGAAGCTAAATTAATCATGATAATTTGCTTTAAATTCTCAAAAGTTCCCATTACCATTTCTTTAGCTTTTAGCATTAATATTTTATATGCATTTTACATTGGGAAATTCTGTCAGAGAAACTGTTACTATGAAAAATATTTTTTTACTTTGAAAATTAACTTATATAGTGAGTAATGTGAAGACCACTCTTTTAATTTTTCTTCATAATTACTTCTTAAATTTTAGATTGCCCTTAAATTGCTATTGAACAGCTAAGGGAAGAGAGTAACTGTTCATAACAGGCAATAGATCTCTTAGAAGGAAAATGTTGAGGCTTGGAAGATAATCATAAGGAAAGTTAGCAATTATTAAATGATTCCTAAAAAAAATTTCATGCTGTATTAACAGTGTGTACATATTCTCGTGCTCTAGGGCGAGATGACAAAAATGTAATTAGGCAATGCACTTTTTGTGTATCTGTGCTATTTAATTTAAGAAAAAAAGAAAAGCTTAGGGTGTAAACCTCGAGACTTCTTTTAAGACCTTTCTTACCGCAAAAGCATGTTCCAGAAATGAACTTAAGTGAATCATAAAAAAGAGCAAATATGTTCTAAAAATCTCTAATATCTCTGAAATTTACATACGGTCTCGTCATTAACCCTATTCTCTCAAAACACGGAATCCGAAAGGGAACTAAACTAATGGTGATGGTCAGGGGGTAACCTTACTGCCTGGGAAAGGACAGAATCCCTAAAAATGTTCCTCTCAGGTCTGCGCACCTACCAAATCCCCTCCTGGTAGAAGAGTCAAAGTTTTGGCTTAAATTCTTGGAATTTTCCTCAAAGTAAAAATGTCCCCGCTACTATTTAGCCCTTTTTCCTTATCGGTGATTAAGGTAAATGCATCTTGGACTTGTCTTTAAAGATGAATTTTTGTAGGGAGAGCTTACTAATACAACAGATCCTGGGAAATAGAAATGATAAGGACAAACGCTTGCCTATTCACAAGTGTTGGTAATGTAAAATGGGGTAGCGGAACACGTTTCTGTTTAGAAAGATGTTAAGGCATGACTATGAACAAAGTGTTTTGGTTTTCAGGGTTCTGTGGCAGAATCAGCAAGCCGTCAAATGCAAAATGGTATCCCCTTTTTCACAGTGGGTGGTTGTTTCTAGAAGACTGTCCAGCTGTCTGGTCAGGGATGAGATTTTGTAACCATCTTTGCATTGGGGGCAGTTTTTAAGGGATTTGTATGGCTCTCAGACCTTGGAGTCTAAGACAGCTGTGTTTTCTCTGCTCTCCCATCCTGCATCTGCCAGACTAAGTTCCCAAGGGAAGGTAGAACCACATGTTGAAAGAACCTGTGTGCTTCCATTGCTAGATGTAGGAAAGCTACCTGCTTCCAAGGAATATCTATCTATTTTGGGTCTTTATTTGAACAAAATGTCAAATTTTATGGCATTGCAACGCTGAAATTGGGGGAAGCAGTGTTTTTTAAAGCTGTCAGTTGTAGGCAAATTAATATAAACTCTATTTTAGATTCATTTGTGAGTATATGGAAGTTATGGGCATTGAGTAGAATATCTTCCATTGGCATTCGGACAGGTAATAATTGGGTGCTCCTGTAAACGTTGGCTGTGCCCCACACATTCTTCCATGGGTGCGTCTTCCTGACACAGACCAGCCTTACTCTTCATGGACTTCTGGAGACTTGGTTCTTTTTCGGGGCTTTGACCTCCTTTAATGTTTCATGCCTTTCTTCTAGAGATGTTTATCAACTTAAATTTTTACTTGTGTTTGTATGATTTCAGGCTTTAGTTCATTGGTATATTTAACAACCCAACTGAAATTCCATAACTAAATAAGAAATCATATGTTAAATTAGCCCATAAAATCAACAACTGAAATAGGAATTCACTCCAGAAAAAGTTTATTCTTTGATTTAGTCTGACAAAGCATTAAAACAACTAAATTGTGGAAGCTCAGTGAGATCTGTGAAAGAACAGAATCTCTTAAAAAGTAAATAAAAATATTGTGAAAGAATCAGGTACAATGAAACAAAACTATGTAAAACTCGAGGGAAAGTCCAACACAAAAAAGAATTGTACAAGAAATCATGTAAGTCAGTCAAATTAACTCTTTACCTAAAAATAATTTTGTAATGTAGTTTTTATGGTTATGAAGAGTGAAAGAAAATTCTGGACCACCTAATAGAAGTAAATGGAGAATGTTAAATTTGGGTAGATTATTTTGTAGAAGAAAAATAACTCAGTCAAAAAATATATCATTAGACATTTTTTTTTACAAAAACAATCTAGAGATTTCTAAAGAGTAGGAGATAAATAAGAGGCAATATAAAAATTATTGGAAAAAATCATTAGGCATATTTACATGACAAATACAATCTAGAAATCTTAAAGAAGCAGTGGGTAAATAACAGGCAGTATATAAAAATGAGAAGAAAAAATAAAACAAAAAAATCTTAAGCAAGAAAAAAATTTGATAGCAAAATTAGATTAACTATATCTGTAAATAATAAATTTAAGACACATATTTGCAAACTGGATAAAAAATTCCCAATGTATGTATTCTGCTCATTAACACCTCTACATACAGTATAGTGTACTATACTCTATAACAAAAATAGAGGAATTAGAAAAATATGCAATTGAATGGCATGAAAATTTAACTCTAGAGAACAAACAGATGGTTACCAGAGGTGAAGTAGGTGGGGGGTGGGGGATGGGTGAGTGAAACAGGTGATGGGGATTAAGGAGTGCACTTGTGATGAACACCAGGTGTTGTATGTAAGTGTTGAATTACTAAATTCTATACCTGAAGCTAATAGTATACTGTATATTAACTAACTGGAATTTAAATAAAAATGTGGAGAGGGGAAAAAAAAACAAAACCCCAAATAAACAAACAAAAAACACCAAATAAACAAACAAACAAAATAAAATAAATGACATGAGAATACTATCTAAAAAGCCATGAGGACATTATTGCCATCGGGAAATATTGTATTTTCCTGAAGTTGTGAATATGACTATTTCTTGTTGAATAGCTTTTTTTTTTTTATTAGAGTGAGTCCTCCTTTAACCAATTTAATGCTTTTGATTTTACATATCTTATTTTATTATTTCTTTATTGGGACGGAGCAGACGGAGAGGGAGAGAATCTTAAGCAGGCTACATGCCCAGTGCAGAGCCCAATGCACAGGGCTCTATCTCATGACCCTGAGATCATGATCTGAGCCAAAATCAAGAGTATGACCCTTAACCAGCTGAGCCATTCAGGCACCCTGATGCTTTTTATTTTGAATATTAATAACATGGAAGCAAATATGGTAATGCAAAATCTTACGTATACAAAATAAATTGACAAATTTACAATTGTTGTGGATATTTTAAACACAGTTTCATAAGAAAAAAATCAGAAAAAAATAATGTTCAATCTTATAATAAAACTATCCAGATTTAAATAATATATATTATGTAGCCCAATGAATAGAGAATATACATTTTTTAAAAATCAACCTACAACTAATATATGTATTAATTTTTAATTGACACACCTTTATGTTAGGGCACTATAAGCTCTCAGAAAGGCTTAACATATTTGACAAAGTATTATTCAGAACATAGCCTCTTATTAAAACAACTTAATTTTGAAATAAAAATTTAAAAATCTTAAAAAATCTAACGCTCTTCTAAAAGTCTTGGATTAAAGTAAAAATAATCACTTTTTTCTTTTTTTTGAGCAATGGAAGTACTAAATAGCAAAAAGTTGTGCAATGCAATTAAAGTCTTATATTGAAGTATATAAAGAAACTTCAGATATATACTTTATATACTTTATCAGATATATACTTTATATAGGCATGCATTTTTTAAAAAGAATAAGAAAGATTGAAGATAATGGTTAAAAGTCCAACTTATAGTAGCTGAAAAGGTAGAGTAAATACAAAGAAAAAGTATGAAAAAAGGAATAATGTTTTCAAGAATAGAAATTAATAAGCCGTAAAAAATATCTGACCAACAAAACCAAATACTGTTTTTTGGGGAAAATGCTAATACAATAGACTCAGCTGAAACAAGGATCATTAGAAAGAAAGGAGAAAGGATCAAATAGCAATATTAGGAATGGAAGGAGAGACATAATCCTGAATAGAAATATTATGAATCTCTAAGAGACTAGTATAAGCAATGTTATCACAATGTATTTGGATGCTTATAAGAACTTTCTGAACTTACTCCAAATTTAACAGTGGTTCCTGCTGAGTAATGATATGCATTGATTTATTTTTAATATGATTTTATGTATTACAAATCATTTTTACCATTAGAAAAATTTAACTGTTCAATCAAGAAAATCTCAAAACACAAATTCCTTTAGAAATGTAATAAAGAAATAAAGTATCTCAAAAAAAGATTCTATGGTCCAACAAATGTGGTTATTTTTATCTTTTGTCATTCTTTAGTAATGTAGAAATCTGGTTACTGAAGTTATAAAACCTTATAAATCATTTATACTGTCTTTCATTCAACCATAATCATGTGCAAAGAAAACAAAGAAGAATCTTTTTTTACTCCATTGCACAGTCTGATTAAATTATACTTATTAAAATTTTAAAAGTGACAAATAATATAGCTCCTTTCTTAAGAGCTTATGCCATAATCCCATCACAGAGTAGAACAGATATAATTCATAGAGCTTCTAGAAAAAAATTGTATCTATTCAATTGTAGAGAGAATACTCATGCTCAATATTCAGAAGAGGGGTGTTGTAACATCTCTAGCACTCATTTTGTTTTAGCAGGCATTAATATTAAACAGTTAACTAATATTTTTCTTCAATTCAATGTTCTCTCATCCACTCTAGCATTTTGGAAATTGAATTAGCTGTCTTGGTGTAAGGAAAAATATTTTTCTTTACCTATAAAGGAGTTTGCTTTATTGCCTAAATGATGAGAAAAGGCTGCTGGAGGTATTCTGTGGATGGGGAAGGAAAAATATCAGTGTGAACCTACTCCAAAGGGAATAGCTTGAACATTTTTGTGACCAAACTAAATGTCACCGTGATTAGGAAGTTCCTAATTTCTGTAGCTCCAACTGTAAGTCAGTATCTCTGAGAATCCAGAAAATGAATCAAAATACGCTCCTAGCAGGTGAAGTTCCCTTTCACAGGCTATTCTTCAATTATTGACTGAGTTTCTCAGGAGAAAGCATAGACTAACACTTAGTTTTAAGCCTAGAATTTTTTACAGTTGATGTTCTATCCCTTAATAAAAACCAGACATCTCCATATCTGAATGACCTTAATGCTTTTTTTCCCCAATCATGGGGCCAACAAACTAAACTGATCCCTCAGTACACTTGCTGATTGATCTGTACTTCTTCATGATATTTATCAAAACTCTGTTTATAGAGTCCATTTTGTAATCAGTTTAAAAATTGGTCTTCAGACCTAGTGTTCAACTTCCATAAGGGTCCGTTTTGCCAACTTTGCATCTTCTCTACCTAGCACAGTGCTGTGTTGATAACAATAACTATTACTTCTTAAATTTAATTTTAGCACACCTGCTAGGTGCTCCACAGATTGTATTTTTTCTCATGCAACATCTAACATTGGAAGATAGTTATTACTATCTCCATTGTTTTAATAAATAAAGAAATTGAAGCTCGGGGAGATTAATTAACAAGGTCCCAGTAGAACAAAGCCAGCATTTGAACCATTTTGGCTGCCTGTCAAGCTCGGAGTCATTTTACTAAAACTTTATACATGTGTCCCTAAGGCCTGGCAAGTGCTTCTGTATAGTAGCCACGCAGGAAATGAGAGAGACGATGTCAGTGGCTTAGTAGCCTTGTCTGGAACAAACCGAACTAAGAACTAAATCCTAACACCGCTGCTTTTCTGCTCTAAGACTGAGTAAGGTAAATAACTTCTCTGAGCTTTAATAGCTGCATCTGGAAATGAGATGCATTGATGAAGACAATAATTACTTTGTAGGGCTTTGGGGCAAATTAAATGAGTTTCTTTATTTATAAGATAATATTTACTTGCACTTACTAAGTGCCAGGCCTGTTCTATATGTTTTATGCATAGTGTTTGGATAAATCATTGCAAGAATCCTATAAACTATGAGGAAAGAATTACTTATTCTTTCAGATTTAACAACAAGGAAACAGGCATGGAAGGATTCAGGTCCAACCCAAAGTAATTAGCAGATAAGGTTCTTAACAATGGCTGCATGTTCATTAAAAGTTAGCCATTATCAGGTCATGATCCCAGGGTCCTGGGATCCAGCCCTGCACTGGGCTCCCTGCTCAGCGGGGAGCCTGCTTCTCCGTCTGCCACTCCCCCCACTTGTGTTCCCTCTCTTGCTGTCTCTCTCTCTCTCT
>CM052889.1:9881757-9933391 GCA_028534135.1 Potos flavus | reverse complement strand
GGTGATTGTCACAGGTCATGGGGACAGAAGGATCTGGGGAGCATGGGGAAGCAGCATGTTTTTCTTATAGGAGAGAGCAGAGGCAATTCATAGAAAGACATATACCTCCATACTTTAAGGGATGGCAGACTACTTTCATGCTTGAAGATTTCTTTTATTTCCATATTTAGAACATATTATCTAAGAATTTAGTTACTTGTAAATGACAGCCAAAGGGTTGTCCTCCCCCGACCCAGATCCTCTCTTGTGGATGCTTATAGTTTTGAAAACAACAGTTTGAACAAGAAAAAGTAAATAACAGAGATGTAACTGCCTCGTGATCGTGTCTATGATCCCAATACCGAGTAATAGATCTGTGATGAAAAAAAATCATGTAAATAAAGATCATCATGGTATTTTGCTGAGAAAAGTGAGGTATAAACTTCAATCCCATAATATGATAACTGGCTGATAGCTATCTTAAGAAGTTCCAAAGAAAGCAGATGGGGTTATCTGATATAGCTATCTTACATAGTTTCTGGGAAAACAAAAAACAAACAAGCAAAAACACCCAAAAAACAGAAAACTGGACACACATATAACACACAATCATCTATAGGATGGAGAAAGGGGGGAAGAAAGAGAAGGTTTTCGGATGTATATTTCATGTCATATTAACAAACATTAAGTTGACATAGAAAGAGAGGGGGCCTATGGGTTTCTACATACAGCAAAGGTTTTTGTTTACCAATAATGTGGAGTAGTATTTTGACAAAATTGTTTATTTTATTCCTTTAAGAGCCTACTTTCAGTTACTCTGCCAATCGTTCAACAAAGTGCAATTTTTATAAGTTGAATTTTCATAGTTCTAGACTGTGGATCATATGAATATATCTTCTCTCTCCCTCTTCCTCTCTTTCTCTTTCTCATGTCTTTTTAATATTCTCGAAGGCAAGATAGTATTTCTTTATATGTCTTCATATCTTCAATTGCTTAGCAACTAAATAAATGGTGGCTGAATCGAAAGAAATGACATATTCCTGAGTAAGTAAAAATATCTTTGAATCCATCTGTTATAACTATGAGTTAGTAGTGTGTGTATGCTTTGACTTTGCAATCATTTATATTTAAAACTGTAATTTCAAGGACGCTTATTTGATGGCAGACTCTCAATTATCCATGCTCAGCTCACTGAATAGTAGCAAGGCACTAACAAATGAAAAAGATAAATAACCCCAAAGTTCTATTAGTTTCTATTAGTTCCTAGTTTCAACCTTTTCTCCGTTCTCACTTTCAGGAAAAGCTGCTAATAATAAATGCCATTAAATGTATTCATTATACATCTTCCTCCTTTCTTGGCCTATATTTTTATGGAAATGTTAATGAGCAGTGAAATGATCAGAAAGTGAGTAATCACATATATGCAGAGGAGGAAAGAAGAGGAAGGTGTCATGAAATCTAAAATGTCGTACTCCCAGATAATTGTGATTACATGATGTAGGTAATATGTTTCCTTTTTGCCTATAGTCTTTCTACCTGGAATGGTTAGAACTTGAGTTTAGAAATTTCTCCTCAGTAATTGGAAACATGATAAGCTTTTGTCAAATCTACTTCTAAGAGTTATTTCTGGCTTTTCATGAAAACAAAGTGGAAAGCCAACTTATAAGGAGGCCCCATTATTAGCAGAATCTCTAAAGGTAGTAGCAGAAAAATACAAACTACAAAAGGAGTGCTAAGAAAGAGAACAAAATGAAAACACCCCTGAATTATAGACTCTTAGGCCAGGAAGAGAGTAACAGATCAATACTGTTCAGTGATTATTGTTTATGTTCTTAAAAGCATTTTTTTTTTTTTTTTTTTGGAAGGGTACAAAAGCCAGTCAAGGAAACGGACATTGGTTGACTTTCTCTGGTTGAAGCTGTGCTTAAATTCTTGCCCTCTCAACACCTTCCCCAGTGGCCTCTGATGCTCCTTTACAAAAGCTCAAGACTTCATAGAACCAAGTTCAACAAGCAAATATTTTACTTGCTTAGATGAAGAAGCAAAAGCACAGAGAATTTATATGATGTTCTAAAGATGCAAGGTGCAAAAATAGTATTGCCTAGGTCCAGCAAGACCTAGGGTCTGGATTTTTCCACTCATTGCCTTGTGTTCTTTCTGCTGATCCACCAGGCCCCATGGAAGGACATGGTGTTTGGGGTTTTCCTAGTGCTATCAGCAAGAAACCTCCAGGAAGAATGGAAAATTCTTCTTTTGTTCCTCCACTCTATTTATGCCCTATACTAGCACCCATAATCTATTATTTATTTACTTATCCATGTCTCTGCTCTAAAAGTACAAAGCTCTTTGAGGAGAAGAATTCAGGATTCTTCATCTCTATATCCACACTATAGGGCACAGGGCCTGCCTCCTCATGTACTCAATTATATAAGCTTCCTTCCCTGCTATCTGCCCTGTTGTGACCTAAATGAGAGATAATGCACATAGCTCAAACTTTGTAACATTTGACTTGAGACCTTTTAATGGGAGAAGAGTTCTTTAGCCATTCTAAGCTGGATATAAATTATGTGTTATGAATGTAAGGCTATTATAATTTTCTCACAGCTATTATAATTTCTATTTGAGCCAAAGACTAAAAATAGCTCGTATTATAAGCTATTAAGCCTTTTAAATAAATTTTAACAATGTTATGAAGTAGGTTTGTGAGAAATAAAGAGAAAAAAAGGAAAAGGAAAAAAAATAATAGTTCAGAGCTCCTACCTAATAGTTAAATTATATTTTGGTCTTCCGAGAAACAAAATCCCCATGATGACATTATTACTCAAAAAGGAGCTTTCCAGTTCTTACCAAGTAAGTCAGATGTTAACAGGCATTGCTGTATTGTAAGATACAATGAGACCCCGATATAAACTGCTGAGCTATAGAAGATAATGTCACCCCGTTGTTGAAAACACATTCCCACAGTGTCAATTCTAAACTCTACACAATGGTTTAGATGTTCTTACATGATCTGACCCCTGCTTACCTCTTTAGAGCCATTTTTCTCCACCATGCTTATCTTCTACCCCCTGATCTGATTCTACACTGTTCCAGAAGTGCTTTACTTCATTTAAGTCCTAAATCATGCTATACTCTCTCGCTGTCTGCCCATGGCACATACTGACTAGAGCTCCCCACCCCCACTCTGCCCCCTTGCTAACTCCTATTCATTTTCTCACTTTCCTCCATATTTGCCTAGATGTCATCCTCTACTTAAATCAAAGTCTACTTCCATGTTTCTCCTATGTAAGTCCATCGTAACACTTGCTTTCCAGATTTAATAATAATCACACTGCTTCTAATTGAGATATTTGACCACATCCACCACTAGACCCTAGATTACAATAATAAGAATTTTATTTATCTTGTGAAATCATTATATTAGTTTTCTTTTGCTGCTTTAATACATTTTCACAAACTTAGTTGCTTAAATGATGTAAACTTCTTATTTTACAGTTCTGTGGGTCAGAAGTCTGACAACAGACTCACTGGTCTGCAGTCAAGTTGTGGGAAGCATTTCCTTTCTGGAGGGTTCAGGAGAGCATCTGTTTTCTTGTCTTTCTCAATACCTAGTGCCCTATCAATTCTTTAGCACATGGTCCATTTCTCCATATTCAAAGCCAGAAATGTTGGGTCGAGTCCTTCTTCCTTCTTTGCATCTATTTCTCATCTCCACTGGAAAAGTTCATCAACTTCTAAGGGCTTGTGTGATTACATTAGACCCATTTGGATAATTAGGATAATGTCCTCATCTTCAAGGCATATATATATTTGAGTATAGTTGACATAGGATGTTACATTCATTTCAGGTGTACAACATAGTAATTGAATAACTTTGTACATTGTGCTTTGCTCCCCACAAATGTAGCCACCACCTGTCACCATACAATGCTATTATAATACCATTGACTATACTCGCTATGGTGTACCTCTTATGTCCCTGACTTATTTATTCCATAACTAGAAGCTTATATCTCCCAATCCCCTTTACTCATTTTCCCCATTCCCCTTCCCTCCTCCCCAAGGTTTATACTTTTAGTCTTTATTCTGCCTACCATTGTGATATAGCCTATGGTATCAGTGAGCTCAGTTAACGTTGTGTGTTTTCACCATCACACTAGTCTATAAAAAAAAAGTCTATAAATTGATATTTGGGAGTATGCCACAAAAGTATAATGCCAATATTTTCATTTGCGTTTAATGTTTTGGTTCCAAGTTGGTCGCAAGTTGTTACAGTAACAATCTACAATGTTTTCTCCGTACTTCATATAGAAGCAAAGTTAGAAGTGATCCATTGACAAGGTCTACGATAGAGTATGTCTGACTACAATATGATGCCATCATGACTAAGCAGATGTGGTGCACAGACCCTAAATGTCTATTTTGTGCCAAGATCTACGATGAATAAATTATCTTTACACTTCTAAAATTATTTTAATATCACATAAAGGATAGCTTATTAACTTTTTCAGTCTACCAAAATAATAAAAGACAACAAGATAAGAAAAAAAGAAAAGTACAATAATAATTCTAAAAATGACTCAAATGATTCATCATGTTCAATTTGAAAAGGATCAAATTAATATAAAACAAGCTATTACGTCTATTGCTATCAAAGCCAATATCACAAATTTAGTTTATAAAATGTTACCATCAATCACATAATACCAATGCTGCTAATTAGACTTTTATTGGTTATAGCTTTAGCTTGGTTTAATCTGTAAATTGATTTGGTCTTTATGGTAGTAAAAGATCTATAAGTAGAAGGATGTATTAACCAGTTTTAGTTTTAAACATATTTAGGAATCTTGCATTTTTGCCCTTAAAAGTTCTTGAGAATGATTAGTAGTACTCTCTGGCATTCTTTAAATCTCTTGTTTGGATGTACTCTTATCTGTTCTCTTATCCACAGGATTGAGTCTCAAATATTATCGTTAAAATGCTAAAAGTTATTTTTATATGCATTATACATGAGAACTGCTGCATTCATTTTTAAAAATTTTTATGACTTTCACCTATTCTTTTTTATCTAATTGAAACTCATCACAGTTAAATAAATTATAGTCCGCAGTGCCTAATGAAATGCAAACTGTATTTATCCATTCTAAGAAACAGCAGATAAATAAAAATTTCAGTTACATTTTTTCCTGGGCAAGAATTCTTTTTCCTAGTATATCTGTGTCTCAAAAGAACATGCAAATTAATATATATATATATATATGTACATACATATATATGTACATATATATATATATATTTTTTTTTTTTTGCAAAAATCTTAACTATACTACAACTAAACTTAATTCCTGGAAACAGTAGCTATCGTTATTGAGTTTTACAGTGTACCAATGTAATACTAATCATTTTACAACCAAATTGACTGGCAGAAGAGTCAGTGTGTGTGGGTTTAAAGTGTTTTTAGCTGAGTCAAAGTTATTTTTTTTTGGGCTGGTTACTAAAATCTGACCAATTTTTCACATATACCATATTGTAGATGATTTAGAATCTCCAGAACACCTAGTGACAGATCTCTTGACTCTGATATTCTACATTTTCCCTGATGCATGGTACACAAGCAGATTCAAGATCCATCCATTTGTTAGCAGTACAGAGCCATCAGAGACAATTTCAACCATCTGTAACACTATTATTCAGTTGTTCAGTCCTCTCATTTGCTCTCAGTAACTTAAACATAAGCATTTGCAACATTTGCATCCCACCTTTCTGATATAGCAGAGATATCAAATGTTCTGAGAGCTGGGCTTTTGCCAACTCAAAGAGCATCTCATGCAAAATTACTTTGAAAAATTAGACCAGGTCTCTATAGAGTAGTTTTCTGAATGTTGAGTTTCTTACATTTAATCCTAGTGATCCATCATAAAACTTTTTTATTACCTTGCAAAATTTTCTTTTTTAAATCTCATTTGATATTTCCTGTTGTAGTGCTTTGAAAGAAATTTACCACCTAGGCATATTTCCCAGAACCTGGGCTGAAGCTATGATTATCAGTTTCAAGTTGTGACCTATCTTTTAGGTGCAGAAAATTACAATGTGCTACATCATTTTTGTCTGGGATTTGGATCATTAACCTTATGGACATTAATGTCTTTTGGAGTCCTTGTAGATTTAGCTTCCCTGTGGTGTTTCAGTTGTTGTATGTTGAGACCAAGAGGAAAAACATTTTGGCTTATATAACCCTTTAACTTTCTTATCTTTTCGAATTCATCTCTATATTATCAAGGGATTAAAAACGCAAGTTGTCTAAGCTCCTTCTATTTCTAACACTGAAAGTTTCCATAATCCAGTAGATCTCAACAGTGTTATCTCTATCTGTGATCCATAGCAACTTTATATGTTTCTCAGATATGAAAGCAACTATTTAGAATTTTTCATAATGTATTGTTGTCATTTGTTTACTGGATGCTGAATTCATTAAAAGTTCTTTTTTCATCTTCATAAATCTAAGCAATGAAAACGTATGTTAGATCTGTTAAATATCTAACATCGAATTTACCCAAAGGATAGTGAATGAATGACTGTAGAAAGTAGACATATATTTACTGGAAATAGGCAAAGTGGGTGGGGAAGGGCAAGTCTACTCTTACCCTTACTGATCTCTCTGTTCTTGCTCCCACAGCTCAGGGATCAAGGGCTTATCCTATTTCATTATAACGAGGAAATCAGGAAGGTATACTCTTCAAGCCAAATCAAGGAACAGATCAAGAAATAAACTTTGACCCTATTCCCTATTCACCTCATACAGAGAAGAGAGTCATCAAACATAAATTTACTCCTGTTACCACATGATTCTCTACTCTGGGTTGTAGGCCCACTTGTTTTCTTCATTTCTCCATAACTGAAGTGATTGCCCTTCCCTTCTCACTGTACCCTGCAAGGCTCATTTGTCTACCTTCTCTGATTCCTTTCATCTAGTGTCTTCCTCAGTCATGTATCTGACCCCAACATCTTTGACTTCTCCTTATTACTTCCCCTACCTATGAAACATTTTTAACGTTTCCAATTTAAAAAAATTAAAAAATAAAGAATATCCTACAACTTCCTCTAGTTAACAAACTACTGACTTTCCTTTTATAGTGAACTGTTACCTATAGTTACTTTTCCATGCGCTAAACAAATGTTCTTGCCTTAAATCCAACATATTATCCATGCCTTAGTATTTTATAAAATGTTTTAAGATAACCAGTGACCTAGTAAGTTACAAATTAAGTGTGTTTTTAGTCTATTTAATTAACCTGAGGGTTTGGTTTTATTGAATACTATGTTTCTTGAAGTTTTTAACTTTTGAAAATAATCGTTTAAAAATCCTCCAATAGGGACTCCTGGGTGGTGCAGTGGGTTGGGCAGCTGGCTCTTGATTTTGACTCAGGTGTGATCTCAGGGTCCTGAGAGAAAACGCCGTGCTCTGCCCCTTTTCTCCCCACCCCCGCCATGAGCACTCTCTCTCTCTCTCAAAAAAAAAAAAATCTTTTAAAAAGAAGAAATTGGGTGGATGCTATTACTATTAATCAGGATGAAAACACAATGGAAAAAATAATAATATCAGACACAACAAGGTCATGAATATTATTTTAACGTCTTGAGTTTGAGGTACTGGTTAGCTATCTCAGTGGAGAGGTCTAAAGGGAAATAGGATATGGAGTTTTCAGCTTTCAAAGAAGTAACTGGGCTTGTGATTCTGATGTGGAAGTTAATAATACCAGCTGAAACACAAATATCAACTGAAAAAAATTAATTTATGACAAGGAAACAAAACAACAAAGTTTATTTTTTTAAAAATGAACTACAAATTATGAGTGATGAGAATATATTCATAGCTATAGAGATAATATCGCTGCGACTTCAACAAAACAGTAATACCATTAACCATCAATCATGCTCCCCTTCTGAGATATCATAGTCAATGTTGACTTTTACAATCCTTTGATTTTAATTCAAATCATTTCCTAAAAATAAATTATTTTATTCAAATCCTATTTTAATGAAAACAAAATGGATTACTGAATGTCAACTCAGAAAAAACAAATATAAGGACCATTTCAGGAAATTCAGAGCATCAAGATAGTGGGAACAAAAAAGTCTTGAAGAATTTTAATTATTTTTTCTTCCACAGATAGGGCCAGGATAAAACTGGGGCTGTCCGCGATCATAGCTTTCATTGGGTTTGTTCCAGGATAGGGAGGGAGATGTCTGGGGTATCCATAGTAAGATGACAGGTGACCATTTGAGAAACAAGCAGCCATTACACACCTTACTTACACTGAAATTGGAAATTAGCAGCACAGTGTGTTTCTCTCGGGAGAGTGCCATGAAGTCAGGCAAAATGGCAAGCGTGTTGCACTGACTGTATCAGATTTACAGGCGTTACACTTGCTGCTCCTTCTGAAATTCATTCTCAGTGTGCTGCTTATCAGCCTGAAGCAGGAAGCTGGTGAATATAGAGAATCATCATTATTTTTTTGGTTAAAGGTTCAACTTGGGCAGCAAGAGTTGCGATTGAAAGATACATTTTTCAGGAGCAGAGCTCTTCCTAGAGATAAAGCCACGGGAGTGTCCAGCTTAGGAACAGAGTTACTGTTGTGCTTGTGTAAAGGAGGATCTAAAGATTTATCTACGTTTCAGAGGAAAACTCAGAGGGCAATCTTGACCACTTTATAACCGGACCAGCAGTCATGAGGAAATTGTGCTAAAAACCTGAACAGGTATAAGGCTGAGAAGATATGGTGATAAATGTTATTGGTGTCTGAGTTGCAATGGTGGAATACACATTTTAAGACTCTGTTGGGGCCCCAGGGTGGCTCAGGGTGGTTAAGCATCTGATTCTTGATTTAGGTGCAGGTCATGATGTCAGGGTCCTGAGATAAGCCCTGCATAGGGCTCCATGCTGAGCGTGGGTTTGTTTGAAATTCCTGCACTCCCTTTCCCTCTGCCCCTCCCCAACCCTGCTCTCTCTCTCTCTCTCTCTCTCAAATCAGTACATAAATAAAATCTTTAAAAAAAAAATAAATATGTTGAGGTGAAAGAGGAAAAAAATGCTTTTCCCTTCTTTACATGTTACCTCTATCTTCCTATCTTCTCTGATCCCTATCCCACGCCCCCAGCAATGGCCTTGAGTATCAGAGTGAAAACAAGGCAGGAAAAAGGGTGAAACAGAGGAAGGATGTGCCCACTACTGCCTGAGAAGGCTGGTGATTCCAAGATGGATTCCATGAGATGTAGTAGGGCCAATATTTGGAGGGTACAGTTTGTGACCAAACCGTATTCCCTTAAACTGTTAATAATAAGAGCTAACCGAATACTTAATATGTTTCAGACATTGTAATAAGGGCTTTATGAACATCGTCTCATTTATTTCTTACTCCCACTGAAGTAATATGTCTGTTTAACAAATGAGCAAACTCAGTTCATGAGGTTTCATGGACAAGTCACATGAGATCGCACTCCAGGGAAAGGACTGGGGATAAGAATCTATCATTTCCATTTTACTCCCAAACCTCTGTTCCTGCATGCTCAGTTACACTGCTTACGAACAATTCTGTGTATCTTTTCCGTCTCTGCATTTGGAATTCTGAAACCGAAAACAAATACATCTAAGCCACTCCCTTGGACAACACTGAGTAAGAATGAAGGTGAAGTTCAGAAGGGGATGTTACAGATGAGAAAAGAAATATCAGGAATTTTAGCAAAAGGACATTTATACATTCTCCAGGGCTGAAATGCTCTCATCAAGAAACAAGAGACTTGAAGTCTCAATCTATCAAACTTCCCAGTACTTCAAAAATCAAAGTCCTAATTTACGACATTTTGCCTCCTTGACAATATCGTTATTTCAAAAAAAGAAGGGAACAGACATCAGCCCCCGCACTTCTTTTCTAATGAAGGCTGTGGCGAGTAGGGAATGCTTTTCTCTGGAAGACAAGTGGCTTTTGGTCCACATGTTTTAGGCACTGGTACTCATCCCCCTCCACGTACACATTAGTGCTTAAATACTACACATGATTCCTGCCCCCGCTGTTCCTTTTTTTTACCCCATGTAGAACTATAAAGAGATTAGCCTTCTCTGGCCAAGAAACCTTCTGCTATATACTATTGACAGAGATAGTTGGGCGCATTTCTTAATGTTCCTACTTCGCATCATCATTGATGTTCCACTGAGCAAATGGAAAAAGCAAAATTAAGATACAATACAATGGTGCTTTCAAGATTTCTGGAAAGGATCGTGAAGGCATGATACTTTAGTATCAATGTTTCAGCTGGAAAGAAAAAGCTACAGGTACTTTGTCAGCCACTTGGGAAACTAGACTATCCACTGGTAGAAATATCACTTCAAGAACCAGTCCAAGGTAATACTCAAAAGGGCTCTTAAGTCAGAATTTCATAAAGCTAATAGAAAGAAATATCTAAAGAAAAATAAAATGACTCTTTAGTATAAATAAACTATGTACTAACAATTGAACCACTTACTAAACTTGACTCTACTCAACTTTGTACAATATATGGATAACATATCTTCGAGAATACTTTCTTACTTTCTCTGTCCTTTACTTCAAAGTTAATTTTCAGGTACTCTATCTACAATCTCTCCAAATAACGTGGATGTTTATATTTATATATTCTTATAAATATATATATTCTTTAATAATACCACATTTATTTTACTTCTGCATAGAGCCATACAAATAATAAAAAAAAATATGACTTCCGGTGGGATATTCTGGAAAATGTTTGCTTTAATTTATCTGCCCTATGGTAGTACTAGTGTTTTTTTTTTTCTTTTTTTGATAAGTTTACCTGAATTTTGTTGAGACAAACATCACGTCTTTGTTTAGTGTTTTCCTAAAATATTTCTTTTTTTTTTTTTTTTTCCTAAAATATTTCTTTACTCCAAATTCACCCTTGGCTTAATGGTTAACTCCTGATTTGTGAAATCAAATATTAAACCCAGCAATTCAACTCCAGGTAAAGACTTGCTTTCTTGATAAAATTTTACTGCTTTACCTGGAAAGAAGTACTTGGAAGGAAATAGAAAATATATGCTTTGAGAATCATCACTACAAATAATATGTTCATGAGAAATACTTACATATTTTTAATTCCCCCAGGAATGGCAAGCTGTTATTGAGAGTTATTACTGAAATGATATCTTGCCTTATTCTCCTTGAAAATTATAGTCCATATTAGAAATTTAAAACTGAAAAGAATTGACCTCTCAGGCAAGAAGACTCCTTTTCTTTATATATTATCTTCATTGAGAATAGTTTAGGCAGACAAATGAAAATCCCCGATTGTCTCCTTGAAGATGATACATCTTGCTAGAAGGAGTTTCTTGGGTACAGTCTTATAAGCTCTGCTCAATGGCTCAGCCAGGAGTGCCTTCAGCAGTTACAAGATCTTTTATATCTGGGCCATTGTCTTCAAACAACAGGCTGAGTTTATCCTGGTTTTGTCATACCAAAAACTATTTTAAAAGAGAGAAATAAAGGATATTGTATGACTCTTACTGTAACAATGACTTTATTTCACAAAGTCAAGATGGCCCCTCTCCCTCCTGACCCACCCCATGGGGCCCAGGGTAGTCCTGGCTAGTGCCCAGTGTCCTGGAATGGTGATCAATAGTGCTCACTCTCACTCCCAAATATATTTTTTGGGCTGTGTGTGCTGGATAATGTATCGTAAGGTCACCCACCCAAAGAGAAACAAAAAAGGATTTTAATAAGAAAGAGGTAGAACACTCACTTGCATTAGCCATCACTTAATAAGTGGACTAAACAACCTTCTAAAAAATGTTATTTCTTTTCTCAGTTCATCCTAATAAAGATTCTATGATGAAAGGAGATGACTTCTCTGCTCATTTTGGGTTTGGACCATGTTGCAGAAACAGAAAGAATCGGACATTAAAAAAAATAAAAAATAAAAAAGGAGATGGTGCAAGAGAGACCCTGTTTTGAGCTCTGACTCCCGTCTTGTCGCAATTTCTCTCCAGCACATGTTGTATTTTTTCCATTTGCAGCTTTTCAGTCTCTGTCCAAGAAAAGCATTTCAGTTGTAAAGCATTTAAGAATAGAAATGGAAAATGATTCAGAGTAGAACCAGAAAAGAAGCAAGCTATAACAACCTTACCATCCCCCTGGTGATTTTATTTTTAGAAGGAAGATTCTGGAGAACTCCAGATATTGGGGTTCTGAAGCATCTGTAAGATGAAACCTCTCGGGACATCATGGGTTTGCCGCCTGCCGCAGGATCCTATCTTTTCAACACCTGTTATCCTAAATACCTGCAGAATGGCTTTGTTGTTTCATGTGACTTTGGGGGGTGGGGCAGAGCGGACGGGGGTCCACAGTCTGAGGCTAAGTGGGCAGGAGCATGTTCTGAAAGCCAGAGTTTTTATCTTCTTCGATACTTAGGTTTCTCAGTTGTTTGAAATTACAGGGAGGCCTTTTGGCATAAGGACGGGCATAAAAGTCTTCTTAAACAATGCTAGTCATAAAGATTTTACAAGGAAAAAAAGTTGAAAAAAATTAGAATAGCAGCCAAGTCGTATCTGATTTGCTGTGGCACAGAGTGTCCTTCCTCTGTCAGTCGAGTCTCCGGTCACTTTAAATTAGAACTGAAGCATATTGCTACACTCAGAGTCTAGAGCTGAAATATCTCTTGGTGACACTAGACTTTATAAATTGAATTCATAATTAAGCTTAATCTTTTCATAGATGGTAAAATTCGCTCCTGCTAAATGGGTCTCATAATTCCTTTTTCTTGCCAATAGGTGATATTGGCCTGAGAGGAAATCTAAAACCTTCATCATTTCTGACAAGGGGAAGCCACGAATTTCTTTCTTTCTTTCTTTCTTTTTTTTTAATATGAACTTTCTCGGTCAGCAAAAGCTGTCCCTAAGGACGTCACTGCAGCTTCTGAACTGGACAATAAACATGTTTCTACTCTCTTTGCATGACTAGACACAGACTAAAAATGATCAGAAATGTTTTGTTTATATTATGAAAAGAACTATAAATATAGGGTTTAAAGACATCTGTTTAAATCTCTGCATTTTTCAAGTAACAATTTCAGAACTGATGATATTGAGTGTAATGACTGGTAGTGTTGATGGAAGCTAGAATCAAATTTCCCCCCAACGAGCATCTTTTACTCATTAAAAATGATTGCATTTGGATTATCTCAAAGACTAAGGGACTAAATCTCAAAATCTATATGAGAGAGAGCACAATGCATTGCCAGATGAAAAGATGATTAACATCAAGTCTCTAGCTTTTACATATTAATGATGGGTATAGATGCCCTTAATGGTGAGAAATTGTGTGTTATGTAATCCAGAACACTTGCCAGAAACAAAGGTATGAATAAGACACTATGATGTCCAATAATTGTTCTTAATCTTATTAATTATGCAGTTTTGTCAATTAAATGATTCTTATTTTTCAAACTTTTGACATAGGTGAAGAGCCCCTGTGTCAATTTCTAATAATAAACAATTCCAGTTAAAATGTCATCAAACAAATATATAAAAACAATTAAAATAACCATAATAACACCAATTGCCATTTACTGAGGGTCTGATATGAACCAGGCACTCCTCTGTCACTTTGCACGCATTATTATCACTAAGTAAGCCTTATAACATCTGTGTTAGTTACAATCTTCCCATTTTACCGATTAGGATCGAGAGTATTTGGATTAGTAAAAATACAATTTTATTTTATTGTGAAGATGATTGACTTTTGCTATAGGAATGCGTCACCTTAGAGAATTCTGCTTCTCAAACCTCGAACCAATATTGTGGCTAAGAAAAAAATACTAGTTCTTGTTAAATAATTTTTATATAACTTTTGTTATTATCCTACTGCTTTATTCACATTTAGTAATGTTAACTTTCTGAAGTGCTTTTGTTGTTGTTGTTGTTGTTTTGTTTTGTTTTTCCTGATGCCCTGTCTACTTAGGGACAGACGTCTTTCCTATCCTTACTTCGGCAGTTGGGGCTGTGTCCTTTCCAGTGTCACGGGTCATCTTACCTGATCAGTCTGTGCCCTGATCAGTGATGATGGGTTAGTTTTACCCAATGACACAAATTATAAATGTGCACATATATAGAGCATAAGACTAAGAGCATAGTGCGATTAAGAGACATGTAAAACTAAAAATAATAATGATAATAATAAGACAAAGCCCCTCAATAAAAATGAGCAAGGCATGAGTCCTAGTCATTGCTTTACTTATCCTGCGAAGGTGTGTTAGCTTCTATCCCCAGGTCCTCTCTAACAATACTCTTACCTCACTTTCCCCTCAAAAGCTTTTCCTCCCTCCTTTTGTTGGAATCATCAAACAAGGAGAACTATGACCTAAACTCTGCATGCGGTCACTCCTCAAAGTCTAACACCCAAAAATCTGATATGAGTACTTATTACCAAGACATTTCTCTGACCGCCAGCATCCCCAATGTCCCTGTATGTACCTGTGTCTTTAGGGAACAGTGACGTAAAGCAATGGAACGATCGGCCATTTGTTTTGGCAAGAAAGGAATCCCTTGCTGTCATTTTTCTGGATTCCAAGCAAGAGGTGTTAACGTTAAAAACTTGTATGAAATAAATTCTTATTGAGAAAGGCTTTCACATAAAGACACCCCCCCCTTTTTATTCTCTATATAACTCAGTTCTCATCGTTATGCGAATACTCAGTGCCCTTCACCTATTTCACCCATCCCCCCACCACCCCTGCGGCAATCACCAGTTTATGCTCTATACGTCGTTTTTCTGTTTTTCTCTTTTTGTTTGTTTATTTTGTTTCTTAAATTTCACATATGAGTAAAATCATGTGGTATTTACGTTAACGTTCAAAACTTGTGTAAAATGAATTCTAGTCGAGAAAGTCTTTTCCAGCGGCTTTCATGCAAAGACAGCTTCTCCACACACCCCCCCCCGCCCCTTTTTAAGGCTCAGTTATCATCCTGGCTTGCTTCTGTGTGATTGCCTGAATGTTTCGGTGCTGTTTTTCCTACTTCAGTCAGTGGGAAGAACATCTTCCATCGTGCTGAGTCACAATGGCCCACACAAGACGTTCTCCTGTGTTGTGTCAGGTTGGGTGAGGAGACGGACTGAACAGAGACGGCAAGCCCATCTTTGGGGAGGCTGACAGGCTGACTCTGAAACCAACACAGCCTTAAGTTCCAATTTAAATGAAAGGACTCTGAAGGAGGAGCAGTGCCAAGCCATCTCTACACGGCTGCAAAATTTGGACTTGCTGGAGATGCCATTTACTGAAAAGTGCATTTAGTGTCCTCCTCAAGCCATACTTAACAACTAGTGACAAGACAATATGGTCCTGGCGTCTTGCCAATCCCCAGCACTGGCACAGTCTTTGTCAGAACATCACTTTGCAGGGCAGGAAGCGTGAGGGGAACAGCTGACAGGAAGGGATGATGCAGCTGTCACGTCTGCTCTTGAAGAGGTTGAAAACTACCAAGGAGGGCAGAAGAAAGGCCTCAGAAATAGACCAGAGCCCAACTTCAAATGCTGGAGCTGAGTCACCAGTGGCTGACCTACAGAAACAATATGGAAACACTGGACTGACCCTTGGCAGTGAAGAGTAAACAAGGCTTTGTGAGGGAAGCATTTAGGACAATGGCGTCTGAGTCTTCCACCATCACTGACCTTCACCACTTCAGCAATGCCTACACTCTCCTTGTATTTGTAACGAGTGAACATCTCCAACGGGTAGCCCACTCTCCAGGTTCTGTTCTTTAGGGCATCCGTGCGCGGCTCACCTGGGTTTCCTGATCTGGGAAACAGCAAATGCTGTTTTGAGCCCCACATTCTGGAATGAATGAAAGGAAGTATAAAAAATTTATTAACATGTCCCAAAAAAAAAAAAAAAAATTTATTAACATGTCCTGAGCGTGTTGTGATTACAAATCAGTGTGCAAATAGGTGCGTTCAAAGGCACCAACTTTTATTTATATATTTTTCACAAAAATAAAGTTCCTCGTAGATTCACATGGAGCAGGGAAGTAGAAAGGAGACATCAGGTTGACTAGATAAACCGGTCAAAATACCTCTAGCAGGAAAGAGTCATTTCACTGCCAGATTGTTCCCATAGCCTGCAGACATCTAGAGGCTTTAAGATGCACTTTGAGAAAATCATGTGAACTCTTTGGTCAGTAACACCTAGGGAAATGTCTGACTGATTTGTCCCAGAAAACTGTAGTTTAACAAACAGGATTAAGCACATGCTATGTCTTTGGTAGGTACTTGGGATACCATTTAACATAAAAGCAGTCAGAAAATGTTAGTGGTATGCCAAGCACCTCTCATCATGTTCTACATGTATTGGTTTAATCAATGCGCATAGCAGCACTGAAGTTTTATTATTGTAAGCAATTTTATTCATTTTAACTTGTTAATTTCATAAATTATTATTTCATATTTGTTATTACTATAAGGAAATTGAGACAGGGACAACACAAAGATTTCCCAAAGTTGCATTGTTCTATATGGAGTTTTGGTCTCAGGCTCCAGGGCTCAGGTGAGCAACTAAGGCACCCCACAGCTTCCTTGAGATGCTTTCTGTCCATTGAGGTTTATTCTGGGTCCTCTTTTCTCTGGCACAATTAATTGTCACTGATCCATTTTTACCTTGACTATTAATTTTTGAGGGTCTGCATCAGATCAGCTACTTCTATGTTTCAAATCCATCTTATGATACCTTTTTTTAATTGCTAAAAACTAAGTATGTGCAGTAGTGGGGCACCTGGGTGGCTCAGTTGGTTGGGCGTCTGACTCTTGATTTGGGCTCAGGTCGTGATCTCAAGGTTGTGGGATCAAGCCCTGCATTCGGCTCTGTGCTTGACATGGAGTCTGTTTGTCCTTCTCCCTCTGCTCCTCCCTCCACTGTCTCTTTCTCTCTCTAATAAAATATAAGTAAATAAATAAATAAAGTCTTTAAATATGTGTAGTACAAAAAATCATTTCTCTTTATTTCCATTGTATTTCACATATATATTATTTATTATATGAGATATATTTGTCCATATATCTGTACCATCTCTGCAGATATAGTACACGAAATAAGCTTCCAAAGGAAAAAACTTATATAAAAATTATCAATGAATCAATTCCATGGTTACGGGTGGAGAATTTAAAATACCTCTTTAGTTTTTGATGATTGTCTAGCTGAGTTGTATCTTAAAGAAACTGCATTACCCAGAAGCTTAGTCTAGGATACTTTTCAATGTCTGATTACAAAGCCCAATCTCCTCAATTTGACTTCCCATCTATGACTGTGTCATCCATGGCCAAAATGTGTTTGCAGCATCACTGAAGTTTAGCCGATTAACTTTCTCACGCGCACTTACAGATAAATCAGATTTTCACATTGAAGAACCCCCAAAGTAGCTATGGGGCAGAAGTAATTCCTACTTCTTCCACAGAGGGAGCTATCAGTAAAAAGTCTCCTTCTCTTTATGCAAAGTGTCTAATGGGAGTTTTTCCAAGCCCCACCTCTCCAAAAGCAATCTCAGTCTTGCCAAATTATAACTCTGCTCCTTTCATATGCAATTAACCAGCTACACTTTCTGTACTCCCCTAGACCTGCCACTAGTGAATCACAGAGAGTCACCAGCCGGATACCAATATTAGAGCTCTGATGTCCTTCTGCAACAGTCCTGGGCAAGACTGCTCTTCTCCCATTCGCGTTCTTCTAGCATTCCACTCCAGGAGCAGCCTTCTCTCTCAGCTTGTCTAGGATCAGTAAGCATATAGGAAGCTCTTTATTACATCTTTGGTTTTGTCTACCCACTTTCTTTAATTGACTTTAAGCTCGGGGAGGGTTGAATTGCATATGTCTTCATTCTCAGTCTCACTCAGCATCTACCACTGTGTCTGATGCATATGAGACAAAACAGAAATTCAATATATGGATTAACGAATTACCAGTTGGAACATTTGTAAATATTAATGATCTTGACAAGCCAGAGTGTACTTAAACCTTTCTTTTTCTGTCTGTGGTAGGTGCATTCTTGCTTAGATTGTTTTCAGAGCCTAGAGCACTTCTTTTAACACTTGCTTTTCTGAATGTGGGCAGTCTCAGAATTTACAAAGCAGGTTTCTAAGGAGCATGGTCTTCATCAACTACCCCTTATCTGTGAACTAAAGGGGGTTCTGCACCCAGAGGAAATGCTCCTCCCGACTACTAATCTGGTAGCTCCTGCTTCTCCTTGATCTCCAGGCTTTGGCCTCTGTCTCTAGTATATCCGAAGCCTGGTTTCACTCGCAATCCCTACACTTTTGACCTTATATATCTTGGAACCTTATCTAGGACAACATTTTCTAGTCGAGAAAGTTTTCCTCAGTTTTTCCTTCTTTGTTCTCTAAAATACAAGCATGAGAGTTAGCTCTTTTGCAAAGAGATAGGCAGATATGTAGGTAAATAGTTTGCGGTAGGAATTTGCATAAAGCTACTATCTAGGGATGTTAATATGACATATTGCTTCATTAGGATAGTAAGCCTTTAGCAGTAAAAGCTCATCTCTACAATTACTTCTTTGAATCAAATATGCTCACATACAGTTCAAGGACTTTATATAGCATGCCATTCCTGAAACATTAAAATGTGTTCACTTCATCTTTTATTATTAGTGTTTTACATTAGTGTACCAATGTACATATGGTTGCCTCCTAAGGAGAGGAATTTTTAATATAACATAACTTAAATATAAGCCATACACATGGCCCTTGTATTATTGCCCCCCTATATTTTGAGAAAGAAATAAAAGCTGTTTTCCCTGTGTCATTTCTTATTTCCCATACTTGCTTTCTACATTCCTCTCTCCTCTCATATTTTCTCTCTACTTTGAGACAGCAATTTCTGTTGATAGAATAGATTTTTCTAAGGAAAATGTGTTTAGTAGTTAGGACTATGTTTTGTGTTTTGTGCTGCCAGGACTGATGAAAGGTTAAATTAAATTTGGCTCTGGAGCATGAATTGGGTCAGGGTAGTAGGAAGTTTTCTACCTATTATAAAAGCTTAATTTCCTTCTCCTTTCTTCTTCTTCTGAAAATTATAGGGATTCGGAGATTGCTAGGCTGATTTTCTCTAATAATCCATGATTCCCAGGGAAATCACTGAAGTAGAGCTATATAATCTGGCTTCGGTTTCTTGGCCAAAGTCAGGATACTTTGTCCTCAGAATGCAAAGAGAATGATCAACATACATATAACACAGTTTGTTTTTTTCAAACTAGTATGATATTTAACATCAAAGGATATAAGTACCATATATGGCCAAGGACATTGAGCAATGTAGTCATTCAACTTGGTAGATGTGTGCAATACTTTTCTTCTTTTTTTTTTTTTTTAAGATTTTATTTATCTATCTGACAGAGAGAGAGAGATCACAAGTAGGCAGAGAGGCAGGCAGAGAGAGAGGGGGAAGCAGGCTCCCTGCTGAGCAGAGAGCCCGATGCGGGGCTCAATCCCAGGACCCTGAGATCACGACCTGAGCCGAAGGCAGAGACTTTAACTCACTGAGCCACCCAGGCGCCCCACAATACTTTTCTTCTTGAGGAAGGACATGTGTTTCAGAAAATCAGAAAGTAAGTTTAAAAAGTTAATGAGACAGCTTCCATTTCTGGAAATATGACTAACTGAATATCCTGAAAAAGCTATTTTAGCCATATATATATATATATCAATCATCCAGCTGAGTGAGCAACAAATAAGAGAAATACCAAAGGACAAAATCCATTAGGTTAGCCCAGAGCAATAAACAGGTGCTGAAGTTGATGACTATCTGGGGTCATGGACAGACTTCCAGTGTCCTAGAGCTTTCATTTAATAGACTGAAGAATGGGAAGATTGGGACAGTTGACAAAGCCTATGACCCATTTAATGTGATGAGCTGTATCAAAGGCACTGTATAAAGTGGCATCCTCCCCAAGAGCCAAATCTACTGTGTGTGCACTGGAAAAAAAGCCACACACCAAAGGGTGGAAACCCCCTTGTATCAATCTGTGTTCTAGGTAGGAGGGAAAATATCTGCCATGTCATATTTCCATTCCAGGCAGCCAACCTTATGCATGTATGCAACCCATCATCACCGTATCTATGGAACTCAACAAATCCGAGAGCACAGCTAAATGGGTAGCAGTCATTGCATAGTGGCGATGCTGGCACTTGGGTGGGACAAATACATATATTCTCTGGAAGAGTAGTCCTAGATATTCTTAAAGCAGAGACATGAAGCTTTCCCCCAAATGAAATGTCAAGAGATATGAGCTCAGAACAACAGTAAATCACAAAACACATGACCCAAGAAACCACTGACTATGTCAGTGCCACCAATAAAAACCAGAATCAAACATGCGAGTAATATACTTTGCAATTAATGGGTAAATAATAAAAATGAATGTGTGTAAATATGTATTAAATATTTAAACTTATTCTATTTTTACAGAATTTATTTTTAAAAGTACCATAAGAATAGTAAGTTTGGGGATACTGCTGCTGTGAACTAAATATTTGTCTCCTCAAAATTCAAGTGTTGAAGCCCTAAACTCCAAAGTATTGGTGTTCAGAGATATGGTTCTTGGGAGGGAATAAGAGTTAGATAAGGTCATGGGGACAGGACCTTGGTCTGATGGGATTTGTGCTCTTATAAAAAAGACAACAGGGAGCTTGTTCTCTGTCTCTCCACCATGCGAGTACATGGCAAGAAGGCAACTATCAGCCAGCTAGAAAGAGGGCTGTCACCAGACCTTGACCACACTGGCCCCTAGATCTTGGACTTCCTGCCAACTGTCTGTTGGTTAAGCCACGTAGCCTGCTGTATTTTGTTACAGCAGCCCGTGGAGACTAATATAGCTGCAAAGACTGTTTCCTTCCAAAGGGGATTTGTGTTTACTTTTATCAGATTCCTTGGCAGCAATTTTTACTTTCTTATTTTCTGGTCCATATTTGCTTTATATAAACACCCTAGGCCCAATTCTCTATATAGTGACAATCACAGGCTTTCTTTTCTGACCTCTGCACAGCTCTTAAGGTAACAAACTCTTAATGAGATTATCACTTCTCCCTCCCCATGTAGCCAGATCCCCAGCACAAGGCCTCCACCTCTGATTTCTAACAACTTCTGCATTTTAATACCTAAAGGTTGCCTTCGCTTTCTTCAGAGCTCAATAACATATTTTAAATAGTGATTCATTCATCCATTCATTCACTCATTCACTTATCACATAATCACACATTTAACCAATATTTAAATATTTAAAGTCCAAACTGTGTAGCAGACACTTTGGGTGTATCCGTTGACTACCATCACCACCACCACCACCACCACCACTGCCGCAGAGTTCCCCCCCAAACCCCCATCTAGTGGTTATACCATTATTTTACATTATAGTACAGGGAGATGTGCAATATAGAATAACCTTAGCAATTAGTAATCGAATTTTCAAGCATGCAAGAAGGTGAAATGCAGCGTAAGAAAATTATACTGGGCATGCTGTAATTTTAGTAATTTGAGTTGATCATAATAGATCTCATTAGGAAGATGACATTTGAACAGAGACCAAAGAGAGGCAAGGGAGTTGCCATGCCCATACCTGGGAGAAGAGTGCAGCCAGCAAAGCAAATAGTCCTTGCAAGAGCCCTCAGGCAGGAACCTGCCTAGAATGTTCAAAGAACACTATCAAGGCCAGTGTGTCTGGAGGCTGAGCAGAATGAACAAAAAGAACAGCCGTGAGGAATAAGATCCGAGAAAAGTAGCAGGGAGAGGGAGAGGAGAGAGCATTATCAAGGCTGGGTAGAAGAGTCAAGAAGGTGTTTTGTTTGCTTGTTTGTTTGTTCTTGTTGTTTCGTCCATTACTGGGGTGTTTGTTATATTTCACCTGCGTTTCTAGCTGCTTCTAGGTGGAAATCTCACTGGCATCGTTATTGTTGCCCTAAAAACATTTCTCCCATTTTTCAAGAAAGCATCTAGTTTATGATCCATAGTTTGGTAAATATTAATTCATGACAATACTGTTCTGTTACTTTTAAGAGGGTGATATCAGGACAGGTTAAGTAACTTGGCTACCACATCTTGTTAGGACTGGAGTGAGGGCAGTGATCTTTCCATGCTAACATAATACATCTTTACAATTACATTTTCAATCTCCTGTGGGAAAGGATAGGACGTAGTGTCAGCAGAGATAAGTAACTGACATAGAGAAAATGAATATATTGGAAACTGAGAAGACTTTCTGGCATTCTATTTTTCTGGAGCCATAGAGAGTAAATCTTATCTGTGAAAGATTTATAACAAATTTTTCATTATATACTCTCATCATTTTGTATGTTCCTTAAGGTTGCATGATTTAAATAATATTCTCGTTCTCCGCTATGCTCTCACTGTTAATGGATCTTTTCTGTGATATAAAACTAACTGCTTTGTGCAACAGTTTACATGATTTCCTCATCTAACCATAAGCACCTTGAGAGCATTAATGGTACCTTGTTGCTATGGACTGAATATTTGTATTCCCCCAACATTCTTATGTTGAAACCCTAATTTCCAAGATGGTCATATTGAGATACAAGGCTGTGGGAGGCAATTAGGTTTAGATATGGTCTCAAGGGTGGAGTCTCCATGATGAGATTAGTGCTCTCATAAGAAGAGGAAGAGACTAAGAAGCCAACCATTTGCAAGCCCAAGAGAGAATTTTCCCCAGAACCCCACATGCTGGCACTCTGGTCTTGGACTTTGCAGCCTCCAGAACTGTAAGAAATAAATGTCTGTTGCTGAAGCCACTCATTCTATGCGATTTGGTTATAGTGGCAGATACTAATTATTGTTTTTCTGTACTTCATGCAGTGTCTGGCTCCAAGTATCTCCTCAATACTATGTGTTTAATGAATGATGCTATCTTGAAACCATATCATTAACTGTAATACTCGATGGGTCTGGGGAGGGAGTTCAGTGAAGTGAAAGGAGGTAGTTGCATTGAGGACATGTTTCCTTTTTTACATTTGGCTTAATATCATTCTGAATACCAAACTTTAGACATAACTGAATGAAAACTACTGAAGATGGAAAATCTTCAAGACAAATGTATTTTGGGTGATTTTAAGGTAGAATTTGCATTTAGATAGAAGGTTTTTATGTGACTTAATATTTTACAAAAAGATTAACAGAATTTATGCCAAAGTTACTAAATTATGCTGATATTTAAAAAACAAACAAATGATAATCTTTAAATGAAAAGGTAAGACAAAGTAACATCCGTTCATATATCCAAATAGCAAAAATGGCTGTAAAATGAAATTTTCTCAAAGGAAAAATTTTACTAGAAAGCCTACAAATGGACATTTAAAAATAAAATGTACTCATTATTTTCTTCTAGATGTTTTACTAGTTATTTTGAAAAGTCGATACCTTTTATTCTCCCCTGACAGCTTTATATAACATAATGGAATTTTGTCTAAAAAAGATGACATCCTATACTTACTTATTTTAATCACCACACTAATATCAGGCTATTTCTAGGTCTCCTATAGTATTTTATGGCTGGAGAGAGAGAGAGAGACATTCTTATTTTATGACATATGATTATGGTGATCACATCACCACTGTTTTGGGGACAAGCATAATGTTAAGTATTTTGTCCTATTGTCACTATAAATAAGTGTCCTCTCATTAGACTGATAGTTTAACATAGGGTCAGACAATATGACAAAATGTTTGATATAAAGAAGCCAAATAATCCCAATTCTGGTGGTATCCGTTTTGGAATATCACCAGAGAACTCAAACTTAACTTGTCTTCTCTCTCCGGCAACCCCCATCCTCCCACACCCCCCATTAACAGAGTTATTTTCAAAGCCGGGAATTTCCCTGAGAAATTGAAGTGTTGGGTTAAAATGATTCCTCTGAATGTGTTTTGCAGAACTTTTTGAAATCAAGAAAGAATAAAATTCTCACGTTTTGTTACTTGGAACTTGCGGTTTCCTTAAAAATCAGGCATGCCGGATGCTTATGCTATAAATTTTGTTTGCAAAAATTGCTCTGGACATTTTGAATATTTTAGAACAGAAACAAAACAAATCAGCAGTAGACAGTATTTATTTATTTATTTTTCAGAAAGCGGTAGAAATGTTCTCCTTTCCTATCACTGAGCACAATACAGACTTTTAAAAAATGCTTTACTAATCACGAAAATTTTAGCATTGTACTAGCTTAGTTTTTCGTTCTCCTTCTCTCTTTTCTGTCTGACCTTATATGTGATAGCATGATTTTTAGCACGAATTCTGAATCGGGATTTTTCTCACGAATGTGTAGCTATGATTCAGTTTCCCAAATTTCAAATTGTTGTATCTGTGGAGAGTTTAGTGAAGTGACTCCATGTTATTGCTGTCGTGGTGTCCATTTTGCCTGGCTAAGCAGCCGGCAGGGACCTTCAACTGCCATGGGTTCCCCTGTGCAAGAGCATGCCCTGGAGGGCAACCACAGTGCCGTGAAAATATAGCTCCTGCTAGGATTCCCAACAGCCCTTGAGATCAGTAGTCGTCCCCCACTTCCCAGCACCTGTATACCTTACATGCCCCTTAAATAAGACCTCCGTAGGGCTTACAAAACCCCACTCTTTGGGTTTGAATTGACCAATCGGGCCAGCGCTCCACCCACAAACCCTAAAAAAACCACGTGCTCAGATCCTACAGTCTCTCTGCACTCTATTTCAATCTCCCTGTGTGGCCCTTCAAGGACTGCCCTGCATTTTTTCCAGGACCTGTGATTCATAAACTACTCCATTGCAATTTCCGTTGTGGTCTTCTGTTGAACTTAGACTTACCATCCAGCACCCATCTGGCCCCACCCAACAAATGCCAATATGACAAACCATCAAAACAATTTCAGTATATGCGTCGATTAACATTACAATAAATAGATGTTAAAATTGAGCTTGTTAATACATATCGGTAAGTATCTTTACAATCTAGTTATTATGTTGAGAAGACTCTATGTGGGAAGTAAGTATTCACCCCCTCCCTTCTCCCACTGCAGGCAGAGTGCAGTTCCCCATCCTTGGATATTAACTGGACCATATAAACTTGTTTTGGCCAACAGAATTTTCACAGACATTATATAGGCAAAGACTGCAATGCACCTACTATATTTGGCTCAACGTGAAGCTCTGGCAAGTGATCAGGAAAACTTGCCTTGGGTAGCTGAGTCTCAGCATAAAAATAGGTGAGGCAAACCTGCACCCAACCACAATCTAGAACCATCCCTGAGGAACTGCAGACTCCCCACCTGGTGTAGGACCAGTCCAGGGGACCCCACTCTCACGTGAAGGAGACAAAGAGCCTATTATTATATGCCCCCGAGCTTTAGTTTGTTACTTAGCAAGTTTGAGTCAATAGCTGAGTGAAAACACTTGTGAGTAAAGTTTTGAAAACTACCACAATCGAGCAAATAACTTTAAAACAATTTTTTTTGGTAAAAGTCATGGGAAGGAAGGAGGAGAGAAGAAGAAGGGAGGAGGGAGGGGCAGTAGAATAGTAAGATAAGAACAAGAGACCATTTTTTATACTTATATTAAATACAAAAAATAAGAAAATATCTGATCGACCCTTTCAAATATCATCATAGGGGAAATGCTCAAATCGGGCTGGCTTGGAGAATTACACTTTAAAAAAATCTTGGAAATTTAACAGAAGTTTTAATACTTCAGTAGTAAATTTATGAGAAAAAACGGAAGTGGTCTTCTGTCTTTTTTCAGGTCTTTGTTATCATAACCACCCTCATGTGCTGATAGGGTAGAAAAATCCAATGGCTCGGAGAAGATTTTCTTTTAGTGCTTATAAAATTAACCTAAGGCATCTCTTTCTATGTTTATGCTGTTATGTTATTACCTTGTTATGTGTATAGGCCCTGACTTTTATAACCTTAGTATGCTAATGATTCCTTCACTTGGGATCCATAAAAAATATATGAATTTCTTTCCCATTAACTACCAGGCTTCCCAGATTTTTCTGGTCTTCTGAATTATTGATAACCCCCGCCTCTGCTAACAGTCTTGCCTTCCCCACCACACATTCGCGAAGCACATGCCTGCTCCTTGGTGCTGTACAAAGTGAGGGAAAGGCGCTTAACCCCTGCAAGTCCACAAAAGTCAGTCTTGTAAACAGAGTACTGTGCAAGACATGATTAAAAGGAAAAGCTTTTTTTTTTTTAAACTTGTGAAGAGTAAAATAATCATTCTATGCAAAAGGAAGGAAATTGATTTTTATGTGGCAGTGGAAGGTGGGCCCTTGAAAGAAGCTTCATTTAACCTGAGGGATATATGTTCAGAGAGGTTTGGAGGAAAACATTTTGGGGCTGGAAGACACTGAGTCACTTGACAAAAATAACAGAAGGTATGCATGGAGACGCTAGAAGTAGGAGGGAAATATGTGTTTATATCAATCAACCATTATTTATTCAGTTCTTAATAGAATGGCAGGCTTTGGGTATTTGACTCTCAAATTATTATCCTTGGAAGATAAAGTAGAAATTTTCACCCTTTATGACTTTGCCGAAGAACAAGTACACACTTATGAGCGCGCAGTCAAACAAAACAAGCATTCTTCTTTTGCCTCGAAATATTCTGTAGCTAGTGTGATGGGAAAAACCACAAGAAAAAGCCTTGTTCCCATTTCATATTCTCTCCGGCACCATCAAAAGAGAACAGTTACAATAGTTTTGACAGATAATGAAAGTGTTGATGAAACTTAACGGTTTACTAAAAGATTTAAGATGACATCAGTGAAAATTTACAGATTTGTCTTCCCATCAAAACTGGGAAAACGAAGGTCCTGAAGTAAGCCTGCCTGTATAGACTTGCTTCCGCCATATTTCTTCCTCTTGGAGACCTTCTCACCTTCGATCCAAGGTGCGTGGTTCCTGGCATTTGTGTGTTAAATGCTGTTCTCTTTGCTTTGGGAACTAGTGCCTGGCCACAAGACCCTGTCTAATTTGAGGTTAATTTCATCCTTGGTATTTCTAACCTTTGGAAATCTGACATAAAGTCTCAGCTTTCCAGAGAGGAACAAAACAGAATATTTCATGCACTTACTTCAGACAGCATTAAAGGAAGCAGAAGCCATGAATGTGTCATGATGCAATTTAGTGAAAATTTATCTTCGCGGGGAATTGTTCAATTACAAGCGAAATGAGATTGGAAATAATCTTTTCTTCTATAAACCTTGCACCTCAAAGACAATACATCTGTTTAATATATTCTATTTATAAAATTCTGATCTGTACCTACCAGATTGAATGCAACAACCATCCTATGTGGTATTATTGACACCTTCTCCGAAAACTGGAAAATCACTCACTCATTTGTTGTGATTTGTTGTACTCCAAATATACCGATGGCTGTTAGTATACTTTATAGTTGAAAACACTTGAGATTTAGATATTTTAAAATTGATTTGACCTACAAAACCTTTTATTTTCTCCTGTAATCCCCAAATGCAAGGAAATGTACAGACACATATATAAATATAAATATCTTTAGTTTGGGTAATATCAGTAATACAAGGTTTTTATAAATTATTCTACCATCTCCGCGATTGCCACTATAAGGCTGCCACTTTATTTGAAAAACAAAAAAACAAAACGGAAAATGAGAAGTCATGTGAAAAATCTTCGCAACTACGCGGTATCCGCAGTGTTGATTGTCTCTATGCTCAAAACCTCCCATACCCTTTCCTCTATTATTTCCCAGCATCTTTGTATCAGCAAATCGGGTTGCATGGCCCGTGCAGCGTCTGCATGCTGCAGATTCTCCCACTCTAGTCTTGATGAGTTGGCATTAATCTCATTTTTCAGATTTTTACTTTTTTTTTTTTAAAGATTTAATTTATTTATTTGACAGAGAGAGACACTGTGAGAGAGGGAACACAAGCAGGAGGAGTGAGAGAGGGAGAAGCAGGCTTCCCGCCAAGCAGGGAGCCTGATGCGGGGCTCAATCCCAGCACCCTGGGATCATGACCTGAGCCCAAGGCAGAGGCTTAAGGACTAAGCCACCCAGGCGCCCCCAGATTTCCACTTCTTAAAGGCATATGGACTTTTTTATGTTCCCACCAACCAGCCCGGAAGGAATGTTTTGTAAACACGTTGCTCTCCAACTGAATGTAATTTTGCCCTTAGGGGAAGTCTTAAGCTTTCTGTGTATCTCTTTATGTTTATTTACATACTCCTTTGGTTACTTTATTTGTTTATACATACTGATCTTTATGTAATGGTTACACGTGTACTTGTACATTAGATTAAATTATAAATTTTTAAATGTGAAACTAATTCATTATGCATTACAAACTTTTTTCTGAACTATCACAAAGAAATTGTAATTTATGCTAGTTATTACTTAAGTACGTAGGAATAACTGTTTAGATATTGGTATTATTGACAAAGGTATTGCTTAGCTCTGTGGAATTATATTATGTAGTTTCTAGTGAAATACCAAGTGCTAGCTACTTCTTTACTCCAGTCCCTTAACAATATCACAATGTCATCAAAATTCTTTTATTATCCTAGGTATCCTATATTTATATTCATTTATATCCTTTTTTTTCTAAGAGAGAAAGTATTAATTATTGAGCACATACCAATAGACAAATTACTGGGATTACTAAACATTTTTAATGAGGCAATTTGCTTGCCTGTGCCTGATTCTGGAAGCCTAAAGGTTCTTAGATTGTTCGGTTTCACTTTGGTACCATTTTAAACCCTAGAAGCTGTTGTACAATGGAAAGTTCTCTTTGGGAGGACTCCCGGTTAGCAATTTTCTTCCATTCATTACAGAAGAAACACAGATAATTTGGAAGGTAGACAGTCAGCTTTGTGTGAGACAGTGAATTAATGACAGCGCCTAAATGTTCCTTTCATTTACTATTATAATTTCAATGAACTGGGGAATAGTTAGGAGTGTATTAATGTGAGCAGAGGTAAAAAAAAAAATGCTTTTGCTGTTGTTACCTTTCACAACAATAAAAAGGGATTACCTGATGATACAATCTCCTTGTCATGGCAAGCAGACAAAAGAATTATTTATAAAATGTATAATTTACACTTAACATGAATGCATTTCTTTGTTGATTTTTCTGGGCAATGAGTTTTATTTATTTTGTACCTCTATAGAGTTAAAAATAATTTTGGCATTAATATTTTCCAGAGCCAATATCAAGCATGTAAAATTCCCAACTAGGAATTTGTACTTTGTTCCTAAACTCTAAGATCTTCAGCGTAGGTCTTCGGTGTCAGCCACAGGTGTTATCACCATCAGGAGCTTCTAAGTATTTTAGACTGAATTAGACATCAGTTTTGCCCTCTAGGAGCTAAAGAACACACTGTCAGCACCCAGTGTTCAATTATAAATTATAAACAATTGAAATGAAAAGGCCAGACAAAAAGTCATGAGTTTTGTGGATCTCAGATCGGTATAGGGAATATACACAGCATTTGGAGAGTCGTTCTGAACAAAAGACAACTGAGAATTCCAGAAAAAAGCTAGGCAACGATGTACATGTATTCTGATCTAAATTTTAGTTGCTGAGTGGACGATTACCGAATGGGAAAACCAACGTTGCCTTATTTCAGTCTTGGGCCGTCCCTGCGGCTTCCTTGTTTGGAGGTTTTATCAAGGGAGCAGGTTGCAAAATAGACATTGATGGTCCGGTTAAATGTTAACATACTTCATGAATATTCATGACTTGCCTTTTTTTTTTTCTTATCTATACAAATCACAGGTAAAGCCACCATTAACAAATATACGTGTTCCCAGATTATCAGGAAGGACTGGGAGACTGAGTCTAGAGAAGCCTCCACACTTGCGGGCTCAGTGCCTGTTTGCTTTCAGCTGTTCCCATCCCTGGTTTTGTACATTACCTAATAACTACTCTTTCTATTTATTACCTGAGTTTATTGTTTTGTTTTAGCCATGTAATCAAAATTATCCTTCCTTGTGTATGTAGGATCTGAGCAGTCCTGAACCTAATCAAAGTCTAAAGGCCCAGTGATTTCTAGGAATGAGAAATTCCTCTGCTACATAATTTCAAGGTAATTCTGAGGCTCAAATGAGCTTCCTTTGTTAAACGAAAAGTAAGTATGTAAACATCAGGTATTTTTATTCTTCGAATATCCAAATAAGTACTCTGGGAAAAAAAGTGGAAAACAAGAATGAATATTTCCAAAGTTTGTCGCAAAAGAAACAAGCTTGTAAATTTAATGAGCATCAATTATAATTCCTATGAGCCTAAAAAAACAAGATTTGACTGTGCAAAATTGAACACATGGTTACTTCAAACTTCTTTGCCCATTACTTTCATGTTACTAAAACCCTTTTAACGATCTTTTGGTTATTTGTTTCCATTCTTGGAAAGTCTTATTAGATTAGTACATTTTCTATTAGAAGTCTTCACTAATTCACCATATAGTTCCATTTCCATTCTCTTTATAGGATTAACAGTTTCTACCTCAGCTATCATCTCAGTAATCTAATTTCTTCCACATTTCTTCTTGTTCCCAAATACTAACCTATCTCTTCCCTCACTCTAGTCACTTTCTGCTCTTTGGAGTTCTTCTCTGGGCTAAACAAAGAGCAATGGCCGACTTCATTCAGTACAAGCTCTTTCAATTGGAAATGTCAACATTTTCTTCATTCACCTCACAGATTAATTCTTTTACACTGCTATGCATGTATTGCTTTCTATTTTTCATTTTTTTTTTACATTGGAGATCTGAAAGTGAAATAAAACAAAATTTGAGATTATATGAAAGATAATTACCTCAGAGATATCTCCAGAGAGAATAAGAAAAAAGACTTTCATTCATTTTTTTTGGCAACTGTGTTTCATTTTATTTTGTTTGTTTTCTGTTTTAATTTGTGGAGTAAAAAGTAGTTTCCAAGAAAAGGGAAACTAATTCTCAATATTCAAAGGAATTTTCTTCTAAGTTAAAGGAAGATGGATAATCATATAAGCATTCTGTATCAATGGAACAACAATTATATATGGATTTCAAAGAAACTAATTAGATATGTTAAATTCTCTGAGTCTTCAGATACACTTTTAGTCCTTTACTATTTTGGTTTCCTCTTTAATACGGACTAGTGAAAGCACTGGGGGGAGGGAAATATACCTATTTATTTTCATTTCTAAGCACTGGAAAATCACACATTGTACATGAGGGTTCTCTTGAAGCTATGATAGAAGTGAAAGATTAGCACAGGTGTGCCACAGAAGTAATGGAGAAACATCAAAAGTAAGCTGAGATCTGGAAAGTAGAAACTCAGACTTCATGATGCTATGGCATCAAAATAGAAATGTGTAAAATTTATCTTTTTTTTTTTTTTTTTACTAATTCTTGTAAATAACAAGTTGATTGTGTATCCTAATTTCCTCCTACTTCAATCCTGGTAATCAGGAAAATACAATTTTAAGATTAAAAAAAAATTGTTTTTCAAATATAAGTGCCTACTACATAAAAGATAATACATGCATTTATATTCTTTTCCTTCAAAACTGTGTTGATCCTTCTTTATGGATAATGTCTATGTCAGCATGAATGTTAGCATAGTTTACAAACAAATTGGCAGGTTTAACCACATTTTTTAGCCAAAATGATTTCTTTAAAATAATATCATCAGTTTTACCAATATCCCTACTGTTGGCTGCTTAATGCTGTCTTAAGATTCTGTTTTTATAAACTCACATTTTTACAGCACAGGATTTTTTACAACTAAAAAACACAAAAGTTTACAGACTGGAAAGAATAACCTGCCATTCTCAGATATAATACTTTTTCATGAGCTCAGTGAAGTTGATTACAAAGAAATGTATATTTGACAAATTTTTAAAAACCCAGCTCTTATAATTATTTTTGAATTTTCTGTTCAGTATGATCATATTAAATTGCCTTAAAGTAAAGACATTTTTCCAGGACTCTGTTTGTGTTACAAGCACACACAAACAGAAGAGTACAGCATCACTGCTGTGGCAACTGAAAGTAAAACTTCTTATTGTGGTTCTGAACTGGAAATTGAGCTGGAAGAGAAAGAACAGCACAAGGAGAAAAAAGTCAGCACTGTTACTCCAGAGAGGTTATGAAATTATTAGAAAAAGATATAAAGAACAGGATTTGATGAACGAGAGGAAGAGGATTTGGCAATCACACCAAAAAGACTCAAGTTGTAAGCCAAAATATATTCAGTGACATTCAGGTACAATGTGAAACTTAAGGGCAACCTGTGTAAAATGTGTATTGGAAATCAGATGGGAAGAAAACATAATTTTTAATATGTTACCACCTGGAATTTTAGGTGATAAGTCTTTTTTTTTTGGTCAATATAGCAGTAGTATGGATATTTCAGATGCACATAAAATTAAAATGTATGTGTTTAAAAATTATTTATTATCTTTACTATTTCCAAAACACTTGAGCATTCTTAGAGTACAAGGCATCAAATAAAAATGAAAAAAGCAAAAATGGAGCAAGGGAGGATGGTAGTAAAGGAGAAGAAAAAAAGTATATGAGAAAATTTAGAGCAATAAAAACTAGTGAAATTGTGTATAAAACTAAGCTCTGCTCTTCTAGGCAATGAAATGGTTAAGGAAGATGAAACAGATTACATTTCATTATATCATGGGATTCTGTCAACTTCACAAATATATATTAGGTTCATATTGTGAGCCTAGAACTATCTCATGCATTAGGCAAAGATAATAAAATATGTAGCTTGCCTTTAAGGGATATGCAATCTGTTTTAGGTTATACGGCTTTATTATTTCATCTCCAAAATTTCGATATAACCCTCACCCACCATTTTCCAATGTAACGGGTTGCTAAGGCTTTTATTCTGTTAATCATGGATTCTGTTCTGACAACACTGTTCAAAGCTTCGATCTTATAAATTTAATTTTCTTTAAGTTCAAGTTTTCCAATTAAATACACTTAATTTGCATGACAGATAGATATATCCAGGGTGGTGGAAACAAATCAGTTTGCCAATGTAGCTTACATCTTTACCAGTGATATTGGGTGATCATATGAGTTTGGAAAAGGCACTATCCTATATGTATATTTTGTTTCACTTCTAACATATGACTCTGTGACATACCATGGTGATAGAGTTAAAATAAGGGAATGGCCAGAATTCATGGTATACCAGCAATACCCTTTCCACTCCAAGTTAATGCTAAAAACTGCCACAAGGTGAAAATAAACTAAGAGTGAAAAAAGCCTGTGAGCATTACCATGACCAACCTGCTTTTTCTAATCTTCCCATAGTCAGTGAATATTCCTTTGAACTTCATTGTAGGAGAAAAGAATGGAAAACTGGGGAGTAGTTTCTAAGATTAATGCAATTATAACTTGAGAAAGTGTGTTCTTTTAATCATATATGTTCTTTTTTTCAGGTCAGACCGTAGGTCTTTCAGAGCAGAACTACTTTTTGACTTTGTAATTCTCCAACCAACTTAGAACCTCTGGGAATGCTAATGCTAATTTATGGTAATATGAGCATACGTGGAGTAGGGAGAGTACGGTAAAACATTAGAGAAAGCAGAATGCCTTTGCTATGCAGGACTCTCAGTGTTGGAAGGCTGAAATGAAACATAAGACAGGTAAACTCAGTGTGTCTGTAAGATAAGGCAACTCATACTGAAAGAAAGTGTTCTTCCTTGCCTAAGAGCCAGGATTGCATTCAAAACAGTCCCATTTTTTTAATGTATTTGGCTAAAAACTACTACAAGCATAATGTTAGAAATATTTGCTCCAGACCATGTGAATAAAGAAGTTCATAAATATATCTTTTGCATACACACAAAAGATAAAATTCCAATTTTTAGTACTATTTAAGAAAACTTTTCAGAGAATACAAATAGACTCTTAAAGGTCATTGTATTAACTAATAATGATTTTTTTTTCTAGATATTCATTTTGCATGTTTCTCTAAAGCATAAATGTCATTGACCACCTCCTTCTTAAAGCATATCTTCCTTGGTCTCCACAGCATTACCTTTTCATTGTATACATGTCCCTTCTTTGTTTCACTCTCTTACATTGGCTGATATTTTTTCAAGCCTGGTCAGGGCCGTTCTCTGCTTATTCAGTGTCATGTTCATGTATTAAACTTCTTCCTCTTTTCTTTCCCCCTCCTCCTCCTCCTCTCTTCTTTGCAAGCCTTTAGTCCAAAGTGCTCTACGGATCAGCACTCACGTACATTGTTTATATTCCATAAAACTAAGACAAAAAACTGTTAGCATTTCTGTTTTAACCCTTGTCCTCACAACTCTCCAGGTTCGCCAACTGTGATCCTACCTAAATCCAGCATACTTGCCAAATTTTTCTTCATAAAAAAATATTTCTACATCTTTCTTCCCTCGTCTACTTTCTCATTTCCACATTCTGGTGGACCCTGTTACCTCCTTATGTTAACGTGACCGTTTGGTTAAATCCTTTCTCCCTTTCACAGATTTTTACTGAACGTGCCTTTTGCATCATATTACAAGAACAATTTTAATTTTATTACACATGAAAGTAATTTAAAACAAATCTGCTGTTACATTCCTTTATTGTGGTCACAGTTATTATCATTCTTGAGAAAGTGATTATCAATCCTGTGGCATAGCTATTGAAACATAATATAGGGACCAAATAAACAAGGAATAATTTCTGCGTGTATTTTCATCAAGTTTAAGGGCAGTAATATAGTTCTATGTATTTAATATAGAAATGTAATTAAAAGGGAGTCTTTAGAGTCCTCCCAGGGTTTGTATCATGGCTCTGCCATTACTAACTTCCAAAATTAGATAAAATGATTGGTTGAGAACCTAGCATAAAGTAAATGTTCAGTAAATTATAGGTATTATCTTTATTATTATTGTATTCTCTCTCTTGCTCTCTCTATACACACACATATATAATTATATATATAAGATTATAATATATAATATAATATGTATTAGAAATATATATATAATTTAAATTTATTTTCTGGGTATTATGATATTCAGAAATCTTTAAAAAATATATATTTCTGGCTCAGGAAAAGACTGCATCCAAAGGGTCCAGCAGAAGCAAGTCTGTGACATGCAAACAAATCAGTCCAGAGCCATACCTCCTCCTCCATCTGGTGCCTACACTCTGGAGACGGTATTTGTCTGCATGTAACTACCCTGGGCTGAGTAGGACCAGGCAACTAGGGATCCTGTAGCCGTGAGCCCACCAACATCATTCAAACTAGCCAATCCTAAACTGTTGACTGTCTTGCCTTTTCCGAGGAACTCTTAATAAAGTATCCCACTCCTCCCATCTTCTGCCTCCTGACCATGCTGGTGGCTTTCCTAGGTGGTCCCACATATGTCACGCCTCCTGTTCCTAGTGAGTATAATAAACCTTGTCCTCCTGAGCCCCTCTTCTGCCTCTTCTTGCGGCAGTATCTGACCGACCATCTCATTAAAAAGCACAAAACATTTAAAGTTCTGGGTTTGGGGCACAGTTTTCAGCCACGCACCATAATTCTTGTCATCTGATGTCCTGCGAATTTTTCAATTTCTCTTTCATGACTTTTCTGATTATTAAATGGTGTTGCTTGTAAATGCCAGTTTGTGGCAAAGGTTTCTTTTTGAGGCAAAAAGTTTTTAATCCCTTGGAATATCTTCTACATAACAGATTATTCCAATGTCTCAGAGTATGGTGCAAGGTCAGTAGAGCGATGCATCAGAATGGGATGCTGAGTCACAACAAGGGGAGATGCTCTGTCAAAGAAAACCACACAAAAAACTAGTTGTTAAAATGACTTACAGTATCAGCAGGATTTTCAAGTACTTCAGATACTTCATTCGTGGATATATATCACGGATACAAAAGTCATTCTCCTGTTACTCTGTTTCTTGTCTTTCCCCTTCTAATATTTTTCTCAGTTACATTGTCTGCATGTGTTCCATTTTGGGCCTTAAGAGAAGCAAACAAAATGTAAAATACATATGATTCACTGGGTGCCATATGTAAGTGATGAATCACTAGGTTCTACTTCTGAAACTAATATTAGACTATATGTTAACCAATTGGAATTTAAATGGAAACTTGAAACAAACAAAAATAAATAAAATAAAATAAAATACATATGATTATTTCCCCAAGAACCTTGAAAACAGAGCTCAGTAAACAGTGCTATTAATCAGATTCTGACTGTTAAGCTGTTACTAAGTTGGTCAGCTCCCAAATTATTTTTTATCCTAGTTTCATTAGATAAAAATATTCATGAAGATTCTCTGGATTTTTACATATTTCAAGGAATTGGGTAATACTTCTAAACTGGAAAGACATTATTTGGTAAGCAAAGAAAACCTACTGTTTATACATTATACTGCCAAATTTCCATGAAATTTGATAAGATTTCATATCTCCTTTATATTAATGTTCTGTAGAGAATACCCCGTTTTTTTAAAGATTTTATTTTTAAGTGATCTCCACACCCAACATGGGGCTTAGACTCACAGCCCCAGGATGGGGTGGCTGGGTGATGGACATTGGGGAGGGTATGTGCTATGGTGAGTGCTGTGAATTGTGTAAGACTGATGAATCACAGACCTGTACCCCTGAAACAAATAATACATTATGTGTTAATTAAAAAAAAAAAAAAAGAATTGCATGCTTTACTGACTGAGCCAGCCAGGCACCCCTTAGAATACCCCATTTTTGTTTATCTTTAGTTAATCATGTTTTTTTATATAACTCTTCTTTAAAAGAATATTTTTATATAAAGTGAAATGTATAGGCCATTAGATTTGGACAGAACATTAAAAATTAGTTAAGCTAACTTCTAGTTTTTAGTCTGCTATGATTACTATAAATTTTGTTCCACTGACATAAGGGATCCTGTAGCAATATTCTTTTAATTCATACCAGTGGGAAAACCTAGGTCATCATGGACATATAAAACGAATGTACTAAGCTGGAATTCTCTGTAAGAGGGAGAAGGAATCATGCACTGCAGAATCCTTCTGTAGCTGATATACCACTCTGCCCTTCCACTCCTGAAATAGCTAAGTGCTTTGAACTATTGATTTATCAAAAATATCTGACTATTTTCAAAAGAAATCAACATGGCCTCAAAATGATTTAAAGTCTATGGGATTCTGAGACTGCCTGGAAAACACTGGAGCTAATTTTGCAACATAATTGTGGGTGATTTCTAATTTTAAAAATGAAGATACTACTTCTAAGGATGGAGATCATTGAATTAGCTCTCATTGATTATGGCTAGGTATTAAGGCATAAAGCATTTCTTAGGTAATAAGTACACAGTGCTTGCTAAATAATAAATATTAGAGCAGAGCGCACAATGGCGGTATCTAGAGAGGTTTAAATCATGTCTCCTCTAGTGCCTGTGGGGCAGCAAGGGCATTCAGCTTCCATCTGGCAGCCCTTCTTCTCCTTGACTTTTAGTCCTTGTAAAACACAAAGCAGACACAGTAGTCAACAAAATCAATTTATGTCACTCCGTGAAGATCACAATTTTCCTAGATTTGTGTATAAATTAGAATGCTACCAGACAGAATATTTATGGAAAATTTGGAAGTGCCTATATCCCTATGCATATTTCTGTGGCCGAAGTTTTATGTGACACATACAACACAAACATATTTGCATACAGGAGAGTATCCTTTGTGCTATATACATGATTTGTAAGACATGAATCACGTGGTGTGCGTACAAAGCTTAATCTCTCAATATTTTGTGTGTAGAAAATGCTCATAGAGTTAGCGTCACGAGCATAAAATCTGGTTATTTTGAAGGTTAAGCCTTATTTTTTTTTATACCCGTCAGCGGGTTAAAATGGTCTGGACAAATCATAGGTGTTGCCATTTATTTAAGGAGAAACTTGTTTTGTCTTTTACAAAGATATCTGCTGAGATACAGCTGGGAATAATTTAATTTTCAGTGATTTGAGGAAGAGCAGCGGCTTGAGTCTCTCTATTCCACTGCTTTTCTCATCTTGATTAGATCTTTTTGTGTGCAGTTTGTCTGAGACTAAACCAATCTGTCATTGACTATCTGGCTCCTGCAAACAACTTTGTGGAAGGCTAAAACTTTTATTAGAGGGTTTCTATTGTGAATTTTGCCAGGGATGCCCAGGTCCCTGTCATTATTTTAGTAAGCCTTTCCTCTTGCTTTTTTGAAAAGAAAAATTAAACTACGAAAGCCATGTGATAGTTATCAATTTCTGGGACTGTATGTAGGTATTACAACACTAAAAATAAAAACAAATCAGCTTTAAATGTCGATAGCTAAGTTCCATGCATTTTTATATTCAGCTCTTTAAGATGTTTTATCTAAGTGTATTCCTATGTTTCTGTACTACCCTACTCTACTAGTTCTCACATTGAACGTTAAGTTTCTCAAATACGAGAGTTAGCCTTCTTATCCTCACTGTTTTCTGCTGTATTGGCTACAGAGCTGTGTTACAAACCAGAACAGTATTTGCTGCCCTGAAAGGGGAAGGTTAACTGGGAGTGAGTTTGTATTAAGATGTTTATGGTTTAAAAATCTCAAAATGGAAAAAAGAAGATAATGTGTTCAAGATTTACCTACTACATAACTTTTCAATTCTCCTGCTGACTTTTTTTTTTTTAAAGCTATAGGGCCTGTCTTTGACCTTCAACACATTGTTTTTCCGTAAGTGTGGGTTGCTGCATTTGTCATGTTTCATTAACAATGTCTCGCTTAAAAACAAACAAACGAAGGACAACAAAACAATGTCCCATTTTGGAGACAAAAGTAGTCCCTGAGGCAAGTAGTGTGATCTCAAAACCAGTCAGGGCCTCTTAGATCAAGATGCCAGGATGGGATTAGATCTGCAAGAAGTTTATTGGGGAAAATGTCTATGATGGAATAAGGCAGAAACCTCCAGAGTCGATCTTAGCACCTTGCATGTCAGACCTCGGGGGAAGGTGAGTGAAGGAATGCAGGGTGGATAGGGAAAACCTCAACGTAGTGAGATCTGAGAAAGTTTCAGCCAGGCTCACCAGGGTTCCTGAGGTAAAAGTTTCCCACAAGAGGAGGCCCAAAATGATGGGGAAGAATGGTCCATTATGAACCTCCTTGGCCTGCTGAGTCATTGACTGGAGGTGTGGTCTGAGGTAAAAATACAAGATGCATGCAAAGGTATGGATGGCAGCTGGAGCCTGCCCATCAACTGCGTCCCACAGCAGATTTTCTTGAGGGGGGATATTCCTGGAGTGTCCCCATGACCTACTCCCTCCCAAAGGTTTTCCTTTTCCTTTCACCCTCCAGATCCTTATCACATTATTTCACAGTATGTGGAAGACCAACTTGCATTTCTATGTATTATATGACAATGTACGAATCATTCAACTTATACCTAAATGATTTGACCTAGCTTTTATGTGAAACAGATGCATTGTTCTCCTGTCACGGCAAACAGGAAGACAAGTATGCATTTTGATAACCTTAGCTTAATATTCTAATTTAGAAAGTCACCTTGAGAAACTATTCAGTATCAATAAGGTGAAGGCAAATTTATATTTTTTCTCTGGAAGATCTTCGGTATTCTTATGGATATCACAAAATAATCCCATTTATCAGTTTATTTTACCTAATTATAACAGTGTATATCTTGTACTTTATACCCTTGTAGGACCACTGACTCGAAGACATTTTGCTCACAGCTTAATCATTTTTATAAATCTGGCCAAGGTTATTTTATCATACTGAGGTAGAATAGTAACTCTTGTCCTCAAAATTTTCCACACCAAGGTTATAGTACAGGACTTGGAGCTTTAATCAAACCACTACGAGCAGTAAATATGCTTAAGACATTATTTTTAAGGGAAATTTCAAAACTGTCTCCAGAAAAGTGTGCCATCACCTACAGGGAAGAGGTGCTCCTCTATCTAAGCCTGAAGTTTACTTTTCTTAAGAAAATGTCAGCTTTGAAGTCTGTGTGCTTAGCTTATAAAGTACAAGTTTTTTTAAAACCACATGTCCATGTATAACTCAAGTAACTAAATTTTTGTTAAGTATGAGAAAGCTCTATTTGAAGTTGTTTGCTCACCACCTTCTGTCGTTTGACAAATATGTAAATGGAGATCATCTAAAGGATATGTAACCACTCAACTCTTAATTCAACTAAACTCTGTTCTCAGATAAGTCACACATGAACTGTTGTGATAAACATATTCAAAATCTCAGTGGTTTAATATGTAAAAATTTTTCATTACAATTCTTTGAAGATTTGGGGCTATTTTTCTCCTGCACTATCACTCCGTGACTGAGCTATTTTTCATGTGCACTGGGACTCCAGGGGTCTCCACGGGAGCTGAGAAATGTCATCCAATGGAGTGCCAACGTCTTAGTTCATTAGGTCTGCTATAACAAAACGCCACAGACTGAATAGGTTTATAAACAATAGACATTTTTTACTCACTGTTCTGGAGGCTGGAAGTCCAAAATCCAAGTGCCAGTATGATTGAAGGCTGGTGAGAGTTCTCTTTCTGGTTCACAGCCAGCACCTTCTCACTGTTTTCTCACAGGGTGAAAGTGGGTAGGGATCCCTCTGGAGCCTCTGTTATAAGGGTACCAATTAAAGGCCCAAAGAGCTCACCTCTAATGCTAAAACATTGGGGTTTAAGATTTCAACATATGAGTTTTGAGGGGACACATTCAGACCATAATAGCTGGGAAGAAGCAAGCTTTGCTAAGCAGTAGTGGTCTCCACATTTTGTAGCAAATGAGTTCGTCAAAATGTCTCATAGTACTTCAGTTTTCAGTAAAAAAAAAAAAAAAATCACAGAACTATGACTTCTCTTTCACACTTTTATGTAATTTTATTGTAGTACACAGCTACAAAAATGTAGTTCTTAACCTTTCTGTATTTGCTTTTGAAGATATTGGCAACGTATTTCAACTCAGTTTTCATATAAATTGTGATGTATGTTTTATTATGTTATATTTCAAACTACTTTATAGAAGTTGAAAGCCATTAAACAAATAAATGCCAATGGTACCTTAGTTTGGGGAAACTTGATTTTTTTGATTTTTGGCAAAATACACTGTGTACCCTAGTTTCACTCTCTGTGAATCTATATGATAGGATAACCACTGAGGAATTTATGCAATATATCTACTTATCAAGAAATTACATTAAATAGAGGAGAAGTTAAACTTATCTAGATTCTGAGAACAAGAGTTTTAGCTTAATTTAGAGGTGCTGTCCCTGCCTTCCAACCAATGGGAGACAGCTAAGGAGAAAGAAAACCTGTGCGCAGTGTTAGAAGGAGGAGCTGCAGAGGGATTTTTCAGAGCTGGCCATGGGCTTCTCAAAGTCCCCAGTGCTCTCTACCACTATATACTCTAATTATATCCGTCAGTGCAGTACGACAATGTGCAAAATGGCCTTCATGCTTCTCTCTTATCTAGGTTCATTTCTACTGAGCAAAGTGGCCTTAAAGTCCTTTGCAGCCAGACTAAATTTTAGACTCTAAACCTTTGACCTCCCTTTGCTTAGAGCATATATTTTAGAAAACTTATCATTGTAAATTCTTTTTCTGCCCCTTTGAGATGCAAATATTTTATAACCCATGAATGTCCATCTTTTTCAAGTCCCTAGAAACCAGAAAAATAACACCTGTATCTCCCAGGCACTCTGGGAGGGTAGGAGCTCTCTTTGATGGGCCCCAGTTAGTAAACACAGATGGCCTCGCACCCACTCACCCCATCCTATATCTTAAAAACTCTCTGTCCTTTTGTTTTAGCAGAATTCAACTCAGACTGAGCTCTGCTTGGGAAATTCTCCCTCCTCTATTATAATAGCTTTGAATAAAGTCTTTACCTGTTTAACGTTGCCCCCTACAACTTTTGCTTTGACACTGTTTTTGGTTATCTGTCCATTCAATATTCCCCAATATGTGTACTAAATAAGATTGTTGGTTAATGTCACTTTTAAAACAAAGGTTAATTTCACATACAGATTGAATTGCTATTAATCATAAAAAGCACACTTGTCTCAAATAAAATGCTTTATTTTTATCTTTTACCTGATGCTGCTACTTATTTACTTTCACAGATTCAGAAGCCATTTGTTGGTTTCAGAGCCATTATATCTAAACTGGAAGCTTAATGAATTTAGTTGTCACTGAACTCACCATCATTTTTTTTAAATTCTTTTGACAATCCCTTTACTTTTCCTCTCTAGGCAATGATTACAATTATGAATAACAGGAGACATTGTTTAGAGAAAACCTTTCATATTTACTTTTAATGGTCCAAAACAAAGCTGTCTAAAAACAGTGAGGGCTCTAAAAGGCAAAATTTAGTGAAGGACTGAAGGAAAGACAGTACAACACATACGACTAAAAAAGACAAATTTTTATTTTCAGTATTCATTACAATTCCCGTTATATCTACCAAATTTGATAACATACATGCAATATAAGAAAGGGTTGGTTAAAATTTGCAAAATAGAATCTTAAAACATTGAAAAATGAGAGTAAAACATCAAGCAATCATCAAGTTATTTAACTGATTAGTGGTTAAAAAAACACTGGATCAATATTAATTTTTTTGTTATTTTATTTTATTTTTAAATTATTTAAATTCAATGTAGTTAACATATACTGTACTATTAGTTTCAGGGGTAGAATTTAGAGTTTCATCAGTTGTCTATAATACCCAATGCTCCTTACAAATGCCCTTCTGAATGCCCATCACGCACTTACCCCACCCCCAGCCACTTCCCCTCCAGCAACCCTCAGTTTGTTTCCTAGAGTTCAGCATCTCTTAGTTTGCCTCCCTCTGTATTTTCATCTTCTTTTATTTTTCCTTCCCTTTCCCTATGTTCATCTGTTCTGTTTCTTAAACTGGACATATGTTAATTGTTTTTTTACCTTTCTTGGCTATTTGTCAGTCTTATTTTTTCCATACTGCGTATTGTACAAGGAAAGAATGCTGGTTTCAAAGCCATGGAAAGCTGGCTGCCAAGGTCTACATATTCCAAATGCAGAAAATTTTAAAAAGCTTGGGAATTCTCAAAAATGAGCCAATTACTGTTCCTGAATCTTTTGGTGCTCCCCAAAGAATTTCCCTGGCAGGTGCCTTTCTTAGTATTTTTATTTAATAGATAACAGTTGTGACAACTGCAAATTGACAAGCAGAGAACACATCCTGGCTTGAGTTTTTCTGGGGCTATCAAATCTCTCCTGGTCTTTTCGTTATGCAGATTTATTTGTGCAAGAAGATTGTGAATGGAAGCCTGAGCTTTGTGTGCATGCAAATTATCAAGTTCCCAGGTGCCAGCATTAACTGAGCATGCACTCTTAATTGCTTACAACGTTAGAAACTTCTGACTGGGAACTCTGTGGGGTCAAAGAGCATTTAATGTATAGCAAAGCATAAAAATCATGACTCCTGTACCTTGTTTCTCATATATCTAGTGGCTGGCAATTTTTAATTGGCAAAAAAATTTAGTCTTTAAATTTTAACTGGTGCCTTTTGTTATGTGCATTCTACAGTGAAGAAGCCATCTTGTTATAACCATGGACTCTGGACTTGAGTTGTTTGCATTCAAATATTTCTTCGTACTCAAGGTGCGGTGGGATTTAAAAAATATGGTTATGAGATTACACTGAATCAAAATCGTAGATATTGAGAATGAAATATACCTTTGTGTTTGGTGACTTGTTACGTTAAAATATTTTTGTGACTGAGAAACTAAATCTAGACAATTAACAGGATGCCATGTATTTCAGTACAGTAAGTCCCTGATACTATTTGTTTCCTAAATTGATAACAAAACTATGCATTATTTTCCTCAAAGTTAAAATAAATTACCCGTGAAAGGATGGGATGACTGTGTTGCATTTATTTATCTTCTTTTCTAACATTAGTTTGCATTTAATAATAAAAGCTAAGGAGCTTTTCTGGTGGAATTGTCCCTCCTAGATCAACATAACAGTCATATCTTTTGTGTTGCTAAATTGGTGGGTGGAATTGTTATGTGCTTTCTCTCTGTCTTAGAGAGTGAGCTGTAGAGTAGCATTATAGCTAAGTTTATCCATAAATGTAGAAACTTCATTCATTACCACCCAGCTGTGTTTGTTTAGCCAAGTGATAATAATGGATTGCATTGGAATGCAAAAACAATCGCTGTATGGATTGGCTAGGAAAACAGTAAGCTAGTAAAGGACACATTGGAATTCAATTTGAAGTTTTTAGCCTCAATTAAAATGGCTAGGAAGTAGCAGAGCAAATGCATCATGCTGGGATGAAATAATCTAAACTGTTTCAAGTCTTTAAAGTACATCAGAGTTCTGACAAAACACAAGAAACTGAAATTTCACAGTAACGGATTCTCAGATGCAATATATTCATTTATTCGTTTGTTTGTTTTTAAACAAATGCTTATTGGGCCTCTCCTGTGTCTCAGGCAGTGTATTAGAACCTGAATACACATAATACTTTTCACAACAGTGTAAGAATCTGTGACAAAAGATCAAGATATTCCTCTTTTAAAACAGGCTTGTCCACGTGCAGGTGGTCTGAAATGATTTTTTTTTTTTCCTTAGAGAGTTGCACAATTCAGAATGAACTCCAAAGTGCCCAGATTCATTAGGAAATTTTTTCATTGATTACTTCCACCTTATTACAATAAGACCTCAAATCATCAGATTGCCAATTAATCTTCAGAGAAGCAATGGAGCAAGTCTTTTTTCCACACATCCATAGGAAGACTTTGGGAGCCCGAGTAAGCATGCATGGTATTAAAGTACAGTATAATTTACTCTCATTATCTCAGCTTACTAATTAGTCTGCAGAGGCTGCCAGAAAATTTCTCTTTGAGTTAAGAAATGCAGAGAATATGAATTTTTTTTCTTGGAAACTAGGTGGAAGTAAGTAGCATTAAACCATGTACTTTTCCTTGCTTTGTATTACCCACACCTGCAAATAGTAAGGCAGCTCTATCATTACACCTCTGTGAATCACTGTTATAGATTTATCTTCCCACTTCAGTGATAATCTGTATTGTCTACCCTTCTTTTCTGTTCTGGAAAAACATCATATTCCTAACGCATCATGATAGGGTAACGTGAAAGCTTATTCTCAAACTTGTGAGGCATGATGAAACAGAAGCCACCTCAGGGAAAGTTTGGCAATGACCTCACCTTTGTGGGTTTGCTTTGAGGTCCTTTGGGGGCACTTTTTACTTTAATGCTGCATTTGATATGAAATGACATTTGCCTTGAGCTTTCTTCTGCTAATGCCGATGCCACTGGGGTTGTGTCCAGAGTGAATGGGGGTGGCCTTTTGGGACAGTATTTCCTTTAGAGGACGCTCAGTCTCAATTAAAGGGAAAATAAAATGCTGAATCCGTAGTGATGTAAGGAAGCAGTTTTTGGAGGCATTTTAACAAATTTTAACCTTTTACGATTCTTATGTTTTTAACATGGATCTACGATTCCATTTTGAGAAATTTACACAAAACATATAATATTTATTCATTCACTTATTAAGTTTTGAAGATCATCATATGTATTGCACAAACTAAGTATAGACAAAGTTAGAAACATGCTCCGTAAGGAGACTATAATCTTGTGGGGGTTTTTTGTTTGTTTTGTTTTGTTTTTGAGAGAGAGAGAGAGAGCACGCATGGGGAGGGGGCACAAGGGGCGGAGGGGGAGAGGGAAAGAGGGAGAGAGAGGGAGAGGGAGAGAAAGAATCCTAACCAGGCTCCATGCTCAGCCTGATGCTGGCCTCAGTCTCACACCCTGAGATCATGACCTGAGCCAAAATCAAGAATCAGACATTCAAATGACTGAGGCACCCAGGCGTCCCTAATCAAGTGTGTTTAAGAAAATCTGACAACAAAACAAATTACCATCTCCTTACAATGTTTCAAACACTGTGCTGCTTAATAGCATTAGTGGAACGAGGGATATTTTTGCAAGGAATTTGTACATAATCTTACTTGAGTCAACGTATTTTTATAGTGATGATGGAACTTAAAGCATTCCACATGAACAAATAACAGTAGCAAAGACAGAATCATGAAGATTCGCAAATGTTTATAAACTGAGGGAAAACTTTAATTTAAAGTAAATACTTTTAAATCTTTCATATATATATAGTTTTAAAATTAAAGAACACAAATAAGTCACAGATAGCATTTGGAGAGTTTCCAGTTTTCTATGTTAGAAGCAGACACCTATATTAAAATCACTCCATTTCTTATCAAGAACCATAGAGAAAAAATAATGAGACCAAATAGAAGTCACCTCAAATTGGTGTCCTGGGTATAACTAGAATAAGGAGATGATATGATCAAGTAAACACAGACGAAAGCAAGACCAGAAGAATTGACTGTGGATGATACAACACTGCCGGGTTGTGGGTGGCATGCAGAGTGAAGAAGGCAAAGGGATTCTGGTAGTAGGAGAACCCAGATAATGACAAAGAGAGAACTCACTGAAAGAACTCTTTAGAATTAGTTGGACAGTTGGCTACCCAGAGCAAGTAAATGAAAAAGGTAGGAATTTGAAATGTTCAGGGCATAAGCCATGGTTGTCTCGCAGAGAGAAGCATCTTGGAAAGCAGTATCTCTTAAAAGCAGTATCTCTAATGACGGACTGAAAACAACAACAACAACAAAGGGGTCAAAAATAAGGCTCTATTTAACAATACAAAATCTAAGAATATAAAATAGAATATAGAATTCATATATATGAATAATGTATTTTTAAAATAGATCATAATGCTTGCACCTACACACACACACACACACACACACACACACACACAGAAGGGAACATATCATAAAGAAGCTGCTCTACATCCTAGCAACAGACCAATGAACCACTGACTCAAAATAATAAAGAAAACCACACTGCTTTCCTCATATTACTCGCAAGACTCTCCTGGTAATCACGAGTTCAAAGAATTCCAAAACATTAAAAACCTAATAAGAAAAATAACATTTAAATAATAGCTAATAATATATGTGATTGTAATGTGATATGATCTGATATAATATCATATAGCATCAGACATCAGTAGTCCCTTCTTATTTGTGAGGGATACATTCCAAGATGTCCATTGGATGCCTGAAACTACAAATAGTATCAAGTCCTATATGTAGTATTTTTTTCCTATACATATATATCTATGATAAAGTTTATAAATTAGGCACAGTAAGAGATTAACAATAACTAATAATAAAATAGAATAATTATAACAATATACTCTAATAAAAGTCATGTTCATGTAGTCGCTAGCTATCTCTGTCTCTTAACATCTTTTGTTGTGTTGTATTCACCCTTCTTGTGATGACGTGAGATGATAAAATGCCCGTGTGATGAGATAAAGGGAGGTGAATGACGTGGCATTGTGATGTAATGTTAGCCTACTTTTGACCTTCTGATGACTCCTCAGAAGAAGGATCATTGACTTCTAGACTGCAGTTGACCTTGGGTAACTGATGCCACAGAAAGCAAAACGGTGGATAAAAGGGGGAGTACTGTAATGTAAATATCTGGGAAATACAAATACTATTAAAGTGTATATATACACTAGTATATATACACTATTCAAATAATATATATAAATATACATATTTATATATAAATATATATAAATAAATAATATATGTATATATAAAATATGGTAGACAAAAGCGACCTGGAGAAATCCAGCAGCAAAACAGAAAATGCACCATGAAATTCCAGTATCATTAGAAAATAATGACACACGTTATTGCAAATACAACAAAAGGAAAACATATCACAAATACGAGATTTCAGAAAATATGGCATAAACTAAGATATATTTGATATGGTAAATGACAAAACCCTGGACATAATTTGAAGAAAAAAATAAAACATTCTCAGAAATGAATGCTAAATTCCAGGTACCCAAAGGAAAATAGATTTGACTGGAAGTAAATAAGGGACATAGAATATATAATTGGTGAAAAACTAAAAAGTGAAATTGATATAGAAAAGTGATTGAAAAGGTTCAAGGAAAAGGCAAGTCTGCACCATTTGGCATGCTCTCTTCCACACACTTCTCACTGGATGCAGATGAGAAAGATGAAGGATAGGGCAATAGACAGGGGAGTCTCTTTCAGAATGGTGAGCATGGAGGATGAGTTGTCTGCCTTGAGAGGAGAAACAGGAAGCACAGCCCTCCCCTCCTACTCAGATGGTTGTCTTAAATATCTTAAGTTTACAATGAGGGACAGATGTGTTGCTGGGCAAAAGATCTGGGAGAAAATCAAACGAAGTGGAGAAGAGAACTGATGAGCCTAGGATCCCAGATAATTTCATGAGAGATATCCTACTGCAGACAGAGAGGCAGAAAACTCTGTAAGATATGCTGCATTTATGTAACAAAATCTACCTCCCATATCAAGGAGAAGCAGAAAAACTGAGAAAGCTTTACTGACATTTATAGAGAATGCCAACCAATCACAGCAAAATCAACACTTTTTTCGGAATACGCTTTATTTTTTAAAGCAGTTTTAGTTTCACAGTAAAACGAAGCATAAAGAACAGAATTCCCACCTATCCCTTGTGCCCACGCCTGCACAGTCACACCCCCAGTATAGCTATCCCCCACCAGAGTGGTCCATTGGCTACTCTTTATAAACCTGCATTGACATTATTATCTAACGTGTGTAGTTTACATTGGGGTTCACTTTTTGTGTTGTTCGTTCTACAGTTTTTGACCAATGTGCATTAATAGGTATTCACCACCGTAATATCATACAGAATAGTTTCACTGTTTTAGGACCCTCTGTGCTCACCTAGTCAACCTTTCTTCTCTTCAATCTCTGGTACACCCTGATCTTTTTACTGTCCCTGCAGTTTTGCCTTTTTTAGAAGGTCATCAGGTGGAATCATAGTTTGTAACCTTCTCAGATTGGCTTCTCTTACTTAATAACATGCATTGACATTTCTTCCATGTCTTTTCATGGCGTTATAGCTCATTTCTTTTTAGCTTTGAATAATATTCCATTAACTGGGTGTATCATAGTTTATCTATTCACCTGCTCAAGGACATCTTGGTTGCTTCCAAATTTTGACATTTACGAATGAAGTCGCTATAAACATCCAAGTGCAGGTTCTTTTGTGGACATAAATTTAAACTTATTTAAGTAAATACCAATGAACACAATTGCTGTATCTTATCATAAAAGTATATTTAGTTTTATAAGAAACTGCCAAACTGATTTTCACAGTAGCTTTTTCATTTTGCATTCCCACCAGCGCCAATGAATGAGATTTCCTGCTATTCCACATCCTCCCTATCATTTAGATGTTTACAGAGTTTTGGATTTTGGCTACTCTGACAGATATATAGTACTATAGTACTATCTCATTGTGTTAATTTCCAATTACTTAATGGCGTATGATATTGACCATCTTTCATATGTTCCTTTTTTTGGTGAAGTATTTTTTCAGATCTTTTACCCATTTTTAAATGGGTTTTCAGTTTTCTCATTGCTGAGTTTTAAGAGTTCTGTTATTTTGAGTAATAGTTCTTCATTTTTATTAGGTGTCTTTTTAAAGATTTTCTTCTAGTCTGTGTCTGGCGTTCTGTTTCTCTTTACCTGGTGTTTTGCAGAGCAGAAATTTTTAATGTTAATGATGTCCAGTTTATCAATGATTTCTTTCACAAATCATGCCTTTGCAGTTATATCTAAAAAGTAATTGCCATATCAAAGTCTCCTAAGTTTTCTCTTATTTTATCAACTAGTGGTTTTATAGTTCTATATTTTACCTTTTAGGTCTATGATTCACTTTGAAACCTTTTTTTATTTTTTATTTTTTGCATGTGGATGTCCAGTTGTTCTAGCACCATTTGTTGAACAGAAAAAAAAGTGCGTTTCTAAAAAAAATAAAAATAAAGAAAAAGAATATTTCTCCATTGTATTGCCTTTGCTCCTTTAGACAATATATACACATCATAGGTGATATGTACGCATTCTCTTCATATCCACCTGGAGCATTTAATAAGCTAGAGCCCATTCTGTTCCATCAAGCAAACAAAATATTTAAAAAAAAATTAAAGACATGCTAAGTATTTTTTTACTACAATGTAATTTACTACAAATGAATGACTGATAGCTAGAGAAAGCCCCCCCAAATATGAAAATTGCCCAACTTAAAAGCTACCCATGTTCAAGGAAGAAATAAAAAAAGAAACAAATAATATTTTGAATTAAATAAAGTGGAAAACACAATATTTCACAATTTCTAGTAAACAGCTACAGCAGCTGTTTTTACATAATTAAATGCTATAATGTGATACAATAGATCTTATTGAATTAAATGCTTGTATTGGAAAAAGGCCTAACTTTTACAATATAAGCTCATCTTCACAAACTAAAAACAAAGCAAATTTAAAAAATAAGGCGGATAGAAAAAAAAACTAAAGGTAATATAAGAGAATAAAGTTTAAAACAATAAAGAAAAATCAGTGAAACAAAATATATGTCTTCGCAAAGATAAAATGTATACACTTCTAGCAAGATTGATAAAGAAAAAGAATAAAGAAAAAATCATCAATACTAGGAATGAAAGAGGAGAAATCACTACAGACCATAATAATAACATAATAGTAAGGATATAGGGGCTCCTGGGTGGAGCAGTCAGTTAAGCATTTAACTCAGGTCTTGATCTCTGGGTCTCCGGGTCCTGGGATCAAGCCCTTGGTTGGTCTGGCTTGCACTCAGTGGGGAGTCTGCAGGAGATTTTCTCTCTCTCCTTCTGCTCTTCCCCCTCCCTCTCTCATTCTTTAATCAATCAATCAATTAATCAATCAATCCTTGAAATAATAGTAAGGATATATTATGAATAACTTTATGCCAATCAATTTGATGACTTAGATCAAATAACAGTTCTTTAATGATGTAAAGTTTACAAAGGCTTACTCAGAGGGAAATAGGACACCAGAATATTTCTGTAAAAACTAAAACAATCAAAATTTTAGTTAAATATAAAACAGCTTTCAAGAAAAAACACTCCACACCTGATAGTTTCACTGGCAATTTCTTTCAATAATGTTATGAAGACATTATATCAATTCTACACAAACTCTCCCTGGCTTCAACATATTAGGAATATTTCCTAAATTATTCTAACAGATCATCATTAAACTGATACCAAAACTGGACAGAGATATGTCACAAAAAAAAGGAAGACCAATACCTTTCATGAACACAGATGTAAACATCCTCAACAAAATATTAGCACATTGTATTAGACAACATATTAAAAAAATAATGCATCATGACCAAGTGGGAATTTTTCCAGTCATGCAAGTTTGCCCAACATTTAAAAATAAGTCAGTGTCGGGGTGCCTGGGTGGCTCAGTCAGTTAAGCATCTCCTTTCGCTGAGGTCATGATCCCAGGGTCCTGGGGTGAAGCCCCTCATTGGGTTCCCTGCTCAGTGGAAAGCCTGCTTCTCCCTCTTCTCCCCACTCGTGCTCTCTCTCACTATCTCTGTCTCTCTCTCTCTCTCAATAAATAAATAAAATCTTTAAAAAAATAAAAAT
>CM052889.1:9852294-9881257 GCA_028534135.1 Potos flavus | reverse complement strand
TCTGAGAAACAAACTGAGGGTTTTAGAGGGGAGGGGGGCGGGGCGATGGTTGAGCCTGGTGGTGGGTATTAAGGAGGGCATGTATTGCATGTTACATGCAAACAATGAATCTTGGAATACTACATCAAAAATTAATGATGTACAGTATGGCAACTAGCATACCACAATTAAAAATAAATAAATAAACCAGCATAGGTGGTCTGATTCCATACATGAAAGACAACTCTGCTGCAAAATATCTCCTCTGCAAAACTGAGGCCTGCGATCCCTTTAATGAAGACAGAGAGTATTTTATTCCACAATACCCGTGGAAGCTAAAAATACAAGTACGTCAGAGACGTAGCTCATTGATTTATATTTATTCTATGCTGTAAATGTCTGAGATCAAATCCCTTCATGCAAGGAAATTTTGTTATGAGGGAATTACAGTTCTTTTTTTTTATTTTATTTTATTTATTTAACAGAGAGAGACACAGCAAGAGAGGGAACACAAACAGGGGGAGTGGGAGAGGGAGAACAGGTTTCCTTGGAGCAAGGAGCCGGATGCTGGGATGCGAGGCTCAATCCCAGGACCCTGGGATCATGACCTGAGCGGAAGGCAGCCGCTCAAGGAATGAGCCCCCCCAGGCACCCCAGGAATTACGGTTCTGAAAAGGAACGGAAGTGACTACCCCTGAGGGAAGTAGGTTTTTTTTTTTTTTTTATAATTCAAGGATTATTTTTTTTTTTTTAAAGATTTTATTTATTTATTTGACAGAGAGAGAATGAGATCACAAGTAGGCAGAGAGGCAGGCAGAGAGAGAGGGGGAAGCAGGCTCCCCGCTGAGCAGAGAGCCCGATGCGGGGCTCGATCCCAGGACCCTGAGATCATGACCTGAGCCAAAGGCAGAGGCTCAACCCACTGAGCCACCCAGGAAGTAGGTTTTTAAGCAAGAGAAGGCGGATCCGCTCAAGGCCATTGTTTCCAGCTGCAGGATTCTCCTGAGGCCACCTAGACGGCAGCCCTGCTTTCTTCTTCATCTTTTTTTCCTTTCCTCATTCTTTTCTTTTAATTGAGGCATAATTGACATCTTATGTCAATTTTTTAAATTGGGGCATATTTGACATATAGCATATGAGTTTCAGATGTACAAGGTAATGATTTGAGATTTGCGTGCACTGGGAAATAATCCCCACAATAAATCTATTTACCATCCAGCACCAAAGAAAGTTACAAGTTTTTTTTTTTTCCTAGTGATGAGAACTTTTAGAATTTACTCTTGGTAACTTCCAAGTATGCACCATGATGTCATTGACTGCATGATATTGCTGTATGTTACAACCCTATGGCTTACATATTTTATTCCTGGAAGTTTGTGCCTCTTGACTCCCCTCCCCTCTAGCAACCACCATTCTGGTCTCTTCAGAACAGAAGAAAAGATTTTGCTTTGTTTGCTCATTTGCTTTTCACATTCCACTTCTTTGTGAAATCCTACAGTATTTGTCTTTCTGTCTGACTTATTTCATTAGTGCTTTCATAAGCATCCTGAAGAAGTAAGCTCTAATGTTCTTGGAAGCTGAGGAAGCAAAAAGCTCATGAAAGGACCATATTCCCACTTTCCATGCTCACTATTTAATATCTATGATCATTTCTGCCAAGCAGCTGAAGAACTCTTTTCCTGGTCACAGATATGAGAAAAGAGGAGGGAGCTGCTTAAATGCCTTCTTATTCTTCCTTTTCCCCCATCCAGCTTAAAATTAACTGAAAATTTCAGAATCAAGAACATTAATAGATAATATCCCTGTATCCAAAGAAAAATATACAAATGGGATTCTATGTCCTAAGAAGATAAAACTTTGCCTTGTAATGTGAATTCTTGATTCAGGATCTAAAACAAACAAACAAACAAACAAACTCCCAAATACCGTATATTAGTTGTGATTATATATAAAAATGAATTATTTAATTGTATCCAAGGAGTACTTGTCAACGATCTTTTTCTCCTACTTAAGTACTACTTTATTATGATATTTTACTGCTGAGAGTTCCACCTAGAAGGTTCCCACCTGTTTTAAAGTAACAAAATCATGTAGGATTTGATCATATTTTACAAATAGTAAATATGATCACTATTTCTCCCATTAGCTAGGAAACGAATCGAAGAAATAAAACTCTTATCACTTCCAGTTACTCTTTAAGCCCTATAGTATTTTGTCTTACCTTTATTTTATTTTTTTTAAAGATTTTATTTATTTATTTAAGAGAGGGCAAAAGAGCATGAGCAGAGGGGAGAGGGAGAAGCAGACTCCCCCCTGAGCCAGGAGCCTGATGTGGGGCTCGATCCCAGGACTCTGAGATCATGACCTGAGCTAAAGACAGACACTTAACCCACTGAGCCACCCAGGAGCCTCTATTTTGTCTTACTTTTAAACTTTCTTCTCTTGGCCACCTGTAAAGAGTTCCTAATAACTTACTGGCTTGATAAATATCTGAGGGTAGAGCTTAGCCTTTTCTTTTTCTTTCTTTTTTTTTTTCTTTTTTTAGCCTTTTATATCTTAACAACATTCCCTGAGGTTTGCTTGCAAGTAGGCAAGTAGAACTGACCACCAGAGCCATCCATCCCACACCTGTCCCAGATGCTGACAACCTAACCAAACTTTACAGTCTATTTCAACATGACTTTGTTATTTCTGTCTTCATTCACATTTACTCACCCTTCCAGAAATGTCCTGCCCAAGCAACTGGTTTGATTGTTACTGGAACTTTCTGCCAGCCCCAACAAATCCTCAGTGGAAAACATCGACAGCAATTTATACTCTAAAATTATTTGAACCTCTGGCCAGAATTCTAACCTAACCATTTTCACAAATCTGGGCTGTCATAATTTTTATCCAGTCATGATCCTTATCCAGTCTTAATCAAGTTCCAGCAATGAAAGATGTACTTTATTTTTAATTTTTTTTAAAGATTACATTTATTTAGAGAGAGAAATCAGAGAGAGATATGGAGTGAATGGGGAGAGGGGCAGAGAAGGGGAGGGGGAGGGAGTGAGAATGGGAAGCAGACTCTGCACTGAGCACAGAGCCCAGCTCAGGGCTGGATCCCAAGACCCTGAGACCACAACTTGAGCCAAAATCAAGTCGGCTGCTTAACCCACTGAGCCGCCCAGGTGCCTTGAAAGATACACTTTAAACCATACATACAAATCTCAATAACTCTCAGGGCACCTGGGTGGCTCAGTGGGTTAAGCATCTGCCATCAGCTCAGGTCATGATCCCAGGGGCTTGGGATCCAGTCCCGTATTGCACTCCCTGCTTAGCGGGGAGACTGCTTCTTCCCCTCCCTCTGCCTGCCGCTCCTCTGCTTATACTCTCTCTGTCAAATAAATAAATAAAATCTTAAAAAATAAAATAAAATAACGCATATATCTCAATAACTCTGACTTCCCTCCTCCAACCTGAGATAATCCTTTGTTGTGGAAATAAACTCAGCCTTGTCTCATCAACAGGCTATGTTGGTGATGAACACCTGGAAAACAGTGTGAGCAAAAGCATGAAAGCGGAAACACATACAATGTTTAGAAAATGGCAGGTGACATATTTTGGCAAAGATGTAAATTGTCTGAAAATAGTTACAGAATATTGAAAAGCAAGGGTAAGATCATGTTGACAAGAATCTTAAAGCTTATACTAGTTTTAGACAGTTTCTCACTAAACTATGCCAACAGTTTGGGATGTCTTGATAAATTGGTTATGTGTGACAAAACTAATATGTCATTGTATCAAATAAATTTTAGAAATAATTTACTTTTCCAAAAAAGAATAAAAGCTGCATTAAAGTTTTCCATCTTATTTTGATTGTCCTCTGCCTTCTTTGATGGGTCGGAACTACTAATTTAGTAAGCATTTTCCCAAAAACTAATGGGGGAGTAGATAGGACAGAGCAAAAGCCGAAAGTTTTTTTGAGCAGAAATGTGTCAATATCTGCATCTTATTATTACTATGATAACAGTAAGCAAAACTCTAATTGTTCTGAAACTATATTAAAAAAGAATACTGAGGGGCACCTGGGTGGCTCAGTGGGTTAAGCCTCTGCCTTTGGCTCTGGTTGTGATCTCAGGGTGCTGGGATCAAGCCCCGCATCGGGCTCTCTGCTCAGCGGGGAGCCTGCTTCCCCCTCTCTCTCTGCCTGCCTCTCTGCCTACTTGTGATCTCTCTCTCTCTCTCTCTCTATCAAATAAATAAATAAAATCTTGAAAAAAAAAAAGAATACTGATATTCTAGAATTTGTATGCCCGAGGACAAAAAAATAAAGCAAGTCACAATCGATTTCCAGTCTGAAAATTCTTGGTAGAGTGTTTGATTCTACTTCATTGACAAATAAATAAATAAATAAAGACTTTCTTGCACGTGGTGCCATATTAGTCATAATATAAGGAGAAATTTTAGATAAATGTTTATTCTGAAAGTGCTCCCAGTGCCTCTGGGAGGCATTGTTCATGATTTGAATAGAAGAAACCACTGCTAATGCTCTCCATCTCTCTCTCTCTCCTTACTTATTAAAAAGGGCGATGCAAGATAGTAGCAACCACTTCGACACTTAATCCCGTATCTTTATGATACATCCATAGGTCTCGGTCTACACTGGGGATTTTTAATCAAAATAATTCAAACAATCAAGTACAGGAGAGTTATGACTGTTTCTATCAGGTCAACCTTTTGTTCTATGCACTTGGCAAGGCACCAGGTACATAATAATTTCCAATGAAAATATTGCATATATTTCAAGTGAGTGTGTAAATACAGGCATCAAATCTATACCAGAACACACTATTAACATGATGATAACAACAACAAAGAATGTGAAGTGAGTAGAATTAGTCCTCTCCTTTCAGGATATACTTCTTCCCAATATTGTCCTACTATATTTGGATGCCTAAGTCTTCATACGTTTTTATATTCTGTCTTAGTCTGATTAAGCTGCTGTAACAGAATATCATAGAGTGAGGAGCTTAAAAATAACAGAAATGTATTTCCCACAGTTCTGGAGGATGGAACGTTTGTCAAAGTGCCAGCACTTTGGTATTTGGTGAAATCCGGCTTCATGGTTAATAGATCTTTTCTGTGTCTTCACAGAGTGGAAGGGGAAGCTCTCTGGGGTCTCTTTAATAAGAGCACTAATCCCATTCATAAGAGTGGGGCCCTCCTGACCTAATTACCTCCCACAGGCTCCCCTTCCAAATACCACCACCATGGGGGTTAGGTTTCAGCATATGAAATGTGAGTGGGAACATTCAGTTTATAGCACCTTCCTGCCAACTTAATTTCTGTTTCAGGTCGCAAGTGATAAACTAACATTAGCTGCAACACTAACGTGTTACAGATGGACAGTGCCACTATCCTGCGTTTGGGATATTGGTGTTTCATAAAGCTTGTTAACCAATGGTATGATATAATCTTACACTTTGGAAGGAATGGTGCTAGAGGGGGAGACTTTTGAGGGTTTGAGTTATTTCTGAAGATTTTCAATCTGTAATTTCAGAATGTAATGTAAAAAAAGACTGTAAATGTATGCGAGAAATTGGCAAATTTCTTGCTTTTCCCATTTAGCTCTTATTTATATAAGATTGTGTTTCCTAACTTGAAAACAGTAATTTTATATGATAGAGGTGTGATACACAAAAATATGCAAATATGTTTAAATAATTCATTATTACTTCATTTAGAAAGATATAACTACATTGAATTAAGAGATTAAAAAATTAAGAGTAGTTTTGGATCTTGCACTGAGCAATGAGAAGGAGACAATCTTTAAGCTAAGAATTATTGCCTAGACAAGGTCAATATTTAAAATAATTTATAAATGAGTTTGCAGTGGTTTTATTCAGAGATGATTCCATCTTCAAGATACTCCCCTTCATTGGGTACTGATTGATATTTTTTTCTACAAGATAAATTAGATTCTATATCATCATTGAAGTGTTTGTCAATCTGCCAGGACAGAAGTTCTCTTCCAACCCCTATCTCAGTAACCCTACATCAATCATATATGTCCTTGTGTACATTAAAGGAATTTGGGTCTGGGCCTTATCTTTCTGAGTCGATAGTAAATATCTTCAAAGGAACAAGCCATATCTTGTTTATCTCTATGCCTGTCAATTAAGTTTTCAATATATTTCCATTAAATTGAATCAGATATTAATAGCAGACTCATGTAATGCTAAGAGTTAGACGAAATTATTAGTGCTACATGTATGTAATTTATTCCCTATAGCTCTCTATAGTACCTATATAAGTATATAGGTATACTATATAGAGTACTATATATAGTACTCTAGATAGTACTCTATAGTACCTATATATAGTACTCTATATAAGAACTCTCTAGTACCTGAGAGTTCTTGTGAACTCCTTTACGTATGGAGAAACAGAAGCACTGATAAGTCCAGCGCTTTGCCTCTGGCCATGCAGCCAGTAGGGGACCAATATGGGATTTGAGCCTAGGCAATCTTTTCCTAGAGTGCCCCCTCTAAACACTAGGCTTTGCTGCCAGTTATATGACAAAAGAAATACATTCAGGAATTCACACAGCTTTCAATTTTGTATTTAGTTTACTTTTTTATTAATACATATGAATATCCATTCATGTACATTTACTTATATACATATTCACATGCATATCCATATCCATATATGAAACCCTAGTTACAAATACACGTACATTGTAAAAAATTCAAAATAAGAAATGTTCTCATAGAAAGTTCAATGCTCTCTAATCCTACCTAGGAGAAATAACCACTGTCAATAGTTTAAGCTTTTAAAAAAGATTTTATTTATTCATTTATAAGAGAGAGAGGGAGAGAGAGAGAGAGCAGAGGAGGAGCAGAGGGAGAAGGGCAAGCAGACTCCAGGCTCAGCGCAGAGCATGATGCAAGGCTCAACCTCACGACCCTGAGATCATGACCTGAGCGGAAACCAAGAGTGGGACTCTGAACTGACTTAGACAGCAAGCACCCCACCACTGCTAATAGTTGAGTGTGTATTCCTCAAAACTTTGTAAGCATATGCTGAACTTGAGGAGACACCCAGAAGAATGTTCTTAGCAGCATTGTTCTTAGTGATCAAACAGTGAGATAGCATAAATGTCACTGATGGGGAAGGGTTTAATACACTGAGATATGATCTTGATGGAATGCTGTATTTATCTTCGTTTTGGGTATCCTGGGGAAGAGATTCTAAGAAGAGGAACAGGTAACTTATTGGGAAGTTGATCCTAGAGAGCCATGTCAGGGAAGTGACAAGAGGAAGGAGGAAAAGTATAGTGTGCAGTAATGAATAGTTTTCCAGTGCAGATAACTGGGGCCTATTCCCCCTGGAGACACTAGGGAAAGATCTGCACTGGATGTCAGAATGTCAGCAGTAAAGTGCAATTCATTCCTCAATAAAGGTAGCCTGGCATCTGTGCCCACATTCTTTGTGGCCTCAACAATCTGGAGAAGTCAAGGAGTGGCTGGTTTCAAATGATCGTTTCTTGTGCCCACCCTAATTCACTCTTACCTCTTACCTGCCAAATGTCCACCTGTTAGTAACCTGGCCTTGCACAGCAAAGGGATTCAATAAATACATGAAAAAGTGAATGGAGAAGTTAACACATTTAGTATATGATTTCATGATCAGATTTTTTTTTCTGCAATTAAATTAAGCTCAAATCAACGTCTCGTGACTTCCTTTAGACTTGTTGGCAGCCAACAACCCAGGACCCTCCCTTTGAGCTGTGCCTTCTAAAGCCTGAGTGCACCTATGTTAACATAAGATTCTTTGAAATTTGAGCAACATGATAATTCTGACAAATAGGAGATCATTGAAATAGAACATGCCATTATGTTGTCATGAGACACAAAGATGTGAATGCCTCCCAGGTGAGTGCAGGGAGGATAATTTGACGAAAGTCGGGCTTCATTGGCAATAGGTAAATAAATGAATCTCCGCTCCAGTCATCCCTCACTTAACTCATGAGTGATGAGAGAACACAAAAGGCAAATACCTTTTAGATTGCTTCTCAGTCTATCAGGGCATAATCTCTTTGATACTTCAATGTCTTATAATCTATATTTTGTCCCTTTTGATGTGTTCTTGTGATCTAGACACTGCTCCTGACTTATCGTCTTAGTCTTCCCTATAAATTGAGTTCACATTATTCCTCTTGGAAAGATGTTCACCTATATCAAATGAACATTTCAATAAGATGTTCCCATTTCATTTTCAGCTGATTTAAACCAGCAGCTGGGCTCCAATTTGCAAGTTGAATTTTGCTGCTCTAAAATGCCACAGCTACAAACTAATACAAAATTTGCTGTCCTTAATTCTCCTAGGATTTGATAACTTGCAACAGGGGGTTGGGTAAAGGAACATTCATATTTATTTCTTGAAGGGCTGGAAAATTATCTTTCCTTAAAAATGGAGAACAATTTCAAGTGATGTGCATGCATGTATAAATTTAAACTGCATATGTACACCCAGAATAAAATCACACAAGGCAAGATGATTATGTTTTATAATTGAAGGTTTTGCATTGAATGTATTTCCCTACATCATATTTATGATATTTAAAATACCCAAATCCAGAAAGCCTGCATAAGGAGACAGTCATAAAAAGAATACATTTTTAATAGAGTAAAAAATGTAAACAGCAAAAAGCTTCTCAGCCATTTTTAATATTTTACGTATTAACAGCCACCTAAAGAATAATTCAAGTGGCAAAATGTTGTTCGTGTATTCTATCTTTTCACTTAATGGTTCCAAATTTAAATGTAAATGCTCATAATTGAATAAATAAATAAGTGGAAGTTTTATAGTGAGAGAGTTTGCATGTGCGAGAGTGTCATGTTACCCGTGTCAGTTATTTAAATTATTTTCTTCTATGTAGTATTTCTGTAATAAAGGAGTAAATTATTTTAAAAGTAAAGAGTTATAGAAGATAGATATATTTGCTTACCATCAGACATAGATTTCTTCATCATAAAATATATTTTTTTAAGATTTTATTTATTTATTTGGCAGAGAGGAGAGAGATCACAAGTAAGCAGAGAGGCAGGCAGAGAGAGAGGGGGAAGCAGGCTCCCTGCTGAGCGGAGAGCCCGATGTGGGGCTTGATCCCAGTACCCTGAGGCCATGACCTGAGCCGAAGGCTGAGACTTTAACCCACTGAGCCATTCAGGTGCCCCATAAAATATTTTTTTTAATAGCTATCCATTGAACAAATTGTTAAGATTTACTGATTTCATGATCTCCTTATAGTTCTTTTTAGAGCAATACAATGTGTGATATACTATTATGGCCTTTTTTTTTTTTTTTTATGATTTCACTAGTATACAGTTGTCACCCCTTTACCCAGAATGCAGTTTGGCTTTTTGTAGTTTCAGTTACCTGAGGTCAACCGTGGTCCAAAAAAGTACGATCCTTCTGACATATCATCAAAAGGTCAGAGTAGCCAAACCCTATGTCCCAATGCTTATGTTCATTCATCTCATTTCATCTCATCATGTAGGCATTTTATCACAGCATCACAAGAAGAAGGGTGAGTACCGTAAAGTAAGATATTTTGGGAGAGGCCACAGTCACATAACTTCTGTTGCAGTATATTGTTATAATTGCTCTTTTTTGTTATTTTTGTTAATCTCTCACTGTGCCTCATTAACCTTGATCGTAGATATGTATGTCTAGGAAAAATCAGGCATAAATAGGGTTTGGTACCATATGTGGTTTCAGACATCCTGGTGGTTTTAGAAGGTATCCCCCTCCTGTGCGGGGGGATGACTGTCCACGTCGCTGACAACACGAGGGACAACTTTCACAGCCATCTGTGACTCAGCAGAGCTTTTCTCATTGCCGGTGTTCACCAGGCCAGTATCGGCCTATCGCTTAGTGCTCCCTGTGTCAACAAAAGAGCAAAATTACAAATATCTTGACCCCCTCATCTGAACAGAAGAATGCAAGTATTCCCCTCTCTGCAGGTCTTGCAAAGACAGTTGAAATTATACATAAGGCATTTTTTTTTTTTTTTTGACATAGCACAGACTCAGTGTGGGGCAGTGTTTTGTGTCCCTGTGCCTCCCCGTAGTTGCTAACCTGGACTGCAGGAGTGCTATGCATTAGAAAGTATTTAGCATGGCTTTGACCAACCGCCTTTTAATGAGCTCCCTTAGTAAAATGTCTGCATAACAGCAAAACCTACAGAGATTTGGTAACTGAAGTACAAAGAACAGAAATGCCCCTGAAGTACAGAGCTGAAATGATTATTTGGTATTGACAAATGGGCACATAGTACCTAGCTACTATATTAAGTAATCACACATAATTTAAAATACATTGTTTCATAATATTGTTTATATAAACATTCTGTTGTAGTTAAACACTGTGGATGCCTAGGCTCTACAGAAGGTCACTATTGTATTGCAAATATTTGTGCAAGAAGGAAGAGTGACTTTAATATATCTGAAATAGTCCACTGTGTCAGATCAATTGAAGTACACATTCACAACCGCAATGGTGTTTCATTTCTTCTAGACAATTTGAATGAAATATATTCATAAGCTTTTACATTATCACATAATGAAATATTATTCATACATAATATGTATACATATATATACAGTATACATGATAAAATAAAATAAAGTTCTCAGAGAAATAAACTCTTTTTGTTTAGTGAGGAAATCATGTGATTAGTTGGTTATATACCATGTCAGAGCTCATATTGTCCAAGAGTTTTGTTACACAGATTTAGAAACATACATGAAAGAGATTTGCCAGGCTCTCACTAAGTAGTTCTTGTGCCCACAGGATCCCCAAGGCCCACACATCCTTCCTGTTCTTAAAAAAGTAACACAAGGAAACTCAATAAACTTTTTTTTTTTTTTGGCTAATGTGCTCATGTAAATTAGAAATAAGCATTAATTTAAGAAACGGTATTACCTACATAGGTATATATGTGAATGTAGTTGCATATAGACATATTCTTGTCTTCATTAATATTAGAATATGTGACAGCATTCTTTTAGATATTTACGAGCAAATATTTTAGCACTAGAACTGTAATGATTCCACTTATATGTTCAAAAACCAATCCTATTCTTTCTGTTGCTTTTCTACTTCATTAACGTTCTCGCGAGACTCCTATATTAGTTTTCCAGGGCTGCTGTAATAAATATAATACACGTGGTGGCTTAAAACAACAGAAATCTATTCTCTCACAGTTCAGGAGGCTAGATGTCTGAAATCAAGGTGTCAGCAGGGTTGGTTCCTTAAGGAAGAAACTGTCCCATGCCTCTCTCCTTGCATCTGGTGTTGCTGGAAACCCCTGGCATTCCTCAGCTTGTAGCCTTGTGACTCCAGTCCATATCCATCATCACATGGTCTTCTTCCCTGTGTGGGTCTGTGTGTCTTCTCATTCTATAAAGACATCAGTCAATGAATTTATGGCCCCACTCTAATCTAGTAGCATCTTATTCTAACTCAACTTTTTGAATCTTCAGACATCCTTCTTCTCAATAAGGTTACCTTGCATGGTTCTGGGTAGATGAGAATTTGAGGAGGATGCTATTCGACCCACTACAGCTCCCTAGTGAGGAACTGTGGAGCAGTTCTGTGGTGCTCTGGTAACCATGTGATATTAGAAGTTCTCTTTCCCACCTCAGGATATCTTCATTGGTCTTGACCCTGAAAATGTGTTGCCTCACATAGACATAAGAGAAATAGAGGAGATTTACATACACTGCCTTAAGAAAAAAGCATCTAATAACATAAATCATGTAATTATATAGGAACATATACCATTTTAGAAAACATTTTGTTTGTCCATCAGTCCATCAATTGTATTGGCATAAATTTTTTTTTTGTATCAGCAACTAAATTCTATGCCAGTCATTTTTGCTTAAATCTGGGAAAAGATTAGAGAAAGACATTTCTTGCAAATTCCTCAAAAATGCCCCTCTAACAGTCATTTGATTTAAAAATCCTAGTCATTCCTTCCCAGTCATTGCAGGGCACTGAATTGCATGTATAATTCAGGAACATAGAAAGAAACTTTCATATGTTAAATCTCACAATATATCCTTCTCTGAAATACTCCCATGACAATCTGAAGAAAGATAATTCTGTAGGTTGCCACATTATCACTCTTAGATTGTCTTTATTTTTTTCTGGAAAATAATCTAATCACATTATCTAATTATATAATGGCGGGATATGCTTTAAAACTTTACCCTTTGAACCTGAAGAAGAAAACAAAAGAATTATTTGGACCTGTTTATAAAAATTATTTTACTTATTAATTCACTTTATAAGCAGTAAGTACTTTATCTTTTACCCAGCAAGTTATTCCTTAAGAGTTGAGATGTTTAGGGAAATAAACAACTGTGAAGATGTAATTATATAGACTGAGTATATGAAATACCTCAAAGTTTGAATTGATTTCAATAGATACTGAGTCCAAGATCCTACTTAGTTTCTTTTTAGGAATTTTTCTGAACTTAATTTAAAGTCATTTGAAAAGCATAAGATGAGATTCTTGAGGTAATATAGGAAAACCTTACAGTTACCTAAGTGTAAGTCATGTTTTCAGTCTTACTGAGGAAGCCGACAATCCACACAATCTGCCCGCCTGAAGGTTCTTCAGACTCCCTAGTGGGACTGTCCCTAAAAAAGATGGCAGGTGATGTTTCTGATTGACTGAATATAATTATGACTGAATGAGCATGCTTATTTTGTTCTTGTTAAGGAACACATGATGTGTGGATGATACCCAGTTTTCAAAATGTTTACTGTCATTTGCAAAATGTTTTGTCACACGGAACCACCAAAATTAATTTGCATATGAAGAAAAGTAAACAAAACAGAAAACAGCCTTATAACATCAATCCAAACTAAAGTTGTTCTGTAACTGAACTTTAATTGGTTGCTAGACTAAATAACTTTCAAAAAGAACTTATCTTTAATTCTGGATGTGCATGTTTTTGTTGGTCGATTGGTTTTTTTGTTTCCTGGGTAGTTATACCTCAGACACCCCAACAGCAACTGAGGAAACTGATATAAAATTGGAAAGTACCAGTAACTAACAACCTGGTACCATGGTACACCTGAGACAGAGTGGTTATTGTTTCAGTTAAGGAAATTGTTCTATGAGTCAGTTTCAATTGCAACATCCTCGATAAATAGTGTTGTAATTATAAACTACAGAAGTGTCTTCACATATATTCTTGCATTTGAAAAATGCTGGCCACATCATTCTTTCAAGACATATTTTCATGTTTTGCAGTTTTGTTACATATTTGGGTATTCTTATTTTTTAGAATTAGTCTTCCTTTAAAAATAAATGTATCATAGTTGTTCCATTTGAACTCATCCAATCCTTCTGTCTGTATCTTTTGCCTAATTTTTAGGGAAGGAGACAAATCATCTTCACTTGTTAGTCTACCCTTGATCTTCCTTTCTGTCCTTGATTTTTCATCAAAACATCCTACAGGTTGACTGAGTGATGTTATAGGGAAGGAGACAATGCTGAACCTAAGTGCTGAGAGAGACATAATATAAGAAGAGATTGGGATCACTTTCACTTACATGGTGTGGTTTTGGAATAAACTGGGATTTTCTAATATCAGCTAATTCTGTCAGGAGCTTGGTTACTTACATGTCAAATGATTCATGGTAGAGACCACTGATACATAACACTGGAAGAGTATAGTCATTTCCAGTCTTGGAACACTTGTGATTTTGAGTAGATAAGGGTTTTATGAATAGCTATTTTTATTGCAAGGATTATGTAGTAATATTATGGGTTTTTAACAAGGATTGAATGAAAAGATTTTTCTTCATTTGAGGAAAACTTCAAAACTAATATCTTGGGTGTGCTCTTCTACAGCTGGAATCCCAAACCAAGTAGTTGAGAAAGAGACTTCAAACAATTATGGGATCATTTCAAAAAATGAATGTTCTATTGGCTCTTGTCTTGGAGCAGATTTTCAAGAAAAAGAGAGTTTTTATGTCTGTAAAGTTATTTTGTTAAAAGAAGGACAAAATGGGAAAAATGATAAAAGTCTCATGTGAAAATTCTTTTCTTTTGCGTGAAAAAAATAATTTTCAAACTACAGAAGAGTAAAAGAATGCTTGCCCTTGATGTCTCATAACCTTGGTGGCCCATGTGTGCCTAATATGGCCCCAGACATGTCCTGGTCCTGTAATGAAAAATGTGGAATGAAATATATGAAATAACAGAGATAACTAAAATAATTAATACTTTGTTATTTAAAAACTTGATGATTGAAGTAGACCATATCATACAATAATCAATTAATCATTTTAATCTGATATGCTAATATTTTTTAATATACTCAGGATCTTGTGATATTTTGAGTTTTCAATCAGCATTTATGATTACTGGTTTGTTACTGTTTTTATTTTATTTATTTATTCATTTATTTATTTTTAAAGATTTTATTTATTTGATACAGAGAGAGAGAGATCCGTAGGCAGAGAGGCAGGCAGAGAAAGAGGGAGAAGCAGGCTCCCTGCTTAGCAGGGAGCCTGATGCGGGGCTTGATCCCAGGACCCTGAGATCATGACCTGAGCCAAAGGCAGAAACTTTAACCCACTGAGCCAACCAGGAGCCCCACTGTTTTTATTTTTAATTGATAATATACTATACTGAAAAAAAAAAATGAGTGGGCTAATAGAAAAGAAACCAAAAGTTTTTATTGTTTTATTTTTATTTATTTATTTTTTTTAGATTTTGTTTAAATTCAAGTTCATTAACTATTATTGTCAGTTTCAGGGGTACAACTTAGTGATTCATCAGTTGTATATAACATATGACACCCAGTGATCATTATATCGAGTACCTTCCTTAATGCCCATCACCAGTTACCCCATCCCTCCCCAACCCACTTCCCCCCAGCAACCCTCAGTTTGTTTCCTATAGCTAAAAGTCTCTTATGGTTAGAAACCAAAAGTTTTTGATAGAGCCATTGGGCTCTCCTTCCCAGTTCCTTCTTCCAACCTTTTTATGAAATCATGAAATGTTTTTGCTCACTCTCTGACTTTCCACCCAGCATGAAATCACACTAATGAAATATAAGGTTTATTTCAGGAGAAACTTAAAAACAGAAGCTTTGGAATAACTATCTGACATGGTAGTAAAAAGAGTTAATGTTCAGGACTATGCACAGCAGAATCAATTGAACTTTCAAACACAAAAGTGGAGATGTCCCAGCTCTTTCCAGTTTGCTCCCATGATGTTGGCAAGAAATCTTATGCTTGTCCTATCTCCTCAGGCAGGGGACTGAAGAATGCTTCTCTGGAAAAACTGAATGACTCTGAAAGGACTCTGCTTTACTGCCTTATAACACAGCCATTATAACACAGCCTTATAACACAGTGAGTTATTTCACAATATAAATTGCTTAAATTTTTGTATATAATCTGAAACGCTGATGTATGTCATAAAGCGTCCATTTTAATGCAATATATTAAATTTTCATTTGTTTTTCCCTTGACTTATATCCTTAACTTTGCCATACTGCAAGTATCTTGTACAATGATTTAAATTATAGTTTTTTCTCTAGCTTCAGAGCAAAGTGTTTACTAAAAGTAATAATGGAAAAAGAAATATAAAGGTAATATGTAAGAGAAGAAATTTTCTGTGAATTGTTTTGTGTTGCGCTTCTATGATTTCATAGCCTTGGGGGGCAGTTGTAATGTGAGCTGTCTCTGAAGGACCCATTTATCTCTAATTGAAGATTCTATGCACCTTAGTTATTTCTCAAAAATAGAATATCTAAATATAGAAGAAGCCTTAAAACCCTTCAAGATTGAGTGATATAAAGAAGAATCTAAACAAAAACAATCCATATAGGCATCACATAAACTAAAAAAAAAATATATATATATATATATATGTATATATGACTAATGGATTTCTAAAGTCAAAGGCGTGCTAGATTTTAATTATTGGAGAGGTAAATTGCATTGTGTTTTTTCTTGAGTTAAGCCTTTCATTAAGACGTGCAAGAACAAAACCCTTCAGAGCACGATCGTGGCTCCAGCTCAGTTGTCTCTGACATTTTTTGCTCTGTGACTTGCCTTTTCCTCCTCATCCAAACCTGTTTGTTATCAACCTTGAGCACCCTGCCATAAGGAGTATTACTTGGTTTGCCCAGCTAGCCAATGGCATTTAGGTCTCTTCAGAAAATAGATGATTTCTAAAGTAACAGTGGCTGATTTTCTGTTAAAAAAAAAAAGATGATCTTTTTAAAAAATGTCTTCTATCACATTTTCTATCCCCGCTCCTACATTTTCCACTGAAGAGTGTATGTTTTCCTCAGAATCCCAACATGTTAATCACAATTCTGTTAAAAGTTTCCCATATATAAATATAAATTTGCACTTTTTGAAAGAAAAATTTTAAAATATGAATTTGAATAGAAATAGAAAATAAAAACTATCCTTGCCTACAGAGGGATTGAAATGCAAGATATGAGAATTCATTCTTTAGACACAATATTATTTTGCCTTCGTATTGATTTTGATGTAATGACCTGAACTCACATAAAAAGAAAATTTAATGAAAAATAAAGACAAAAGATCTTAATATAGCTCTAGATCCAAATCAAATAAAAGCAAAAAATTAGCAATATTTTTAAGTGAATCATGAAAATAATCTTGCAAATTATCATTTCTATGATTCAACAAACATTTGTTTTCAACCTACAGAAATACAGAGGCATCCAATAGATACATACATATATTTACCAACTTCACAATATTATGTGTGTCAACTTGTTCTATTTTGCCATTTACTCATGTGACATCATCTTCAAAAAGGCAAAAAAAGAATTATGGTATTTAAATCGTTCCATAAAGATCAATTTATATGCATTTATTCTTACCAGAGAATTTCTTATGATCCAAGACAGACATTATGACAATGATATAAGAAAAATAATCAGAACACTAAATCAATAGACACTGTTTTCAAAATGCATGCATATGGTAGAGACCATGAGAATTGATGACAAAATTGGAGAAGAAATGAAAAAGCATGAAACTTGGATGCCAAGTTCTAGAATGTCCAAACCTTACTTCAAAGCAGAAGTGCACAGTGGAATCTAGGAATTCTCCTCGGTATCAGAAAGCTTCTATGTCTTTCACATTGGCTCTTCTCCCACTATAAAGAAATTTCTGGGTTTTACCTCATTTCGGCATTGTACAGGAGAACACACGTCCTTATGCTGGCAGTACAATCTTCAAATCAATAAACTGGTGTGATTTTCCCAGCTCCATCATAAAACATATTCTGGTGGAACATATAATTATTGGAGTAATGTGAGCAAGAGCACAAATAAATTTTTTTTTAATTTTTTTTTTTTACAAATAAATATTTTTTAAAAATCCCTACATGTTCTTCTTTTGTCTTTGTTCTGATTTCTGTTACAGATGGAATTGCTACAAGATATGAATAAAAATTTTGAAATTTAAATTGTGGATATTTGAGGGGCATCTGGGTGGCTCAGTCGGTTAAGCGTCTGACTTTGACTCAGGTCATGATCTCAGGGTCCTGGGATTAAGCCCTGCAACAGGCTTGCTGCTCAGTGGGGAGTCTGCCTGTCCCTCTGCCCCCCAGCCTGCTTATGCTCACTCTCTCTCGAAGAAATAAATAAAACTTTGAAAAATAAATAAGTCGTGAATATTTGATTTGGAAACTTAGGTTTAACATGAGAAGACTTATGGTTCCTCACACATCTTTTGCTATATACACTTAAATTTATTTCCACAGGCTTCTCATATTCTAATAAAACCACAAACTGCTCTTTCTAGTTAATGATTTTATTGAATATACATGTTTAATGTCATTGGAATTAAAACTAAACCTCAATTTCAGGAAGAATTCACTGTGTTTTAAAATGGATTATATTTGATCCCCTTAGTGTCTTATTGAGTTAGTAAAAAAGTGTTTTCAGCCCTTTTGAATCTTGAAAATATTTCCATCTTGATGTCTTTTGCTTCATAGCTAGAACTTAACTCTATTGAAAGTAGAATTAGAGTGAACATGTAAAAACAGAACATAAATTTGGAAAGACTTATAATGACTATAATTTATTATTTCTAGCTTGATTTATAGAAGCCTACCTTTCTAATTATAGGAAGGAAAAACTTTCTTGCTTTACAAGTAGTAAGTATAAATAAAGGTCTATATTACACAGGATATAGATAATGAAATATCTGTAGGTGTTTCCTGATTGTATAAGATTGTATAAGGGTGTTCAAATCAGAAAGTGGGTGTTTTTGGTCTTTTATCTCCCGCAAAGTTTAACTAAATTTCATATAGTAAAAGAAAGATATATATTTTAGGGGTTAAATTTGTTAGTGAAAATTGACATTATTAGACAATGCTATGTGTTGTTATTGTTGTTTTATCTCTGATGTTTCAAATTATGAGCCCACCTTCATGTACTATTCTTACAACAATAAAATAATACTTATCCGATAATTTCAAAACACATTGTACCTAAAAAGCTAGGAAGAATTAAATATGGAGTCCAAAAATTAGCTTTCACATGTTTTCGAAGAAAAAAAATCAATGCAATCAGACATCTTACTTGTCATTCCTTCTATATAATCTGTCTCCTTTCTGACTATTTTAAGTTTTATTCATTTTATTCATTTGTGCTATATTTTCTGACCTCTAAAAGGTGTTACAGTAATAAAAAACTAAATAGAATATACAGTCTATTGTAATCTATATTTTTATTCTATTTTTAAAATTTCTCTTTCAATACCTAAACATACCTGTTTATTTGAAATACTACCCTATGCTATGTGGACAAAGTAAAAAGCAAACACAATATTTTTCAGGAAAATTTCATTTCTTTTCAACTTGTAAATCCTTTAACCTTCCTAAATGTGTTTAACTTTAATAGTCAGAGATCTATACCTAAGTCACTTCAAAGTAAATTTTTGCTCTTGGTCCTTTTCAACAATTTTCATGTTATTTGCTAATTTTAAATGACCCATTCTGCTTTCTAGAGCCTTCATTTTCTTGGATACAATAATTATTTAAAACACAAAGCTGTGACAATGTGTCATTGTAGTATTAGCAACGAAAACATCATTTTCTTTTCAAATTTATACCTGCACTTTTATGGATGATATGGTTTCTGAGACTTACCTCACAGCATTTCAGTGATGACAGCAGTAAATACAGACAGAGGTGAAATAAGTTTGGGCATGATTAAAAGAATAGTTGCATCTAGGTAATGAATACATAAGGGTTCTATACACTATTCTTCTATTTTTGCACATTAGAAATTCTTTGAAATGATGTTTAAAAAGTAGGATAGACTTTATACAATGCTATCCCTTACCACTCAATTCTTAAATTATGATTACCATAAAACCAAAGTATGATAATTTCTATTGTGAAAGCAGAAAACCATAACAAGAGGAAATAGTCTTATACCTGGACTTGGTTGCACTTATATATAGTTACATATATATATTTAACTATATATGTATTTATATTTTCAGTATACATTGATTATTCTTATGTATGTAGAATTACATATGTATACATTTGTGTATATAGATAAATTTACATATACAATATGTGTGGAGTTACACAAATGGTAGACGCTTACAGGTGTCCCCATATGTCTGCATTTCTCCATGGTAATAAAAGATTTAGCTAAGCTGTTGATGCTAAGTGTTGCCATGTAAATAGATTCCAGCTAATGGGACGTGAGTGAATGTTTTAATCCACGTTCCTGGACACACTTACTGGACTTGTACTATTCAATGTATGAGAGCTTGTTCTTTACTTCTTTTTTCACTTCCCACAAGTAGAAATGTGGAGGTGTAGAAGTAGCCTTTCTCAATCACGTATACGAGGGCAACACCATCCACATGGTGAGCAAGAATATGGAAGGCTTGGGGTACCCTACACTAGCCAGAAACCATGCCAACTTTGGACTGTTGTAATATGGAAATAAACATCTTTCATGTGTAAAGAACTGTATTCTTGAGTCTTTCATATAACAGATTTTCTGTAACCTAAATATCATGAATAGCTGACATTTGGAAGTGGAGAACTGTTATAACAATGGTCAATGGTCAAGTGTCAGAATAAAAATACATGGCTATAGTAAACTGGAAAATGTGCAACCATTTTTAGATAAGAAATGGAAGCCAGATTAAGATATGCATTCTCATTCAACATGTCATTCAACATGTCACTCTTCTCAAAATTTCTTTATATAGTTCTACCACTGAAAACTTCCTTCTGGTCATCCTTTTTACCAGGAGACCAGTTAAAACTATGCTGTTAGAGGTCTTCTCTCGTTCATTTCTGCCCACCCTCTCTCTCTCTCGAGCTACCAGGGCATTTAACAGATCATGTAATATCATACCATATTTTACATATTCTAAATATGCAGCATTATTTCTTTCCTTGGTTCATGAAACAATCAATGCACATTTTTACTTGAGTCACTAGTGTTTGTGATATGCTAAGACTGGTGCTGGGAAGGGAAATATTCAAGCATATAGGTGTAACTAGCCTATTTCTAAGAGCCATAGTACATGATTTGAGAACTAATTTGATAAAGTTATCTGTCTTACCTGTTTAATGCTGGATAGTGACATTGTACATTACTCCTTTGAGAAATTACTTGTATTTTAACAGCTATTGTTCATGATTTAGCCTAGATGGGTAAATATTAGATGCAGACCACCATGCAATGGTCTGAAGAAAAGACTCTAGATAAATACTCCTTATCACAGCACATGCATTGAATTAGGGAAGACTAGCTCTTTCTTCCTAAAAGGAAAGAGCTGCACTGTCATATATAAGAGCCATTGGTCACATTATTGACCGCTTAAAATGTCACTAGTCTGGATAGAATTATGCTCTAGGCTTCAATTACATGTCAGATTTCAAAGACTCTTACTATGAAAAAATAATGAAAAATATTTTTAAATAATTATTTATGTTAAAATGGCAATATTTAGGGTTCCATAATGTATGTTGCTAAAATGAATTTTATCTTTTAAAAAACGTTTTAAAAATGTGACTACTGGAACATTTAAAATTACCCACATAGCTTGCATTTGTAGCTTGCCTTGTATTTCTATTGGCCAGTGCTGCTCTACAGAATTTTGTTTACTCTATTAATAATTTGATAAAATGAAGTTCTGCAATTATGTACTAATAGTGCTTATTTTAGAATTCTGGACTCTCATTTAACGGAAGAGGACTTTGTCTACTAGAAGGTAACTCAGTGAACCTTGAAGGTATATAAAAATATGTAATCTAAAATTAATGCCTGAATAATAAAGTGAATTCTGCTTTTTTTTTTTTCCTTAATGTTTACTTCACGCTGGATGAAGGAATATGTCTCATGCATAATATAAAGTAATTCTTAAAATGGCACATACACTTAAGGTCAAGCACCATAATGTTAATTAGGCAACATTTGAATATAGTGTTTATCCACTACGAACATACAGTTCACACATAGTGGACATGAACTACCTAATAACTGTGACAGTTGCGCAGTACTTCAGCAGAAGATACTCAGTTGAAGGAAAGAAGTCTTGTTAGAAATTCCCTGGCTTCTGTGCTATGGGGAGCTTATTTTTGAGATTTTACTTATAAAGAAAGGAGTTCTCTTCCCAACCAAATGACAAAATTGAAATAAATTTAAAAGAAGAAAAATTCCCCTCTAACAGGCGTGGTCCTGGTTTACTCACAGCTGAGAAACAGTAAGGAAGCCATTCCTGGGTTCTCGCCTCGCCAGCAGTTACGGAGGGTTGGCCTCGAAACAAGGACTCTTGGAAGCACAGATACTGTGGGCGTGGTAGCTGGCCGAGACTGCTCCGTGACAGCAGAAGGAGCAGCTGGGAATTTTCTGGGTGTGATGGAGAGAAGCCACCCCGAGGCAGAATCACATGGAGTTGCACAAGAGAACCGGAGAATATCTAGCCAACAATCCAGAAGAGAGTTTTAGGACCTGGACGGGAATGTGTCACCTAGCCACATGCTGAAGTGTCCCTCTCCGTCCCTAGTGAGGAGGAAAGAGACGTTTACACAGAGCCGTGATGCTCATTAATTATAGGATTCTGCCCATCTGTCTCTCTTTCTTTTTCTATTTGGTAACTTTTAGAAAAATGACATTCTGTTCTCATTATAGAGAGTAGATTTCAGCGCTGTCAATAAATTTTTCTTTCTTTTCGTTCCTTTTTATTTTTTTATTTTTGTCTTGAGTTCAGTAACTCCTTCAGCTATTAAATATATGTTGGAATGCAGCCAAATATAACTACATATATATAAATAGAAGTGATATTTGTAAATTTCACATGTTACAATTGCTGCCAAAATTATTCTGCTCGGTGGATAGAAAATATATCAGTATACCTTACAAACTGCTTTCTGAAGGAGGTTATTCCCATCTGGGTAGACTACACATGACATCTACAATAAATGCTCAAAGCACATTTATTGAATAATGTCTGAAAATGAGGCATCAAACCATTGGAACAAGGCTTTGATCTTAAATTATAATATATTTCTATATGGTCATCCCTTGTTTTTTGAAGAATTAACAATAAGAAAGTTACAATGATTCATGTGAAATCCAAACGTTACTCAAGTCATCACATTTCATCTAGGAAATGTAGAGTTGGGAAAGTTTCATTCTGTCCCCCACAACAATGAAAAAAAAAAGGGCAACCTATAAATTAATGACTTTTCTTGAAACAATTCAGGGCAAGCAATCCAGCATCTGGGGAGAGATAAGTTCCTACGGGGGAAAGATCTCAGCATGTATGTATGTGAGACAGATGCTGCTGGATGCTATCTCAGCCAGTAAGAAGACTCAGCTAAATATTTGTTATGAATTGCTAATGACCAAGTATGGCTGCTGTGAGGATGTCAATCTTGAGGGCCTTCTGGTATAAGAAGGTTTGTTTGCTCTTAAAGTCTTTTCCTCTCTGAAACCTACCAGCAATTTACCAGGAAACCAGGGGAGGAATCTGAGGAGGCTTCCCTCCAGGTTCTGGCTGAGAGATGGAATAGCAGCCATGCTAAAACTCTACACTTCTCCATGTGTCCTGTCTACCCTATTGGATCAAAAGCCTTATTATTTGGAGGAAAGAACAAGAACACTGAGGACTTTTGGAAATTGAGTAGAGGAAGGGAACAGGAAGGAACAAACAGCAATCAGACTCCATCTCTGAGGAAGAGGCAGAACTTGTAAAGCTATAGACCCAAGATCAGGTACCCAGCACCTGCCAATGACTGAGGCTTCATCAGAAAAGCAGAGGATGTCCAACCTTCAAATTTGGAATGGTGGGCACAGAGATAGACAGTAGAAAGAATCAGTCTTAGAGAAATCCAAGTACTTACCCCTGGAACATCTTCAATCTTTTGTATTATCTTTTCTTGGTAACCTTGGAGTGTTTAAATCTTTCTTCAGTTCTACAGGATATCCCAGCATTATTCTCCCAAGTTATTTATTTATTTTTTGCTATGTCTGATATTAGTCATTTCTTGGAATGAACGTATCAATCTTTGATAGTTCCTTGGTATAATATGTTTTTTACCCATATCTTTCTGTTAGCTTTCTTTTTTTTTAATTGCATCCTCCTGATGTCCCTACTTTTTATTAGACTTCTTATTTTTTTTCTCTTTACCTTTTCTTATTTTACATTTTCTTCCTGGGCAATTTAATACATTCACAAGGCTTAAACTTCTTTGCAAATATTTCTTGTTCTCTAACTATGTATTAAGTTCCTGAAATTAGGAACATTATTTCCATCTTCTTACTAAACCTGTTTTTCTTGAATATCCAGAAAAATCTCAAACAGAATATATAAAAGTCCATTTTAACTCCTTCCTTTTCTTGCATATTAAATGAATTCTCATTTGCCTATTTTCCCAAGCCAGAAATCTATAACTTTGTCTTTGATTTTCTTACTCCCATGACTTCTCTAATTCCCCAACATCAAATAAGTCACCAGGTTCTGTCAACTTTCAGAAACAGTTTTTGTATTTATAGTCTTCTTCTATGACTGCCTTCCTTGCACTTATCCCGGATAAAACTATCTATGCTGGATTATTGCAAAGGCTTCCAATCCGCTAGCCCCTTCTCTACTTTCTCTTTTAATGTCTTTCAACATAACACAGCTTGTCTTTTTCTTCTGAAACAGCATCTGTATGAGTTTCCTATTGCTGCTGTAACAAATGACCACAAACTCAGTGGCTTCAAAGAATGCAAATGTACTCCTTACAGTTCTGACATTTTAGACTTCTGAGTCCAAAATCAGTGCCATTGGACTGAAATTCAAGTCCTTCAGGGCTATTTCATTTATGGTCTCTAGGACAAAAACTGTTACTTTGCCTTTTCCAGCTTCTAGAGGTGCCTGCATTCCTTGGCCCAAGGCCCCATCTTCTGCCATCAAAGCAGCAAACCTTCAAATCTCTCCCTTATCTCCCTTTCCATTGTCACATTATTTTCTCTGATTTGTTTTCCTGCTTGCCTCTTATAAGGTAATTGCAATGAGCCCATGTAAATAATCCAAGATAATCTCTCCATCTCAAGACACTTGGTTTAACCATATTTGTAAAGGCCCTTTGGCCATATGAAATAACGTGTTCACAGATTCTGGGGATTAGAATGGGGACATCTGTAGGAAGCCATTACTCAGCTTGCCACAGCATCTACTAAATAACATATAAACTTGTGCTTGCTTACTTCTTCCAATGACTTTTACCAACACCCAAAAATTGCTACCAAATTGTTCAAGTGCAAAAAATCAATAAGCCGGCATATTGTTTATTTTTTAAGTCACTGCAACCTTCCCAATGTTAGTGTTATATATTGGCTTTACTAGTATATCCACAGGCATTTTTCATAATATTTCATATACCTACATGGTTATTTTTTCCTCTCAAAGGCTACTCAGACTTCAAAAATAGATACAGGGCACTTGAATGGCTCAGTTGTTTAAGCGTCTGACTCATGCTTTCAACTCAGGTCATGATCTCAGTCAGAGTCAGAGATCAAGCCCCTCGTTGTGTCCTACGTTAGGCTCCATGCTTACAGTAAAGTCTGCTTCTTCCTCTCCTTCTGCTCCTCGCACCCCAACCCCCACTAGTGCTCTCTCTTTCTCTCTCTTTCTCTAAAATAAATAAATAAATAAATAAGTAAACAAATAAATAAAATCAATCTTTTGGAAAAATAGATATGGACATTCAAAAATATTTCTTGCCAACCATAGCTCTAAGTGCTGGGGAGAGAGTGGAAAACAAAACTTAAAGAATATATACAATAAACAATATAAACAAATACATCATTTTACTCAAAATTAGTTATAAGTGTTATAAAATAAAGTAGGATAAAGGAGAGACTGAAGGCAGCAAAAGAAGCATTTTAAATTAGGTGATCAGGTGACAGTTAAGCAATATCTTAAATGTTGAGAGGAAGTCAGCCACACAAACATTTGGAAGAAAATTAGCCCAGGGAAAAAAGAAAGAAAATATTAAAGTCTTGACAATGTGGTTCCAGTATCTCAGAAAAGTCCAAAATGGCTGGGGCATAATGAGGTATTATAGATAATAACATGAGATGAGATTGGAGAACCAGGTAGGTGGGCTCCCCATCATAAAAGTTCTCATAGACCATAAACAATAGCTTGGGGTTCTGTCTGGGCTTAATCAGAAGCCACTAATATTTAAGAAGAAGACTGACATAACCTCACATAGTTTTGGAAAAGATAATATAGCTGTTTGGGGAAGACTAGAATAAAGAGGATTACGATGGAGAAAAAGCTATTGCGGTAAATCAAGTAAGATGTGACTAGAAACAAGAGAATCATCCACTGTACAGACTGAACATGTAACACGTAACAACATTATTCTAGCACCGGGGATAAGTGCAAAGGAGACCACAGTAATTAGTATCTTCTTTCTAAATTGTGACATAAATCCCTAGAGCAGAATTTGCTTTTTCACTCAAGTTTCCATTACTCTTGATATAAATGTCTTATCACATATAATTGATCAAACTGGCACTTGCTTGTTTGCTTTCCAAATCAAACTTTGGTCTTCACATGGATAGGATTGTTTATTTTAACTTCAGTGTATTTTCTACACTTCCTGTTCCCAAACCAAGCAAAAGTAGACATATCAGAATGTTTTTAATTTTTTTTTTAATTTTAAATAAGGAATGCAGACAAACACTCTTAAATTAACTGTGATCATCACTGACAGGACAGTCAAATGATACTTATGGCAAATAAAATTATGACAAATTTTTACTCTTACTAGAGCAAAGTAATTAATTCAGTTGGTTAGATAAAGATTGATATTTTACATCTATCGTCCTTATATGTACAGGAAGATAAAATTTACAAGGCTTTGTGTGTGTGGAGGGGGGGTGTTTATATAGCTTTTTATAAAGCTAGATTGGCTTAGGCTTCAGAAAAGCCAAGCATATCTTGGTAAGCACCAAACTGTTTCAAACAATTTGTACCTTTGCCCGGAGTAAGTGGTGAATTCAGTATTTGAACGCAGTTGATTCAATTCTTTAAATGTAGTGTACAAAACATTTTTTCATTGATTTTATTATTTCCTACTGATTGTGTAGAAATTAATATTTTTTTCTTTTACATGTATACCTAATTAAATGAGAAGATTGATTCAAATAAATAGTGAATTAGTATAAGAAAAAAACCATATTTGTCAGATTCTCACATTAAATGAACAGAATAAAGAATGAATCAGTAACTGTGAAAATATTGGTGGTTGGTCTAAAATTACATGTCTCATCCAAGTGGGAGAATTGACAATATTTTCAATTACTTTTCACAGCAAGAGTCCTTGAGCAAATCTATACCATTGGGTTCACATGCTAAGTTAGATGTTCTTGCTACAATATGATTCAATGATTCCAAAAATATTGGTATCTCTCCTTCCAGAATAGTTATATAAAGATGTACGCTTATTTCTTGAGACTATTTAGTTGTATCCTTTTGTAATGCTCACAAATGATTTATTAGCTTATTCATAAATTATTAGTATCATCACATTTCCATACAGAATTACAGCAATAATATCATCAACTAGGTAAAATATTTTCATAGATATCCCATAACAATGAATACAAGAGTTCTCACATTTTAATATACAAATAAAGCCAATCTTTTTTTTTTTTTCCTGGTCAAATATAAGTTTTGTACTTGAGTAATTCTGAATAATTTCTTCGATAATAAGAGCTAATTGTACTTATTTACACTGATATTTAAGTATTCTGTTTTTTTCCCTTTCTGTAAAATTGAGGTATAAATGACATATTACATTAGTTTCAGGTGTACAACATAATGATTCAATATTTAGATATATTGCAAAATGATCACCACAATAAATCTAGTTAATGTCTGTCTGCCTGAAGGATTTTCTTTTATGTTTCCTATCATGTGAGTCTGCTGGTGATGAGTTCTTCTGGAATTTTTGTTTGTTTAAACATCTTTATTTTGCTTTCACTGTTGAAACATACTTTGATTAGACATAGCTGTATCAGGAGTCACCAGCAGTATTAAAAATATCTTAGCTACTGCATGGTGAAATTTACAGTAGCTCCCTATTACCTGGCATGACCTCTCCAGCCTTGTGTGGGGCTAGACTTATAAATTTAATGCATCCTTTGAATCTTTGAGTGTGACATCTACTTGTGTCATTCCCTTGGGGTACAATATGGCTTTTTATTTATTTTGTTGAAAGTGGGAAAGGGACAGTTTCAGAGGCTTCCACGTGAATTTCCTACTATAGTAGCTCTTATCTTATTGAGAGTGTTGTAAACAACCAAGAATGTCCATTTATATTACATATGTGGAATCTGAAGAAATGACTCACGGGTCCATGTACACAATGGACAAATTTTGGAATAGTTCTGCTTTAAAACTCCTATTATTATTTGATCCTTATGTTTGCCCTGTATCCAACAGCACTTAAAAGAACCCGGCAGCCCACTTCCCCAGTGTATGGTTATCCCAGTATATGATCATAGGTTTCTTGGAAGACTGTGACAATAACACCTGTTTCCTCTTTTTTTTTCTGGTGTTACAAGGGCCTTCCAAAGGGGATTGCATCTCTCTGTTACATGGGACTGACTTAGATCTGGACATGGGCAAAATGTTGGCTTTAGCGCCTCCACTCTCAATCTCTTTTATGATGTATTAAGTACTTTGGCTGCCCATCTGTGTAACTCACGGAGACACCAAGTACTACAAGTCATCGCCATAGATACCTGCTGGTCACATCCCTGACTGACATTCCAAACTTGTTTCCAGCTTAACACCATTATACTTGCCTTGCTTCTGATGGTTAGGTGCTACCAGCTGGCCTCTGCTTTTCTGAGATCTTATTGTCCCTATTACTACCGGGGGAGACAGCAGGCCCAAAATGGAATCGCTGGTACTAAACTACACATCAGCCAACCAAGATTTCGTACCCAACCTAACTGTAGTTTCAACCCTCCAGGGATATAATCTTTAATCAGTCAACATTAAATTACCTGGTCAGCACTAGTGAGATAATCTGCCCAATAGGCTCCCCTTCCTTTCTCCTTAGGAATGTGATTTTGCCTGAAATGATACATTCTTTCCTAATAATTTTCTTTTTTTCCTGCTCACTTTCCATTTTTGAAAACCTATGGCTTGACAGGGCTTCTTTCTGTTCTTAGATGGAATGATGCCCAATTCATGAATTATTAAATAAAGCCAATTTCATCTTTAAATTTACTCAGTGCTGCGAAAATTGGACAGCTATATGTAGAAGAATGAAACTTGACCATTCTCTTACACCATACACAAAGATAAACTCGAAATGGATAAAAGACCTCAATGTGAGGCAGGAATCTATCAAAATCCTAGAGGAGAA
>CM052889.1:9813442-9851794 GCA_028534135.1 Potos flavus | reverse complement strand
CATCTTTTCATAAGCTTATATGTCATCTCTATATCCTCTTTAGTGAGGTGTCTGTTTGGGTCTTTGATCCATTCTTAAATTGGGTTGCTTGTTTTATAATTGTTGAGTTTAAAAGAGTTCTTCGTATATTTTTAATAACTGTCCTTTATCAGATTGATTCTTTGCAAATACTTTCTCTCAGTCTGTGTCTTGTCTTCTCATCCTCTTGACATTGTCTTTAAAGAGCAGAAGTTTTTAGTTTTTTTTTTTAAGATTTTATTTATTTATTTGTCAGAGAGAGAGTGAGAGAGAGAGATCACAAGTAGGCAGAGAGGCAGGCAGAGGCAGAGGGAGAAGCAGGCTCCCCGCTGAGCAAGGAGCCCGATGTGGGACTCGATCCCAGGACCCTGGGATCATGACCTGAGCTGAAGGCAGCTGCTTAACCAACTGAGCCACCCAGGCGTCCCCAGAAGTTTTTAGTTTTAACAAAGTCCAGCTTAGTAATTATTTGTTTTATTGTTCTGTATTAGGTGTTAGATCTAAAAAGTCATTACCATACACAGTTAAGATTTTTGTTATGTAGTTATCTAGAAGTTTTATAGTTTTGCACTTTACGTGTAGGTCTGTAATCCATTTTGAGTTAATTTTTGTGAAGAGTGTAAGGTCTTTGTCTCGATTCTTTTTTTTTTTTTTTTCCTCACGTGGATGTCCAGTTGCTCCAGCACCATTTATTGGAAAAATATCTGCTCTGTTGTATTGCTTTTTTCCTTTGTCTAAGATGAGTTGACTGTGTTTGAGTGGATCTATTTCTGGTCTTTTTACTCTATCCTATTTATTTATTTGTCTATTCTTTACAGTGTCTTAATACCTGTAGCTTCATAGTAAGTATTGAAGTCAGGTAGTGTCAATCCTCCAACTTTGTTCTTCTTCAGTATTGTGTTGGCTTTTCTGAATAAATGTTTTTATTTGGTATTTCTATTATTTTATCATTTTTTTCTTCCTGTTTAACTCAATCTTAGGTAAAAAAAAAATCTCAAAAAGTCCTTTGGGATTTGTGGAGATCAGGGATTATGAAAGTGAATTACATGTAGCTCACCTGTACCCAGACAGGGTAGCCCTTTGAGTCCCCAGCTTAATATGGCAAGGAGTTCATACAATTTCTGCCTTAGATTTAAGTTCTCTCTCTTTTTCTACTCACTCCATGAGACTTCTGAACCAAAACCTACATTTGCTGAATTATCAGGACTAATAGGACAAAAATACTTTTATGCTCAAGTATTTTGCCCACATCTCTTCCTTAGGACTTTCCTAAGAACTTGTCCTGGCAGTTTCCCATTAGCCTGACAGCTCTTCTATGTATTTAGGTCATTAAGACTATTTACCGGCAGTTTTATTGTTTTCCTTGCGAAAGTTGTTTCTAATAAAGAACTTGATCTACATTATTAGAAGCAGAAGTCCTCATCTCTGAATTTCTAGTACTTTATAGTGTACTTGACACAAATTAAACACTTTATAATGAAAAACAGAATTGTTGAGGAGTGCTTTTATCTATCATTTTTGGGCCTTAGTTACAAACTACACATTTCATAATTTAATATATTTTAAATAAAATACTCCTGAAATTCTAAAAATAGATAGTTTTTAGAAAACAAGCACCTTTGCCTCAGGTGAAATTTTAAGCTAAAAGGATTCTGTTAACCTTTAAAACAATTTTCTCGGGGCGCCTGGGTGGCTCAGTGGGTTGAGGCCTCTGCCTTCAGCTCAGGTCATGATCTCAGGGTCCTGGGATCGAGCCCCACATCGGGCTCTCTGCTCAGCAGGGAGCCTGCTTCCCCTCTCTTCCTGCCTCTCTGCCTACTTGTGATCTCTCTCTCTCTCTCTGTCAAATAAATAAATAAAAATCTTAAAAAAGAACAACAACAATTTTCTCATGGTTAAAGTTCCTCAATATGAAGCTTTCTAAAACCTATTCCAACTAATGTATGTCAGCTGGAATTTAGATATGGTGGTAAAGTAACATTTTACAGAGCTTATTATTTATAAATAAAAAATAATTGATGTTCCAATGCAATGTAGCATATTCTTTTGGCTTCAGTAATTATCTCAAGCCATAATGAAAATGCTTCATCAAAACATATTGGAGCTCAATGTCAGTTTCCTCAAATACTTCTCGTATAGCTAAATGAAGCATTTAATTTTTTGGCACTGTGGTCAGTTAAGTCATTTGTATAAAAGAATAAAACAGATAACTCATGAAGTTGTTATGAGACTTTTTAAAGCTGTTTAAAATTTTACATCAAGAATACTCCATAAATATTGCAATTCTATTAAAATATCAGAGAGCTTTTACAGAAATCTTACAGAAACTAATGGATAAAATATATTGAGTAGTCTACTTCAGCAGATGCAGACAGCATGGATACTCATTGAGAATTTTATGAATCTCTATTAAGTACTATGTATATTTTATGACATACTCTGAGATAATCCCCATTGAGTCATACTTTCGTATTGGGTTCTTCTTCTGGAGTGTAGGCAGTACCCATAACTTGCTTCAAACCAATATTATGTGGTACTCTTTTGGTTAGGTAATGTTCTATGGTAAGAATGAAGGGTTTTTACAGATATAATTAAAATCCCTACTTATTGACTCTAAGGTAACCAAAAGGGAGATAAGTTTTGGTAGGCCTGACCTAATCAGTTAGAAGAAGTTCTTGGGATGAAAAGTGGGAAGCAGCAGAGACACACTCTTGTTGGTTTTGAAGAAGTAAACTGCTATGGTGTTATGAAGAAGGTCACCTGGCAGTGACTGTCAGGCTGTCTCCAGGGACTGAGGCCCAGAGCTTCTATTTCACAGAACTGAACTCTGCCAACAACCAGTGGGTTTTTAGAAGTGAATCCCAAGGGGCGCCTAGGTGGCCCAGTTGGTTAAACGTCTGCCTTCAGCTCAGGTCATGTTCCTGGAGTCCCTGGACTGAATCCTGCACCCGGCCCCCTGCCTAGCGGGGAGTCTGCTTCTCCCTCTCCCTCTGACTGCCGCTCCCCCTGCTTGTGCTCTCTCTCTCTCTCTCTCTCTCTCTGTCAAATACATAAATAAAATCTTAAAAAAAAATAAAAAAGAAGAAGTGTGTGTCCAGACTCAGATGATATCACAGTCCTGGCCAACAGCATGGTTGAAGCCCTGTGAGCTCCTGAACAGAAGACCCAGTTACACCATGCTCACTGCTAATCCATAGAAACTGAAGTGATACACGTGCATTGTTGAAAGCTGCTACATTTGTAGTATTTTACTACACATCAGGAGAAAATAAATATACAGGTACTCATTCACATGTTCTAGCAACAATGGTAAAATAATCTTCTCTCTTTAAATTCTTTGTAAAAGAAAATTTTGATAAGCCTTTATATATAATATGTATTATGTATAATAAATAATTTAATATAAAGTAACTTAGATTAAAAATAACTGAATCAAAGTATTATAACATTTTGTGAATACCATCCTTTACTGTAGCCAAAATCTAGTTGTTAACAGGATCATGGTAGTGAATTATGACCAATTCATTTCTGAACTGATCTCAATTATTTTTAACTTTTATCTAATTAAATAATTAGTTAATTTTCCTTTCAGAAAACATTCAAGCAAATATAAAAAGAAAGACTGTACTTAGTGCTTTAAATCTTCCCTCAAGAAGGTAAGGAGGAAAGTTTGATCTGCAACTCTATTTCTTAGGCTTCTATGTAGAAAACCACACACACACACACTTAAATATTTATAAAATTGGAATTTAATATTTGCAGTCACTGAAGACTTTTTTCAATTATACATCTACTCCATTACTTAACATAATATCTTTCAATTTTAAATATACATCTGCATTATCTTGAAAATTGCTTAATAGTCTCATGAGTGATTTCAAAAATATTAAACATATTCCATATTTCTGATTATATTTTTCTAAATTTATTTTACTTTAAAACATTCATTCACATTTATCTTAATACTTTTTCTGATCTGGAACTTTTCTAAAAATAGAACTGCTAGGTCAAATTGTAACAATATTTTATACACCTCTGATGGATATAGTCGAACTTCTCTTAAGATATACATCAATTTACATGCTCACAAATAATATAAAAGAATGTCTCTCCTTTACGGCATCACCAGTACTAATTTTTGAAATTTAAAAGAAAATCAGGTAAACACAGCATTTTAACTTGTATTTTTAAAACACCAGTAGTATGGAATATTTGTATTTTTATAGAACTTTCTTCTTCATTAACAAAATATTCATTATACTTTGTCTATTTTTATTGAGTTATATTAAATAACTTAACCCTGTTTTTCTTAATATACTTTATATATTTTTTTCCCTAACTGTTGTTTTCCTGGTAATTTGTTTATGGTCTTGTCACTCTGATGGTTGTTGGTATTATTTTTGAGGATTTTGGTGATTTATTCACTTGCTGATTGGTTTCTTGATTTCCTAAAGAGAAATTTAAGTATGAGGTTGTGCCTTGAGATTTTCTCCAAAACAAAAAGATTTTATCTTTTTTAACCCCCTTGGCAAGATTAATGGATGTAATACTTGTTAAGTGTTGGGTTGGGCCTTAACTAACTATGTATAGTTATAGTTATGTAGTTTTATATCTATAATATTATTTATATGTATATGAATTTTGAGATAATTTTCCTTATGTCAACACAAATGATAAAATAATTTCTGTAATAATTGGATGTTACCATAATACGCATGCAAACTCTGTTGAAAGCAACATGTACAGTTATAATGCATTATAAATCTAATATGCTCTGTAGCATTACCTTAAAATTATATATGCATGTATATATACAATACATATATATGTATACGTATATACTATCAACTTTAATAGGTTGATTATATTATCCTCATATTCTATCATATACAGCAGTTAATGTCTAGCCTGGAGAACTGTATTCTATACTTTGGACAAAGGAATAGCAGGGCTCCAATGGTTAAAGATTTTTCAGCCAGGATACCCTATATTGTGATTTCCTGAGCTGGTATACTAATGATTTCACTGTGCCATTTATTTTATATTCTGATTCTATTCTGATAAATAATATGTCCTCTTGAAAGCTGACAGAGTCTGAGAGAAGAATACTACTAGGCCTCCCGAAGGAAAAATACATATATTACTCTTTATGTTAAAATACAAGATTTCTGGGGCACCTGGGTGGCTCAGTGGATTAAAGACTTTGCCTTCGGCTCAGGTCATGATCTGAGGGTCCTGGGATCCAGCTGCGCATCAGACTCTCTGCTCAGCAGGGAGCCTGCTTCCCCCTCTCTCTGCCTGCCTCTCTGCCTACTTGCGATCTCTCTCTCTCTCTGTCAAATAAAAAAATAATAATAAAAAAGTTTTAAAAACAAATAAATAATTAATTAATTAAAATACAAGATTTCTGATTTCTGGAAACCCTCCCAATGGAGTTGCTTAGGAAGAATATGCAAACTGAAGCTGGCTTAAGTCCTTTGGTGTCATTAAGTTCTTCGTAATCCCCACCGTATTAGAGAAAGACTTCATTGGAAAAATGCTGGCTAACATTGTCATGATGTCAGAGAATATGCAGGGTTCCTGGGTATGATTACTAAGGTGCGGTGCCAGGAACACACCTCAATGGGGGCCGTAGCATCAGGCACTCTTGTAATGTATGGTCTGGTAAGCCTCCCTATTGTCAGAAACTCATAACTGAGTGCTGCCTCCTCCAAACAAGTGTTTAGTACTTGTTTATTTATGTTCAGTGATTTGTCAGATGGCTTCTTTTTCAACACAACATGTTCTGATTATCAGAGTTCTTAAATTGTTCTTAAAATATAGTCCGTAGATTTTATAAGACACGCAGGTTCATACTTCTTTCTAGATCACACCAGAGACTTATTTTTCTTGATGATAAGATATTTTATATTAATATAACATATTATATTAAAGACATTTAATTAAAGGAATTATTAGGCATAATTTGCATTCGTATGCATGAGAATATCATTCAAAAATTCATATAATTTATTATTAAGCATCATTTTCAGTTTTGCTTAAAGAGTGTTATTTCCAATAACACAATGAAGCATGGTTGTCAGCATCTACTGATGCTGAGCTTAAAAGATTGCACAAACAGGATTGAAACAAATTAAATTTTAGTGTCTGTGCCAAACCCCTAGCGCTTCTCCTGAGATTATTTCGAATTAAATCAATCTTTGAAAGTAATCCTTGTTTAAATGATAGTTTACAGTAGAATATGAAATAGGATCTATTTTAGGTTACTATATATCACGATGTATGAGTGTTCTTTTTTTGGATATTCATAACGGAAATCAATATGCTGTACTCTAAAAATTATCTAAAGCAATAGATCAAATTACAATGGTCGTTTTATTTATGTAGTTACAGAGAGTTGTACCTTGATGAGTTTTCATCTATCTTTGCATTTATGAGTTTTATTATTGAATCATTGGATGCATTGATATTAAATAAAGGGTATCATTTTGCCAAGAAGAAAAAACTGCCACCAAGTTCTATGTCGAAAATTATTTGGAGACAAAAATCCTTATCTCTCACCTTCTTTCTTAATAGTGTTGGTGTCAGGACCACTTCACATCCTGCAAACGTTTGAGAGATAAGAAGCATTTCAAGGAGGAGTGGAGTGAGGACTCCAAAAATACCTTCCTCCATGAAAGCAGTGTTAACTCTGGCCAAAATCGTCAAAATCAAAGTATTCTGAACTTCGAAAACTAACAGTAGGAGGAATGTTTATTCTGGAAATGCTGCCGAAATTCGTTAGGAACAGTGAGTGTTGTGGCATTTTACTCATTTTTATCTTCTCCCTTTCTGCGAGAGCCTTGAGAACCAACAGCCTCACAAACACAGAGGCTGTGAAAACCCACAGCCTGAGCCCCAGTCTGGGAAGAATGGATTTGGAGCCTCCAAAAGCACCACCCTGAGATAACTGTCACTTTTTGACCTGTTTGGCATCTCACAGGAAAGCTCCATTATCAGGGTTTGCCTTCGTCGACCTGCCTCAGAACTCGCTTGGTATGATCAGCCATATCCTTAGGGCTTTTGTCTAAAACAATCAGTCGAAATTGTTGAATATCACAGCCTGAGGTGGTGTTACCAGCTGGAGCTATGTAGGGGCTGACCAAAAAAAAAAACCAAAAAAACAAACAAACAAAAAACCCAAAAAACCCAAAAACCACAAAAAACAAAACAAAAACCAACAACAAAAAAACCCAAACAATTTTAAAAAAACTAGCAAATGCGATGTCCATAGGGGACTTTGAAAAAGCTCTGACATATTTCCTGGGAGTGCAGAAGTCCCCATGCCTGTTCAGAGCTGTGTGTATGACCCGGAAAGATGTAAGGCAGATTTATGCACCCAAATATGCACATCTTCATATACAGAGATAATACTGGGAAGGATATGTACTAAGAAGTTCACACCTATTTCCTCAATGGTAGAAATTTCAGTGATTTTTCTTTTCTCTCTCCTCGGCTCCATCCCCATTCATCTTCCTTTTTCCTCCCTCCCTTCTTCCCTGCTTTCCTTTCTCTCCTTCCCTCTCTTTTTTTTATCCTTCCTTTTTCCTTTGCTTATCCATTATTATCTACAATAACTATATATTACTTTAATATTAAAAATAAGAAGAGTGGATTTTTAACCAAATTATTCCTATTTTAATTCAATATTGGTTGCAACTTAAATTAGTCAAGAAAAAAATAAATCATATTCATTTGGTCATCTGGTAAAGAGGGATCTGCCAGAAGATATCTATGTTTTATCTGATAGCTCTCTAACCTAAAAATCGATCTGCTTTTTCACATGACTTACAGTGACTCTGCTCTGGGATTTCATAGATTCTTAAATTTAAGAGGTGGATGGACCAGTTAAGCAACTTCTCCTTTGTCATGGCCAAGAATGCTTACGTCTTTATTCTTTCGGCCAGTGATTTGCATTTGTTCCTCTTTAAAAAATGTTTGGAATGTGTCTCATATTAATGACCTCAGAATATCGTTTACCATACAGTGCCATATTATTTACCTTAAGTAGTATCTATCTGTAAATTTTTGCATAATTCTGGGAGCTGAAAAAGTTAATGTGGTTTTTACATAAATTTTAAAGATACTCGAGATCCTTAGCAAACATAGATAATGTCTATTACTATCCTATTCCAAAACTTTGAGAGACTTCTATTTTAATTTTGTTCAGTTTGATAAATTTTCATGGATCTGCAAATTAGCACAACTGACTGCTGCAGGTGAGTAAAATCGAGAACAAAGATTAATAAAACATAGAACTTACATTTGAGACCATTAATAAGGAAGGATAAGCTTAAATATCATGGCATGTTTTTAAACTAAAAATGCCTCAATTAGAGATGGAGTTGTTTTCCTGAGTTGAAGTTCATTTTCTCTTACTATTACATATCCTGTGTCCTTTTAATCGGTAAGTTATTTTATATAAATTCAAGCTCATTAAAATAATTAAGACATAGTCATCTGTAACTTGTTCTTATAAATAACATTATAAAAAGCTACAGAAAATATAAAATTTTACTTCACATTAGTATAATAGGTTGAAATTAGTTATATTCCCTAAAGATACGCTGCTGTTTACATAAATGCAAAATGAAATCTTCAGTCAGACAAACTTATTCCCATTTAATCTAAAACACCAAATACTTAATTGTGCTAACAACACAAGTTTACATATTGGTGGCTTAAGTCACCCTATAAGCATGTGTTAATAGAATTAGATGATCAGTTTATTATGTTAGCATCCTGCTGACTCTAAAGCAAAAATGCATTATATTCATTATGTTGTTATTTTATTCTTTATGAGTAATGTGATAGTCCATTAAATATAATTAAGAGTTTGGCAAGGGAGAAACGCCAGCAGAATTAAACAATGGCGTAAGGGTCGTTCCTTAATATAAAATAGCCGTTTGTAAAGATTTAATGGAAAGCTCAGGTTCATTTTGGAGAACTCTCTTAAACCCCCGAAACCTAGCGCTTATGAACTTAGCCGCTTGTTGCAAAAAGCAGCACACATATTCAGGAAAAATGTTGACCAATGCTCACAATATGACACTGACTCTCAGGATCAACACTTAAGACAAACATGAAACTAAAGTAAATCGAGCAATTAATAAGGTACTTGATGTAAGAATCATACTCAGATAATCTTATTGCCATCTTTTTGACTGATATTTCAGATACTAGGATTGTTAAAAATTCACTTACATGTTGGTTTAAGAACATGAAATTATTTGCAGTTTCACCACAAAACTAGGATCTTTCTTGCCTCCTCAGAACATACAGTATCACTCAGGAAGAAAGAGACACATGCATGATTATATTGTCTAGGATTTTAAACAATGTCAGATGTTTGTATAAACATTGAAAGCAAGGTTTAATGTATGTCAGGAGAGTAGACAAAACTGGGAAGATTGAGTTTGAGGAATGACATTAGATTGGATGATTAGAGATAGTAATATGTATTCTGAGAGGTGAAAATAATCTTGATTTTTTTTTTTTTACCACTGGTTGAAAGTTTGATACAAGGCACCTGAGTATGAGTGTTTTATTCCTGTCCCATAATTGGCATTAAGCAAGATATTTCTTTTTACCCCTGCCTTTCAATGTTAAAGGTAATTTGTAGTATTAGGATTTGTGTTAGCAATTTTAAATTCATGCACATGGATAAAGTTTTATATAAGAAAATGTTAAGTGCCATTACAGCAATTCAATTTAAATTGTTGCCTCTGCTTTTTAATCTGCTGATATTTATTTTAGGAGGCCGTAGTTACCCCTCATTAGGTATATTCATCCAAATAAAGTTAAAACAATCCTTGTAACAGAAGAAACATGACTAATAGTTAAAATCAATATAGAATTACATTAGTGTGTGTACAATCTGTTTCATTGCTGAAAATTAATTCTAATTACAGTAATAAAAGACATTTAACTGACATTTTCACCTATCATTCCTTTAGCTAAGGAGAAGATATAAATGTACACAAGTCTTTTCAGAGACACATGTTTTACTGAATTATAAGTGTGATAGGCTTCATAGAAGGATCAGGGCAACGAGAAGCACATTAGTACATTTTTCTCATTTCTAAAAAGGCAAATGCTAATTAAAAGTATTGCAGTCCTTAATTCTATGCTTGAGAAATTATATGCATTCTCCTATTTAATAACCTCCTTATTTATGAGCACTATTTAAATTTTCTGAGCTAAATATTAAAAATCTCTTATTCAATGAATAATTGATGATTAATAGAAGTTACAAAAGTGAAAATTACAAGTGTAATATTTTAAATTATTAAGTGTGGAAATTTAATTCTTATTAAGTATTCACAGCTAAATTATTAAAATTTTATTTAATTGAACATCTAGGTAACATTTTCTGATTCTAAATAAACAGAGATAAATATGTGGTCCAGTGGTCCAGTTTTGTACCATTTATAGATTTAGGCCAAACTGCCCAGTGCCCGTGAACTTGTGAGTGTTGTGGTCACTTCTTTCCAAGAAATTGCAAGATAAGGAAGTATCGAGCACATTTAACCACCTTCCCTTTCACAGAAGTTTTAGATGTGAAATTTGGTAAGTAAGGAGACTTATTAAAATGCTTTGACTTTAAAATGCTTAATGCAAATTGTCTTTGAAATTCTGCTGGAGCTGATGATTGAAGGTCAGACCAATACGTAAGGAAAATTAATTAAAAATAAACTTTGCTTTAGTAATAATTTTAAACAACTCTGGATAGCTTTAGGAGAGTAAGAATTTTTTTAAGTTAATTGTAATTTTTTTTTTTTGTAATCTCTATACCCAACGCAGGGCTTGAACTCACCACCCTGAGATCAAGAGTCCCCCACTTTTCCAACTGAGCCTACTAGGCACCCCTTGGAGCATAAGAAATTTTGATTAATGTTTTAAGTGGTGACTAGAAGGTAGCGTTAAGAAAATATTCCCTGCAAATAATACATTATGTGTTAAATAAAAAAAAAAAAGAATATATTCCCTGAATGGCTGGAAGTGCAACTATTTGTGTCCATGACGTAGCCTCATCCAAGGCTTTGGGGAACGATTTTAGGTTCCAGTGCTCATCAGAACCAAGGTGTATCTTTGGCAACGCGAGGATGAACTACGCCTCTCGTCTTGCATGATTAGAAAGATTGAAAAAGGAGTTATTAACCTGGTAGTATTAAATGGAAAACACTCAACTGTCTGAATGAGAAGGCATCCACGACATATCTAGTCAAATAAAATAGGATTACCAGATGTCTATGATGTCCTCTGAAAGAACAGTTGTACAGATTAAGTAAAACAATGAACAAAAAATACTTGATTAATACCAACAGAACCTGGCATTGTACCTTTGCTTTGTTATCTGGCTTTTGGATGCTTTGGATATTGTTTCCGCATGAGCCAGACATCCCCTGCCCTGTGTGGTTTCACCAGTCAGTTACCTGGATCAGAGCCACTCTACCATTTGGCAGAGTAACAGTGTTATAAATGAAGCATCTAACTCAAGGCTAAAGGTTTGTAAACTGATGTGTGGCTTGCAGTCTGTTTTGCGTGCGAGACTTGAAATCCATCAGAATCATCTCCCAAGCAAATTGTATTAGCCATTCTTGTGCATCGCAGTTATTCACAGATAGACACACAGGATAAAAATACAAAATCAAACCACCAAACCGGGAATGGAGAGCCGTGTTCAAAATCCCGGCTTCTCAAAAAGCAAAAATTTGAAATTGTTTCTATATAAAAGCCAGTTATTATTTAAAAAGGGCTGAGATGCCGCATCGCATGCAGCTATGGGCCTTTTCAGCGGGGGTAGGCTTCTTTCCTCAAATGGGCATGAATGTCGCGGCCAGTGATAACTTCATTGTTCTCAGTCGTTGGGGAACCTTGAGAAATTCCCAGCAAAGCTCAGAGCGGACTTTCAATTTAGAAAATTACGTTGAGTAAAAAACTGAAAAGTTTTGCAGTGTATCTCCATTTTATGATTCTGAGAGGATCGTGACAACAATTTTCACTTTTTTGTCTGTTTTGAATAAAATTCACTTTTGTTAGGAAGGATGCAAAATAGAGCCAGTCACAGTCACAGGAGACAAATAGAGTAAGGAAAGCATTTTTAATATCATTTGGTCCCTCAAAGGGACAAAATTTGTGTCAGTACAAGTCATTTTATTTTTGTCAATGCAATTGTTTTTGTCGTAATAAATTTGAGTGAGATCGCCTAAACAAATAATTAGAAGAAAAGAAAAGCAATAATGAGCTTTTTGCATAAAATCAGCTCAAACAAGACTCAACAAAATCAGGCTTTCTTATCTCCTGCCAAATTTTTCTGGGACGTATTAAGTGCTGAATAGTGGTACCAATGTTTCAGCACAATACTCATTATTCTTGAATTTATAATGAAGTCCAATATCCAAAATTATACGCCAAATATACTTGTTTTGCAACTTAATTTAAAAAAACATTATACATACTTAGCTCAGAGCTGCAAGGCAAGATATTTCTTTGAGATGCTGTATTCAGAATGTATTAGCAGTTACAAGCCTATCCAATTAAATAAAACAAATATGTACATATGAAACTTTTCATGATGTAGTTTCATTATTATTGAACCATATAGTGATTCTTATCCACATGAAAATTCCTTTTACTATTATGTCAGAAAGCTGAAAAGCCACGAACCAGATTAGTATATATTTAAAACAAATAGCAAAACATTTGAAGAATAGCTTAACAGAATATAGAATTATCATTGATAATGGCACTCTAAACTCAAAAAAATGCACAGATATTTAAAAGCAATGTCTTTTGTTTAACAGAAAAAAATGATGGACCATCTAACAGAAAATGATATCTGGCCAGTAGACCCATTCAAAACTCTTCTTGTCCTTTCCACACTTCCCATCTGCCACACATGAAAACTCCCAAGAGAAACTCCCATGAGAAAATCAGAAACTAGGATTTAAGTTGTCCTGTCCCCAGAATCAGGGAGGAATTAAGTCAATGACAGCCTAGCTAAACGAAGTTGTTTGGCCTTCAAGAACAGTATCATCTGAAATTAGGTCAAAATGACTCCGAACTTTCAGGTCCCCTGCCCAACATTGATCCGGCATTCCCAAGAATCAGGTGGAATCAAGTAGAACTTTGGACATTCGTTTCTCCACTTTGTGACCATAGATATTAAAAATCAGCCAAAATGCCAATGCCAGATGTTGACTCTACTTTCACCTTTCCTCTTTTAGAATATGGCACTCTGAATAGCAATTGAGCAAGAAATAAGATTGAATTGCTGGTATGATACATTAAATTGGAGAGGAAAATCTGACCAATTAAGTTCTGTGGGCAGGGCAGAAACGGTATAATTTGGAAGCCATGTGTTCCAGATATTGAAATTCTTCACGTACTTTGTTGTTCGGCATATAAAGATCTATACTTAAGAACTTTCAGTCCAAAAAATGGTATAGATAAGAGCAAACCTATATAATACATCCACTCCGCATACCAGTCCTACAGATGAAAATACACAGAGAAGTTGTTACATGAGAAGCAAAAAATAAAGCTCATACCAATCCTGAGTTTTACAAAGATCAAAATGGATATATCAGTAAAAATTTGTGCATTGTAGAAAAAATAAATTTAAAAAGACCTATCATTAACATATTTTACAGCATTTTAAAATTGAAACTAGGGACACCTGGGTGGCTGAGTTGGTTGGACGTCCCACTCTTGATTTCAGCTGCAGAATGATCTCAGGGGTGGTGGGATCAAGCACCCCAGAGGGCTCCATGCTGGGCATGGAGCCTGAGTAAGAATCTGTCTCTGTCGGCCCCTCTACCCCACCACTCGCACTCTCTCTCTCAAATAAATAAATTAATTAATTAAATTAAAATTGAAACTATGAATTAAATAACATTACAAACGCCCAGTCATTAGTCATTTTGTTAACGGTTTTCTGAAGAATGACATTTTTAAATTTTATGAAATCCGATTTACCTCTTATTTCTTCTTTTTCTTTCTTTTTTTTTTTTCTATTGAGAAATACTTGCCAACTCCATTTCCATTTCTTCTAATTACGTTCATGGTTTCTTTTAACATATTGGAAAAATTGAGTGTGTTTATAATAGATACTTAACTGTCCTTGTCTCCTAAGAACATCTTTCTATCACTTTCTGGTTCTGTTTCTATTTACTGATATTTTTATCATGGTCATGGAGTATAATTTCCTCTAATTTGTGAATGTATAGTAATTTTTATTAGATGCTGGGATTTATTATTATATATTGTTGAAAGCAGAATTTTGTTGTACTTTAAAAATAATCTTGAACTTAGTTTTAACCACAAATTCCAAAAAATAGGGCAACTATAGTTAATGAAATTTCATGAAATCCTTATTGTGCAAGGGTATATAATAAATAAATATGAAAAAATAAAATAATATATATATAATTATTAGACATTTCCTTATTTTCAAAATTTGTATGTGTCTTTGAGACTATAATTTAAAATATCATGTGAAAAAATAAATATAGAAAAACTGTTAGTTGGTCTGTTTGGTCAACACATATTCTCATGGAATCCTAACATAAATAAATAAATACTAAAAAAAAGCGTGAAGGAAACTTCTCACATTTTTGTAGTTTTAAGATCAAGAGTAACACCGAAGTGTCCTCACCCTTCTCCTAGGATGTCTCTCCATGATATCAAATTCTCATTTTTAATGATATGGATTTGTTCTTCCAAATTTAAATAGAATTGATTTGGCTTTTCACAAAGTTCCCTTATGGACCACATATTCTGGTTTCCAAAAATGACTCCCTACTCCCCAAAATTAGATAATAGAATAGTCTGAAAAGAGTGGGGAACAAGTGGAGTGTTTTCTTGGTTTTCAGAAGAATGACTAAAGTTTTTTTTTCTTTCTTTTGTGAAAAATGTGGTCCATGAACGTCAATAGTGAAATGATTTTTTTTGCATTGTCTTTAATTGATTTATATTTTGAGCCACATTGGTATTTTAGATCAAATTTACAAAATCAATTTTATTTTATTTATATTTTTTGAGGGGGAAGGGGCAGAGGGAGAGGAAGAGTGAGAATCTCAAGCAGGCTCCATGCCCCAATGCTGGGCTCGATCTCACTACCCTGAGATCATGACCTGATCCTATATCAAGAGTCAGACGCTTAACAGACTGAACCACCTAGGCACCCCTACGAAATAAATTTTAAAGAGCTAATTCCCTACATAGAGATACTCCAATTCCTAAAATTCATTAGCAGAGCAAACAAAGCTAGAGATGAAATTGAGACTGACTTTGCAACTAATGTGCAGCTGAATACCAGAATTAGAGTAAAATGACTTAAAATACAAAATTTAAATTTGAGGAACTCAAAACTATTAGTTAATGTGTGTATTTCTATAATATATTATTACTTTTGTTAACCATTAGCAAATAGTCTGGGCAATTTCATAAGCTTATATGTTTCATAGAAATAGTAATGAAAAGTGAGGTAAGGGGGTTCCAATAGATATCTTATTCACGTAGTGCTTATCCACTGGGTTTGGGCTCCCTTTCCAAACCCATTCGTGTTGTATAGCGTATTAGTACCATGGAAATACATTAACTCTATATAATATCTAATCAATACCTATAATATATTTAATATACTTATAATGTTAATATGTTAAATGAGAATAAACCTATATGTAAAGTGTGATGTGTTCATACAGAGCAGCATATATATATACACACACACACATACTACATATTATATTACATATATAATATATAAAATATGTATTATATATAGATATCTGGTATCAGATACATATTTTTACATATTTATATAATATATAGTATATATTTTATAATAACATATTTTATAATGGTATATACAACATAATTACATATTATATTACATTTGATAGATATGTATTATAATATGTTACATAGTCTATGCATAGTATGTGCATGTGTATATTATACACACATATATTATCCACAGTATAATTTATTAAAATGCTTAAAAATTGTGAATGAAGAGATGTACATTGCCTTTGTGGTCCTGTACATGTGTGAACTTATTTAGGTCTTCACTTTCTCCATCCGTGTGGCAAGAATAGACTCCTAAAAATTCTTTCTGCTAAAAAGTTCTATGTTAAACTTTTTAATGTACCAGTCTTTTATAAGATCTGGTTATTTAAAAATAATAGCTTTTATAAGCACTTATTTAAAACTAATTTCTGTATTTTGATAGTAAAAAAGTAAAAACATAAGTATAAATCTATTAACTATCACTTTACATGGAACTATGTAGCACAATGTATAAAATATTAAGACTTTTTAATCGACAGACTATCCTAGAGAGAATTGTTAGAATGGCATGAGGGTACAGGAGGGAGATGAGAATTTTTTTTCTTAAGATCAGGCCATTTATTCCATTTATCTCATTTTTGTAGCGTTTCATATTTTCTGCATCATTTTACATACACTCCCTCCATGCAAAAGGGCTTGAAAACAGTACACAACAGATTTCATTTGAATTGCATTAGAAAAGCAACCTGATCATGCCACATTGCCTAGATAGGCCAAAAGCACTAAAGGTAGACAAAAACGATGAAGCGATAAATGCTAAAACAGCAATTTGTGCAATGTAGAACATCAACAAAAATCTTAAAACAGTTTATATTCCAGGTATGTATCTGCTGATGGAGATTACATGTCACACAGAAAGATCTTTTAAGGAAACTTCCAAGGTGATGAGCCATAATAATAAATCAGCCAAATGATCCTCCTCTCCGGCTGATGAAAGGAAATTCTCCTTAAGATCAATCATCATGAACAAGCTGACAACGGAGTAGCCTTGCTACTGATCTTATGCCAGACTACGTGGAAGATTTCACACATCCTTGAAATGCAACTGGTGTAAAAGTTGCACACTCCTCACATAGACAATTTGGTTCAGAGAGAGAAAAAGAGAGAATGATAGCCTTTAGACCCCAGAAAAGAGGTGTATAGAGCCCTGCAAAAGAGAGACGTGTGTGTGTGTGTGTGTGTGTGTGTGTGTGACTATCAGGAGGAGATTTAGAGTCAAGAGTGGCATAACAGAGATTTGGTAAAGGAGAAACAGGAGGCGTGAAGCAAATATGGGTTCTGATAGTATTTCCATACCCTACTGACTTCAACTAGCTGAAAAGAACCCACTTGAGAGTCTCTATCAAGCAGCTGGTTGGAATCATTTAATTCCCAGTCTCCATCCCCAACCACTCCTATGCACATTGTTTAATAAGAAAAATCGCTGTATTTCCCACTAGTGTGTAAATTTGAATCTCAGGCATCACTTACAGTTCATGGGTACTAAAACCCTCCTTCTGCATAGAAACTGTGGTGCACCAATGTACTTGTAATTAAAAACTGAATAATTCAGTAAGCGATTCTCAGGATAGAAAACCGAGATTTTTGCTGGAATCACAGGAAAGTTATGTGCTTGACCCATAATTTTAAAATGTACTTGGTTGAAGTGTGACAATCTATTCTGAATGATCGTTACTAACCATCAACTTAAAGATATGTGTATGTACTCTGGCTGGAGCAAGGTAACAGCCCGTGCTGGGAACATCGCTGACCATCAAGAGAACCGACTTGTACCCTTCGCCCTGGGGCTCACCAGACCTAGACATTGAGGGAGTCGCTTAATCAGTTTGGACTTCAGTTTTCTACCTTCAAAGGGAGATTCCTGCCCTTGATGAAACCTATTTCCATTGACAAACTTTTTGAAACTTGCTATCCTCTGCTCTCTCTTATTGAAATGAGTCACCCGTATCATGGACCTTGGCAACGAAAAATATCACATAAAAGAATATCATATTTTCCTATGTAGCCTAATTTTGACCTTTTCTTATATAACTTAATTTTAATGTTTTTTTGGACATCTATAAGGTTTCTAGGGAAGTGAATTTTGATCCTTTATTTTTATTACATAAATTATGGTAAAAAAAAAATCACACAATCCCCTTAAATAAACAACCAGTGTGTAAATATTATTATAAATCTTTCTCAGTCACTCTTCCCCTACTCATTCGACTTATTTTCACAGTTCTTTAAAAAAGCTAGACACTCAATTAGGAAATCTAGTAATTATATGCAAATATTTGAACAAATACCAATGTAGTTATTCCTTGCTAGCTTTTGAGGTCAAAATTCCTACCAAGGAGACTTCCAAGTTTGTCATGTTAATGCTTGTATTAATGAATAAAACATGGCATATTTTCATAAATATGATTTATTGGATGTCAAACCTTTGCAATAATATAGGTCTTTTAATTTCCTTTCCTCATAATGGACATTACTGAAATGACTCAAGAACAAGAAGAAAGAAAACTGACAAAGAAACCACTTGTATGAAATGAAGAACAACTTCCCTCTGTACAGATTAACTGGCTACGTTTGGGAAAATATAATCAAATATACTCTTCAGTTCTCTCCTACTTACTGGTGTTTGCTGATTGATTGCTCATACAGGGTTTTGATTATGATGAATTTTACTTTGTAGAATTTTTTTCTCCTTTCACTGAAAAATATTTTTCATATGATTTTAATGTAAACACTTCCATCTACACTGTTTCATCCTACCAAGTGAGCTGTGCCTCTGAAATTGAAAACGTCATATGCACTACTTTCTACCAACTGGAAATTTCTGCATCTGTTGATAGTAATCTGAAATAAAAGGGGAAAAGAAGACAAATGACCTTGTAGAATATTTCTCTTCCTCATCTTTAAAGTCAACATACTCTGTGTTTAAGGTGAAAAAAGATATGTCTGAGGGATTATAGATTCCAACATGTGTAGTTTATGTAGCATCGTTGTGCTATTTGCTCTGGGGAGGATGAAATCTTAAAGTGTGCAATCGAGTCTCGCAATAGCCCCTTGATATTGCTAGTAAGACAGTTATAGCCGACTGAGAAGCGCAGAGGTTTGGGTATAAATCAGGCTCGAGTGTTATAATAAAGTTTATAGAAACTGTATAAACAGCATATAGCTTATGTAGGAGGAGCTATCTTTGTCCTCTTCTTGCCTTTTTATTTTTATTCCTGTGGTAAGAACTTTTGAGTAATTGGGAAGCTGGTATGAAGTCCTCGCGAGGGAGGAGGAATGATGTGTTCAAACAGGAAAACAAACCAACCGCACACACAAAGCCCACCCGTGCGGCTCAGTTCTGACTCGTCTCCTCCAGGCGAGCTCATCCCCACCGTGGCCACTCTCCCCTCCATGAAGGAAAGATAATCTGGGTAGAATTCTTGCCTTATAGAGGTAAATGCGAAAGCTAATCTTTCTCTGTCTCTGCCTTTGTCATGCGCGCGCGCGCACACACACACACACACACACACACACACACACACACACACAATATGTAGTTATTTGCTGACTATTGAACTAGATTTTAATGTGATTTCAGTCCAGGAACATTCAAATCTTCAGTATGCAGTACTTAAATGAAAATGACACCTGCTAATTTAAAGATCGATACTGAGAAATGCCAACACAGGCTATTCTGGGCTTTATTTTCACACACTTTCTGAATTTAAGCTTAGAATTTCTAAAATGTGTAATGTTAAACTTACTTGATTTGAATTTAATCAAGTTGATAAAATTGCAAGTATTTTACATATCTCTGAAAGTTGGATACTTAAAAAACAACAACAAAATGCTACACAAAGTTTGAGCTAAGCCACAGGCAGAAAGTCTAATATTACACAAAATGCCAATGAAATATTAGAGGATAGACCAAATTAACTGTTAATGTTAAAATAAATCTGTAATAATAAGGATGAAATGGGAATGCAGGAAAAAATTAATTTTGGAAATGAAAGGGAGAGCAAAATACCGTAGGACTGCTGACAAAGATTAATCAATATACTTTAAATCCGTATAAAAGAAGATAGCGAAACAACCACAAAAAGGCTTATAATTTTGAGTACTATGATAAGTCTAGATTCTGAACCTTTTTTTTTCTCATCCTTGATGCTAAGAAATCTGATGCTACTTCATTTTCTGGAATACTCAATATTTTTCCCATAAGACACCGCCATGTATAACACTGGCAAATATTCATAGCAAAAACTTAAGAAAATTATTGACCCATAGTCATTTCCTTAAAAGCTTGTATTCAAAAGGAAGTAATGTCTTACATATTTAGATTCTTTTCAACAGGATCCACCAACAGACTTGCGACAGAATTTACTTTCGAATTCTGGAACTTTATTTAGCTAGAGAAAATTTTGGTTCTCTCCAGAGTGTGATTATTGGACTCAGCAATCAGGGAAGTAAAAGTTTATAATATAAATCTCAAATTCGTTAACGTTTTGTTAGCAATCATTTTCAAGTATTTATGACACCTGTATTTTAGAATGCTGTCTGTAGCCACCTGTCTTAATGTGGGCTCCGATCAATAACATGGCCAAGCTTTCCTGACTATCGACCACAGGTACTAGCATCAGAGGAGCGTGGCCTCTCTACTTACTGCCTCTTCTGCTATGAGGGCTCTTAGGAAGATACAGCTAAGAAATACTTCTGCCAAGGTGTTAGTGTGTTCTTTGGTTTTGGGAATAGAAGTCGACATTTAGGGCTTTTACATTCAAAAAATTATTTTGTACTTCCCCTTATTTGAAATTCTCATTAGATTACCTCTACAAAGGGTCAAAAGTTGAAACCAGAGTGGACATTGTGAACAAGCCTCGAATAGGCATCAGAGGCTTCCCTCAAGTCTAAGGAGAAAGGCTCCACTAAAAAATAATCCACCCAAGAGCACTCGGAAGGATTGGATAAGGACAAGAGGGAAAGCCCAAACTAGTAATAAAGTGTGATTATTAAATAGCATGTCCCTCAACTTTATATTTCCGTCAGGACGCTAGCTCTAGGAAAAGCCTCAGGGTGCAGGACAAGATTTAAGGATTTGGAGGTCTTTTTCCTGCAAATTACCAGCTCATTTAGAGCCTATTATATTCAGAGTGTGGAATTAGATACTGGTATCTTGATAGACTTCACATAACAACCTTCATGACCTTCAAGACATAGACACATTCATAACAGTATTCTTAGCAGATAAATATAGTTTGAGAAATAAATTTATAGAGTATAGTTTTTTCAGCTTATAATATAGCAGGATTCATATGGTTAAAGTCACTATGTATATTTTGCTTTCATTATTCATGCATTTGTTTGGGACTGTGTTTCTGTAAGGACTACATATTTATAATTTACATTTCAAATATTCCACCAATGTTTTCCCTTCATCATTTACAACTGCTGCAGAGATTACTGAATATATCACAGTACCATGGAGAAAGTAAGGCACTTTCGGCATCTACTCTTATGTTAGAAAATAAGAGGGAAGGTTTGCTGGTGATGAATAAAGTTAGGAGAAAAATTTTAAGAAGGGACTCCAACTTCACACATGGCTCTGTAGTATTTCTATTGAATTGTCATCACTAACCTACATAGAGAATATAGATAAAGGTACTTTATTGCTTTTTGAAACTTGGAGGAGAAAAAAAAATCAGGATCATAGATAAAGATTTCAATTCCTGACCTCCCTAGCTGACTTTGCAATTAAACCAAAGTCATTAATTTTTAGCCTCAAGTACATGAGAATTCAGAATTTTACCGCTGTATGCAAAAGCTTAATAACATGGGGCATGGTGGTAGAGCCACTGCATATGCAAATTCAGATGCATTAGAAATAGATTTCATTTCACAATGTCATAGTAAGTCACTGAAATGGGAAACTACCATGATTTTCTAAGAAAATCACATTTTTAAGCATTCTGTGCTAAACTTTAAGAAAAGTTTTTGCTTCCTAAGTAATTTGGCACTTGAGAGTTTGGATTCTTTTCCGAAATTTTCTGCCAAATTTCTGCACTGATCACTTCTGATACTTATTGTTGTTATTTTTAGATTATCTTTTAGGATATGTAGATGTAGAATGTAGTAGGAGATGTGGGTTCTATCCCAGCTTTGTCGCCAGCCAACTGTAATTTTGAGGAATCCAAACTATTTGGGCTTCGTTGCCCCCAAGATAGTTAATGTCTTGGGATGAGTTACCTCTAAATAAATCCCTTTTTGGTCAAAATAATAGATCATTTATCAGGGTCTTGGTCAGTACAATTTTCAGAATCTTCAATTACACACCTATCAATGAATCAAATCAGAACTTAGTGGTTAATATCTGAACAATGGCAAATCACTAGATAATTATTTTTTCTGTCTTCTAGTTAGTATGCTTCCCTCTGGACCCCTCTCTCTCTTTCTCAATCTCTCTCCCTCTCTCTCTCTCAATTGTGGGATTCATAAACCATTAATGAACTAAAGTAGAAGAAAATAATTTCTCTATAAGATATTCCAGCTTCTATAACCACACTATTATGGCACAATCCAAGCTTTACGAAGCTGTGGAAATGACCTAAATTCTCTAAACCCAATAACCCTTCCTATGAATCTTCAGAATGCATTCTGTTGCTATATCTTCAGTGTTCACATAGTTTAAATTAAAAATATAGTTTCTGTTTTATGCCAAGAGCTTTCAGGTAGCTGGTTTCTTTACCGGATTTTAGTTGACTCCAGAATATTCCTAAATGTACTTGGCAATGTAACTGGCTGTGTGAGTCTGTGGCCTGCTCAAGAAGATGCTGGAGAGGGAAAATTGCTGTCCTTGGCACAGTTGCAGTCAACTGCAGATGTGAACAATTTGTCACCAGTAATTTAGGCAGTTAAAGGGGCAGGAGATGAGGCTATGGGATTATTTCTTTTGATTTCTGGGCCCATTTTGCATTAAGTCTTCTGGAAGATTATTATTTAACCTCTCAAGAACACAGTCATATTTTACTGGAAAATGAAACTGTATAGAAATAAAAGTACATCAGATGTGGTTGGAGTGAGTTTAGTGGATTAACCTAGTTTTGGAGAATTATCTTTCCTATAAAATTAATGACAATACTGTTTGCATTGATTTTTAATAATATTCAAGGGACATTCAAGTACACATATTAATATCATACCATCTTCTCCAAATATTAGTTTCTTAATTGTATTCTAATGTCCAACTCCCTTTAAGACACTTTTTATTATTTAATTTTACTAATTTTTTATTCAATTGATTTAAAATAAAACAAACAAGTGGTTCACCATTTCTCCCACTCCACATCCCCCCGTGCTGGCAAACACCTATCTGTTGTATCTATGAGCTTGGTTTTATATACATACATTCTTGCAATTTAAAATAAATATATTTAAAAAAGAAAAAATATATATATATCCCACATATAAGGAATATCATATAATATTTATGTTTCTCTGTCTGACTTATTTCACTTAGTGAAATGCCCTCGAGGTCGATCCATATTATCATAAATGGCAAGATTTAATTCTTTCTTATGGCTAAAAAATATTTCATTATCTCTCTCTACCTATCATCTATCTATCACTATAATTTCTTTATCCATTAAACCGCAGATAGACATTTAGGTTGTTTTCATGTATTGGCCATTGTTAATAATGCTGCAGTGAACATGGGAGTGCATGCATCGTTTCAATTAGTGTTTTAATTTTCATTGGACACCCAGAAGTGGAATTGCTGGATCGTATGGTAGTTTTAGTTTTAGTTTTTTTAAGGAAACTCCATACTGTTTTCCATAGTGGCTATTCCACTTTAATGAGTCATAGGAGATGTAGTTAAGTAAGAAGAAAACCAAACTTCTAAAAAAAAATAAATAAATAAATAAACACTAACCACAAAAGTCAATATAACGATAATGGTAATTTACTTGTAAAAGAGGTACTAAAATCCTAGATGAATCAGCAAATGAGAGATCAGATTTAAACCACCTTGTAAAGGAAAAACTTTGGAGCTCTTGAAAATATTAAACATTATTAGGCCAAGAGTGGTTGTTACAAGTTTTAATGGTAAATAAAATGTATAGCTTCCAAACATAAAGGGTCAAAAGGAAAACAAAGAAAATACATGAAACTTGATCCTTCCAAAGTCTTGCCAGATAAAACTTACCAAAATCTTACAGCGCACATGTTAGAACTTGGTGAAAATATAACATATTCCATTCAAAGTCAGTGTTGCTGTAGCTTACTTTTCTGCATTATACCAGGAAACTAATTCAGCTAAATAAGATAGGAAAAAGATATAAAATGTATAATAAAGGAAATGAAATTGAAATGAAACTTTAATGATGTGATCTTTTGTAGCATATAGCATCAGAGAAACTCTAAAAACTATAAAAGCGACCAGTAAGTTTGTTGGATATAAAAAATCCATATATGAAAACCATTAGAAACTTATATACCAGAAAAAAATTTTTAAATATTATTTTAAAAAAAATTCTAGGAGCACCTGGCTGGCTTAGTTGGTAGAGCATGCAACTCTTGATCTTAGAGTCATAAGTTTAAGCCCCATATTGGGCATGGAGCCAACTTAAAAAAATTAAATAAATAAATAAATAAATAAATAAATAAATTTATTTCTAATATCAACAAAACAGTAATCAGGATAAATTTCACAAAATTGTTTGAGTTTTGCAAAAAATTATCATATTTTATCATAGCACATAAAGATCTAAGTAAAAATAAAAATATTCATAACTCCCAAATCACAAAGATAATCATTTTTTCCCAAAAGTATTTCATAATTGCAATGCAATCGGACAAGCTGATCCAAAAGTTCATATAGAAGATGAAATGATCAGGAGACAATTTCCATAAAGAAAAATAAGTCAAAAAAAAAAAAGAAAAAGAAGTAAAAAGTTGCTGCGTTAGATAAGGGTTATTATAAAGCCACTATTCAAATAGTATGATAATGGCACAAGCACAGAGTGACAGATAAAAGAAAATTTACAAAGAAAGAAAAAGGGCCATGTATGTATTGGTGCTTGGAATATGATGAAGATGGCAACAAAAGTCCATGGGCTAGTTAGCCATATGTAAAAATACTGTTTTATGTTATAATGTATTTTGTGTAAAAAATGCAAACAGTATTATTTCTACTTAGTGGATATAGCTATATATATATATATATATATATATATATATATATATATATAAATTTTATTTATCTATTTGAGAGAGTTAGAGAGAGAACAGGAGCTGGAGTGGGGGGGCACAGAGGGAGAGGGAGAAGCAGACTCCCCACTGAGCAGGGAGCCCCATGCAGGGCTCTATCCTGAGACTCCAGGATCATGACCTGAGCCACCCAGGAGCCCCACGGATATAGCAATATATTAACATATTAATAGGATACACACAATATTTTCATCTATATAAATGCACACTCACAGCACACACATTCATCATAACATCATTGAATAAATGGATATTTACTGATATTATTTGTTGTCCTGTATTTTTGAAATTTTTCATTATCAAATATTTTATTTTATATGTAAGGATAAGTTAAATAAGAATAAAGTCAAAGGAGATAAAATATTCCAGCCTTTCTCACTGTTTCTTCTGTAGGCAAGTGTCTATGATGGATAACATATACATCATAATTTTTATATTATATACATAATAATTTTTATTCATCAGTCCTCACCATGTAGTAAAGGACTAGCCCTCTACCCCTATAATGAAAACATCTGCTGAAGTTTTATAGATTCAGTGAAAGTGTTACGTTTCCTCCCCCTCTTCCTATACTTTTTTTTTAATCTCGAATGGTACTTTGAATGAATAATTTCTACTTTATCTCCCAAACCTGAGTCAGCACAATTATATTTTCTTGCCTTAAGAATGACATTTTTTACTCTGGAAATCATTTGGGGGATTAGAGGATGGGAAGAGTAATTGCCTACAACATTAAAACCACCCGCTGTGATTTGTATGACTTCAGCCAAATCAGGTGATTCAGTGACAAACTACTGCCTTTACAACTCCAGGTAATAGAAGACGAGCGGATCCTCACCATCTGTACCTAATTTTATTTTCCATGGAGATGAAGTACCATCCCTAACCCTCTCTTGTGGTTTAATTTGCCCTCTGAAATGGAATAAACCATACTGCAGTTACAAAGCAAATGGACATATGCAGGTGATTTCTGAGCGAACTTGGCACCCTTTCCTCTCCTGCGCTGCTGCCTTTCCCGAACCCGCGTACTCTGGCCCGCTTTCCGATCCGTTCCAGTTCCGGGAGCCAGTCGTTCAAACCCCCGCACAGGGCACTTTTGGCAGCTAGAGGGCTGGTAAGAACGCTGGCCAGCCTTCGCTGGTAACCGAGCAGATGCTCGGGCAGTCACGTTTTTGAAATTTATGTTCTCTGTGGAATAGAGGACAGGGTTTAAAAAATAATTCCGGCCACATAACACTTTCCTCTCTGTTGATAGTTAGGCACTTATAAGGCCTAGTATTTGGACATTTTCTCCTGCTCCCATTAGGTATCTGGCGATCAAAAAAGGTGTGAAAGTCTAAAATGTAACAAGAAATGGCATCTCTGGTTGCACAACTGGAACGAGGTGTCAGACGACGCCAAGAATTTCCCTCAGTAAAAAATTGCAAGAAAATACAATTTAACATATTATTATGGCCATATTATAAATTTAATAATAATATTTTAGGGCGCCTGGGTGGCTCAGTCCCTTGAGCCTCTGCCTTCGGCATAGGTCATGTCCCGGGGTCCTGGAAAGGCAGAGAGTCTGCTTCTCCCTCTCTCTCTGCTCGTGCTCTCTCTCAAAATAAATAAATAAATAAAATTTTTAAAAATAATATCTTTGTAGCATTATTTATGGAAGTTTATAAAGACGAATTCTCCCTGTACGGAGTGCATAGATGATTAACTCATGGCCTCTATCCTCAAAAGAACTAACACTGTAGTGGTCACAGAGAGGGACAGAAATAGCTAAAATACAAGTTAGATGAAGAATATATATACATAAATTATATATATATAAACAAATGTAGAGTGGAAACAAAATGCCACCTACATCTAGTATGGGCATAGTATACTGTATATAGTATGACTGCAGTTGGAAACTAAAATGTTGGGATTCTTCTGTAATGTTTGGTTGCTTGTTTTATATCTTGATATTCACAGTTCTTTTTAAAGACTGAGTTGGTTACTTCTGACTATATGAGGGGGAAGCACATCTGAGTTATCTGGGAAGCCAATTCTGAAGTCTAAAGAAAGAATGGAACATTTCTGTTTTCTTTTAAATGGATAGAATATGCATATGTAGAAACACAGAATGTTTACGTATAGTTAGAGGTACCGCAGAAAGAATCAACTTGTATGGATTTAAACAAGATTCCTGTCCCTCCTTACCTGCCAAAATATCAGATAATGTCTTTACTTCTTGATCGTATATCCCTGTAGCAGCTGAGAGATTAAAGTGAAGCAGATTGTACCATTATAGTTAAGACTGTGTCAGCCCTTCAATTACAACACTATCCTGTTAATGGTTTACAACTTAGTCATAAAATGTCCTTTCCCTCTGAGGGGGAGGAAAAAAAAAAAAAGAAAAAAAGAACAACTTGGCTTATCAGGTCCCAGAAGGAGAAGAATGAGTTTTAAAAACTGAGTTTTTAAGGAGGGCCATTTTAATTTTAGAGCATCTTTAAAAGAATGTTTTAAGGACATTTTCTACTCTGGAATTTTCAAAAGGGGATTGGTTTAATACGCATCACGCCTTAGTTATGGAATAATTATTTGAAACTAGGTTTATTTCCAATGTGAATATTCTTTAATTTCTATGATAATTGAAGTTTAAAGTCCTATTTCAAAGATATTGTCTGTATTACATGCTAGTGATGATGATTTAATCTCTTCTAAGAATCTTCTGAATATAAAACAAACCGAGAGAATCATTGAAAATCTAATCCCTAAAAATTACATTTTTGACTAGCTGTGTTATGGACAGCAAGAATTCTAATATCCATTAGATTTTTTAAAAATGTATTTATTTATTTGAGAAATAGAGAAAGAAAAAGAGAGCGCGCCCAGGGGTGGAGGTGTGGGGGAGGGGCAGAGGGAGAGGGAGAATCTCAAGCGGATTCCCTTCTGAGCACAGAGCCTGACATGGGGCTTGATCTCAAGACCCTGGGATTATGACCTGAGCTGAAATCAAGAGTTGAAGCCTCAGCCACCTGAGCCATCCAGGCATACCATCCCCCAGCTTTTTAAAAGCTCTTCATAGCAATGACTGTTTCATATGAGAATTATTGATTTGCTCACTCATCTTTCATGTGAGATTGGTGGTTTGTTAGGGTTGTGACTTGTGTATTTCACATTCTTGTGTTCAGGACCAGAGAACAGTGTCAAATAAACTCTGGCATTTTAAAAATATTTATGGAATGAGTGGATGAAATAACACATAACATAACATAAGCATCTTGCCTACCTGTGAATCTATGGAATTGGAATGAATTATGTCTCATGGATTTTTGCCCCTTATGTTGGTCATAAAAATATTGTTTCTTTTATTAAATACACACACACACACAGTTTATATGCATGCATATTTCCATTACAATGGATATGCATAATTTTTTAGTATCTTTTAATGGCCTTTGACTTAGACTTATTCTGTTTCCTATCATCCTTATATGAACTATATTTTCTTTAGTTTACTCTACAGGGAATTGGTATATGTATACTGTTTTTACTTATAATTCAAGTTAGTTTTTAAAAAAATATATTTGATGCTATTTTTTAATAACATCCAAAATGCAAGCAGAAGAAAATGGAGAAATTCATATTACTTTTTTCTTTTCCACTTTCTCAAACAAAAGTTTGGTTTTTGGGGCGCCTGTGTGGCTCAGATGGTTAAGCATCTGCCTTCGGCTCAGGTCATAATCTCCAGGTCCTGGGATGGAGCCCCTGCTCTGGGCTCCCAGCTCGGAAGGAAGTCTGCTTCTCCCTCTTCCTCTCCCCCTGCTTGTGCTCTCTTTCTCTCTTAAATGAATAAATACAATCTTTAAAAAAAAAAGTTTGGTTCTTATTGCCATAATTTCTAATTACATTAACATTATTTTAATTTTATTTTCTTTTTTTACTGGACTCATCTTCATGGATTTTCATCTTGATGTCTCTTCATTATATGTGCATCCCCCCTGAGTACCCAGCTCCTTTCATCATTCGGCCTGGTGAGTTCTGGGAAGCACTTTCTCAAGTTTGCTCTTTACATCACTAATTTAATTTTCTCTTTGGTATCAATTTTACATTTCACTGCTTCAAACACAGATTTTTAATTCTACAGTTATATCTTTATTTTCCCTGTAATTTCATCATATTTAAACTCAGCAAGCTTACTTTTCAGTGTAGAATACAAAATAAACATGAATCCTCTCATTTTCATCTTTTGTTTCCTAGAGCGCATTTCAGCAATTTTAACTGAATGCAAAACAGATGTTTTCTAACACTCACTTCATTCATGTACAACCATCAACATCACCATTTCTTTCTGCATTTGTTTTTCTTTCTTTCTTTTTACAGAATTTTCATGGGCTTAGGTCAAGGTATGTATTTATTTATCAATTTATTTATTTTTGTTCTCCTTCGGGAATTGTTCTAGATATGGAATATTTAATAATATTGGTTTGTAGATATTTCTTGATTCACTAAGTTTCCAGTTAAAATCCTCTTCTTATATCTTAAACTGAAGGACTGCTTACTGTAAACATTCTCTACCCAAAAGGGATGGTGTTTAACCCTTGTTAAATATGAACCCATTGACCCATTGCCTAATTATAGAAAATGATTCATTTTTTCCTGGATAGTAAGTGCAAATAAACTGAAACAAAAACATAGGCACAGAGACCATTCCATTTTTTAAAATAAATATTAAAATGTAACATTTGGTCATATAGATAAATATATACACATTTATGTCCATGTATGAGTATGTGCATATATATACATACAAATATATGTGTGTGTGTGTATATATATATATATATATATATATATATATATATATATCCACAAACTTTTGTACAGTATAATTGACAAAACCCTACAAATCCCTGGGCAATGGTAAGTAGGGTTTCTTCAAAGTTATAAGATGTTAACTGAAAACATTCAATCAGCATTTATTCACTCTCTATATATATCCCATATACATCTATGGAATATACATTCCACATACATTCTGTATACGGCTATATATATACACATATATATTCTGTGTATATTCAATCATTTCTTGCATGTATATATAGATATATATATGTTATTCACATATAATATATAAAATACATGCATATAATAGACTTATATGTAATGTATATACAGAATAAATGCTGATTGATGGGGGACCTGGGTGGCTCAGTCAGTTGAGTGTCTGACTCTTGATTTCAGCTCTGGTCATGGTCTCAGGGTCCCAAGATCAAGCCCTGTGTCCAGCTCCCAGCTCAGCGGGGAATCTGCTGGACAGTCTTTTCCTCTGTCCTTCTCCAAATGTGTGGGTGCGCTCTCTTTCTCTCTCACTCTCTCTCTCAAATAAATAAATCTTAAAAAAAAAAATCTTTGAAAAGAAAAGAATAAATGTCAATGGAATGTCTTCAGTTAACATCCCATACCTTTGAAGAAACCCCATTTATAGGTTGCTTAAGGATTTGTATGGTTTTGTGCACTGTATAAAAATATTTGTGTATATATACTTACATGCATATACACATATACACACACATATATATCCAATATGTATATTAATTGATTTTGTATATAATTCCACATACATTATGTGTTATGTATTATGTGTTATGTATTATATAAGTGTTATGTATTCCATTCTGTATTTAATTTATTAATACGGAAGAGAGAGAGAGAAAGACTAACTACTGGTTGTGGAATCCAGGCAGAAAATGTAATCAATCTGGAAAGGAAGTTAAGAGTCAAGCAGAAACAAGAATTAAAACAAGAAACCCCAACTACTATGCCATTTCCAATGTGAAATAGCTCCTGTCCTTCGTGAAACACTGCAATGATGACATACTATGATGGCCCAAATTTCCTGTGACCTGACCAAGACTGATATTGAAGTTACTGACATACTTAAATATAAAATCAGTATTTTTTTAAGATTTATTTATTTATTTTTGATAGAGAGAGAGCAAGTGTGGGGGAGAGGTGCAGAGGGAGAGAGAGAAACCCAAGCAGACTCCATGTTGAGTGCAGAGCCTGATGCGGGGCTCAATCTCAGGACCCCGAGATCACATCCTGAGATGAAACCAAGAGTTGGTCACTTAACTGACTATGCCACCCGGGCACCTCAATATTTTTAAAACAAATCTTTGTTTTCCTATCTTTCACCTCCCTGCTTTGTCTTGCATAAATTGCAGTCCTAATGTTTGGGATAGCATAAAATATATAGATGATGCAGTATAAGGATTAGATTTGAGAGGAGGGGGACTTCAAGTAACTTCATAAAATTTTGACCAAAATAATTCATTTTTCATAAATGTATTATCTCTTCTGATAAAGAACCTAAAGAACCCTGAAGCTGGTGATGCATAATTAAATCTGTGAAATATTTCATTCTGTTTGCAAAATCAGCCAATATTCTTTAAGTTTAATACGAGTTCACAAATGGGAGAAAAATATAAACTAATATCTCACAACTTACTTATCTGAATGCCTTAATATTGTCTTAATTTTGTTTGTCTAATTGCCCCTTTGGTTTATTATTACTCTCTCGCTATCTCTCACAGTCAAGTGTTTAATATAATCCTATCCGAGGCCACTCGTCACAAGCAGAACGATTAGGTATGCAAAGGTCTAAGCTACAGTCCAGTAGAAAAAATATTTTAGACTTTTTTTATGAAACCAAAAAAGAAAAAAAAAAGACTGGTGCTCTTGACTCTGGCCAAGTAATATTGTTGATGCTATGTTCATTAATTATTTATTAAGTACCTCTTCTGAATATGGCATTATGCTATGCACTGTTACCTTGTACAAATGAGTAATGACTTAATTCTTGGTCTGAAAGTGCTCATGGTTTAGAAGGGAAGATTAGAAATAGTCTCAATTAACAACAATGCCCGGCTGAATGTGATAAGTACCTAAAGGGATGTAGGCACTAAATGCAGAGTAAGTTTAGAAGAGACAGGTCTGTCTGACCCACAAGGAGGAATGAAGGCTCTGGGGAGAAGTGACGTTGAAACTCAATGTTGATGAATGGGTAAGATTTGAATAGATAGCTATAAGAAAAGTACATTCTGGGTCTGGTGGAACTCATTAATAAAAAATCAAAGTATGGCAAATATTTTTAGAATAAGCCAAATGTGAGCTTTAGGTAGTGTATTTGTATGGAACTCATAAGGTTTGGGGACACACTGTGTAAGACTGAATGCCAACCTGAGGGGTAGATACTTATTTGGAATCTGTGTACAACAAATTTCAGCATATGAGTGTTCTGCGAACATCTCTTTATGAAGGACAGCATGTATCACAATAGACAACTTATTTACTGTGGGAAAGTTTTCAAACAGGTTTATTAAATTAATCGTGAGTGTTGTGGCATCTACTTTGATATATTTTTTAAACTTTTACTTGAAAGGTGTTCATTTAGGCTGCTTTTTAAGGCACTTTCACATTTAAAATCTGATGATTTTATTTTAGTGTTTGAAGAAAAAGATTTATTGTACCCAAATGTAGAGTGCATGCATAGCTGAGATTGCAACTACCCATTTTTGTTTTTAATGTCTATGTTCCTTATTGCCTTTAGAAATCTGAGCTGAGGTCATCAGCTGTTGACAACTACCCACATGTAAAACAGAATGTCAGGAAGAAATATGAAGTTATGCCTGGCAACTTGACATTTTTTAAGAGCTCAGAACACCACTGCACAATCCATTGTTCAATGATATGATCATGTGAATGAGCAGAGCAGGAACGATGAGGAGCAGACACCCTCCCTAACATCCAAGTTGGATCGGTATAGGATCTGTAAAGCTCCAAAGCCAAGCCCATATGGAAAATTCCTTCCAGAACAAAATGAGATGTTGTATGGCAAAAGAACAAGGCACAGGTTGGATATATATATATATATATATATATATATATATATATATATATATGTATGTATGTATTTTTTTTTTTTTTAGCAATTCCTCCATGCTTTCACATAACTTGTGCATAACTCTGATGTGATATTCACTAGCTGCATGCCCTGGTTTTTGAGTTTAACAAAAAGGATGTTGCTCTTATTTCCAGTTTGCTAGGGTAAAATTCAAAATAGCCGTAGATCTGGAGTAGATGCTGTGAGTGGGCACTGGAGCAGGTGTATGGAGGCTTTCTCTGGCCCAAGAATCAGTTCTTTAACTGCTGGCTGATGGGAGAATATGCCGTGGTTCACCTTGGCTGGGATGGTGGAAGGTTACTCGGGGAGTAGTGACAACTTGTCAACCAGCCCTGAATTATTCAACGTTTAACAACTGCTGGGCTGTATTTCTGCATGCTCCTACCTTAGAGTGATACGGAGTTCCTATAACAGGCTGATTGTTATTAATTAAATTAATTAATTAAAGAAATGAATATCATTTTTTTCTTTCAGTAAGCAGGATATCTGTATGTTGGCTCTATAACTTTTTAATAAGGTCATTCTATTGTATAGTTACACTTAAAATGATCATCTCAGGGCTGCCATATAAGGGGCCTTCCCGAAATTTATGCAATTTGAGCATTTGGGGAAGGATTATTTGTGACCCTGTGAATTTTTTCCTCACAAATGGTTTATTTGCTCCTGGTTTCAATTTAAATCCCATGACACTGTCTTCTCCTACTTGTTAATATTGGAGGACACATATTTCGGGAAAGGGGAGAATGAGGTAGGAGGGTAGTTCAAGGGAGTGAGATAATCTGAGGATAAGAGAATAAGGAGAAAAGAAAGAAGGCAAATACAATTAAGAAGCTGGAGATTGCACTTTGAGGAACAGAGAAAGATGACGATGCAAATATCCATGACCAGCTGAAGGAAATTGTCTGAAAGGGTTAAGCAGGAGAAGAAGAAGAAGAAGAAGAAAAAGAAGAAGAAGAAGGAGGAGGAGGAGGAGGAGGAGGAGGAGGAGGAGGGAGGAGGAGGAGGAGGAAGAGGAGGAGGAGGAGGAGGGAGGAGGAGGAGGAGGAGGAGGAGGAGGGAGGAGGAGGAGGCAGAAGGAGGAGGGAGGGGAGGAGGAGGAAAAGAAGGAGAAGGAGAAGGAGAGGAGGAGGAGGAAGGGGAAGTGGGAGGAGAAGAAGGAGAACAGATGAAAGAGATAGGGAGGAAAACAAAGGAGTCTTAGAAATAAGAGGAAATAATAATAATGCTAAAAGGGAGAAAAACATGAATGGAAAAGAAGAGATCTAGAAGAGATGAAGGGAATGTGAAAGTGATAAGAGTACTGAAGACTGGGAGGCAGGCAGGCTTAGACTGGACACTTAAAAAGGGGAAGTCAAAGATTTTGAAAGAAGAAAAACACTAACCCTACAAAAATGGAGTTGAGAAAGAGGTAAGACTCTGGGGGAAAATTATGTCCTTTGGGTGTTACTATTACTCAGTTGATGGATCAGAGACAGTGGAGTGCTTAAAAAGAAACCCCAGCATTCTATACTGAGAGAGTGTACTTTTGGTTCATCAAGAATTTCTTTTCTGAAAAGAAAATAAAGTAGAAAGAACCATCTTTGGGAAACCACCAAAGATAGTCTAGTGATTAGCTCTAGAATGTTAATTAGAAAAAGGTTATTTGTTCTTTTATCCACCAATCATAAAGAGATTGATAAGATCTATTGGCAGCCATTCGATTATATCCTAATACATCATATAAACAACTGCGGGTCACCAGCTAGTGAGCTGGCTGTCCAGGTGGGGGAACAACAAATAGTAAGAGAAAGATTTAGGCTATTTGAGCTAGTATAATTGTTGGAAAGAAAATTAGAATGTGAAATGCACTTCTGGCTCATTATAACAGGACATGAAATAAAATTTTAAATGAATTAGAGATGAATTAAGCCCACTCATTTAAAAAATACATAAGGACATCTAGGGGTGCATATAGTATGGCGTTGTGCCTTACTGATTTTTTTTTTCAGTTATTTTGGTGCTAGGGTAGAGGATTGTGGGGTCATCTGTAGATGGATATGTTGCTTCTAAGTTTGCAGGCAAGAATGGCATCAAGGCCATAATAATAATATATATTAAATGTACATTTGCAACAAAGGATGTTTTAAAAGGATGACTGCTGGTTAAAGAATAGGTGCACAAACAAAAATAACTCATTTTGCCCTACTTCATACTTTTGACTCTCTACTAGCTTCGTGCTTTATATTATAGTGGCATAGCTCTGTCACCTAGTATCGTGCCTTGTGGATGGTGCACCCTTTAATAAACGCTGTTTCAATAAATTAATGGATTAATTACTTAATAAGTGTTCAAGAGATTGGACACAATAATTGATCAGGCACACGGACACAGAAGACACAGAAAGAAGTGAAAAGAAAGGAAGGAAAGGGAAAGACAGGAAAAAGGAAGGAGGTGGGCAAGAGGGGAAAGAATTGGATATACATTTTTAAACAATTTGAATCAACTTGGTAAGAAGTTTGAAAAAGAGGATAGGCAATATGGAACAGGCTCTAACTGGTATGTCATTTTGAATATTTGTGTGTTTTCTTAAAGAACACAGAAAAATTGAAGAGGATCCCATACAAATATTTAAAAAGAAAGAAAATAAAATCTTTAAGCAGTGGCAAAAGCTTAATTTTTATTTAATATTTAATATTAAATATTTAAGCTTGGAAAATCAATAGCGATGGTCAAATATAAACTTTTTTTATCAAAAATCTAAAGAATAGCAGCCTAGCCTAATCCACATAGTGCACTAACTCTGCATTTTTGCAGGTATACTCTGAAGGATTTGTATGGCACTTATAATGAATTCCTAGGGCATATTTTGCTTTCAGTCTCAACTTGAACTAGTAATTATAAATATGATTGAAAGCAGATAATGTCTAATTATGATAGCTCAGGACAAACAGGAACAAATATATTGAAAAGTGTGTACATTTTTATTATTCATTCAACAAACACTCGTTCAGTTCCCATTATGCACTAGATGCAGGAGATAAAAAAGGAGGTGGCAGTGAGGAGGACACCCTGGGTACTTTCATGCAGGGAGTTGATAGTACTTGTAAGTAATGTGGTCCTGAATAAAGAGACTTTTAAGACTCACTATAGTTCTGGTAACCATTAACACTAGTCTTAGCTGTGTAAAAGAATGATAATTAACACATAGATCTGTGAATTGCTCTATGACAAGGGGGTTAGGGCTCCCCCATGCTGGATTCTAAGCCAGGTGAGAAAGAACATTTAGACAAAGTGGATTAACATAGGATGTTGTAAAGCTTAGAGGCCTTGGTATGAAGATTCTGACAGTCACAACAAAGAGAACACTTCCGAATCAAGATGGCCCCCTTTTGGATGGGAAGATGGGCTAATTAAAGAACACGAAAACGAATCTCATGAGAAAAGGAGACAAAACCCTTTTACGTTATAGACCAGATATTTTCTAGTTAAAAAATAAAACTTTTCAACAAGTTGTTACTAGAAAAAATACTGTGGCATAAATGGAATCACTGTATAAGAGTAATTCTCAAAGTTGGCTGTGTTGCTTAAGGATTTTGGGTGTGTGTGTGATTTGATCTGTGGTGGGTACCAGATGCAGATATTTCAGAAATGTTCTTGAGGTGAATTTAATGTGTATCCAAGGTTATGAGTATTGTTATGAATTTAAATATAATATATTGTAAGAAATTCCAATCATATTTTGGGTCAAGTTTTGTGTTCCTGTTTGTGTAGGTATGTGAGTTTGTGTGTGCATATGCATGTTTTAGTTTTAGTTTAGATTATTAGGTTAAGAGTGAGGAGAAGGTATTCTGAGAGGGAAGTTTTATGACAGTTGAATTTTGGAATTAAGTGAATTTGTTAAAACTCCTGGTTATTCAACTTATCAAATACAACTTGGATGATTATGTAATCTTACCATATCCCAACTTTGTCATTCATAAAAATGATATAAAAATAGGGCCTCATAAGTTTGTTATGATAATCAAATAAGTTAATGTATGTATAGTCTCATTTAGGCTTTGTGCCATTATTAGGCAAGGAATAATAGGGAGTACATCTTGAGAAATGTGAGGAAGGCAGTGCAGAAAGTGGAACTTGACCCATCCTCTTATAATTCAATAAAAGAGAAACTGATAAGAACATAAACACGAGATAAGTAAGATATTAAGAACCAAGTGTTTATAGTTGTACTAAGCATTGTTGCTGTCTACTTTTAATGTAGATAATAGGATGCTCTTTTTTAGTGTTGGAAGGAAGGTAGTACGTATTTCCTTCCTTAGAATCTCTTTTAAAGTAGCATCATTATTGGAATAAATAGAGCTTAGGGGATATTTTCATGTAAAATCATTTCATGCTAACCAATTGATGGCCAAAAGCATTTCGATGTGCCAACTAGAAAAAAAAATAAGAACTACTGTAACAAAGATAACATTTGTCTTTAGAGTTTACGGTCTATAGGGCTAGAACTTAATTTGATAAGCCACTGGAAATACTAGATTTTCTAATTTTATATTTCTATTTTATTATTTGTTCCAACAATGCATCCAAAATGTTTTAACATCATGTTGAAGGAAAAATTGAGAGTGTCTTTAAGAGAAGTTTTTTAAAAAGCTTCTTGAATGATTTGAGCAGCAATACAAATAAATCGCATAATCATTATAAAATATTTCTGAATGCCTTTTCTATACCTATCAATGTGCTTTGTTCTGTGTTTGATCAGAGAAATGATGTAAAGCCCTTGAGTTGTTGGCAGTTTAGAAGATGAGATAGTGATAATATTGATGAAAGAATTATTTAGCATTCATTTCAATGTTTCTGACAATACGTACAAAACATTTTATAAAAAACGAGAAGAAGCTGAAGTAAACAAGGGATGTAGAAAAGAAGTAGGATTCAAGAAGTGTCATGGAACTAGGGTTTGCAAGATGAATGAGACTTGAATAATGAAACTCACAAAGGCAAGAACAATTAATAACGTTGCAATAATTCTTTAGACCATCCAACTCTACATGAGATGGACATTTATTTTCACTGTATATATATATTTATATATCTTCACATTTTCACCAATTATATATATATCTATATATTTTCACCATATATATGTAGAGAATAAGATATATATATATATACATCTTGATGGAATGGTATTGTGGGAATGGTAAGATGGAGTGTCACGGCCGGCGAGACAATCTCGAACCAGGGTTGAGGGTAAGGGAATGAGAAAAAAT
>CM052889.1:9764045-9813342 GCA_028534135.1 Potos flavus | reverse complement strand
AACCACGTAATGCTCCTTTGAGCTTGCTCCTTATCTCCACATTAAAGACAGACCCTTCAAACCCTTTGGCTCCAAGAAGTCTGGTTAATGGCTCAACAATTCGTAGTTGTACATTCTTTAAGGATCAGTAGAGTCAACAGGAGCAATTTGCACCCCGGGCAAGGACAGCACAGACCCACAATGATGTTATGCTCATACCGGCTTTTCCATTACGAAGATATGATCAGTCACAAACCAGCAAGCCTCAAGGCCCCCCGCAGGAGCCTTTTCTCAAGCGACCTCATTCCGACCGCCCTTAGTCAAAGCAGCCGAGGGTCACGAGTCCGGACTCCGCCTGGGTTCCATTAGCAGCCAGCCTGTGGCTTCCCACAATGGAGTAAGATGGAATGGTATTGTGGGGAACACTTGTACCTATTTTCCTTTTCTTAATTTAATAACATACCACTTCCAGATATTCTGTAACTTTCACACTCTGAATAGCCCACTGCCCTAATGTCTGCTATCAAAAAATTTGATCAATTATATTTGCTTTCATTAATGCCAATATGGCTGGTGAAACAAGCCATATATTTCTTTATATTTGTGATGCTCAGTTATAATTTTATGTTTTTTTGATTATTTATATTTCCTTTTTCATGAATTGCTTATTCAGTCTTTACTAATTTTCATTGACTTGCTCTTAATTATTTATAAAACTTCATGTTATATTAGCTTTTTATCATTTCATGCATTATTTTCTCTTTATGTGTGCTTTCTATATTTATAATGCTAATTTTATCCAGTTGTTTTTCTGTGATTCTTCTATCATAAGAAAATTGCAGACATGTACGCATTTTTTTCTCTTATGGCTTAAAAGTTTCTTCCCTGCTATGACTTACATTTCCCTTTGCTTGCTAAAGAAGTTCATCCCAACCCCAAGTGTATACAAATAGGATAGAAAGTTGTTAGGTAGAAATTATATTAATAAGGCTTATTAAGGAGTATAAACTATATTGATTTATGTTTACTATACCACAATGCTTCTAAGCACATAGAAAATGTGTTAAAAATGTAAAGTACAGGGGTGCCTTGGTGATTCGGTCAGTTAAATGTCCAGCTCTTGATTTGGGCTCAGGTCATGATGTCAGGTTGTGAGATGGAGCCCCAGCGTGGACCCTGCTTAAGACTCTCTCTCCCTCTCCCTTTGCTCCTTCCCGCCCCACTCCCCCAAATATAAAGTATTTTGCATCAGTCAGCAATTGCTCTGTAGGGAAAACAAAAAACAAAAAACTCTCAGTAACATTTGGCAATAAGCATTTTCTTCCTGTGAATCTTCATTGTCTGAAAAGTCTGTGTTCCTTTAGCATGGGGTTGGCTGTGTGCTTATGGACTGACCCATTACATTTTACTTGTGGTTCAGGTGAAGCTCTTTTTATGGCCACAACCATAGTGAAAAGGGGCAATTTCTCTGCACAAGTATTAGGTTTGCAAACATCCCTTTGGCTAAGGTAAGTCAGAGGCTGATAATCAAGTTCAAGGGTGAGGAAGAAAGTTTTACCTTTAGCGGGAAGGCTTCAAGGCAGTGCGCATGGGTACAGCGTTGGCTAAAGAAATAGCCTGTAATTCAATCTGATCCATCCATACATATCTAAATGCACTTGCATTCATATATACATATATTTATTAGCATAAATACGTAGGCATATAAATATAAACTATGGTGGAATTTGTTGAGTGCCAAATACCTAATCATATTTTTTAGAGATCGTCTCCAAAGAGGGAACTCCTACAAAGACTGAAATTAGCACCTCTGTGCTAAAAAGTAACATTTTATATCTTGCTTAAAGTATGGATATTTGGAAAAGCTTTGTAAGAAAATTAACCATGCCTGTATAACTGAAATAATTCATCGATTCCAACAGTTACTTTACGCCACTTGTTTTACTTGTGTCTGCTCAATTATATTAGGTAGAAACCATGTACTGCTCAGAAATTTAGACGGTGGTCTTCTATTTCACTTAGCTTTTTACTACCCAAGTTTGATAGTGAGAGATTTCAACATTGTATCCGTTATCTGCATATATTCAACGTTATATTATTTGATCAATTTTTTAAAGGTATCTGTGATATCATCACTTGGAATGGTGTTTCATAAAGTTAAAGAGTTGGGGAAGAGTTTTCTATAATAATATGCTCTCCTAATATTTTTCACATTTCAGACTTAAATAAAACTTTGCGTCACTTACATGCACGGTGCGTACACACACACACACACACACACACACACACACACACACTGCTCTTGCCCTGAGAAAGGCAACATTTGTGAAAGAGGAAAAGGGGTAAACACAGGTTAAATGTTAGCCAAATAATCCATAGACCTTTTAAAATGTATTATCAAGCGATCAAGCTGGAGGTAACTAACCGGTGCCAAGAAAAATGCTTAAAGAGCTTGCCAAGGAGCCAGATGCTCCTACTGCTAAATTATCTCCTGCAGATTGGCACGGGCACCTTACAACTGGCACAGCCACAGGTAATCTTCACACCACACCGCCATATGGTTTGAGCTAATTATTTAAAAATAGTTTGCTTCTTATGGGGCAAATGTGAATATTCTGTATACATTGATTTTATTCTCCAAGGAAATCAGTGGGGTTTTTTGGGTTCCTTTCTTTTGTTTTGCTTTGTTTTGGTAAAGCACGAGAAGGAAATAATATGTATGGAGATAGACTTGTTTCCCTTAAATATAGGGCATTACATAAAAGTGACGTATCATTCACCGGTGCCAGTTTTTGCTACCACGACTTACACGTTCTCTTCACTCAACCCCTTTTTGAGACTTGTTTTATGGGACTCCAACGAAGTGAGTGAAATATTAAAATTATTCATGGGTTTAAAATATTGATATGCTATGTACTGGGCAGCTAAAGAAACAGAGGCACCTGCTCGTGATTTGTAATCTATGTATTTTAGTATCTTACGGACATATCCTGAGGCAAGTACTTGTACCATGAAGTGTTTAATTGGTTTGTATGTAATTGAGAATGCTGTGATATATTAATAACAATTAAAAGTCATTGATACTCTTTCTAGTATATTTTGCCTTTACCCAAATAGCATTTTGAGGTGTGTTCAATGCATGACAGTCTTTCCCACCGAAGCCGGTGGATTTAAGAAAAGATTCTTAGTGTATTAGGGCAAATTTAAACAACCATGTTACTTTTGCTCCCATACAGTGGCTATACTATTATTTTTCTAAGTGCGTCCGCAATCTTTCAAAATATTGGCTTTTATGTTTATCCAAAGATAGAAAAATTTTTAAAACTCTTTATTTTAAACAGGTCTTACTTCCTTAGCTATTATGGAGCACTCTGCTAAGTGCAAAAAAGGACTAGAAAGAAGCAGAACAACACTTTGGTAAGGTTCATACAAAATAGAAGAGCTGAGACACTTTTCCATAAACACATTTTTTTGTGTACTCAAAAATATTTCATCACATAGGTGGCAAGTTTATTTTGGGGAGAATTTTGAGGAATGAAAGGGTTTAACATGCCACATAATAGCAGCTTGTGTTGGTGATAATAATTGGGTAATGCAGAGCATAAAGAAATATGAAAGCCCCCCAATTTACTTTTCCTGTAGGCTATTGAAAATTAAAGGCAGAGCTTACTTAATTTAATGCCAAGTGTGTTTACGAACATACATATTGAAATTAAATATAAAAGAAAAGAATTTAGGTTATTTACATGGCGTTGTCAGCATATTTGTATCATTGTTAGCAAGGATTTCTTATTAAGAGGATTGAAGATCGCCATTCTATAAGATTTGTGGAATCAGAATTCTGCAAAAAGAATAAAAGATTCCCTTTCCTTGCTACACTCAATGTAGGTTGCAATGATTTTTGCGATGTCAGCATAGACCCGAGAACACACATGCATCCAAAATATACATATACAATCTATCCATATAAATCTAAATTTACCAATGCACCATACAATTTATTATATTTTGATGTTAAATGGACAGTTTATATTTTATATGGCTAGTGTACAAACTTATGTACTTCTCTTGGGAAATTATGTTTCATGTGTGATTCGTGTGCCATATTTAACCTAAGATTAAGCAATATTATAATAAGTATACTGAGATATATATGTACGTATTGAATCGATTAGAGAACCAGCGGCCACCTGAATAAGAAGAATGGGATTAGAAAATATTATTATTATTATTAAAACAATGAATACCAGATTTTTGAAGAGACTTTTAAAGTACAGGATGATTTTCTTTAGCCAGACGGAAGACTTTCCCCTGGGACCTTGTTTGCCAGGAAGAATACTGGGTGGGAAAATATCAGCAGCTGGCATGATAATGAGTCCACTTCACTGCAAATGAGTTCATTATTATTCCATTCCTGCAGTCTTGTAATTCACAGTTGCATGTCATTTATACATAAATAAAAAATAGGTATTATATATAGCTAAACTCTGGCAATCTACAAGAGCAACATTTACAAACATAAGGGACAAACTGAGAAACATATGCAAATAAGGCTGGATGATAATGGGAAAACACGAAGTTTAAATGTTCCACAGAACAGCCCTTCTTATTAAAAAAAATCAAAATCAACTCCGTATGAATTTGCATTTTCCATAATTGGGAATCAGCTTTGTTTTATCATTATATCAACCAGACATAGGAAGATAATATAGTTTTTTGACTATGATTCCTCAGGAACTCTTTTAGATGAAAGAAAATTTTATGTTAGCTTAATATGAAAAATAGGTCCACTTATACATAACTAATTAAACTTAACAATAATTGGAAATAACAGTTTTTCATTTCTTAATGCTTTCTGACTTTAGCAGATCACGGGACAGAATTTGGGAATCAAATAGAAAAAAATAAGCCTTGAAATAAATGATACTGGGATTTGGTAACGCACAGCTCATTTGGGACAGAACAATGAAAAAGTGAACATCGACACATTCACACCTGGTAGAGACTTTGGAAATTTAAACTATTTAAACAGAAGTTAAATCCAAAATGACTTTTGTTATAATGAAAATGAAATAGAAAATGAGTATGTTAGATAATAGGTAGCATTAAAATTCTGTCCTGGATATTATCAAACACACACAATATGTAAAATAAAAACAGTTTAAACAGTTTAAGGTAAATCATTTTAAAGTAAAACAAAGTATGAGAAATATAACTTAAGACATCATACCCAACAAATTGGTAATATTTTTTGCTACTTAGCATAATACATAAACATAGGAAAAAAAGTTTAATTTTAGGGCTCTTGAATGATAAAAAAAATTCAATGTAAAAGTAAAACAAACTTTATAACAATTAATGTATTAAATGATGAAATTACTTAGAAAATTTAGAAATTGGGGCACCTGGGTGGCTTGGTGGGTTGGGCCTCTGCCTTCGGCTCAGGTCGTGGTCTCGGAGTCCCGGGATGGAGCTCTCCATCGTGCTCTCTTCTCAGCAGGGAGCCTGCTTCCCCCCTCCCTCTGCCTGCCTCTCTGCCTACTTGTGATCTCTTTCTCTCTGTCAAATAAATACATAAAATCTAAAAAAAAAAAGAAAATTTAGAAATTGTCAGAGTGGAAAAACAATATTGAAATACAGCAAATTCCTTAACTGTACACGAGGAGAAAAAAATACCAAATATTTCCAACACAGACAAAACAAAATTATCTTGATATTATTAAAATATTTTCAAATGGACATTTTTTTTGGTTTGGTAAATTAAATCATATTTGATAAAATAAAAATTTTATTTATTTACTTGACAGAGAGAGAAAGTAGCAGAGGCAGAGGGAGAAGCAGACTCCCAGCTGAGCAGAGAGCCCGATGTGGGATTCGACCCCAGGACCCTGGGATCATGACCTGAGCCAAAGACAGATACAACCAACTGAGCCACCCAGGCGCCCTATTTAAGCTTTCAAAAAATGAAATACAACTAGCAAATTTATGTAAATTGAGTTCCTAGAAGATATAATTGTTTAATTACAGAAAAAAGAAATTTATATTAAAATTATTATCCAAGATCCAATTATCCTCATTATTCAGATGTAAAATTATACTTAAAAACACAATTTGTTTTCCTTTCATTATTTTTTCCCCTTTAATGATTTTTTTGAAAATTCAAGCCATGTGAGCATATCGCAAAGTAGTCTAGAATATGGGAAATAAGAAAACTATTAAGATATTAATCTGATGAGGGTTACAGAACAATGCCTTTTTGGCAACAATCAAGGGATGCAATTGGAGAGTAAGAATCTTGTTAAATGAGAGACGTAGAGGGGCACCTGGGTGACTCAGTTGATTTAGCATCCGCCTTCAGCTCAGGTCATGATCTCAGGGTCCTGGGATCAAGCCTGAGGGAGTCTGCTTTTCCCGGTCCTTCTGCCCCTTCCTCCCTGCTCCTTCTCTCTCTCTCAAATCAAATCTTTAAAAAAGCAGATAAAATCTAGGAAATTTAGGAAATATAACAGTATCAATATCAGGAGATACTGATTTATGAAAAATATTGTAGAAATAAACATACTTACAACAGTAAGCAAAGGTTAACCTGCCATTGTCAATGGTGTATAAATATTTAAAGAATACGAGAAAAGAGGAAGGGTAATTACCTGGCATATAACATGGCTAAGACAAGATAGGTTTTAGAAAACCTATTTTTTTTATACATTTATTTATTTATATAATTTATAAATTTATTTTATACATAAAACATTTTCAAATGATGACATTGCTCTTGGTTTACAATAATTTAGAATTATTACAGATACAAAGTATCTTTCCAAGGAGATGGGAGGATATTGTTTTAATTTCACAGAATAACATGGAGAAAAGGCAAAAGCATTAGTTGATTGTTTGCTCATAATAAATAGTATCATTTGACAGACTGCACTTAGAAATTCATACTCTTGGCCCCAGAGCCACCATGATTGCAACAGTCATTTATAAACTTCCTATACCTCCTCCTCCTCTGGTTCTGGTCCAAACATCTAATTTAAAATTGCCTTGACATGATTTGTATCTAAACCACAACAGCAATAAAAGGATCAATTCAAAATAGCTAAAACCTCATTATGGAGCTTATTGAATAATTAAGTATAATTATAGGTATGCTGTATAATACATCTATTTTTTCCCCCATTCTTCTACTCTATCTATCTACACTTGAGAATTCATGGCCTCCTTACCAAAGACTGAAATAAGGGAACGTCTTTGACAGTTCTCTTCTAGGACTTTCTTTACTGTCTGTTTTGGAATACTCTTATATCTTGTATCTTTTCATAATAGTTAAGAAGAATCTTAGTCTCTTAGGAAGACTTAATAAGACTTAGCAAGTCCCTTAGAGAGGGATGAGCTGAGATTTGCCTCATCCACTGAATTCTGCCCATGGTCTGCCCAGTTATTTCCCAGCATTAGCATATCTTTGTAGGATGCTGTCTCTCTACTGGGTGCCCTTCATTCTACATTAGTGGGTCTCTATAGGAAATCCTGGTTCTAAACAAAAGTTTTATAGTTGGTCTGAACAAAGAAAATTATTCTCTGTTACAAAAACTTCACAAATGTCATGATACATTCTGTGTAATACTGGAAATTTTCCCACCTGGCTGGACAGCCTGGTATTTTATGGTTGATTTGTTATCCACTATCATGTAAATTACATTCCTCCTCTAAAATTGGAATATCTTTTCTAATTTTTTGATAATGTGTATTCTGCAAACTTTTGAAATATATAATATCTATTCATGTGACATGAATTTGGATAAACTCTGGCACCATTTGAAATCATGAAACACAAAACTCCTTGCAAACATTTAGATTCATTTTATATATCCAAACACACCATATGTTATTCAAACACTTTGAATATCCCCAAAGATTTTTTTTTGCTGCCATGAGTGCTTTCCATTCTTCTACTTAGAAAAGCCAAAAGGAAAAAAAATGAAATGAAGGAAATCTTTAATAACTGGGAGGAATATAAAAGTCACAAGTTACACCTGTTGGGAATTAGATTATCAGTAATCTTACCAAATGAGTATGTGCTCAAGCCTGGAATGGAAATTCTCAAGGGCGCGAAATATTACTTCCTCCAAATGTTTCTTTGGATTCAAGAGAGTAATTGTTCAACTCCTTCCAAACCTTAGGTAGATAACATTTGACTCATACAATCGTTTCTTTCCTCTGAAAATGCACTTAGTACACAGGATAACAGTGCTTGGCTGCTCTAGAAATGGTGGTTTGTCTGTTTTTTGGGGTTTGTAAACTACAGTTTCATACTCTTCACTTTATCATTCCCTGTGATTGTGTTCTTATACCCTTATATTAATATTAACATCCAATATTAGCCTTAAAATGTCAATACCCTGATTCATCATTGGCTTTAAAATACATGTATTCTGGGCAGGCATCTCCCTCCACCATAATGTGGAACTTGTAACTATTAGCTCCTGAATCATGGACTCAGTGTTTTTCAGACTCACTTTAAATTTTACAGAAATCATCTGGCATGTGTCCAGGGACAAAATAGTGCATGCACTTCAGCTCCTATCTTTTCTTAGGAATGAACAAGCTATTGGAAGGGGTCAGCAGATCACTGTCACCCACAGACCCTTAGGCAGCCCCTTTCCGATGTTTGCAGAATGTGTCTTCGATGTTTGCCAGCTTTGTGATGTTGGCCCCTAGGCTTTAGAGCTCATGCTTGGAGTGTCACCAGCTTCTCAAAACTGAATGCTGCCACTTTCATCTGCATTTCTCTGCAGGATTAAGACTGCATGGTCTCAGGCGGGAGACTCTCCGCTTCCTCCCATCCTCCATTCCCTGTCTACGCCTTGCCCCGGACACCTCTGTATACTTTCAGCTCAGAGTCATTACTCCACCAAAAATAAGTAAACAAGTGAATGCCCACAGCTATAGCCCAGCAGGTTGGAGCACCAAGGGAAGCTATTGTTGCTACCTCCAGTGTCCCACACCACTTGGACTTAGCGAAGCATGCCTCGACATAATTCCCAATGTGTAGTCAAAGAGAGGGCCATGTTAAGTTTAAATAGCGCAGTCATGGTACCTTTGTGGATACCCCAAATCATGGGGGGCTCAGGGAGTTTAGATTTGCTCTCTCCATTCAGGCATATTTGGGAAGAACATTTTGAATAATTGGGACACAATACTCAATTAAATTGTGAAATTGGAACTGGAGCATAGAATGATTGGTAATGCTGTTATCTGATGGAAGTGACACTTTGGAGAAAGTTAGGCAAAGTTGGTCTCACCTTCAAATGGTAGAGATGGAGAAGAAGCCCTAAAATAATGAACTAAAAAAATCATTTGTTAAAATAAAGATAAAGAATTTAATTAAAGGGATGCTAAAAATCATCTCAGAGTATGACTATTTAAGTAGTAAGAGAGATAAAGAAATACAGAATTTTTTAAAAGCCAAGAAAAACAATACATTTTTATATTTTATAAAACCTGTTTACATTAAAGTATAAATTCATAAAAATTACAAATGCGCTTTACTTACATAGTAATTTATGCATAATACGTTATAAACATAGTGAATATGTCCATTATTGCTCTAAAAGAATTGTACCAAAATCTGTGAGCAGACTGATTACTTGGGTAAAATAATTAACTCTTATCAAGAAAGTGAGAAGTGTTAATAATATGTAAAACAAGGTCCTTTCTGTATCGATTTAATGTAATTTTTCTTTTTAGGAATGAAAAAAGTTACATACTGTTTCTGTTTTGTTTATGGCTTAAAGACTGTTTTGATAATAGATAGTTCCAACTGTAGGTCCCTAGCAAGCCAAAGGAAACAGAAAAATTGACATAATAGCATGAAGTTTCTGACAAATGAGCAGCCATCCTAAATATAATATCCACATACAGCACTGAAAATTAAAGTAAGTCAGAGAAATAACTATTGGTATATTTGAAAGCTAGAAACCTATAATTAAGATGTTTTAAATCTAATAGTGAGTTTAAATTGAACATCAAAACCCCAAATCCAAATGTAAAGAATGCATAAACTGGACAATAAGGTGGCAACAACCAAAACAAGTGATTAATTTTATTGACATCGAAAGAATAGAAAACAAATCAAGAAAAATAGTTTTTGATCATTGTTTTTCCCTAAGTCATCTTAAGTGATTCCCAAGAAAAAGAGGCTAATTTTTTTCTTTTTTTATTCTTGAATTTAAAAAAGATTATCAACAGAGTATGTCCAAAGATTGTCATCTTTTCATTAAATATTATTACTATCCAATTAGCCAATTTAATTTCAAGCCTCCTGGTCTTTTTCTAGTTCCAGTTGTGTTCAATTTTGTTTTTATTACATTTGTTTAGCTATTTATAGCCGGATTATTTATCTAAAAATCGTCTCTTTGTTATGTGTTCTAAATCAATGTCTTCTAAATCAATGATTCTTTGTTCAACTTTTTCATAATGCTCTTTTCTTCATGTTCTAGTATCTTGTCTTATATATTAATGATCATGTGTTCTGTAATTTTGATTCTGCTCTTTATTTCTTCTAATGAAGATTTCAGCTTTATAGCTGCATTCTTATTTTCCTACACATTTCTTCTGCCATACAGATATTTTAAATCATTCATATTTATCTACATCTTTTTTGTTTCCTTATGATTTGAACTTATCACCTTTTTAAATTTAATTTTATTTTTTCAGTGTTTCAAGATTCATTGTTCATGCAACACACCCAGTGCTCCATGCAATATGTGCCCTCCTCAACACCCATCACCAAGCTCACCTAACCCCCCACCTCCACCCCTCCAAAACCCTCAGTTTGTTTCTCAGAGTCCACAGTCTCTCATGCTTCATCTCCCCCTCTGATTTCCCCCAATTCACCCTTCCTTTCCTTCTCCCAATGTCCTCCATGTTTTTCCTTATGCTCCAATGTGAGACCATGTGATAATTGACTCGCTCTGCTGGATTTATTTTACTCAGCATAAATAATTTATCACCTTCTTATGTCTCATCTTTCTTCTTTTATAACGTATTTATGGTGAAATTTTACTGAAAGCATAAACCAGACGTTTTCTAGATTTTCCTTCTATTTCCCCTCATATATTTATTTCAGAAGTGTGTTTTTCTTCTGCATTTGTAGTACTATATTCTTTGTTTGCATTACATTTTTTGCACCCTCCTTATACTTGGACAGAGACATTAGGCTTAATCTTGCCTACACTCAGGTTGCAATCTTCACTTTGGTTTTCTTTCCTGTTCATAAGGTTGCTCTTTGAATCTCCCTCTCTAATCTTCAACTGCCCAGTTATCTCGCTGTCACTAAGCTGTGTCATTAGCTACTGACTCTCTGCCAGGCACCTTGTTGCTACATGCTTTTAGGTGGTAGTGGAAGATTCACTGGGATATATCTTTTTCTGAGTCTCTTACGGCTGCCTCTAATAAAGATACTATTTATGGCCATGCTCCTCTTCCTCCCTGTTGCTGTCTTCTGCAGTATTATTTTTAAACCGTGCAATGTTTCTGTATTTTTACTACCTTTAGCCACTGGGTGAGCTCTGATCTTCCCAAGGGTGCCTACAAAGTGTCCTTCACTTCCAGTAACACTGATTTTCATCAGTCAGGGCTCATACATTGACTCTCAGTGCCCACTGTATATGGCACTCAAAATTTCTTTGGCCAATCTTCCAATTCTTACTAAAAAATTCTGAAGTTATTTTAAATTATTTTGGTGTCATTTATTATCTAACTTTATCAAATTATTTGCATTTAACTTACCAACTAGCTTTAGGATATTCATTTATTTCCTTGGTTATTATTTATGAATTTAATCAGTAAAGCATTATTGAGGATCTACTTATAGATTTTGAGTACCAAGAGAAGCACCAGGACATTTTTGTTAGTAAGGGATGGAAACTTGACTGGAACTGGCCTGAGTAGAATGCACACTAGATTAATATAACAATGTACAGAAAAGACAGAAGTACCTGGACTTGAAAATCCTCAAACCAGTGGCCATTATGGAAAACCTCTTCCTTCCCCACAATATATTTCTGGTCTGCTTCCCTCTGTATGTCAGTTTCATTCTATTCCGGGGCAGATTTATTCCTCCCTCCCAAGGGGTGCCAACAGTGTGCATTCTTCCATTGTTTGGTTAAGTATTCTATAGATATCTTTTAGGTCTAGTTGGGTTATAGTGTCCAAGCCTTCTCTTTCCCTATTGGTCATCTGTCTTCTTGTTGTCATAACTGAAAATAGGATATTGAAGTCTCAAAATATTAATTGCTAAAATTTCTGTTTCTCCCTTTAGTCCATCCGGTTTTTGCTTCATGTGTTTTTGGGTAGTGTTGTTGGGTGCTTCTTTTATGTATAATTGTTATGTCTTCCTCATGGATTGACCCTTTTATCATTATTGAACCTCCCTCTCTATCTTCAATAATATATGTACACATTTTTTCTTTGTTTTAAAGACAATTTTGTCTTATGTTAATATGGCTACTCCCATTTTCTTATATTTCTATTTGAATATGTGTTTTTCTATACTTTTACTTTTTTTTAGTTTAATTTTATTTTTTCAGTGTTCCGAGATTCAGTATTTATGCACCACACCCAGTGCCCCATGCAATACGTGCCCTCCTTAATACCCACCACCAGGCTCACCTATACTTTTACTTTATACTTCTACTTTTAAACTTAGTTGTAACTTTGAGTCTACAGTGTATCTTCTCTAGATCCCTGCACACAGCATCTTGTTTTTTATCTAGTCCAGTAATTGCTGCCTTTGATTGGGTTGCTTATCTATAACATTCGATGTGAATGGATAACTGAATTTATGACTGCCATTTTACTTTTTGTTTTTTACTATATGCTCATGTATTTTGGTTTCTCTATTCCTCCTCTGCTGCTCTCTTTTTCATTAAATGAATATTTTCTAGTGTTTCATTTTAGTTTCTTTAATGACTTCTTTGCTGTGTTTTCTGGGTTATTCTTTTTGTTTAATCTAAGGCTTAACATATACATCTTAACTTACCAGAATTGATATCATATTATACAAAATTTTAATGAGTTATAGCTATATCCTTCTTCCCCCATATATGCTATTATTAGTAGTATTAGTATTATATCTATATATGTTAGAAACAGTAATACATTGTTACTATTATTACTTTATATATTATTGACAGAAGGTGATATTGCACACGATATAATACATTGTTAGCTACTATTATAGTTGTCAAACTTAATCATTTATAAAAAGAGAAAGAAAAAGTTTTCTGGTGTTTTAAGAGCCACAAGATAGAGGGTTTTTCTGATACTTGCCCTAGTTTATTACTGACAACAGAGTATTAAATGGTGGCATCCTACATTACATGAGATAGTAAATATGATGGCTTACCGTGAGGCTTTAAACAAGAAAAATAATAACAAAAATATTTGAAAGAAAAAATTTTTTGTGGAGTAAAACATTTTATTTCCCTAGCTAAAGAATGGAATTTCGTGTGACATGCTTGAGCCTATCTTTGATTTTAGACAAAATCTAAGTGAATACAGACTTTTATAGCTAAGCCTTGACAATCCTTAAAATAGTATTTTATTCTCAGAGTATAAATTAGCATTCATATACTTCACATTTACCTAGATATAGACTCTCAGACATGATCAGGCTAATTCTAGAGTATATAAGATATTTGTCGTGGTTTTCATGTTAGTTTTCTTGTAGTATGATAAGTAGCAAAAACACACAGCCTGTAGGACATGTTTTTAGGCCAAAGAGTGCATTTTGGGAACATATAAAGAAAATAAATGTCTATGGAGTAATTAGATTGCTTTCCTTTAATCAGTTGGACAAAGAAAGACTCTCACTATATGCCATTGAGCTTAGATTGAAGCATTAGATTCTTCATTCAAGACTATCATGAATATATTTCACTTTCTTACATCAAAAATTCAACTTCTAACATTCATTGGTTTTTTTCTTATAGACTATATCCCACTCTATGGACTTCATGGGTGCTCTTCTTTAATAGTGACTCCAGAAAGTGATGGTATTATTATTTCCATTTTACATATCAGGAAACAGACCCATAGATTAGATAATTTTCCCAGTTGCTAGTAAATATCAATTCTGTCAATATTGTTATTTTTATTTTTATTATTTATCATGTAGACAAAAGTGGTAAAATTCATAAAACTTACCATGCATATTTCTAAATTAAACAGCATGCAAATAAAAGATCACATAGCCACAGATCTCACATGGGTCATGTTGGATATAATTCTTTAACCACATTGCATTGGGGAAATTAATGTCCTCACATGCTACTGAATTAATCATTTTCTTTCCTCATTTTACAACTGTAAACTGTTATAAGGTAAGACCAAAAAATAAGGAAATCATTCTTATCCAAACTGCTTATTATGTGCATATTATAGAAACACATTATTGCCATTATATTATGTTTTACTTACATGTCAGCCAACCAGTAATGGTGCCAGATGATTTATGACAGAGTTTGATGCAATGCTATACTGAATGTTGTTTACTAATATTCAAGTTAATGGAAGTATTACTTCATCTGTCTGTTCCTGATATGAGAACGTAAATGGTAAACTTTTTCTTTTGTGTGTATTATATATATCTTATATACATGATATGACAATGTGACTTTCCTAAGAATTTTTTTAAAGATTTTATTTATTTATTTGTCAGAGAGAGAGAGAGAGAGAGAGAGCATGCAGGGGAGCAGCAGGCAGTGGGAGAAGCAGGCTTCCCGCTGAGCAAGGAGCCCGATGTGGGACTCGATCCCAGGACCCTGGGATCATGACTTGAGCCAAAAGCAGATGCTTAATTTATTCACACATGTTACATATATCCATCCAAAGGCATGTCATCAGTGATGGGTGTCCCTCATTCTATTGGCAATACTTGTATTGGAAATTTTACATCTACAGAGAAATATTTGATTGCACGTACACTTACATGATACCTTTTTACATTACTTTTGAGAATGTACTTAGTTTTAAAAAATGGTAAAATTTTAAAAGGACAAGACATGTAACCCTATTATTATTATTATTTTTACATGACCTGACTTTTGACACCAGGGAGGACAAATCAATCTTTCCACCTGTTGGTAATCAAATGTCAATCAAAAGTTGGACAGTGTCTCAATTTAAGCATCATTTGATTTCATCTTGCGCTTCTTCTCAATACCAACATTATTTGAATCATTTATAAATTTCCATCTAACTGATATTGATAGACTTGAGAAGAAAATAAATAATTACAAGAACTATAAATTTCAAACTATATTCCATTGCTAAGAAGCATGTGAAAAGATACATATACTTCAAATGTTCTCTTACACATTCACATTATTTAAAAATAGTTTCTATTCTTTGTTTTTTTTTTTCCTTCACTCAGCTTCCTTTTGTTACATTTATTTGCTTGACCAGTTTCTGACATTCAGGTCAGAAAAGCTTTTCAAACGTTGTTCTTAAAATTACAGCTTTTGGGACTTAGCCACACAATCACTGAAACCAAATAAGGAAGAAACGTCCCAGATTACCAAGTCCATTTCCACTGGAAAAGTACCAACTGATTCTTAAATTAGTTTAGAGTTTTATGTGGCCTAACTACACTCAAGTATTTGTTGTTGCTATTATTTTATTTTTAAGAAAGCGTACTAATGGTCATAAACTATCTTCAGTTTACTTTTCAAGAAGTTCACTTATAAAAAAAAAAAAGAAGTTCACTTATACACATAATTCAGATTATATTAAAAGCTAAATTGTTTTTGTGACTAAAATGAGTAGCTGAAATTTGTCATAAATTGGACAGCTTTTATTGCCTTAGTGTTCCATCATTAATTACTTAAAAGTTAATCAAAGTAATGAATTCAAATTAGAAACCTAGAAAGGTACATAGTTTATGTCACATGAAAACATTTCCTACATAAAAGAATGATCATTACTTTACCTATTGTTTTGTTATCATTATTTTGGAATTTGATGTTGCTGGAACAAAATGTGAATTTCTCAACTAGAATGTTATTATATAAAAAATACTTCAAATCTGAGGATTACCCTGAACTTTAAGAATCTGAGATTCATGCATGAGTCAAATAAATCTGTTTCATTGACTGGAAAGTTATCTAGTATAACAATTTATGACCAGAAGCTCAATGAGGTAAGAAGCCACACCAGTTTTGTTCACTGCTATAAATGCAACTTCAACAGGACTATCTAGAACACATAAGAGACAGTTATCACTAATACTTATAAGGGAAACAAAATGTTATAAAAATTCGAAAAGTATACCAGCCTCTTCTCTCTAAATATTTTCAGGCTAATAAGTGTGTTTGGAACAAGATTGTTTGGTAATTCTCCACTGAAAGTGAGAGACTATAGCTTAATCTTAAAGAGTAAAAATATTTAGGTAAGTGAGATAAAAGAGGGAGTGAATAATATTTAGACACATGGACAAAAGAAATAATTTAAAGGCATTGGTGGGTGGCCGGAGTAACAAAGACTTGATGATAGTTAAGAGGAAAGAGAAGGCTCCTTGGAGAACAGTTATTTGGAATATGGCTGTGGAGTGCTTTCTGGGCAGTGTGTCAGGGACCTCAAATGGTAGGAGGAGTTTGGGCATCAATATAAGGGTTTAGAGGTTATTAAACAATTTCTTTAAGGAATGACATAGTAATATATAATAAGTTTACAAGATTTTTCTAATAAATATATATTCTACAAATTAGAGGGAAATCTAGAAGAAAGGGAACTAGTTAGGAATCATATTCAGCAATGTTGGCATGAGATGAATACAATTTTACCTTCAAACCTTTTTTAATTAAAAAGATTATTTTAGTTTTTGCAAACAGGATGTAGTTGGAGCCCATAGGGTGTGATAGATGTCTTTGAGTGTGTGTTTGTGTGTGTGCGAATAAATGCGGGAGAGGCAGAGAGTAGATGAACTGGGATACTCTGAGAGTGAGGGAAACCTCAGAGAGTAGCCGAGTCAGTCCCTGCAGCCTGACCACATTCTCAGAGAAAGCCCCATGGCTCAGGATCTTGGAAGTGCTACAGGGGGCGACAGGGAAATGCTGGGATGAGAAACACCTGGGTACCCCCGGGTACCTGAGGTTCTATATTAATATCATTACAAATGTGCAAAATAAAATGTTAATCACATAAGTGATATTCTGGGGATAGGATCAATAAGACCGGTGACTAATGAGGTATGAAAACAGAGAAAGGACAAGGAAGAAGAAACTGAATGAGTGTTCAAGCTAGCCCGAGAAATTGACATTATACATAAAAGAGTATCATATAAATGACTTTGTATGGAACCACAGTAGTGAGCAAAATTTCACCACTTCGTGCTTCTTTACTAAATATCCCTGGATACATTTATTATTGTTTATATACTTAATTCAAAGTAGGTGCTACCTTGTTGCAAGATTCTTTTCCTTGAAGAGAAGGCACAGAAAATTGCTTCTGAATCTATCTAAGGCACATTTTTATTGATTCATTTCAGAGGTTTAAGCCTTGGCATTTTCCAAGTAATTGTAATATTTGAGTATCACATTATGTAATAATAATAAGCAACCAGAAGCTTCAGAAATTCTTTACAGGGGCGCCTGGGTGGCTCAGTGGGTTAAGCCTCTGCCTTCGGCTCAGGTCATGATCTCAGGGTCCTGGGATTGAGCCCCACATCTGGCTCCCTGCTCAGTGGGGATCCTGCTTTCCCCCCTCTCTCTGCCTGCCTACTTGGGATCTCTCTCTCTCTGTCAAATAAATTAATAAAATCTTAAAAAAAATAAAGAAATTCTTTACAGAGTTACAGGAATTTTCAGTCTAAACGTCCCAATGGGTGGAATTCCCAATAATTTCATTAGTTATTTTCTCCTTTCAAAATACCTACATATCAAAGCAGTTAGAGAATATCTATTCCAGCTATGTTTGTAATTAATGGCATTTTCGCCGATGACTTCGAAAGGAAAATTGAACCACGTACAGCTCTCAAGGTGAATATGTCATGCTCACATTGTTAGTATTTTAAATTTGCACCAAAATATATATTACAAAGGTAATATATAGTTCCTGGGCTAAAAGGAAACTAGAAAGCTCCTAAAATAGAAAATTGTATTGCAAAACAGTCTTGACCTTAAGCGTACTTGTCAGATGTGACATTTTCCTATTTTTAAAGCTCTGGTAGAACAGAATCCGTCTTGGTAATGCAGCAATTCTGATCAAGTCCTACTGTCAGGGTACAGTGGTTTGAAAGAAAACCCTAGTTTCTGCCTACAGCCAATCCAATGGAGAAATAAAATTATATTATTTATAGTTATAATCACAATCAAGAGAGAAGTAGTTTAGTCAGGATCATTTTATGTTAACAGATTTTGGGTACATGAAAAATACATTTATCTTTTTTTTTTTTTAGTAACACATGATTTTTTTAGGGTATGTGTGGCAAACTACTAGCGAACTTCTTGTTGGGCCGATTCTGATGAGCTCTAAGATGGAAAGTATCATGCTGAGGTAATAAAGGTGAAATTTCCTGGGAAGTGAGGGAGCCAATTATTCTGAAATACCATCGGGTCACCTTGCTCATAATTCTCAAGCATGTCTCCGGTGCATAAATTACCAATTCACAGTTCACGTTCAGTATCATCCAATCTATGCTGAATAAAATGTTGGCTTTTATAGCCATCTAAACTGAAAAACCATTTTTGGAGGCACAGTCATGAATAATGGAGCCAGATAGACCAGCAAAAGTAGACACACCCTCTTCTCATTGCTCATGCCCGCCTCTCATTATAGCCGCCTGATCCTTATTTCATCTCATCTGGAAGCTTTATTTTGAAAATGTGCCTCACACATTACAGCATCAAAACCATGTGGGATGTTGTAGTTAATCAATTTCTAAAATATTATTTGAAGTAGAAAATGCAGGTTAGAGGAGACGTTTTCATTTAAAAAAATTTCCATGTTTTAATGTTCCATAATATTTGATGAAAATTATTTAAAATGTGTGAACCCCATTTCTTTGCCTAAAATTGGTAACACACTTTGTAATAATATATTGTTTGCATATGTTAAGAAGATTGGACTAGGAGTAGATTAACAGTCACTCTCGGCTCTTGAAACACTCTGGTCTTTGGTTCAGATATGGCCCACTTTTACTTATTCATTTATTCAATATGTTACTTTCCGTAAAAACTTCTAAAGCAGGATGTTTACTAGCCCACAACTAATCAAATGCTTCCCAACCCTTCCCTCTGCCTCTTTAAACCTAAGTTAAGCATTCCCCTGAATCTCATGGTTATCATTTCCTTATCTACCATTTTTTAGGGCTTTATTTTATCTCTATGTATTGCCCAAATGTAGGTTCATGTTTTAGTTGTTTTTCGCATTTTCACAAGTGTATTATGTCATAATCTCTTAAGAGTTTTTGAGTTAATTTTATTTTACTAAGATTGATCCATATTATTGCTTAGAGCTGAGCTTGTGTATTGACTGCTACCTAATATTCCATTATGTTCCAATATCATGAATTGCCCTTTCCTGTTTATGGATATTTGAATTGTTTTCGGTTTTTGCTGTGACGTAGAATGATGCTGTGAACATTGCTTTATACATAATAAATTGGCAAGCATGTATCGTTCAAATGCTGTATCTTGCTCGTATGTTAACCTTTTTTCTTCAAACTAATGCTAACATTTGAAATTTTAACTAATAAAAAGTGATAACATTGCTTTTGCTTCTATACAATAATACAGAGAATTTTATTTAAAAATATATTCTATATTCAGCATCAATATTACTGATTTTCAGAACTGATCTTTTTTTTTTAAGATTTTATTTATTTATTTGTCAGAGAGAGAAAGAGTGAGTGAGCACAAGCAGGGAGAGTAGCAGGCAGAGGGAGAAGCAGGCTCCCTGCTGAGCTGGGAGCCTGATGTGGGACTCGATCCCAGGACCCTGGGATCATGACCTGAGCCGAAGGCAGCCGCTTAACGGACTGAGCCACCCAGTTGTCTCAGAACTGATCTTTAAGACAAAACTTTTTAGGTGCAAGAAACCAAAACCCACTTTAGTTAGCTAAAATAAAAATTATCTAGGAATCTATTATAAGCGTATCGGTATGTCTCATGGAAGACATGGACAAAAGTTCCACTGGGAACAGGAATCAGGAACCAAACTCTATTAAGAGATTTTTGCATTTGTTTGCTTGTTTGTTGTTTTGTTTTGGTCTCTCCACACTACTTGTTATCTGTCTTTATAATTTATATTTTTTATTCCTTATTTCACATTTATGTATTTACTTACTTTGCTTTGATTGTTTGCTGTGGTCTGAAGTTCACGGAAAGAAGAAAAATGTCCTCCATAAATAGCTCTTTACTACCTGTCCTCAGAACACTCTGCTGGTGTGACATTTTAGTTCTGTTTCTTAGCTGTTTCCAGAGAAGGATGATTATTGGGTGAGCTGCATCAGTTGCCCACTCCTCAACAAGTCAAGTATGTCCAAAAGCTTGAGTGCCCCTATATGGTTGGGAGATTCCCATAGTAACTCTGAGGATGGATTTGGCAATTTCAAGTAGAAAAGGGCATGGGAATTTTCCTAAAACTGTGGATGTGAAGGAAATGCTGGTCAGATAAATTGATACATGTCAGCTGCCTTTGGTAATGGCTGCTCTCGAGCATCATCTGACTTTGTTTTTCAGCTGCTTTTAAGCATACTAGAGCATCTACATGTGTCTATACCTTCATCTATCTACATTTATGTCTATATCATATTTATATATGTGTTTGACCAACTTGCTCAGATCTGACCAATTCACTCTGGTGGTGGTGGTGTGGGAACCCTGACAGCATCGAATTATAATATATGCTATTCCTCAGAATGTTTTGAGGCTTGACTTCTTAAGTCTTGTAATATTAGAGGGGCTATATTTTGAATAAGAATAAATGATTGCTGCAGAAATCTTGAGAAATTCTTTAGTAAGATGCAAATATATTTTCTACTAATTTTGGAAGTTTTCACATGATATTTCGATAGTAGTAGAGCCTCTAACAAACATTTTATAGGATGTTTTCTTCAAATCAATTTTAATATCTACAAATATTTTAACACTCTTACATAAACTAAAACAATATTTGTGAACTACTTAAGGTCTCTCATCTTGTGAATATTAATGAATTAAACTTGTAAGAAATGGTCATTCTGCTAAAAATCCTAAGATTTTTCCTAAGAGATTTCCTAACTGGGGTTAAATACTAAATTTCTGTTTGTGCAATTTCTGTTGGATAACCATCTCTGAATATATGTGTCATTCTAAAATTATTTAAAGTGATATAGATATTCTTGGGGCTCCTGGGTGACTCAGTTGGTTGAGCCTCTGAGTTGGTTTTGGCTCAGGTCATGGTCTCCCAGTCAAAGGATTGAGCCCCATGCAGGACTCCCCATTCAGCGCTGAGTCTACTTTGGATTCTTCCTCTCCCTTTCCCTCTGTCCCAAGGCCCAAACCACTCCCCCCGCCCCTCACCACAATGCCGCTCACATATGCTCTCTCTTTCTCTCTCTAAAATAAGCAAATAACATCTTTAAAAAAAATGAAAGATTAAAGAGACAAAGATATTCTCTGTTGTTTCTTATTATCTGTGTTCTTTTAGACAAAACTTAAGAAGTTAATTGACTATAAGCATTGAAATACATCTCTTTCTTTTGAAAACTTTCTCAAGGTTTTATCTGTGACTCAGCTGATAAAAAAATGTATATTTCAAAGGCATCTTAGAAATTTTGTGCACACTTCCATGGTTCTGATCATGGTAGAATGCTCAGTTGTACAAACAACATGCTACTAGAAACGGTGTATCAAACAACTCTTTGTAAAGTGACACCGAATTTTCAGTAACTCTTTTGACTGCTCAGCTTCTGCTGAAATCATTCATTTGGATTTCAGTAGAAATAACGGATGAGCAGAGGAGGAGGCAAAGAGTGAAATATGTCTTTATTGGATAGTACAGAAGAAGCAGAACAATTTCAAGTGTGAAATAGCAAATATCTGGTGTAACATATGCACAAAATATGTTAGCATATTGACTTCCTACTGTGCTCTTACAGACTTCCAGTTTCTTGGTGGTATCTCTGGGCATCCCAGCAGTAGGTGCTGTGGTAATTAAGGAGATGAGGGTGGTAAGCTCCAAATTATTCTTCTTTCTCCAGTTAGAATATCCTCTCTGTTCTCCTACTTGGTCTGCTGGAGTTCAACTTAAGATTTCTTTAGAAATGTGTGTTTGCTAAAAATAATTAAAAGAAAGAATCTACTGGAATGTTTTCATTTTCCCTTTTAGAATTTTTAAATATCCCACAATATTGGTTGTAATCAGAGTAGAAATAACCAGGAGAAAATGGAATATATTTGAAGTAAACTCTGTTGCTTTTAAGATTATTATGCATAAATTACTGAAAGAAAGTTAGCTAAGCAACTCCAAGTAAATACCTATACCTTATATTTATTCATGTGTTTTATAAAAAATAGAAAAAATAATAAAGAAAAATGCTAAGTAAATAAGAAAAAAGAAAAGAGAAATATGAAAAAAAACAACTTTAAGGAAAATTTGAGGTGTGAGTAGATAGGGAAATATGTTATTTTTGGAGACAGATGTTTCACACCAATGCATTTAGTGTAGAACCATGGGTAAACAATTTCAAGTAACTGGTTATTAAGCCCTTAAAAGAAAGGCTTACTAGAAACCAAAAGGGATTTAATTAGAATTACTTATTGAAGAATTAATCTCATTTCAAATTATAATTTGTTTGCAAATGATAGTCTAACCCACCATCATAGAGTTTATCAATCTAAACCTCAGCAAAGTTCTAAAAATATTACTTTTTTTCTGAAAAAAAAATTACATGCCCTCAAATTTGGAAAACAGGAAGAAATATAAAGAAGAAAACACTCATAATCCAGGAATTCAGACATAAATACTTATAATCTGCTTCAAATATTTTCCTAAGATCTTTTATCTTAATGGATAATGGATCATGTAAACTATGTATATTATTTTAAATATAAATTAACTCTTTATATGTGTTTGGTCTTGGCTCTTTTTTCTTTTTTTTTTTAATATTTTTTATTTATTTATTTGACAGAGAGAGACATCATAAGTAGGCAGAGAGGCAGGCAGAGAGAGAGGGGGAAGCAGGCTCCCCGCTGAGCAGAGAGCCCGACGTGGGGCTTGATGCCAGGACCCTGAGATCATGACCTGAGCCGAAGGCAGAGGCTTTAACCTACTGAGCCACCCAGGCGCCCGGCTCTTTTTTTCAAGTACCATTATTTCATAAACATTTTTCCACGCCATTAATTTTTTAAATTATAATTGATATTTCTCCAAAATATTTTATCTATGACTACACCATAATGCATTTTCTCCATTCACTCTTTTGTTGATCATTGAATTTTTCCCCATTTTTGCTTTTACAAATAATGTTATTAACAGGGTTGTCAGTTTCTCTGGTATTTCCTTAGAATATATTTATAGAAGTGGAATTTGCAGTATGAATAATTTAAGACCCTTAACTCATGTTGCGAAAGTACTTTCAAAGTTTGTAGCCATATTCACTCACACACTTACACCAGTAATGTATGAAAGTATCTTTCTTACTGCTCCCACATTAGCATTTAGAATGACATATTTCTAAACCAGTAATGCACCTGACAAAGTCTTTAATAAGCCCCATATGGAATGTGGGCCGGATGATAACATAGACAGGAAGATTCATAAATGTTACTCGTGTCTCTTATAGGACACAGTTATGATCTCGAATCCTTGATTCCAGGGTCACCTCCTGCAGGTTCCTGAAAAGTATTTTGCAAACAGAGGATACTCCAGCCAAATGTATCTCCTTTCCATGAGATACTGACTGAAAAACTCCAGGTAGATATTTGTCTTGGTAAATTGAGTTGAAGGAGATCCTATAAATATAAATTTGGCCAGACAAGATCCAGTCTAAACAACCTGATCTGCGTTTCCCTGCAGTATAATATGGTACCCATTCCATGACCTTCTATGGGTGACTTTGTGTCCTCCCAAAATGCTCATGGGAGGTGGTGACTCTATTCTGTGAGTGCATTAGCTCTTCCGGTAGCAGCTGCATGGGTGATTCTGTGACTCCTCAATAAATATTTCAAAAGACAGAACATGTCCTACAATAGTTATTATTACGTACATAAAGCTTAGCATGAGCTTGGTTTTGTTTAACTGCTTTACATGGATTTACTTATTTAATCGTCGAAGAACCTAAGCAGTAAGCAACATTATTTTCATTTTTTTTCAGATTAGGAGAATGAGACAAAGCCATGGATAACATACTCGCACTCCAACAGTGAGGAATCACGGAGCCCAGAATTGAATTTAGGCTCTTTGATGCCAGTGCCTTCATCCTTAAGCACATAAGTACCTCCTGCACAAACACACACACGCACACACACACACACACACAGCCAGAAAAACATATGATGTGCGCACAAATATACACAGAAACACACACATTCAAAATAGATAACACTGCTTTTCTGAGAAGGGTATTTTTAACATCTCTCTTACTCTCATCTAAAGTTCTACCTGTAGCAGTTTGTTTCACTTATGTGTTCTTGGTGGTCTCCAGGATTGCTTCAGCCATAATAGAGGAATGGATTCCGGGAGATTGGGAGGGTAGAGTGGAAGAGAAAAATAACATCTTGTTATGTCAGACCAGCAACTGCTGCTCTCTCCTCTTTAAAAGAATAATGTCAAAACACATTACAGTGCGTCTTGCGATCACAGGTAATTCATAAGTTTATGACTCATTCAGACATATGGGGAAGGGGTGGGCAGGACCCATCAGCAAGAAGAACGATCAGCAAGAAGACTTTGTGAGGTCCTGATGTTGAGAGGAGAGAGAGAGGTAGAGAGACAGTCAGAGACAGACAAAAGCAGAGAAAAGGAGATCAGTAGATCATGGGCACACATCTGCAAGACAGAAGCTCTCTGTGGCAGTTTTGATTAATGCCAGGGTAGACGAACTTCTGGGGCCTATCTTTATCAGGAGGATCAGAGGGACCAGGAGAGACGGTTGTCTTACATGTGACCTTACCTGATGTAGCGGAGTAAGTGCAAAAATGTCTGCCAATTTCCACCCTAGCAGATGTTTAAAGGTTTAGCCAAGTGTAAGTTTGCTGTGAGTGATGTAATGCTTCCAAGTCTATTTCCCCTTACTCCTAGAACTGAGAGTATGTTTTCAGTAATTTTCTGGGCTTTCTTTTGTCTTTCTCATGCTCTAAATAATTGAACTGTGCAAGAACAGTGAAATGACAATATAAGGCACGACGTGATGGAGATCTAGCTAAAGCCATTTCTTTAGTTGCCTCTACTGTGGCAACGAACAGTCCTCAAAATCAGGGCTTGCCACACCGGACATCTGTGTCTTGCTCCTTTTACAAAGGGCTGTGGGTGGCTGTGGTGATTCTCATGACAGAGGAAATTCAGAGGTGGGGACCAGGTGGGGAGGGAACAAGGCCTACAGAGCTTCCAAACATTGGGAACACATCAAGCTTCTGTGGGGTGCGGCATACATCACCAAATCTCACACCCCATTGACCAAAGCATGACGCACAAGCCAACCAAAGTCCAATGGCCAGGATGTTTATCCTGTCTATATGGCAGAACAGTAGGAGTAGCCAACCCACCAGTGCTAAACACCTCCAGGTGTTCATTCCATGGTAAACATTTTATAGGGTAAAATGAAGAACGGATTGCCTGCATTGATTTCAAATTTTCCTTTGGTGAAGTTTGCTCTGTTGTTTTGATTGTTGTGCATCTGAAATCCCATAGTTTTCGGAAGAGCAGCCAAAGAGTTCCATGGGCAGGACCTGGTAACTGTTTCTGAGGGGATAGACTACAAATATATAATGTAGGTTAGTCTCCCTCTCTGGTTTCATCTCGTATCATTTTTCCCTCCCTTCCCCTATGATCCTCTGTCTTGTTTCTCAAATTCCTCATATCAGTGAGATCATATAATAATTGTCTTTCTCTGATTGACTTATTTTGCTTAACATAATGCCCTCTAGTTCCATCCAGGAGATAAACCATAAGAGACTCTTAATCTTAGGAAACAAACTGAGGGTTGCTGGAGGGGAGGGGAGTGGGAGGAATGGGGTGGCTGGGTGATGGACATTGGGGAGGCTATGTGCTCTGGTGAGTGCTGTGAATTGTGTAAGACTGATGAATCACAGACCTGTACCCCTAACCAAATAATACATTATATGTTAATTAAAAAAAAGAAACAAAACAAAAAAAAAGAAACAAACAAAATATATAGGTTATTACATACATATAATGATAGATAATATATATTTATGATATGTAAAAATGAATACCTTCCTGTGTGATACATAACCATTAGACAGGAACCAGCAAATCTTATTTGAATGATCAGTTTAAATCCATTCTAGCAATAATTCTTACCAAGGACCAAGTGAGAAATTTAATTTCCTTTATTTTGTCATAAAGGAAGCAAATAAGATCATCATCCCCTTGATCTCTAACCTAAGGGAAAGAAAATGAACTTGTCCTAGATGTATCAAGTGGCATTATCAGAGTACTGGCATATCCTGGGTAAATGACTTTCTCAATCAAGTCCCTCCAGCTGGAAGCATTTGCAATCATACAACAACTTTTATTTCCAACAGATATTTGGTGATCCCGCCCTACCTGAATGTTAACCCGTCACTACGTTTGAAGGTAATTGCCAGCTGTCCCCCTAGTAAAAGGAAGTAAAAGGAGAAACAATCAATTTGTTAAAAATTTTCATAGGACTAAGATTCAGCTAATTCAGTAACATCTGGATTATTGAACTATTTTTATTTTTATCAAAATGATGGGTATTATGTAGACCAAACCGTGTTGTGATTTTAAATTTACAGCCCTATGAAATGCCTGGGAAAGCATCATAATTTCTGTATCGTCAGCAGCTACTGAGTTGGCTGCCAGAGACGCCAGCTTCCCTGTGCCCACATCTTTGTGTCATCCCCTCTCTTGAATGTGACCTGAGCCTTGTGACTTGTTTCAACAGAATATGGCAAAAGTGATGGGATGCCAAGTCCAGGCTTCGTTACAAAAGAGTTTTGACTTCCATCTCCCTTGCACATGCTCTCTGTTGCTCTTTGTTTGCTTGGTTTAATGAAACCACCTACTTGGGGCACCTGGGTGGCTCAGTCGGTGAAGCATCTGCCTTCGGCTCAGGTCATGATCCCAGGGTTCTGGGACTGAGCCCCTCATCGGACTCTCTGCTCAGCGGGGAATCTGCTTCTCCCTCCCCTCCCTTCTCATGTCCTCTCTCGCTATCTCTGTCTCTCTGAAAACAAACAAACAAACAAAACAAAACCAAAAAAACTTAAAAAAAAAAACAGAAACCAGCTGCCATGTTGCAAACTGTTCCCAAGGAGAGGCAGGCCCACATGGTAATGGACTGAGGATGACCTCCAGCCATAGCCAGCAAGGAACTGAGGTCCCAATGGCATACAAGGGACTGAATCCTGTCAACATCCCCATGAGTGAACTTGGAAGCAGATCTTTCCCCAGTCAAGACTTGACTACACCACCAGCCAATGTTTTGACTGCAGTCATGAAAGAGACCCAGAGGACCCAGTTAAGCTGTGTACAGATTTCTCACCCACAGAAATTATGGGGTAATAATTACTGCTGTTTTAAGCAATGAGATTTTGGGATAATATGTGTTATTAACAATAGATAATGAATACAACATCTACAGAAATCTCAACAAGATTGGCAAAAATTATTAAAGGGCTTTCGTTTTAAGACATTTGTCATGATGGATTTTAGAAATATGAGGAAAATCTACAATTGTATATTAGAGATATATTAATATTCAAACATAATGTATAGCTATTAACTTAAAGAATAATGTTAGATGATTCCTAATCCATGTCTTTGCTTATTCAAAATATATAAAGTCTCTCAACTTTTTAAAAATGAAAAAAATTATTTGTTATGAAGACCTTTTTCATTTAGATAAAACATCTAAAAAAAAAATCTAACAATTGAATTTTATATTTGCATTATGAGATGAGTTGCCATGGGTTTTCTTAACCAGACCTGTTTTTAGATTATATTTTCTAATTAACAAAAATCTAGAATATTACCTGTGGTAGGAAAATTAAAAAAAGAAGCTACTTGTTTACTTTCTAAGTTACTATAAATATTCTCTCACAACAGTTTATAAAAAAACAATAACTAGTCCACTGATTCTCAGGTCAATGCTTTTCAAATAGAGGTTATCTCAAAAACAAAGGCAAAGGAAGTCATAACTTAGAAATCCTTTAGGGATAGCACTAAGTAATTTTAAAACAAACAAACAAGCAAACAAATAAACAAGCCTATCATCTTGGGAAATTGAAATTGTATTTTTTTAAATTTCTCTCTTAAGAGAACTAACTTGGATTATTGATTGCTCTTTTTTTTTTTCTGTTTGATCTTTTTGAGGCACTCAATTAGGGGATAAAAACATGTATGCTAAAAATGCTGAAAATTTTTCAGATTTATTTTAAAACAGGAAGAACAGACTGTTCTCTGAATATAGGCCTTGTATATATTGTGCAATGCTACCAAAACACTAAATAAAAAATACTTAAGGGAGGACCTGGGTGGCTCAGTAGGTTAAGCATCCTACTCTTGATTTGGCTCAGGTCATGATCTCAGGGTCATGAGATCAAGGTCCTCATTGGGCTCCACAGGGAGCATGGAGCTTGCTTAAGATTCTCTCTTTTCCTCTCCTCCTCTCCCTCCCCCCACACACACCTGAGCTCTCTTCCTCTCTCTTAAAAAAAAGCAAAAAAGCAAAAACAAAAAACGAAACCTAAGCATATGGATTCACCTTTAAGAAGCTATATTACTGACCACAGTTAATAACAAATACATCTCTACAATTTTAATAAATATAAAGTTATATATTCCATCAATGGCCCTTTTATCCTGGATTAAGATTGTCTTCACAGTCGGAAGAGCGTTGTTTATTTTGAGAAGCCTCTGACATTTCATCCCTCCTTTTAATCTTTGCACTGAAGTCAAGACTTCTGAAGTTTAAACGATTGCTCCCTACACCTCGAGGGAAGAATAAAACTTCCTGAAAAACAAAAAAACTTAAAGTAGAATCTTCTTGCTTCTTTGATTGTGGTAAAAGTAAATCATTAACTATTTTAAAAAAAAATTATTGAAACCCCACTGTCCATGCAGTTCTTGCCAAATGAGGAAAAGAACAGGAAAACCAGGAGCAAAGTGAGGATAACAGTTTTGTTATTTTAAAGTTGGTTCTCATCACACACATACACAAATCGTAGCTATGCGAGGTGATGTGTTAATTAACTAGACTGTGGTAAGCATTTCACAATGTATATGTATTTTAAATCATCACATTGCACACTTTAAAAAAATCACATCGCGCAGTGTAAATAGTAGAATGTTTGTCAATCATACCTCAACAAAACTGAAAAAAAAAAGATAATCCTGATTACAGAAAATCAAAGCTAATTCGGGACACCTAAAACTGAAGCTCAGAAGATGGAAATTTAACACAAATTAATTTTTATAAGAAAATTTAGCTTTACAGCTTACATTTGAAGCTATGCCCTTTATTTCATTTTTCTATTGCAAATCACATGACAATATGCAGAATAGTCTAATTAAAAAAAGATTGATTTATTTATTTTAGAGAGAAAGAAAGCGAGTGTTGGGGAGGGGCAGGGGGAGAGGGAGAGAGGGAATCTCAAGCAGACTGCCCACTGAGCGCAGAGCCCTACGGGGGTCAATCACAGAACCCTGAGATCATGACCTGAGCCAAAGGCAACCAAGAGTTGGTTGCTTAACTGATGAATCACCCAGGCTCCCCCTGTCTCAGTGATTTTTAAACAATAACTATTTCCTGTTTTTAGCTGTGGATCCTTTTCTTTTAACAACACCTAGTAGCCAGTATATAAATCAGGCAAACTTGTACTTCTTTTGAAATCTCATAACAGAAACATTCGATTTCCACTTACAATAGTATGGAGGACTTGCTACAATAGATCCTGAGTAATATGATACTTTTATTGTGTTACTAGGCTTTCAGAAAGGAAAAGAAATCTCAAAAGGGCCAAGAAAAGAAAAGGAAAAGAAAAATTAAGAAAAAGAAACACCAAAAAGCAAACATGTAAATATAGACAAACATCACTATTACAAAATAAGAAAGATAATGTGTAATTAATAGGGCCTCAAAAGGGGGTAAACCTTAAGTGACGGAGAACATCACCATATAAAGCAGTGAGAATCTGCCTTTAGCTCATATCCTAAAGGACTTATTGCTCAGGAATCTGATTAATATGCAAACTTTATAATCTCATTAGCTCACGAGAAAAATAATTGAGGAATTATTATTAGGAAATTAAAAGTGTATGTAACTTCCAAACTGTAAAGAAGAAAAAAGCAATGAAATAACCCACAGAAAAGCAATAAAAGTCCATTTTAAGGCAGACAGAGAAATTTAAAATATGTAGAGTAAGGCACAATTTCAAATTTATTACTAAACACAATAAATATAATTGATCTAAGTTGAGGAAAAGAAGTTATCACAATGGATTTTAAAAAATTAATTATAGATTGTTTATAAGGAACAAATCCCAAAAGATGTACATAGAACTGTAATAATGAAAAGGAAAAAGATATACAAGGGAATGCTAGCTAAAAATTGGAATTATTTATATATGATTTTCAATTAACCAAAAAGTTATAAAATAATAAACACATGAAGCTAATAAAGTAAGCTGAAAACACTTAAAACTAAAACTGAGAAAACTGCAGGGAGAAATTATTAAATACATTATTAACATAATGAAAGATTCCAACTTAGCTCAAACATAAAAAAATGCTACACAGAAGACTTGAAAAACACAATAGCAAGCTTGGGTTATGAGACATTTATATAACCCTAAGCCAACAATTAGTGATATGATCTCTTTTCAGGCACATATGGAACATTTATAAGAACTAAAGATATTTTAGGCTATAAAATCAAGCTTCAACAAGTAATTAATATCAACAGAATGTAAGAATGTAAGTTCCATGAAGGCAAAGTTTTTTTTGTTCACTAGCATATGTGTACATGAAGATAAGTACCTGCCAAGTAGTAGACAATAAATATTGTTTGAGCAAATGCAATATTTTGAGACAAATCAATTATATCTGATGTCAGTAACTAAACATAAATAAAAATTAGATATCATAGAAATAAGTCTAGATAATACATGTTAAAGAAGAAACAGTGATAAAATTTGAAATTTAGCTATTGAAAATGAAATGATCTTGAAAATATTGCACATTAAAATGGAAGGAAAGTAGCTAAAAAAACACCTAGAAGAAAATATGCAATCTTAAATATTAAAAGGAGGAAAATAGGCAGATGATGAACTAAATGTCTGAAATTAAGAAATTAGAGGCAAAACTAAATGTGAATTAAAAACAACAGAAATGAAGTCAAATGTCAATCCTTTGAAATGATAAAAATGTAGGTAGTTTCAAATAATTAATAGGATTGATTAAAAGAGAAGAGGAAATAAAGTATAGATAATTTATATTTGGAATAAAAATTAAGCACATGTTCATATCTAACACATTAAAATTTAATTAGAATAATAGAAAATGTAGGCCAATAAATTAGAAAATTAAAAAAATTAATTTACAAAACCAATGTCTAGAAAAGTTTTTTAAAGTAAATAATCTTATAATTTTAAAGAAACTTATTCAGTTGCGTGATATCATAATTTATAACAGGAAATATATACTTGATCTTCATCTAATTTCTGGCACAAAGCTCTTAAAACCCTTGGAATTTCCCAAGTGATGAGAGCAGCCAAGGCATCTTGTGTTATGTTACTGAGGTATGCATCAAAATACTGTATTCTTTTAGGAAGAACTTCCACATGGTCCATATGTGCATGGAAATATACTAAATTCCTGTGCATTTGATTTTAGATACTCACTCTGATTGCTCGTAGACTTGTGACCAATATCAATCTCAGGATCTGTCACAAAATTAACTCACAGAGTATTTGTTGAAAACCTAAATGAACCCAAATAAGATATTATCTTGAAGTCATAAAGAGCCTTGTCTTCTGTTTGGAAAATTCTATGTGTCAAACAATGTTGTCAATAACAGCAGAGGGACATGCTCAAGTAAAGATAAAGTGATAGAGAGTAAGGCCATGAGAATTTCCTGGAGTCAGTGTCAGAGCCAGCATTGGAACCTGCATGTTCTGACCCTTAACCCACGTCCTTAAGCATTGGGTCAAACACCTTTCCATTTGGGAAAATAACTTATATTGTGAAGGTTTTCCCACCTCTATCCTAGTCCAAGGAAGTGATATTTATAGAAGTCACAAAATCTATTTGGAATAGGTTTAGGTCAGAATTCAGCCTTTCTAATAAAATCTAGTCCTCATTCTCATAATATAGTCTACAAAGAGTTGGAGTATCTAAAACATATTATGCTAATACATAAAGTATAAGTTTAGATATAAGAATAATGTCTTATGTTCAGCAGACTTATTATATCCTGGATTTCTAAGAGCCCTGAGCCATCCGTCCTATCAGTTATAGCCTGGTGGTCAAACCTCTCTGAAATGTTCAGTGTGATGCCGTACAAAGCATAAAGGCTAGAATTGGCTTAATTATTTCAATTCTAGCTCTAGTATTTTTTCATATAATTGCTAAGAAAGTAACTGTATATATGTTTGCATCTCTACTCATAAGATTGGACATGACAGTTCCGCCAGTCCTGAAGGTGTCACCGTATCAGTGTTCTCTGTGCTTCTAGTAACAGGTACAGTACTTGCAGATATTCTTGAACTACACTTGAGAACAGAATATGGCAAAGACTGAAAGTAGAAGGAAAGAGAGCCTGAAAAGTTGAACCAAGCTTTATAACGCAGTGTTTATGAGGATTTTCCTTGATCTAAGCCTGTACTAATTGAAAAGCATGCTGTAATGTCATCCTTGAAATGGAAAGCAAATAATTTTGTCAAGCATTTCTAGGATTAGGGTCCTGTTGGCAGCTTAAAAGCCTCTGCCAAAGTTAACAGAATCTCATCTTTTTCTTTCACATGGGCTTCGGCAAAAGATGTAGATCCTTGATAAGCGCCATTCTCTAATTGTAGCTTGTCTTATCATTATTGACTTTACTTTATGGAGGAGCAAATAAATTTCCTAAATATGCTGCAAAAAAGTATATTATCTCTTTCTATTTTTAATCAGTATTACACAAAAGATTGATTGACTAATTGTGGGGAACAGGCTTAATGATTATTTCTTAGGGTCTGTGCTTGTGGAACGTTCTGTCAGAGCACAACATTGCACAGATTGGGAAAGGACGGGAGAAAGTGTTAATTAAGCTAAGTTATGAAGAAGCTACAGAGAAGGGATCCTGGAGGGAGCAATGCAAACCCACTTAAGGAGGGAGTGCACTGCTAGAGAAAGATTACACAGTTTGGAGGAAGGTAGATTTCAGGTCAATTCCCAACTCTGTCACTTATTACCTATGTGAACTTGGACAAATTACTCAGTGTGTGTGAAGTTCAATTTTCTCATTCATAAAATGTGATTAAGAACAGCAACCTCTTAGGATTTTTTCAGGATTACATGAGAAATTCTGTGTAAATCCCTTAATTGGCGTTGAGCACACAGTAGGTCTATGAATTAGAGCACAAGCTAAACTGTTGGAACAGATAGGAAAAAAAAAAACTGCAGTGCCTCAAACAGATGGCAACATATTTCTATTTCACATAACAGTCTGGTGAGCAAGGGTCTTGGGAGGGTAGGGAGCTCTGCTCAGTAGGAAATTCAAGAGCACACACACATTCCTTTTATCTTTTTCCTTTGCTGACACCTTAGCTGTTGTGTCATCTGCATGTTCAAAGCTGGCTCTCACTCCATGTCAATCAGAGTCCCAGCATGAAGCACAGGACACAATCCATTGGTATATTTGTAGGGACTTTACCCCTAAGGTCAGGAACAAGACAAGGATGTCTACTCTCACAACTGTTATTCAACATGGTACTGGAAGTCCTAGCCAAGCAATCAGACAACAAAAAGAAATAAAGGGCATCAAATCAGTAAGGAGGAATTAAGACTTCACTGCAGACAACAAAATGCTCTCTATATAGAAAACCCTAAAGACTCCTCCCAAAACCTGCTAGAACTGATAAACAAATTCAGTAACGTCGCAGGGTACAAAATCAAGGTACTGAAATCTCTTGCATTTCTCTACACCAATAATGAAGCAGCGGAAAGAGAAACTGAGAAAACAATCTCATTTACAGTTGCACGCAAAATAGTAAGATGCATAGGAAGTGACTTTAATAAAGGGACAGTTTATATTAGCAGAACAAGGTTAAAGGAAACCAAAAAGATTTGGTCAAACGTGCAAGGGGAGGCCATGGTGCAGAGCCACTGGCAACTTGCTTAAAAGTAGAAGAAGGAGTATTCACCAGAATCTGTAGGAGAGAGCCATTCAATAGCACTTGTAATGTTTGGCGAAGCAAAGCAGCAACACACAGCAGTCCTGGAATGAACAGAAGCAGAGGAATAAATACTCAACCTCATTTTCCTCCCATTCTGATCAGTGTCCCCTAGTGGGGTGACATCATCCACATCTTGATCGCAAGTATGAATGAGCCCATGGAGACTGTTCAGATCAGCACAGAGCGCAGAGTATAACAGGCAGCAAAGAGGGATCATTACTTTTCTCCATCAGAAGCCATTTTTGTCGTTTGTCCTGAAGAAAAAATATGTTCCCCAACCAGACAACCTACCAACTCCCATCAGCTGTTGTGTATTCTCAGAGCAATGTCCGTTTGGTCACACTCCGATCTGACAACTAAGTCCAGTTACTATCCACACTCGTCATACAAGGTAACAGGGAAAAGGAAGAGAAAATGGAAAATGAACTAACATAAATCATAGCTGTTATTGGTCCCTCCTTTTTCCATCTTTCCCTTACTTTCTGCTACTAACTTGGCTGAACTGGATTCTTTCCATGATTGGCTAGCTCAAACTTCATTCTTTCTGTATCTATTGGTGCTGTCTTTACTGGTTTACCATGTTTTTCCATGATTAAGACTGCTGGACAGAAAAGAACCAGGACCTGCCTTAGCGAATATCCTTTGTCCCATGTAATTCTTTTTGCTGTTTTCCCATAGCCCAACTTCCCTTCAGTGATTGAGATAGAACACTCCGACCAGTGGAGAGAGTGTCTTTTTTTCTTTTCCTTTTTTCTTCTTTCTTTCTTTTTCTTTTTTTCTTTTTTTCCAAGACCGTAAGGAGATGAACATTACCAAGTTCTGGTCCCAGCTTCCCATTTAACAGAACTGCATTATTATCAAATCCCTGCCCTCGTTAAGTACTAGAACCTTCAAACAAACTGAAGTCTTAGTGATAAAAGGATAGAAAGCAAACATTTTTACATTGCTTTATAAGGAGTAATAGTGAGAGACGCCATTCCCACTTCTACCTCCTTTGGTTATGGGGAAAAAGGTAATCTTGCGAATGGTTGTCTCCTATATATGTCCTATAACTGAGCCTTTAGGAAGCAAATTTACCATTATAAAAAGATAGTTGCTTCTGTGTGACCGAGGATGAGAAAGTGCAATATAAGGGGGTGAGCTCAGGACACCACTCCCTTCCTTTGCTGTGAAAGGAAGGTGCCTGTGCAGAAGCAATGTTGGCTGTTATACTCTAGCAATAGTACGGTAGCTTTTAGGTCCAGGTGTGGGAATTATCTCCCATTTCTGGGATGTACGCGTCTTGCTAAGTCATTTATGGTATCGCTTACCTCTTGCTCACCAAGCATAATTAGGACAAGATTATTAAGGATGATAAGTATAAAGATAATAATTCAGTTTGGGCTGTTATAATAGAACACCATAGAATGGGTTACTTAAACAACAAACACTTTTTGTTTGCAATTTTAGAGGCTGAGAGTTCAAGATCTAGATGCCAGTAGCTTCAGCATCTGATGAGAGACCTCTTTCTGGTTTGCAGATGGTCACTTTCTCCTTGTATCGTCACATGGTGAGAGAGAGAGTGCTCACGAGCGAGCTCTGGTCTTTCTTCCTCTTCCTTTATGGGCACTAATTCCATCATTTCGTTCATCTAAACTTAAATTACCTCACAAAGATCCACGGTCTAAAGACCATTGAGTTGGAGGTTAGGGCTGTCACATACCAGTTTGGTGGGAACACATACAGGCAATCCATAGCAGTTATCAATTTAATACAAAATCTTGGGAGGTCAACTGATTCTCTTTTCATTTAGTGATACAATTGGGAACAATAATTTTTGGTCCTGCTGATTTTCTCTAGTAACTAGCTTTCCAGAACCACAGCCACCAATGGCATCAATACCATAGTAAATTTGCCATAATCTCTTGCTCCTCAAAATGTAACAGGCAATCAGCAGCATTTGTATTTCTTTACCAGAAATGTGTTAGAAATGTGAACTCTGACACTTCCTAGAACTTTTCAATTAGAATATGCTTTTTTAACAAGAGTCCCAGGTGATTTTTATGCAGATTGCAGTCTGGGAAGATAGTTTTTAAAACTAGTCTTTTTTTTTTTCTTTTCAGTATCCATTTGGTCTTGGGACAGTCAACCAGTCAATTTGGTGTGGATCGTAGAGAAATCAACCTCCCTATATATTTCATACTTTGTGTGTAGGGGGGTTCTAATCTCTGCTATTCCCCAAAGAGGAAATATTGTTGTTGGTTTCCTATATTGCATGTTGATCTGAATGTGGAAGGGATTTCCACTATCTTACCTTTTTCTCCCCTCTACCATGATAGACATTATTTCAACATTCAGAAACAGATGTCCCCTTAAATATGTCAAACACCTTAGTAGTCTGCTTAACAATTTCATCTCTAGGAATTTTGGAATCAGTTAGCTATTACAAAGACTTCAGCATTCAAAACACTTTGAATATCATGCTTGTTAAAATTGCTACCACTTCATCCTAGTGATGACTTTGTCTCTGTTTTTAAGTGCCATAAGATGGTCTCTACCTACTACGATCCCCTTTTTTTCATTTAGATCAAGAACCCAAACTGTTTGTCATATGTAATCTAGAGAGGAGCCACCCCTGAATTCTGCCTGTCGCTGAGATATGTTTTACTTCTATTGCAATGATAACCCCCTGCTGGATTCAACCATTCCAGTAGGTAAAACTTAAGACCAGTTAGTGGTTTGCACACAATAGATCCACTTCCATAGTCTCACTTTTAGCCTGTGTACCCCTTTCTTTAGAATATGCCAGAGCGCTACTATTTCCTTTTCATTAACATGAGGTGAAGCAATTAGCCCCTCCCCCAGAATACAAATGCCACTCCCCAGGGTTCACTCTAACTCTAGAGGCTTAAGTAAGTACACCCATGTCAATAAGTCCAGGCTGAAAGGGCACCATGTTTTGCATACCTTCTCTAACACCTTCAGCATACAGTCTCATTAGAATTGTCAAGTTCATGTTGATCACATTTGACAATGTCATGCAAGTCTTTCAATATATAGACTATTTTGTACCAGCTTTTGTCCTTTTATATTGACAATGGGCTAGGAACTAACTCTTATTGCTAACTTGGAAGAAAATGATGGGTTGTTGGGGTGTGTTCTGGAGAGAATCCCCTTAAAAGGCAACTGCCCGATATAGAGTAATTTAAAGATTTTTCAAGTAGAAAAACACCTAGCTCCTTCAGGCAGAAGGGAGATAAACTGCTTTGACCAAAAAGGGAAATCCCACATAATTTGAGAGTTCAGTTTTTCAGCTTCAAATGCCCCGTACCCAATAACTGGGTTTCAGGGGTTCCCTATCACGTCCCTTACCCTACCTGGCATTACCTTACCTGGTGGGGAGAAGCATTTAATTGGTACTGTGCTTCCACAGTCCATGAAGTCAGCCTCTGGGCCTGACCCTCAGTGTTATCTTCCTCACAGAGATTTTCTGGCTTTGCCTTCATAATTTGAATTAGACTTCCAAGGTCATCATTTTGGTATTTTTTCCTACGTATTATTTTTAGACCAACAGAAATGAACCAGCTTACCTTACAATCCTCACATTTATGATGATCTCCTGAGCAACTGATTCAGTGCCATACCCACTTTATCTCTAGATGCTCTTATCTGTGCCCTTTTTTTCTCCCAGCAAGGAAGGCATTGACTATGTGAGCAAATGTATCTCATAAATGTATTTAAGTGTTTGTTTCTTAGTGCAACTTCTGTTACTATTCACTGTATCAGTGAAGGTGTTAGAAAGTGGTGGGGTTGTCGGGTCACACTCAAGCTAGTTACAAAAGTATAGGTGGGATTAAATGAACCCAGCAATAAAAGAGCTATTATCAAGGCTACATGCTTATATGTTAATTTCAAAATAAAAAAGAAATGAAATTTAACAGTCCAATAGTTAAATAAATACATGTATTCAGAGGGAGTCATTATAGCCACTTCTCCCTAGTTGAGATGGTGTACAAGCTTTCAATAGGTGGACACAGATAATTTCCATGAAAAATACAAGAAATAATTTTCAATGTGTTTGTTTCTGAATTCCACAATAAAAGAAAACCTCATAGCTTTTCACTAAAAATATAACAATCAACTGGCCTAAATTTATTGATTTTGTTTTAAATCATTCAAGTTCTTATGAAAGATAAATTGTTGCTCTTGATGGATATGATTTACTAAGCCGTATTTATGTTTTGAAGAGGTGAATGGTCAAAAGAGGTCATTGGAGTGAGCTAATGTCTTCTCATGCTCTATTTTACTTTATCTTTTCTACAAGAGAGGATGTTCATTCATTTGAAAAAAAAAAAGGAGTGTTATTTGACTGATTTGGGTAACAAAACTGACATCAGCTTAAATTCTCTGGTGCTCAGTGATTTTATATCCCATATTTTGGTTTTACAATAGTGTGAATTAATTCAATTTGTAAGGTGCTGTAATAGAACAAAGGTAATTATGAAGGATGTGTCAGCCTCAGCTAAAATATGACTACCTTAATGTGCCTCTTGAAGAATATATCTTACCATAATTGTGGTGAAAGAAATAATATTTTTTATAAATCTCTTTTTGGAGGTAAAACATATCAAAAGTGCATATTGTTATACAATAATATGCAAATAATAAATAAAAACATTTCTACCTTGCTTTATATGCAATCAAAGGGAGTAGGCATAGCTACAGATTAGTCTCACTGGAAATAGGAGATACAAGTGAAAAAATATATATGCCTACTTATTTATACATGTTAGAAGATAGAACTAACTGGAGAAGCATTATGCAGAAATAAATTTTAGCTTAAGTCCTTAAAGAAGTGTAGATAATACCCAACAAAGAAACCGCCACAAAAAAACATAACTAAAGTTTACTTTCAGACCTTTGTTCTTCTTAAAGGACTCATCTTCAAATATTTTACCACACATACATGAAACACACACACACACACACACACACACACACACACACACACACACATTCTTTTTTTCCCTCTACGTTGATTCTCCATTTCCAATCTCCATTGGCTGTATTTGTAATTTTTGATTAAACAAAGTAATAAAAGAGAAGTAAAGTAAAAGGAAGTCTCTTTTTTAGTGGGCTATATCTAAGGCTATGGAAATAAAATGCTTAGTGTTTACTTATGATACAATAAACATATTCCTCTGTGATTCTATTATTTATAGTTTTGTTTTCTAGTTTAATTAGCATAACTTCTATCAATCATGAGCTCCTGAGGGACAATGTTTCATATGTCGCCAAGTTCCTTGGGAGTGATTCTAACAGGAGTTACTCTGCTCTTTCTCCCACCTGGCTGGAGTCCTGGAAGTTAGTGATTCTAGATATGTGTATCTGCTATGCTAACCCAAACTTTCTCTTGGGCTGTTCTGACCTCTAGACCTTGGGGGGATGATATGATTAAGGAGTATGTCCATAGAGCCAAGCCACATTCAATAATGCAGCTTTAACAGATATGAAGATTTTATTTTTATTTCAATTTATTCTTTTTTCTAGTGACCTATTGTTGTGTAATAAATCACTTTAAGATCTAGTGTCTTAAAACTAAAACAATAACTCGTCCCACCTCTGAATTGGTAATTCATGCAAAACTCAATGGAAACAGTTCATCTCAGCCCAACAAACATCACCTGAAAATGGAGAATCTACTTCCAGAATGGTTGTCTTACATCTTTGGTAATATGGTGGTTTGTTGGTTGTCAAATGAGAACTCAACTGGGATTGCTGGTTAGCTCCTCTCTATGTGTGCTTCTTCATAACGTTCCACATGAGTAGTGCTGGCAATTCCTCACAGCATGGGGGCTGAGTTCCATGATAAAGTGTTCCCCGAGACTAGGAGTGAAAGTGTATTAATCAAGATTTTCCAGAGAAAAATAACCAATAGGATAGATATATATTAGAAGAGATTTATTATAAGGAAGTGGCTCACACTCTTACGGAGGTTGAGAAACCCTGAGATTTGCCATTTGCAAGCTGGAACCCCAGGAGAGCCTGTAGTGTAATTCCATCCAAAGTCCAAGAACCTCTGAACCAGAGAGTCAAGGGTAGAAGAAGATTGCTTTCTCTGCTCAAGCTCCTGGGCAAGAAAGGCCAAATTCTTCCTTCCTCAGTCATTTTTGTTCTATTTAGGCCCACAGCAGATTGGATGATGCCCATCCACATTGGAGAGGGAAAACCACTTTACTGAGTGGTTCATCCTAATTTCATCCACAAACAGTCTCACGGATATACCCAAAAATAATGTTTAACCAAATATCGGGACAAACTGTGATCCTGTCAAACTGGTACATATCATTGACCATTAACCAACCACAGGAAGTCACCTGTTTCTTAAGGCCTGAACGCAGAAAATGGCAAAATGAGACTTCCACCATATTCTGTTGATCACGTAGTCCCAGATGTCAACCCAGATACTCCAGGAAGGGGCACAGACCTCCATGAATCATTAGAAGGCACCACATCTGTAGCCTTCTTTCATCTACCACAGTTCTCAGCTTAGGAGGGGTTAGAAGTGTTCTTTATCAGCTACCGACAATATCATCCACTATTATTATTTGTGTAATATAAATTGGTCAAAAATATATTTAGTGTTTTGTTTATGCTTTTCTTAATGAATGGTGAAACTGGGACATAACTGATTAATTGGCTTTATCTGGTTCTCCCACTGAATCCATGGCTCAAAAACAATGAACAAATTATGATCCAGAATATTTCAGAAGTAATTTAAAAGTACATGTTTGCTTCATTCGATTAAATATATATTGAAACTCCATCATAGATTTTATGACACGTGCAGCCAAAAAAGACATTCGATCTCAAGGAAGGGACAATACAGGATAATGACCCATGAAAATAGCCATAATACAAGCCCGAAAGAAATAAACCCTCAATTCAGTTCCATTATATACTCGGGGATGTTATTCATTTGTGTTTTCAAATGGAACACATGCTAGAATTTCTTTTTATATTTTTCACGAGCATGTTGGAGTTCCTCAAAACACACACTGAGGACCTTTTCCCTTCTCACTTTTTTTATTTGAAAATCTCATTCATGATGCTGCTTCATTCAGCAAACCAATGACTTTTAAATTTTTGTTTCCTGTCCTGATTCCCCATCTTCGCTCCAGACCATCTATCCGTTCACCTACTTAACATTTCCACATAGAAGCTTTAAACGCACGCTAATCGCTCCCACACTAATTCCTGTTGTTTCCCTCAAACCTGGTCTCTCTCCATCGTTCCTTGACATAGTAGTCAAAGACCTGCTCAAGTGCAAATTAGGATTTACTGTTGACAACCTTATCTCCCTCAGTCTCCGTATTGTATTTATTTGTCTCCTTCACTGTAAATCCCACAAAGACAAAAATGTTGCCACTTCTTGGTTATCATTGCGTTCCCAGTGCCTGGCAGAGTGTTTTCAGTACATTGTGCTGAATGAAATCATTGTCCCTGACTGTCTTTATTTTGGAAACATTTTTGATAAATTCATAAAACCAAATGGAGTTCTGGAGTACATATGGTAAGAAACACGTAAGAATCTATTTTCTTAAGTTTGGACATTTATGGAAAAGGACCAGAGTACAGTAGGAATTGTTAAGGACACTCTATATATATGTGTGTGTGTGTGTGCGTGTGTGTGTGTGTGTGTATATATATATATATTTTTTTTGTGTGTGGAAAGAATTACATCTTGTAGATACTAGGGTAGTTTCAAGATTCTTTAGGGACTGTACAGGCTTTTTTCCCAAAGGAAGCACTAAATTTAGGACACTCTGAATTCATATCACAAAATAGTCAGGAGATTTTAGAGTTCAGTCACCAATAGAGAGAAATGGCAAAATAGCACAAAAGACTGTTTCTCACACAGCGTAAATCATGTAGCAAGAATAAGATTTTCTGTTTTCTATATTATCAATATAGCTGAAAGAATTTCCTCTGAGACAGGTAACACAGAAGCAGACAGGCCATTCAGATGTCATTTAAGCCTTAAATACTGATGGACCAGGTACTATTATTGCTTCTTTTCCTATTTATCAAGTTTCAGGTAACCTCATAATGTTTTTATCCCTTTCTGTCAGGGAATCGTTTCTCTAGTCTCTAGATAAAATTTCTTTACTCCTAAATTCCTTTATAAAGGGGGCTCTGACAATCCTTTTTCACTTGTTGTCAGCTCCAATAAGTTCTAATGAAACCTTTAGTTGAACAATAATTTATTTACTTTTCTGTTGTCTCCAATAGTCAGGTTCTTAAGAGTGAATATAGTGGTATATATATATATATATATATATGCATTTTCTTTGCTTAACACAGTTCCTGATACACCATAGAGGACTGATATATGCCTACTTCAAAAGAAGAAGAAGAAGAAAAAGAAGAAGAAGAAGAACAACAACAACAACAACAGGAACAAGAAGAAAAGAAGAGAGAAAAAGGAACATGCTATCTAGATACAATTTAGGAAATGAAAGCAGAATGCTACTCTGAAGGACAAAACATAGGAAGTAGTAGAGCATGCCACTATAAGAGAAAAGCAACAGAGAGAATATGGAGTCGCATTAATAGTTTGGAAACTTTCATTTAATTTTTACTCTAGATTTAATAAGTTCATCAGATATATTTCAAGTTCATTTAGAGTAATGTTTTTTCGAGCATATATTCCACAACTTATATTAAGAAATATGTCAGGCACCTGGCTGGCTCAGTCGGTTAAGTATCTGCCTTCAGGTCATGATTTCAGGGTCCTGGGATGGAGCCCCGCTTCAGACTCCCTGCTCAGCAGGGAGTCTGCTTCTCCCTCTCCTTCTGTCCCTCTTCCTGCTTGCGCTCTCTCTCTTAAATAAATAAATAAAATCTTTCAAAAAGAAATATATTATGCATGAAGACTCTATTCAACTACACATACAAAACTGAAAAAAAACATTCACAAATGATACATATTCTTACTTTATGTGATGAATTCCAAGTTTTTGCCATTATATTCTGTCCTGTGTTGGTTTTATAAATTGATTTCAAAGTCATTAGCAGGTTTTGACTTATAGTTTGAAAACACTATAGATGAAAAGTGTTCTGGATGCATATATTCAAGGCAGCATGGTGTTGGGCATCATACCTATAATAACAACTAGCAGCAGTAGGTGACCCTGCAATGTGGTTCTTCATTAGCTGTCAGTGGTGAAGCGATAGTGACAAAGGTGAAACAATGAGCCCAAGGTCTTTTTCCTTTTTAAGATTTTGTTTTGTTTATTTTGGAAAGAGACGGAGAGAGAGAGTGCGGAAGTGGAAGAAGGGGTAGAGGAAAAGGGAAAGAGAATCCCAAGCAGACTTCCCACTGAGTGCAGAGCCCCATGGGATCTGGGCCTCCACCTCTTGACCCCGGAGATCAGGACAGGAGCTGAAACCTAGTCCCATGACTGAGCCACCCAGGCACCACCACCACTCCCCACTTTTTGTTTTTGTTTTGAGTCCAGAGTCTTTAAATGTATGGGGCATAGACTTTTGTGGAATCTCTCCTTATGGCAAAACCACAAAACTCTTATAAAGAGATTTCCTGACTCATTTAATTATTTATGTTTCAGGTAAATAATTTAGGTACATGACTTCAAGTCATTATGTCTTAAATGAGCCCAAACTATTTTAGATGGGAAAAAGGACATATTTGATTAATGCCTGACTTATGAGTATTAAACAAATATTTTTCTTTTCCCATCCAAAGGATCCTTTTTAATCTATTTGTTGTGATTAAATTCTTCCTTACTAAGTTTCACAAGCTGATTTTATGTCACAAAGATTGAATGCATTGATAGTATAACAATTTTGAACTAAACGCATTGACATAGGTAGACATCTTGTCTTTCTGGTAACAATTATTGATATAAGAAAAAATAAAAATTTTTCAGGGCACCTGGGTGGCTCAGTCAGTTAAGCAGCTGCCTTTGGCTCAGGTCATGATCCCAGGGTCCTGGGATGGAGCCATGGGTTGGCTCCCTGCTCAGAGGGGGTCTGCTTCTCCCTCTGTAGCTTCCCCTGCTCATCCTCTCTCTCTCTCTCTCTCTCTCTCTCAAATAAATGAATAAAATCTTAAAAAAAAGAAGAAAAAAATTCTTTCGGTAATTATTAAATTTAAACTAAAACAATTTTAAAGAGTCCAAGAGACTTAAAAATTTATACATTTCTCTTTTAAAGATTTACATAAATGTTGGGGACCTACCAGAAATACATATAAGGTGGCAGGTAAAAAATAAAGTATAAATAATAATTACTCAAACTGCAACAGGTGAAGTTTGGGCCAGTACATTCAGACACATGCCTCACAGTAGTCTAATTTAAAGTATACAATTCCGGAGATGCTACTTACATTTTCAGTTCAGATCTGGCATGCAAGAGTATATCCAAAAATCAGAACTGGAAATGTGGTCTTGACATACTTCATTATGGCACATATACTTCCAAAGATATATTCACTTTAGATTTTTTGTGTGTGAAAGAGTAAAACAATATTTTACAATACCGTGTAACTATTACTATAAAAAGGAATCGCTGAAAATATAAATTGCTCAAAGAGCTGTGTAATTTATTGCAAATCACAGACAGAAATATAATGATCTTGAAATAGAGGTGACAATTTTACTTAGACCCAAATTATCTGCAAATATTTAGAAAAGATAAAGGCCTTTCTCTACCCAAGTTCTGATCAGATTTCCACTTTGCCCTTGATTTATTGCATATTGAATATTGATGACACCAGTTAAAAATAGATGGTATCTTTGAGGCAGAAATTAAGCAGAAATATGTGTGAAAAAGAAATTAAGTCTATAAACACATTTTCACCATATTGTTAAGAAGATTATGATATATGGGAAAGCTTTTTAAATGGCAAAATATATAAATTTATGAGGATTGTATATTTCAGAGATTTTATGATGTTATATCTGCACATATTGGAAACATTTGATCAATTCAAAATGCTAATAAAATGTAAAAATGATCAAATTGGCAAAAAAATTACCAACCTATGATCGAGTTTTACTTCACTTTTTCTCCCATGAGTTTGATATTGTAACCAAATAAATATTTAGCATATACTCAGTTAAATTTCTATTTGGATAGTTGAAATTACTGGAAGCTAATAATTAAGGGCATGATCCCTGTTCTATGATATTATAAGAAGGAAAGAGTATTTAGGTCTTAGCCTACTGATCTGATCTAAATAAGATCAGCATTGGTAGGCAATATCTTGATAATGTGAATACTTTTAGCAGTTTTCAGGAATAACCCTAAAAGTACAAAAAGATCCAGGATTATCAATAGCCAAATTAAAAAGAAATCAAAATTGAAATAATTATAGTGAAGAGAAACATTGCAATTTTGAAATTACGATTTCATAATGACAAAAAAACAGTTGAAGTGGGAAAAAAATGTCTTACTGCAAGCAAATGTGATCGTGAATTCTCTCTATCAGAAAATGGAAAAGAGGGAATGACAAAAACAATTAATTAAATGTGTTGCCCTGAAACAGAAAACAGAAGAAAACAGAACAGTACCAATAGTCCCAAATAATAACAATGGGGAAAGTTTGTCAATAATTGATCAGCTCATGTGAATATTCACAAATAAAACTACATAAATCTTAGTCCTCATGTCTCCGGAGATATATACAGATGGTAGCAAAAATCCATAGACTCGGTCCAACAGGTCACATTAACTAACTGAGGCTAAGACAGTATCTTTGTTTACATTTGGTTCTGCAAGATTATAACTCTGTAAAGGTACTTGAATAAATATGTCCCCAGCCACAGGGAAGTATCAAAAATAACTGAGAAGTTAAATCTAGGAAGCTTTAAAATAATAAATAGTGATAATATAGCTTTAAAATAATAATAGTGATAATAATAACAATAAAAATAGAAGTAACAGTAGTGATTTGAAAGAATGCAGGTGTAGAAAAGCAAATATTATATTTATCATACTTTTGTAACCAGTTTGTTTTTGCTTTGTAATCATTGAAACATTTTATAAGTTTAGACTATTTTTAAATGCATCTAAAGTCAATTTATAATTATAGTAAAATTAAAAGTTTAAAAATTAAATTATTCAAAATAATATTAAGAAAAATCTTTCTAAATAATTTTTAAAATGTTTACACATCTGGGAAATTTAAATGTTAACTGGATTTTTTGCTTTATTATTTCTGTTACTTGCATTTAAATTTTTAAAGGAATACTGGTTAAACAATTATGTAAATGAAGCCATTGTACAAAAAATACCTTGGATTAAAGAATTTAATAATGTATAATTTCTCTATAACTTAAAAACCCAAGGAACAAGTTCATAATATCAGTATATGAGTAGCCTAGTGTCCTGGGTTTTTTTGTTTGTTTGTTTCTTTAATCTTATAAAACATCACATCATATAAATAGTTTGAGATGGAGAGAAATAATCAATCTTCCAATATTGTGATGTTGTCTAATAAATTTACATAGAGATGATAATTGTGGTACAAAGAGAATAATCTTCCTAGCCAAATGATAGCTTTTCTGGAAAAGATAACACTTTCTATTTTTGAGAATTAAATTCTTAACTAACATTTTCAATAAAGATCTCCTGCAACCTTTATTTTTTTAAGAATTGAGAGCAAACTTGAGTGAGTGACCTTGAAATGATTACATTGTTTAGCACTGAAAATTCAAAGTCTGCTGGATTTACTCAGTTTTTTGATCTCACAGTCATGTTGTACACTTGGGACTTTTTCCAAGAGAAATAATTGATATGGCCCTTCATGCTTTATAGCACTTAGGAGTTAACACTTATGAGTGAGAAAATAATAGTGATAAAAGTATTAATATACTTTTCTTTTGAAAAATGCCACAATTTTAAAAGTGTTGAAAGGAAATCTTTTGCTCTCAGTATGACCTTTCTCTTGTCATCTAATTGTAATATTTAAGAATAGTCCATCAAATGATGGTTGTGCTACCATAAGTCCATCATTCTATTTTGTATTTAGAATATGTAAGGAAAAGGCAAAATAAAAGATTAGGTTTTGTGGAAAGTAATTCTGGAGCTTTCCGGAAAGTTTTTACAGAAAGTGAACACCATTTGAAAGGATTTGGGAAGCCAATTTACCTTCTTAAAAGAGTCTGGTGTCTTCACTGGCTGACATGCAGGCATATTACCCTGAGATACCCATGCACATAGCATTACTTCCATTCTGCAAGAGGACCCCATTTTAATAAAGGAGGGTAGATTAAAGGAAAAATTATTTGCATAGTATCCTTATACCTACCTAATGTGGACTGTATTTGGCTACAACCTGAAGCAGTTCCTTTTTTGGAATGAAGCAAGCGGCGTTCCATCCAAAGAAGAGTTAGAGTCGAGAGACTCAGCTTCTAGACCTGGCAACACCACACGTCAAGCCACCAGTTTTGGTAAATATGTTAATCTTCGTGACACTCAGCTTTGCCATCTGGAAGATGATAGCAAGACTACATCAGTGGGTTTCAATCTGTGCTCTGCAGAGTTTTAAAGGATTTGGAGTTGCAATCTGGAGGCCCCCATGTGGGGAGAAGAAACTGAGCTTTTATATGATTTTTATATTGGAGTTTGCCCAAAGATTTTTGAAGTTTGAAAAGAGTACAAGCTGGTGAAAATAAATGGATTAAAGGGTATCTATGAAATGTATTTTCATCCTCACTAGAGTTGTTTCGTTATATTAAAAAGCTTCAACTGGAATTTGATCTACTGTATCTGGTTAGGGGCATGATGGTCTATATTTTGACTGAAAGCTCCCTAGGAAGGTCTTCTGAAGCAGGTCTCCTGTGACTTATTACAGAATGGATATTCATCTGAGAGTTGAATAAATTTGACAATGTCCATTTTCAAAAATTATACATTAAAGTTTTTCTCCATAAATCCTATAATTATCCTCAAAGAAAACATGTTATATGCCACTCCAATTCACCACTGTCTGTTAGTCTTCAAAATTCCTCCAGATTAGCTTTGTTTTAGAGTGATGAATTTTTGTACTTAAAATATCCCATTGGGAAAGCAATCTACATCATGAGGACAATTTAAACTCTTTTTACAACTGACTAAATATAAAGTTACAAATCTGAAAGCATTTATGTCTCTAAAGGAGAATATCAGAGCTACTAGAGTAAATAAGTTATATAATATTCATATTTCTTACTTGGTGAGGCTACTGAAATCTTTTTCTATAGTGTTTATATATAACATTTATCATTTTTAGAGTATAGGATATTTGTACTAAGGGGTATATCTTTTGAAAGTAAAAAAAAAGAAATCAAACTATAGGGACAACTCAATGTCATTAATATTAATGTGAGTAGTTTAATGTTTTAGAAATAAAAAGTAAAATTTAGAATCTGAAAAACTGAGTAAATTAATGAGAATTCCTGGAAACTCTAAAAGTTCCTTTTTCAGTTTTTGTTCAAATAACCAAGTGATAGTTCTACCTTTGTATAATTAGAAGAATGACTAAAGAATATTTGGGGAGATAAACTACATTGTATAAATTCTTCTTTATACTCATACAAATATTTATATATATTTTAAAAGATTTTATTTATTTACCTGACACAGAGAGAGAGATCACAAGCAGGCAGAGAGGCAGGCAGAGAGAGAGAGAGGAAGCAGGCTCCCCGCTGAGT
>CM052889.1:9714245-9763545 GCA_028534135.1 Potos flavus | reverse complement strand
ACCCTCAGTTTGGTTCATGAGTTTAGGAGTCTCTTATGGTTTGTCTCCTTCCTGATCCCATCTTGTTTCATTTCCCCCCACCCCCCACAAGCCCCCACCCTGCCTCTCGAATTCTTCATATCAGAGAGATCATATGATAATTGTCTTTCTCTGATTTATCCCATTTTCAATAATGAAGAGAAAAACTAAGAAAAACTCAACAAATAAATTAAAAACTTGTTCAACACTATAAACCAGTTAGCCCTAGCAGAAAAATACAGAACACTCCCCTCCAAAACATAAGAATATAGATTTTCCCAAATGTACATAAACGTTCTCAATTATTAACCATATGTTAAATCACAAAGCAAGCCTCAATAAAAATAAAAAGATTAAAATCATAAAAAAAAGTATTGTTATAACCCCAAGGAACGAAATTAGAGGTAAATATAAATATGTAGAAACAAATGTCATTTCACATCCACTAGATGGTGATAATATTGAAAAAACAGAAAATAGTAAGTGTTGGCAGGAGTGTGGAGAAATTAGAACCTTCATAGAATGCTGGTGGGAATGTAAAATGGTGCAATTTAGCAGTATCTCTAAAAGTAAATGTAGAATTACCATATGAGTCAGCAATCCCTCTCCTAGGTATATGCTCCAAAGAATTGAACCTAGGGCTTTCTAGCAGTTACTTGAAGCTCAGTATCTCATTGCAGCACTGTTCACAATAGCCAAAGGGTGTCAGCAACCTATGTACGTGTCTATCAACAGATGAGTGGCGAAACAAGATGTGGTATGTACATGCAACGAAATATTATTCAGCCTTAAAAAGAAATGAAGTTTTGGGGCACGTGAGTGGCTCAGTCACTTAAGCATCCAACTCTTGATTTCGGTTCAGGTCATGATTCATGTCCTCTCAACCTTTAAAAAAATATTCAAGAGTCTGTCTTCATATCATTGTAGATGCCAACACCAAATAAATAAAGTATACAAACTATAAACCCCTTCATGAAAATAAGTAGCATCTCATTTGTTCTTTTACTGTGGTTAAGCAAAACCACCAAATGTAGAAACCTTTCCCTGAATAACGACTTATCTTGCTATCAGTTTCATGAACACTTAGTTGCATTTAGTATTATACCTTAATGAATTTACTTTTCAACCATTTTGTCAATACATATTTAGTAAGCACTTATTCTCGGTACTTCAAGTACCTCAGTGAATTAACACAGATTGCCAATTATACAGAGTTTACATTCCAGCAAACAAAGATAGATAGTAAAGAATGAATGTAATAAATAAATTATGTAATACATTCACAGAGGCTACAGAAAAAAAGTTTAGTTATGGCAAGGAGACCGTGAGATTGTGCAGTGTGTAACTTTATAATAGAGTATAAGGTTCAATTGGGCAACACCAGTTCTGCCTTCTTTCATTTGATTATAGAATATTATAAAAGTTCACAGATTACTTAAAACATAAACTGTTTTGTCCTCAATCTTTTATCTTTTTACTTACATGATTCCTCTTTTTGCACTTTGGAAAATTAGGACCAATTTTTATATATTTGTTTGCTTCTTTTCATGGTAGTTTTCTCCTTAAATAGTGACATAGATCATATAACCAATTTATAATTTAAAACCCACCAAAACAGCAAAAACTAAAGAATATACTGGTATGACATTAAAATCTGTATAGTAATTAATAGTAAGGTTGAACCAATCTTCTTGTATGCTTATTTGTCACATGGATTTCCACTTTTGTGTAGTGCCTGTTTATTATTCATCATCAATTAAGAGGTAGATTGCCTTTGAAAATGTGAATATTTAGATTAACCTTTGCTTGGGATACTTATTAAAATAAATATTTATAAGTAGTTATAGACATGTTTTGCACTTGAAAATCTAAATTACTTATTAACATATCATTTTACATTATTCGACCCTTCCTGAAAGCAAGCCAGTTCAAACAGAGTTTACCCACATCTTTGAATCCACATTTCACTTATGCATGCAGCACCTGCATTGGGAAGCTTTCTAAGGTCTTCACATCTGTTGACACAAGTGAGGTTACATTAGAATCAGTATCCCATGTTTTCTGTTTCTATTCCTACCAGCAAAGAGAGAACCTTCAGGACTCCGGAAAATTCTCACTAATAATCTGAGGAGGTTATGGAAGGCTCATAGAGCCTTTGTTTGTTTTGTTTGTTTCCCTGTTTGTTTGTTTTTGTTTCCCTGTTTGTTTCCCTGTTCTTTGCTCTAACCTAATCCACTCTGGGAGCTGCCTGGGGCTGCTTTCTTGTTCTGGTTGCTTTTGTGACTCACGAGAAGACAGTATCCACACCAAGCGGGAGGCAACAAAGGCTTTCAAAATCTTCTACCTTCCTCCTGCCAGCTGTTGTGTTCCTTACAGAAGAACAAATGATATATTCCCACTAATTTTTTCAAGATCATCAGGAACCTGAAGCAAGTACCCTGGGCACACATTCTACAAATGGCCTTCAAGAATACAACTTCTTCAGCACCTTGCCTTTATTTCATCCTTTCATTGGGAATGGGATTCAGTTCAAAAGGCCAAGCAGTCGCAGATTCCATACTTGCCAATCTATTCTGTCTCTGTCTCCTAGCTGGGGCATCTCCTTATCCAACATACCACAAGCAGTCAGACAAATACTTCTTCCATTTGCCCACTCTTACTAATAGATTTTGAGGCAGTTATCCACTAGCTTTCAGCAGGCGGTCAATCTTTAAATCGCCACTCTGCAGCAGGTGCATCCTGGTTAAATTGGACAGGTTGCCTTTGGGGCTGCCACTGACGACCTGTGACAGTTGACAAACTTCCCGCTCTTGTTTCTCAGTTCCCCTCTTTAAAAATTGAAGAGGATACGAAGCGTGTATATCAATGGAATTAAGTAAGATAACTCATATAAAATGCCTTGAACATAGGCAGGTGTATATTGTTCGTATTTAGCACATTGAGCTCCGGCAAAATGATGACATGGATTTAGATTCTATTAATTTTGAACTTTAGAAAATTCAGAAATGTTTTGCTATTTTTTGTATTATAGCTTCCTCCTCAAGTGCGAAATATATAATAAACATAACATTTAAAACCCATCAATTCATCAGAAATAATTAATGATACATTAGAATATTTTGTGTAATGAATAATGATGTCGAATATATATGCTTATTTTTTCCTTGGATTTCCATTTCCGTAAAGAGCCTGTTCAAGTATATTGTCCAATTTTCATAACTTTTTTTTCTTTACTGCCTTAGAGGAGCTCTTTATGTATTTTATATATGAACTTTTTTTAAAGATTTTATTTATTTATTTGACAGAGAGAGAGATCACAAGTAGGCAGAGAGGCAGACAGAGAGAGAGGGGGAAGCAGGCTCCCTGCCAAGCAGAGAGCCCGATGTGGGGCTCGATCCCAGGACCCTGAGACCATGACCTGAGCCGAAGGCAGAGGCTTTAACCCATTGAGCCACCCAAGCGCCCCTATATATGAATTTTTTTGTCAGTTATGTTTGCTACAAATATCTCCTCCCATTCTATAAAAAAAAATATTTCCTCTATTTATCATGTCTTTTAATGTGGTTAAATTCATCAACACTTTTCAAAATATTTTCTTTACTTTCTGGCTCATTTAAATAAATATTTCACATATACGTATGTATATCTGTGTATGAAAAGTGTCCAGTTGTTTTGACTGGTAGGGGTTTTAGATACACATTATTTTTTAGTACTGCTCTGCAACATCACTTCTGTCATATAGTGAAGGGCCCATGTGTGGATATATCTCTAGGCTTCTCTTTTTTGTACAATTGGTACATTTGTTTCTACTTGTCCATAGCTATATTTATCAGAATGTATTTAAAAATAATTACATTGTGGTAGAGAAAAATTCTTTCTCTTCTTCCTTCTCCTTTAATAAGAGACTTATTTATCCTTAACTTCTGATATCATATATAAATTTTAGAATTAACTCGTCAAGTTCAACAAAGTCCATTAAGCAAATCTAAACCTTGAATGGTTTATAACAAACTTATAAATAATTTTGAGATGAATGTATCTTAAATTTTATTATAATAAAATATAATGTATTTTATATTTTAATTTTTATTTAAATATATAAATAAGTATATTTATATATATTATATATAATGTATTTATGTATCTTAATTATCTTATATTTTTGCTCAGCGTCATATTATGCTCCTCTGTTTACTTATCTTCTTTACTATATTTCAATAGAATTTTGTATTTTCTCCACAGAATTCTTTGTATCATTAAGAAATATTTCTATTTAGTAACACTTGTATTTATTTTATCTGGCATCTTACTTACTGTGCATTTTATCTGTTTGTTGTGAGTATGTATGTATCAGAGTTGGAAGACTACAGCCCAAGGTCGACTCTGGTCCTTTGCCTAGTTTTGTAAATAAAGTTTTATTAGAACACAGCCACACGCTTTTGTTAATGTATTGCCTATACTACTCCTGTGCTACAATGACTGAGTTGAGTATTTTTGAGAAAGACTTTTTGGATCGTAAAATCCAAAATATTTATTATCTGGTCATTAACAGAAAATATTTGTTAAACTTTGTCACATAGGGATATACTGATAATGCGAGTTTTTTTGTTTTGTTTTGTTTTTTTGTTTTGTTTTGTTTTGCATGCAACTCTCCCAATCCCATTAATCAATTGTACACAATTATCTTATCTGCAAGAAATAACAGTTATGTTTCCTTTTTCCAATTCTCTTTCTCTCACTTTACTAAGAGGCTAGAACTTCAAGTGCAATGTAGAGAAAAAAATATTTGAAGTCTAACACATGGATAAGCCTTATTTGTTATATGCTTTGAATATTTATTTAATTAAGAACATCTGTTTATATTCCTAGTTGGATAAAATATTTTCTTTCAAATCTGGCTTTTTTTCAAACTGCCTTTTTTTTTTTTCATTAGTTGAGAGAATTACCAGACATTTTTTATTTATATTTATTTATTATATATATATGAATATATATATTCATATATATATAATATATATGAATATATATATAATATATATATTTATATATATTATATATTTATTATATTTATTTATATTTTATTTATTTATATTTTATTTCTCTACTAATATGGTAGAATATATAAATTGATCATTTGCATTTCTGGCATAAATCTAACTCCATCAAGATATAATTTTTTATCCTTTTTTAATTGGCCTAGTTCATTATAATTTTTTCAGATTTTTGATGTTCTCAAAAATTCTGAGTTATTTTCAGAAGGATGATTAGTCTGAATAACCTAGTCTGTATTATCAGAAATGAGATCTTGTTTTTTATGATTTTGAGTACATTAAAATGTTCAAAGTACTATCATCTTCTGTACATTTTATCTTTAGACACTTCCAGAAGGGGAATTTGACTTAAAATGAGTAACTTTTTCAAATTAAGTGCTAAATTTTATGAATCAAATTTTAGTTAATAACAATGAAATCATTTTCTCTTTATATTAATGTTAGGTTAATTAAGTTAACTTGAATGTTATGTTTAACTTCACCTAACTTTTATATTAACTTAAATGTATAACTTAAATGTTAAGTGTTAATTTAAATATTAACTTATACTATTTTCCATGTATTTATTTCAACATAAACATAAAGCAAGTTGTCATTTATAAAATATCAAATGTTTGGACATGATAATTTTATCTCTAAAATGAAAATCTGTGACTTGGATTTTGCTAAACTATGTTGATTTGACCTTGATTTTGGATGAAATTGTCTACTGTACTAACCTCGCAGTCCTGTGACTTTTACTGGTAAGAATATGAAAATTGACTGTTTCCTGTTCTACACTGGGTGCTTCTGATTTTGCCTCCACACTGTATTCTTCTGAAGCTTGCATTTGTGAACAGCTTACTGTGATTTAGCTGCTTAAATTGTTGGTTTAATTTTAGGATTCAGAACTGCCTGGATTATCCAATCTTCTACATCTCCCACGATGATGATTGGAAATTTGACTCTTTCTACCATTTCCTGAATGGAGACCTTAATGATGGTAGACCATTGTCCTTTCTTAGACCTTCTTGCCTTTCCAGCCTTAACCTACAACCCAAATACCATCACCACCTCAACAACAACAACCTGTTCATTTTGTTTCATTTCCAATATGCAGTTAGGAAATATTATGCAATACAAATGTGTACCAAATGGAACTAAATGAGATGAATTAGATATTACTGTGGTATGACTCTTTTGCTTATGTTCATATAAATTATATTTGAACTAAATAAACTTCAACCTCTTAAAATATTTTGTTTTGCTTATTCATCTTCGGCCCCACTGTGAGAAAGTGAAACCGCTTATTATTCAGTTCATTTAATTGCTATTAAATTGTAGATTTTTTTAGATCACAAAGGTAGCATATTTTTATTTAAAGATTCTCAGAGACTAGCACAGAATCTGATTCAATAAGAGTAGTGCTTTACTCTTTATTCGATAATATCATGTGCTTTACTCAACACTTTAATTAACCAAGTAGGTGCTTGCCAAATTAATTAACGGGGTATTTTCTTATTTAATCTTGTGTATCATAATATAATATTTCCATACTTTAATCAGTTTGTAAGAAAATTCTTGTTGGTATTACCCTGCAATTTGCTTGGACAAAAGATTATACCATATTAATGTGTGCTTGTCATCAGTATAATGTCTGTTTGTGCATAAATAGTGTCAGTCTTTTTAGAGATTGAGTGGTTTGTGTGGAAACAGTCAAGATCACAAGATGTCTAAATTTGGCAGCACCATCTACTGACCTTGTTGTATTTCATATACCTTCTGTTTTAATTCTATTTGGCCTGTAGTGTAGCCAAGATTTGAGCTGATAACTTTGTGAAAATAACCTCTGTAGATCAGCATAGGCAAGGACATGAGTTGCAATGACTCAACATTTTAATACTATAGTATTTGTATAAAGATTTGTCTCAAATACTCATATAATATACGTATAATATATAAGTTATTATAATATATAATATATAATAAGTTACTCATATTATATACTTATATAAGCAGAGCTATGTTGACATTTTAATATCATTGCTAACATCTCTTGTATTTCTATGTTCAAGGAAAAGTGAATCTATGAGTAAATTCTCAGGGCCATTTTTTCTTCTATGTTTATATCTTAAGAAGAAAATAAATATTCAAAATTTACATTTTCTTACTCAAGATGAATCTTTGAGAAAAATATCAGTTAATGTCTCCTTTGGTTACAGCAGAGCTCACTAGAATTTAAAGAGTACTTAAGATCATTATTTTCTGTAGATGGCTATTTATTTACAGATGACCTTTTTCTATTATTACACCAAATTTTATAGTAAATCAGCTATAGTCAATAGAAAAAAAGTCTCTGAAAGTATAATACTTTTATATAATTCAGGGTTAAATATCAATTAAAAAACATAGTTTAGGGGCTCCTGGGTGGCTCGGTGGGTTAAGCCTCTGCCTTCAGCTCAGGTCATGGTCTCAGGGTCCTGGGATTGAGCCCCACATCCAGCTCTCTGCTCAGCAGGGAGCATGCTTCCCCCTCTCTCTCTGCCTGCCTCTCTGCCTACTTGTGATCTCTCTCTCTGTCAAATAAATAAATGAAATCTTTAAAAAAAAAAAAAAACGTAGTTTAAAAATTCTCATTGGAAAATGTGATCTGGCTACCAATATATAAAGAATTTGGATTCTAAAATTCTAAAACTCAAGCACAGAAATTCAAATATGCATTTTGAAAGGCATAAAGAATAGAGAAAAAATAAAGACTATGTATCTCAGAACTTCACCATTTATAGTGAATTTATCTTTTTATACAACCTAGAAGTATCATTAAAAATACAATAAAAAAATTAAAATATCCTTTGACTCTTAAGAATCCTTAAACACAACAGACAGCTAATGAATTAGCTATACCAGTCAGAGAAGTCTGTCTGTAGGTACAGACCTACAAATTATACCCCAAACTAAAATGACCAAATAAAAAAACACTGTCTTTGTGCAAAAAAAGAAAGGTTTTTTTTTTTTTCTTCCCATTTTGTAAAGCCCAAATTTTATTTAGGCCTTAGATAGAGATTCTGGATGTTAAGTTCAGAGACATTGATGTTGGGTCTACCTTCCAGAAGACCTATATAAGGCTTGAGTTTGTCCTTTAATGTTTTATGGTGGTGTCTGTGTTGCTAAAAGAATTATAATATCAAACTAGAGGAATTAAAGATTACTGACACATACATACAGTGACAAAATCAATAGATCTAGATCTAGAATGACCAGATTATGAGATCATATATTCACAATAAAATTTAGAAAAAGATTAGAGGAAGCTAACCCCCATTTTAAATGCAATTACTACATTACACTGACAGCAAAAGAAATAAAGTTAAGAGGCATGACATAGTATTTGAATAAGATAGAAAAAGAAATGCAAAGGATGCAACAGGTATCGATAATGCCAAACTCGACTGTGGGAAGCATTATAGTCGGTGCTCTAGAGGTGCTTTCAAATACATTTTACTAAAACACCTATTTTTCCACTTCTACCGATAAGAAATGAAATGAATTACACTAAGCCCTATCACTCTAAAGGGCAAGCCCAGGGCTTCATCTTAACTCCAAAAGCTATGCTCTTTGCTGTGTACTACATCCTCGAAGAAAGCAGTTTTTGAGAGGAAATTTCAGAGCAATCTTTACTTTGTAGATGAAAATGAATCACTATGAGGAATACAAAGGCAACCCGGGACATGTGATGCATGTCACAGAGGACACTTAGCACATTTTTTGGCTTTCAAAGTGATTCACTAATACGGCACCCTAGCTATAGAGTGGAATTATGGTTCTTGGATCAATGGGAAAAACTCATTCAATCATGCCAAGTTTAAACTCAGAAAACCATAAAATTACTCACTTGGTATCTTTCTTAAAGTGGAAAATAATTTATCACGAGTAGTTGTGCCTATAGGCTTTAAGCCCGACATTTTATGGTCTTTGGCAAAATTCCAGTCACGTGGCTTCTTCCAATGCTGCCTCTGTAACCTGTGCAGAGATACAAAATTAAACACGTTTCTCAAATGTCCCTTCAATCATTAGAGAGAAAAGTAGTTTTTTAAGTACCCCCCTAACCCAGAGTATATCATGCCTTATTTTCAAAAAGATACATACAGAATACCACCTTTTAATATTTAATGGTTGGATTATGTTAGAGCCAGGAACTGTGAGATGTGGTACAAATACTCCAGGAGCCGGGTTATCTCTTAGGAACACACCGTAGGACATACATGATTTATTTCTCCTAAACGCCTTGTAATTTTCTAAAACAGTTTAATATCTGTGGTGTCAGAAGATAAAAATAAAACTTATTTAAACTCGACGATAGCAGTACTTTTAGTTTATATTCGTGGAGTGGAGAGGGGCTTTCCTGGACTAATATGTTATAAAAGCTAAATACATTTAAAACGGCTTCTTAAATAATGGTTTGTAATTCGAAGAGTTTTTTTTTCTAAGACCCTAAATAAATATTTGTTGATTCATGCTCTTCATTAATATATACAATTGATTTCCAATATTAAAAGTCAATACTTACTGATAGTAATTATATAAAAATACATCATTATGTGGTACAATTAGTAAAATCCATTATTAGAGAATATTTTTCAACCTATAAGCCGATCTTCAAACAAAAATAACAATTCGAGATGCTTTGTATTATTTACTACTTACTTTGCAAGAAGAAAGACAAGAGGCAGAGGATACATTTTGTACGAGATAAGTGACCCTGTTTGTCCCCGGGGATCAGCTTAGTCTGAGAATATGATTGAATATAAATCTTACTATTTGAAGTACTAGAAAAAGAAAAGAAATGGAAAGAGATATAATCCTTGAACTCTAAATTCTGCTTGTAGTCTAAAGTAATATTGATTTCAGCAACAAGAAAGAAAACACAAAAAGCAAACCCGCGAGGCTCGAGACAGTCAAAGCTCAAGCCCCGTGGAGACCTATCTGGTCTAGACTCACAGGGAGTTCCCAGCAGATGACCCCGGAGGCAAAATTTGGCTCCTGACAGACTGATCCTCACCCTCTAGCCCTTTATTCAAATCCTGGTGTCAGAATCCCAGAATCACCCACCCTCATTGGTGTGAGAGTTATTGTTCCTTAATGTTTACATTTTAAAAATCCAAATAGTAATGCTGCTAAGTAAGTGAGAATCATATACATTATATACCTGGCAAAATACAGACATGTAAAAGAGGCTGGCTTTCTCTTTTCACCTGTGTGTCTGACGTTGTCTCTATATAAGTAGATATTTACACACACGTATACCACAATCATGAGAACACTGTTTATAATTTGGGAGTTTTATTAGTTATGAAATATGAAACTTTTTCTTGGTCAATTTTTATTAATGCAAGTAGACTATAAGGGAAAGCAAACAAGTATAAGCTTAAATGAGTGAAAGTTTCATATAAAAATTGACACTTGGCCGAATACTTGCACAAGCATTAACTCCTGTAATTCAAACATGTTATGGGCTTTAGGTGTACTAGAATTCTAACTTAGGAGATTATGAAATTATGGGAGTTCAGTTGTATGGGTGACTAGAGCAGGATCATAAAGCTCAAATTAAATGGAACAGCCTCTTAGGACAGTGAATTCTTGCTGATCTTCATGCTCTGCCTGACCATACACTCTTGGGTGAGATGTCGCCAATATGCATGGTGACAAGTTCTCATTGACCACTTATTTTGTTGCCTGCTTGAATCAGGAGTCACAGGGGGCATATTTAAAGGCTAGAAGAGAAGAGTCAACAGTTACTTTAAAAAGAAAAATATTAAAATGTCCATATTCAGAAAACTTGGTAGAGAGCCTTAAAAATTTTACTGAAGATAAGCAGTTAGGCACGATAAATAAAAGAAAGAAGACATACCTTAACGATTATAATGATAATTTCCAAATAAGGCCTCAATACTAGAGAAGAAGCAGAAACCAAGTCAAAAATGCTTTATGGAAACAGAAAGTTACAGTGATCTGCGTGGAAAAAATGATGCGTTTTTGACTTGTGGATCCAAATAAAGGGAAAAAGAGAGGATTCATGGCAGGGATTTTTACATGAGAATGACTTTGCCTTATTTGCTTAAATATTTACTAACTTATTATTTTTAATGGTATTTAGATATTTCCTTTTCTCTCAAAACCATTTTATTGAGGCATAACCGACAGGTAAAATGATGTACATATTTATTTTATATAAATCAGTAGGTTTGGGGATAAGAATATATCCATGAAACTATCACTAATTAGTTCATCCATTCATTCATTCATTCATCCATTCATTCTACCTGCCCGCTTCCTAGGCTCCAACTTGGAAGTCTGGTGAAGCCGTTGAGTGAGAGCCCAGGAACCCACAGTTTAACAAGGGCACCTGATGAGCCTGAAGCTGGTGAGAAGACTTTCAGACACTTCGCTTTCAGTGGTGGTAAGTTAGTGAAAAGGTGAAGCTGAATGTTTGGGTAATTTTGGTAAGCAAGGTTGAAATAAGCAAAATCTTAGGTATTATAAAAGTTGTGATATATATATGTATATATACCCATATAGTTTTGTAGAAGACAGGGGTTAACATTTGACATTGTGTTTCACATCATATTGAGTAAGGGGTCACCTGTACTCAGAAAATCACTGAATTTGGGTGGAGATGTGACTTAAGGTTTTAGTGTCTCATCCAAAGACAAGGATTAGGGCCTATTGTTTAGCAAGGGAAGAATACAAGACAGAATGCCAAGGGGCCGAATCATGTGACATAACTGTCAGGCCTATGCTTTCAATAATGTTCATGTGAGGGGCTTTTTGAATACTCTGTGTTTAGAAGCTGGGTTTCTCCACGCCTGCATCTTCAGATGATTTTGCCCAGTTACACATTCATTTTCCACCATTAAGCCCATAATCTTCGGGCTGCTTACAATTTAACAATCGGGATATACATTTTTTAAAAAAGAAATGTTATTAAAATATATAGGCAAAGATAATTTATACTTTTTCAAATTATTAAAATCTGCAGTTTGAAACTAGTGCAATTATAAGTTTAATCTCTCTGGATCTAATTTCCCTGAAAGCCAGGACAGAGTGGAAGGAAAGATGAGGAATATGAGCTTCATAGTCGAATGCCTGGATTTACATCCTGGATGGATGGCTGGGAGATGTTGACGTGGGATAAATTACTTAGCTCAGTTCTCCCATCTATAAAATGAAGATAATAATATCGCCCCTTAATAAGTTTGCTTTTAAGTGAGCTCATAAGTGACAAGAGTTTTGATCAGTGCCTGGCGCAAAGTGCTCAGTATATTTTAGCTGCTCTTAAAAATAATTGTTATTATTAATGCCCGCTGAATTCACTTTCAACTCTTATTTCCTATGATTCTTAGACTCCTTTAACTGAGATTTATGGATTTGGACATTCAAAACAGTAAAATCATCTGTTAGCCCTCCTCCACCTTTCTGAACCCCAAAGCTTCTGGTGCTCAGAAGCCGCTTAGAGTCATGAGACTTGAGAACAAAGATTCAACTCAATTCTACAATATGTAACAAGAGCTAATTATTTACAAGACTGACCCTGTGGGAAACGTAAAGATAAATAAATTGCAATTTACAATCTTGAGTTCATAGACTGCTGAAAATGTCTGTAGCTCATGAAATATCTCTAACGTGAAGTATCTCTAACAGCATGTGGAAATCTAACTGGGGAGCACGATGAGGGAAAGTGAGTTGTGCTCACTCTGACACAAGACCCTTCAGAAAGTTAAAAAACAGGAAAAAAATGCAAGTCCTTATCAATTAGGTAAGAAGGAAGGTACTAGTGAACTGGGAGGAGAGGACAGATTAAACATCGGGTAAAAAATCCCTAGAACAAACCAATTTTTCAAGTAGACAATTTTCAAAAAACTCAAATAGACAATTTTCAAAAAATTTCCCCTAATTTATCCTACTAAACAGAGCAGGGAGATAAGGAAGGTCTGTGTCCCATGCAGATCTCCTTACTTGTGTGTCCATATGACATTTAAAGAAATAAATCAGTCTCTGAAAAGATTACTTGCAGAGTACAGCACTTCTAGAGGAGCAAGAAGGAGTTGTATAAACACATTCCTACATTTGTATATAAATGTTATATTTCAGTGACAAATTATCATATTTTAAATGTACCATTTAAAAAAACAAATCCGAATACAATATTGCAAAGCAAACTTTTCTTTTACAGCTTGTTTAAGGGTGCCTAGGAACTGAATGTTGACTTTGATAGTTTTGGACATTTGAACTAAAACAAATATTAGTCCATATCTGAAATGGATACAGCTGAGAAGAGCCAGGATGATTGAAACAAAACATTACACCTGATTCCATTCAACTACGCGGGGGAGGGAGAGTAGAAAGTGTTTTGGGTGGGTGGGGAAGATTAATGAGAAATCCTTGAGATTTAAAAAGAGAGATTTTTAAAGCTAACTGAATTATTGTCAACAGGGCAACAAATGACAAAGGCTCTGGAAAGGGAGATAAAAACACTTAAGCTTAGGTTCTTATAAAAAATCGTTGTAATTTACTCACAGATTTTTCACATGGCACCTTTGCAATTGGAATGATTCCAAACCAAGTGACTTTAACCTGAAAGCTCATCTCTAGAAAAAAGCTGACAACCACCCCGCTTGAAATCACTCTGCAAATGTTGATAAATAACAAATCTCCATCAAAGCATCATTGTGAGATACAAAGTGAAATTCTTTAAAGAACTATCTGCAGATATTAAACTAAGGTGCTTCTTTGGTAATATTCAGAATTTGGATTTTACCTGCAATATACTGTTTACACTAGGAGAGCAAATAAATTATAGTTAGTATTTCTTGCTTCTTCCCGTTTAAACAGTTAATACCCAATACAGATCACCTGTATCATCCTGAGCACTGTGTTAAGACACACACACACACACACACACACACACACACACACACACACACACACACAAGAGGATCAGTTCACTGACATTATGTCTTGATTTAGTTTGGAACTAATTTATTTTTCTAATTTAATGCCTGAAATTATAAGCAATGGGAGCCAGGTTATCATCTGAATTTTGCTGCAGGAAGTTTTCTAGTACCAGTTGAGGACATGTCAATCCACCTTGGGGCTAACGACCGGCAGCTTTTCTTTAAATAAATCGTAAGTTATCAGCCTTCTGTTAAAACTGAATTATATATTTCCTAATTGGTTGTCTACATTGTTTTTATAAAATTGAGAAAGTCTGTTAGGTTGATTTTCTGGGAGGTGGTTTATGGTTTTTTTGTGGTTTTGTTTTTTTTTTACTTTGTATGCATAAAGACTGTAATCTGTGGAAAGATAGTTATTTGCTTTGGAGGATAGGATGTGTGTGTGTGTGCGTGCGTGTGTGTTGTGTATATTGCTGCTGTAGTCACTTCAGTGTTTGGAGTTACTGGCCAGAGGAGCGGGAGGAACATGCAGTTTTCTGTTCAGTAGTTTGATTCAGGGCCCAACAAAGCATAGGTTAGAATGTCGAGAAGAGAGGTGTGTCAGTGTTCCTGCACAATGTGACCGGTATCGGACAGCCTGAGCCCTTTTTACATCAGCACAAGATATCATCTAGGGAAACTTCAACAGGGGCAGCAGAGTCCTCTGGGTCGGTTAAGGACAGTTGGAAGTGCAGGGCAGGGCAGAATATCCTGGATGCATCCGGAGACTGAAAAGGAGGATGTGGTTCGTAAGCAAGCAGGAACACGTATGTCTGAGTAATTAGAGAAATCATTTCAAAACACTTTTCATGGAAAAGGGATACAACCTGGTAATGTTTAAACATTTAACTTTTTTGATTAGGAAGTGAAATCATTCCCTAATTTTTCAATTAGTTATTGCTCTTGCCTTTACTAACTCTGCCTGGCTTTCTTATTGTTCTTCCAACATGCCATATTTATTGATGCTTCAGGACCTTTGCTCTTATTGCTTATTTCGTGTGAAATATTCTTTTCTCAGACCTTTGCATTGCTTTACCCATCATTTCATTTATATGTACTTCTACGTTGCTTCTCAGAGAGAGTCCTGAGACCACCCTAACCTGAAGGTTTGTCTTTACCCATGTTATTCTCTTTCTTAATACCTTATGTTTCTTCATATCATTGATCACTACATAACAGTATATCATATGTTATATAGTATATTTTTATTTGCTTATTTATTTCCTGTTTTCTCCCACCGGGATGTAATCACTACTCTGTGAGAGCACTTCCTATCCTGACACACAATAGGTGGTAAATATATTTTTACCATAAATAAATAAAATAGCAACTTGTGGTTCACTTATCTTTTTTGTTTCTGTCTAGTCTAATCTTCAACTTTTTCATGGAATTGATGTTATTCATTTCTGTATTTCATTAATAGAATTTCTATTTGATTGTTTTTTGAAAAAATGTCTTTATCCTATTTTGTTTTTAAGTTTTGTTTGCATTTCTTTTTTTAACTCTGAATATTGTAAATATCTTATTTTATTTATTTTAAAAATTTTTTAAGATTTTATTTATTTTTTTGCCAGAAAAGAGAGCACGTGAGAGAGAGCTGGGGGAGCAATAGGCAGAGGGAGAAGCAGGCTCTCTCCTGAGCAAGGAGCCTGATGCAGCACTTGATCCCAGGACCCTGGGATCATGACCTGAGCCTAAGGCAGATGCCCAACTGACTGACCCACCCAGGCATCCCTAAATAGCTAATTTTAAACCCAATTTTAATTTGTTAATCCTCTTGGTTTACAACTATCTCTATTTTCTCATTGAAGAAGAAAGTGTAATATTCTAGCAAAATGAGGTAGACAGATGGTGCTCTGTTATATTTAAGGAAGGTGGAAAAGTTAATCAATAACCACTGTAGAAAATAGGAAGCAGAGCTTACTAGGTTAATATGAGTAATACGCATTTCTAGCAATGCTATTCACATACTTTTCTGGATTTATTTCAGAGACAATAGTAATAATAAGTTTGGCCTCTAAAGTATAAAGATGAAAAGATTGATTCATGTTCAGCATTTACTATGTATGAGTGTGTGTGTGTGTGTGTGTGTGTGTGTGTGTGTTCCTGTGCATTGCAGATATATAGACAGGCTGATTAGGTGAGCATGTAGAAGATATCATCAATTAGTTGAAGATATTAACCATGGTATCTTAGCCGAACAGGTAATTAGATAAAAGGAGGAACTTGCTAGTTGGAGGAAATGATGTAAGTCTAAATACAGAAGGTTTGGATATTTTTAAAAAGCTATTGTAGTGACAGTAAAGAGATAAGAGAAGTAGAAAATTTGGAGGGTATAATACAGGAATGAACATAGTAATATTTTAGAAGTAGAATTATTTCAAGTGATATTAAATTTTAGTGTTCAAAACAGTAGGAGGCTGGAGTGGAAAGTAGAAGAAAACCACTAGAAATGAGGCTGTTAAGAAAATAAAAGACTCTAAAGAAGCTGTTAACTATAGAATGAAAGACAGTGCTGTGAATGAGAACCAATGTCCTCAAAGAATGAGGAAAGTTCAGTAATTAGTTAGAAAGTCATAACACAGTACAAAATAGAAGATAGCATGGAGGGGGTGGCAGCTGCAAGATTTTTATATGAAGATAAAATACCTTTCAAATGAAACAATTTCTTAGGCAGAAGGGGACATGGGGATGGGCCTTGGGTTAAAGTATAGTTTTTGACATAAATATCCATAATTTATTAGACTTAAGAGGCATATTCATCAGAATAGGTAGAAATGTGGGTGGTAAAAATGAATCCCCAGAAGAGTTTTTATCTTGTATTCATGTTAGATATAACATGGAGGACAGAACTCTGTCTGATCCATAATTTAGTCAGGGATGCAGACTGACAGAGGTGTTACTATCTTGTGGCTGCATGATCTAGAGAGAGCTCTTCCACTTCCACATAAGCAGAATGAGAAAGAAAGGCAAAAGTGCTCAAAAATCATAAATGCAAAGAACCAAAAGTGACACAGGTCACTTATTCTCCAAACCCATTGGCCAGAGCCAGTCACATGCCCCTAAGTAAAAGGATTCTGGGAAATATGGGGAAGCAGCAAGTGTCTTCCAATAAAGGATAGTTGAAATTAACTAAAGGAGAGACATGACAATACAGTAAAATAAGTTTATGTTTACCTACGGAAATGTTTTTGAGAACCAAAATATGCAAATTATATTTAGCTACTATTATCTGGAAAACAACCACATGCATAAACTTCTCAATACACACACATGACAAAAATGTACATTAATCTTACTATTTCTCAGTATTGTTTCCTTCTTCAAATATATTAGTTACTGGTTTGTTTCTGAAAGCATGTGTTTTAGTTTGATCTGCTAACCAAGAACAGATGCTAATGAAAGAAAATACTATGTTACAGCTTTAATGATCAATATAGAAGGATATATGAACAGCCATACCTATCCCTTTGTTTTACTTCCTGAATAAATAATGTTGTATTAATTTATTTGGATCGACCCTTGAAAACCAATTTCATTCAGGCATGATCCACCAAACAGCTGTCCACTTCACAACAGCAGTTATGAGACACATACTTTTATATTGGATAAGAAAAAAATATAATAAAATTGTCAAAGTATATTGGGAAAAAAAAAGATTTGTTCAAGATATTGACCTTTTGATTTCTGAATCTGACTTGCTTACTGAAAGAACAAAAATAAGATTTCAGGACACACAAGAAGTATAATACCCAAGATGAGTAAAGTGAATTGATTCCAAACTGAGTAAAAGCAAGAAAGGGAGCAAGTCAGCGAGGGAATGTGTTAGCAACTTTAGTTGGAGAAGTTATTTTATGTTATGTTATGTTATGTTATTTTGCTTTGTTTTATTTTATTTTGCTTTATTTTATTTTATTTTATTTTATTTACCTTATTACCTGGGTTATAGAGTTACTTAATACTCAAAACTTGCAATTTAAATTTTGGTTTTGGTTTGTATAAACGAAAGTTTCCCATGTACGAGGAGTTGAGCTTTCATAGTGGTTGGGAGATATTAAATTAAGCCGATTTGTCTTCTTATAAAATGCCTCATCTTGAAGGGTAGGAATTGCTTGCCGTGAATGACTTTCAAATATCATCCTTAGTTATCCCCCAAGAAAATACTTTTCTTTTCACCTAACAAATGTTCTGCCCTATTTTTCTCATTTTTTTCAAAGTTATTCATCATTGTTTCAAATGGGAACTGTGACTATTTCCCAGAATTACTTGAACAGCTGACCTGGACTTTTATTTTATATCTCCATATAATTAAAGCTTTAAGTTGTAATATTGCTGTTTGAAGATTTCTGATAATCTTACTGAAAATGTATCTATGTTAAACCTAAACATAGTCTGTTTTCCTGAATTATTCTTTGAATGCCATTTTAAATCACTTCAGATGCTGTCAATGGTTTATTGCAAAAAGGATAACATTTCAATGGTAGGCTTCTTTTGAAAATGAAGAGTTTTCCTTAGGGATGACTTCCCTTATGTTGTGGTTGGAAGTCTCAATAAAGGGGACTTTATTTCACATCTTCAAAAAACAAAACAAAACAAAAAAAAAGAAAAAAAAAGTCAGTGTTTCTAGAAGCAAGAAATAAATGAATTTTATCTAGTAGTACCTGAACACAAAGACCCTTCAACAAACAGGGCATGAATTTTTAATTTCTCCATTGATATGCAAGCAGCACATAGTAGACAGAAACACATTTTCCCTTATCTTCTCTATATCTTCCCTATACTTCTCCTTAAGGTTTGACTTATTCAGTTTTTTTTATTTTTACCCTTTATTCATTGGACCCTGAGGTCAACACCAGATCTTTCGCCAGATTTTTTTTTTTTTTTTTGATTCAGTGACTATTAGAAAGAAACATGGTTACCAAGTCAGTTTGACATCTACAGCTACTATTGTCCTTCACATTCTAGTTATCACGTGGTCCTCCCCTTCAAAGCTGGACTTCTTGAACCCCTTCTTCATACCATGGGAACAATATGACATTCTGGGTACTTGCTTCTGTTTTCTTTTGATAAGGAAATAAAGACCAAAAACAGATCATTGTATTAAGACAAGCAGCACATTGTTTCTGGCATAGTTGAGGAGATAAATGTAATGTGTTGTCAGGATAGGAATTCTATAAATTTTCTTCTTAAATTCTTAGAAAATAGTGGATAGCCTTAGGGTGGGTGTTTCAGATAGTCACACATCCCAGCGCTAGTACTTGCTGTCTGAAGACATGTTTCTGGGTTTTAAGATGGTTCAGTTAACTCTCGAATAGCCCCTGAATAAAGGGAAAAGGGGTTGTAGTCAGATAAATTCCTATTATAAATAATTTAAAAACTTTAATTGAATTTTTTTTCTACAAATTGCAAAAATATGTAATACAATATTAGATAGAATCCTTTTCATAAATTCAGGTTATAGTCACAGTGATGCAAGTAATGCTGTAAATAAGGACAACTGAAAAGTGTCTAAATAAGTCTTGCACTTAGCTTCATACTTAGAGTTGACTGTATGCAATATTAGTAACTTACATGCTCTCATTCTGCTAGCATTTTATTAGTTAGTATCGGTATTTTTCATGTCAAATGAATATATGTATATATACTTATTATTTTTTTAATTTTTATTTATTTATTCAACAGAGAGAGAGATCACAAGTAGGCAGAGAGGCAGGCAGAGAGAGAGGGGGAAGCAGGCTCCCTGCTGGGCAGAGAGCCCAATGAGGGGCTCGATCCCAGGACCCTGAGATCATGACCTGAGCCAAAGGCAGAGGCTTTAACCCACTGAGCCACCCAGGCACCCCTGTACTTAATATTTTTTGAAAATAAGATGACACAAAAAATTTTAAGAGAATAAAAATTGAAAGTATTTATTCTCTATAAGCAAATTTGCTCGAACAACTGGGTATGCACATTTTAAAGTTGAACGGATGTGCTAAATTCCTCTCTATAAGTAGAAGGATCATTCTGATACTACATGTAGATATTAGAGAATTTAATCATTATATTTAATTCTGAAAAGGAAAAAAGAAACTACCTTTTTTGTGTGTGCTTTAACTTTGCTTTTAATGATGATTAGTGAGATTAAGCAGCTTTTCGAATTTGCATTTAATTTTCTATTAATTTCCGGTGTAGCTATTACTCATTTCTTTGGATTGTTGTATTTAGTTGTATGAGTTTTATAATATGAATTCTTTTTTCATAAAATGAGTGTTATGGTTATGTGTGCCCTATACACATGCTTTATATATAATATTTTATACTTATATTTAAAATATATAAATATCTATGCATCATATAATGTATGTGTATGTATGTATAATCTTTAATCATATACTAATCCTTCACATTTAATTATGCTGTCTTTGGTTATTATGACCTATTTTGTTTTCATAGAAAACATTTTCTGTCATTTCTTTATAGTTTTTGAATTATATGACACAGAGAAAGCCTTGCCCATATGAAGAAAGTAGAGATAATTTCATTATAATAGAAACCAATGCATTATAACTACCCTTCATGCCATCTGACTCTAGCCTTTCTTTGTCTTTAAACTAATTTCCAAAAATTGATTGTCTACATAGAGCATTCCTTTTTGGGCAATCCAATTCTAACACTATTTCCTTGTTTTTGAGCTATTTTCCAACTCTGCATAAATATGTCTACTCTTTGATGGGAAGTTTGGTTTTGTGGTTTGACTATTTGGTGGTGTCTGGAAATGGATTAAAGGTTTAAAAAGAGGTCTGTTGGGAGAGAAGTAACAGTGGATCTGGTTTGTTAGCATTTTTTCTATTTGTTTGTTTGCGTATTGTTCTATTTTGATTTTAAAACAATTAAGAATTTGTGCCCACCAAGAAGGAAAACACCATATTCATAGCTAAACTAGTGAATTTTTGTGTTTCTTCATTTATCTTTATTTATTTATCTATTTAATCTTTACCCATGGCTGAAATTTTAGAATTGATACTACAAACTCTTTCTATCTAGGTTTGTATGTCTAAATGTTTCCTAAAGACCTTTAATTTTCATTGTATGACCATTTAATATTTTCTTATCTCCAAATGGTGTTTATAAACTAGATTGTGTAGTCTCTAAAATTAAAGAAGGCCTGTCTAATCAGCATATAGAGATAAATGTTATTATAAATTGTAAATTCCTAAGAGTCCCACAAAATAAGGAAATTTTACTTCTAATGTGCTTATCATAATGGAAAAGAAATAGATGTATGTTTACAGAAACTAAGTGAAATTATTTTGGAATTGAAGTTCACAAAACATAGGTAAATCTTTGGCAAATAAGACTAATATTTTCAGTTTAAGAAAAATGTCAGTGTCTTCTCTGATTTGTCAATATTAAAGGATAATACAATCATATGTTTATATTCTACTTGAATATTTTCTTCCTAAACATATACAGGTTTGTTGATTAAATGAGCCAGTACTGTTTTTAGTTAATATTTAAGGTTGTAAAGAATGTAAATTTGTGTTTAACCAAATTGAGTTATTATTCTGACAAATGATTTCAATATTAATTGTGTTTGTAGAGTGTCAGCTTAGATATCCTTTCCGAGATTTTAGCTAAGAGTGCTTTGGACTGATACTAAATTGTGTTAATTAATTGAGATTTATTGGATACCTAGGTGTTTTATATGCATGATAAAATACTGAAATATTGATTACTAAGCCATATTTTAAGTTTATATCCATTTAGTTTTTATTGTTCTATATTGCAAAGAATTTCTATCTTTAGAACTTATTTTTTATACTACAGAGAATGTCGGCTAATGAACATGTTCATTTTTGCTTCTTTTAGAAGTTGTTTAAAGGATAGTTGTAGCTATAGAAACTTGTGTTTTGTGTATTCATGAGCTCTGTTAGTCTATTAAGGTGCTGGTGTGTGTCAGGGAGTTCACAAGGATTCATTCTATAGTTTTCTTTGTGAACTGGAAGTTACTTTGGTTAAAAGTTATAATTAGTATACAGAAGTGAGACTACTAAGAGCCATAATAGCAGAAGAGTCCAAGTTTGTATAGAAGATAATGAAATAGGTTTTTGTTCTTAAAGGAAAACCATGCAGGTTTGTCCTAAAGCAAAATGTTTGGCCATTCCAGAATGAGAAAGACAAGACGGGAGCGAAGGACAAAACCTGAATGGTTATAGAAAGTTGTAGATTTGTGCAAAGGAATATTGTCTTGAGCTATCGTATGTTCAAATGAATCTGAAAGGAAGCAATGAGATGTGTTAAAATTGTGCCATAATCGGGGCGCCTGTGTGGCTGGATCCATTAAGCATCCGACCCTTGGTTTCGCCTCAGGTCATGATTTCGGGGTCCTGGGATCAAGTCCTGTGTTGGGCTCCATGCTAAGCTCAGAACCTGCTGGAGTTTCTCTCTCCCTCTCCCTCTGCCCTTCCCCTCTGTTTGTTCAGTGATGCCTCTCTTCCTCGGTCTAAAATAAATAAGTAAATCTTAAAAAAAAAAAAAAAAATTGCAGGGGCGCCTGGGTGGCTCTGTTGGTTAACCATCTGCCCTTGGCTCAGGTCATGATCCCAGGGTCTTGGTACTGAGCCCCATGTTAGGCTCCCTGCTCAGCGAGGAGCCCGCTTCTCCTTTTCTCTCTGCCTGCAGTTCCCCCTGCTTGTGCTCACTCTCTCTGTGTGTCAAAGAAATAAATAAAATCTTAAAAAAAAAAAAAAATGCCAAAACTTCTAACCCAGATTCCATGAAATAAGGATGAATTACATAGGAATGAGTGAACTGATGAGGGATAAGTGTAGTTCTTGTCTTATTTTGAGAATTGTCAATGTTGCTTTAATGTTCTGTTTTCTGGATTTATTAGGGAACTCTCTTTCTTCTTAAGCTATCTATAACCTAAAATAATTTGATAATTTCTGACTTTGTAAGGCAAAATCAATCATTTTAAAATAATATCTTATGTCCCCCTGCCTGACCCTTTCCCCTCAGGATTCAGAAACTCTTACTAAGTCTTCTCACAGAAATTCAGTTATTTGCATAGGTGCAGTAAGAAACTGTTCCCTTTTTACTAGGACAAAATTGGAAAAATTGGTTTAATGACCAAGGATTTTCCTGGAATGTCATATTTCAGAGTGATGCTCATGTGGTTAGACATGACCAGAGATTTTCCAGAAACCAAGGCTAACTTTACAGAGCAAAGCTCACACAAGACATCTTGGAAAAGGGGACTGGTACCTGGCTTACAGGGTTCTCAGCCTTCTAGGTGACACAGGAAGATCACTTCTTGACATTCCTAAGGTTCCTTAGGATATTTGGGGACTTTGAGAATTCACCTAACTGTATGGTTGCGACAAGTAAAACCTGGTGGAGAGAGTATCTTGGCTTGGATTCTTAGCCACATTATAACTTATAAGACAATTTTAAAATCTTTATCTGCAATTCATCATAAAACTTCCAACAAAACAAACTTGCGAAGGGTTCTGTGGCCGATTTACATTCTTGCTACAGCTATGTAAATACTCAGTACAGATCTAATGAGAAAAGCCTTTTGTAATTAAGAATAATCTTTCTTTGAGACTGTTTATCATAGAATGAGGGGAAAACCTTGGGGAACACATGTGTTTCAGCAAAGCACTGAGCTGTACAGACCATTCAAGGTCAGCCATGTTTGAGCTGTTTTACACCGGTTGTCTACATACAGCACACTTCTGGATCATCCAGTTCTCAAACTCCTCAGTGGTTTCGAGCTATTTTACAACTCTGCGAAAACATATCTTTTTTTTTTTAATTCTCTTGAGCCATTTATGTCTGCCTAGTCCATTCACTGAATGACTTGAATAGTCTTTCAAGATATGTTCATTTGTATATCTTTATGACAATCATGATTTCACCTTTTCATGAAAGTTGCCTTTAAACATAAATATTGCTCTAATAGTGTGTTAGGATGTATATTTCCTCCCAGAATTAATGCGCATCCATATTATCAGATAGCAATCCTTTTTTGTTTTGTTGTTGCTTATTTATGTTTTTGTGGATTTTGTTTTCTAAATATATGTAAGCCATCTATTGAATAGTCTATGATGTTCCACATTTTATCATTTTCCAAATACCCCTAACTACATTAATCTGTTTCTGGACCCTTTCTTCTATAGCATTCTGTTTCTGTAATTATGTCCACCACCACACTATTTGTGTGTGTGTGTGTGTGTGTGTGTGTGTGATCTTTTTTTATTCTTACAAGTGTAGAGTAGTGTTTAATATGTGGTATCTTTAGTAATATGTTACTTAAAATTTATCCTTCTTTTTCGGAATGTTCTTCTCTCTCCCCATGCACTTACTTGGGTGAACTTTAGAATCCACCAGGAAGATATATTTAAAAAAATACTATTAAATTTTTACAATGACTGACAAGTAAAAAAAAAAACCTCAAGCTTTTTTGTTGCAATCTTCAGTGAAAGCCTCTAAATAGACAAATTGTATCAAGAAAACAGTAACTTAGGTATTAGGTAAACTAAAACATATGTTTTTGAAATTTTAATTGAAATTTATTTGTATGGAATTGAACTACTTATGATGTTGACTATCAATATGTCAGGGTCTAATGCTATTTTTTTTGGTCCTCATATGCACTTAGTATAATACAAGGAAAAATGGATTTTTAATTTTTTATATAAGTATAATTAACATACAGTGTTATATTAGTTTTAGGTGTACATTATAATGATTCAACAATTCTATACATTTCTTAGTGTTCACCAAGATAAGTGTACATCCAAATTGGTAAGGAAGAAGTAAAACTTGCACTATTTTCAGATGCCATGGTACTATATACAGAAAACCCTATATATACATGGTACTGTATACAGAAAACCCTAAAGATTCCACCAAAAAACTACCAAAACTGGTAAGTGAATTCAATAAAGTCATAGGATATAACATTATTGTAGAGAAATCTCCTGAATTTTATACACTAATAATGAAGTAGCTGAAAGAGAAATTTAAAAAGCAGTCCCATTTACAATTGCACCAAGAAAAGGGAAATACCTAGGAATAAATTTAACCAAGAAGGTGAAAGAGCTCTACTCTGAAAACTATAAAACATTGATCAAAGAAATTGAAGATGACACAAACAAGTGAAATATATTCCATGCTCATGGATTGGAAGGCCCAATATTGTTAAAATGTCCATACTACTTGAAATAACCCATAGATTTAATACCAACACTATCAAAAGACCAACATTGTTTTTCACAGAACTAGGACAAATAAAACTAAAATTTGTATGGAACAACAAAAGACCCCAAATAGCCACAGCAATCTTGAGAATGAAGAACAAAGCTGTATCTATCACAATTCCAGATTTCAAGATACACTACAAAGCTGTGGCTAGGAGTTCTAGTACTTTCTCATAACCAGCATCTCCAAAGAACTGCTTGCCCCACTTTCTTCTTTGATATGAGTAGGACATGCAATTATATGGCATTAATATACTAATGGAATATTGAAGAGTAAATGTTTTATACTGTGAGATATTTCAGCCCAATGAAGTCTAATTAATGATGATGTGATTATTATTTTTTTTTGTTTGAACATTTGTGTTTATATGGCTGGCCCTGTGTTGCCAGAGAGTTATAAATTTCTTCTTGAAGTAAAAGGAACTCTCTGGCGCATAAGGGTTCAGTCTTCAGCTGTGTTTGTCAAATCTCTTCACTTTGCCCCATGCCTGCTCTTGATCTTTAGAAATACATGTATTGTAAAAATAATGGAATAGACCTTTTGTTCACTGTGAGGATTGTCACCCACATATGTTAAAATTTTAACTCAGGTCTATTCTTTATGGTTCTAATAGAAGCTATAAGATGTGTGAATTCTTGTCACTCAATCTGCTATGTTAGAGCTGTCAAATTTTGATATGATGTAGCTTATTACTCATTTGAGCATATATACACAATTTCTTCTCTCACAATGTGTGTGGGAAGGTAGATAGACATTCAAAACTATGACTCAGATGTGCAAAAAGAGTTGGACTGCTTCCACCTTCCCCATGACAACAACGTCCTAGCAGAGTGTACCTGGAGCCTTCCTTCTCATCACTATAAACCTCTCACACTTCCCGGCCTGCCTTTGACTCTCTGCCAAAGGCAAATGATGATGGCGGACTTCCTTGCCAGAGTAAGGGAATATCCTCTTGTCTTTTCTTTGGGTCATCCTTGCTTGATGACTGTGTTGCTGCTCTCATGTTAGCATAAAGCACCCCAATGGGATTCTCCTCTGCATTCCAAATTGGACACAAGGATCCAGCTCCTCCTGCTTTCTTCTTCCCCTTCAACTTGTCTGAAATTTCTAGCATCTCACTCTTCCTTGGCCTTGAGTTCCATATTAAGAACCAATCAGTACCTTAACCTGAATCTTACCTCTTCTGGATCTCTCCACCCCCTGCTTGGATGTTATATGCTAATGTTTTTCATAGAATTTAGGGAAGACTGCTTTGATTCATCCTGCATCCTACTACCCCCCATTTGATTGTGTGTGTTTGCCAACTGCTTTATTTTGAGCTTTCTGCAAGAGACAAGACTTTTAATAAATTTAGTTCAAATAACAAAATGATGGTTGCCAGAGTGAAGGATTGCCAAAGTGGGCAAAATGGGTGAAGGGGAGTGGGAGGTATAGGCTTCTAATTGTGGAATGAGTAAGTCCCTGGAATAAGAGTTACAACATAGGGAATGTAGTCAGTGATATTATAATAGTATTGTATGGTGACAAATGGTAGCTACCCTTGTGATAAACACAGCATAATGAATAGAGATGTTGAATCACTATGTTATACACCTGAAACTAATGTAACATTGTGTGTCAACTCTATTCAAATAAAAAAACTAAAAAAAAATCAGTTCTAACATTTCCTTCAGTTGGGGATGTTATATAGGAAAAATAATGTGACTAGATAACATTCTTTGATGAGGTATTATTAAAAAAAGGTAATATCTAGCTAAAGGTTATTAAGCTCCTCATAAGACTAAAATTTAGTCTAAAATGCTTTCTGGGCAAATCCAACTCAATAGAGGGTCACTTAATCTTATTGAGCTTTTCAGAAATTGTTCAAACTTTTTTCTAAAGAGAGTTAATTCCATCAAATAACTAAGCTCTGCTCCTGCTGCCTCATCATGAGTTTAGACTCTTGTTTGTTTCCTTTTGAAATAACATCTTTAAGCTCTTGACTTTTTCCCTAACCAATGAAAAACACATATTTTTTACAATGGATTTAAGAGAAATCTCTAATTTGATAACCAAAGTTAGGTAATTATTTGTTTTAGGTGGCATTCACCCTCCCCTTCATTTAAGCCATAAATTTCAATCTGTTGGTCTACACCTAATGGCAAAAAGCTTTAATTTAGAAATGGTGTGTGGGGATGGAGGAGGTATACATTGAATAAGTGTGAAAACAAAATATTTCAGGTGATTTTTTTTCCAGCTTTTTAAGATGTAATTGACATATAATACCGTATAAGCAAAGATGTACAATAGTTTGCTAAAAATATAATTGCAAAACAATTACTATAAGGTTACTTTTTTGTTGTTTTTTGATGTGGTGGAAAAGTTAAGATCCAATCTCTTAGCAACTTTCAAGTACACAGTTTAATATTGCTAACTGTAATCACTATGCTTCATGTTAGATGCCCAGAACATATTATTCTTATAACTGAAAGTCCGTACACTTTAACCAAAAACTTCCTATTCCCTGCACCACACACACAGGAGCCCCTGGTAACCACCAATCTGTTTTTTGTTTCTATGGCTTCAACGTTATTAGAGTCTACATGTAAGTGAGATCATTAAGTTTTTGTCTTTCTCTGTCTGACTTACTTCACTCAGACTAATGTCCTTCAGTTTCATCCATGCTGTCATAAATAGAAGGATTTCCTTTCTATGGCTGAGTAATATTCCATTATATATTGTTTTCTATAATGGCTTAACCAGTTTACATTCCCACCAACCATTTATAAGGTTTCTCTTTTCTCCACATCTTAGCCATCACTCATCCCTTGTCTCTTTGATAATACCCATTCTAATACATCTGAAGACATATCTAACTGTGGTTCTGATCTATATTTTTCTAATGAGTAGTGATGTTGAGTACCTTTTCATGTACCTGCTGGCCATTTGCATGTCCTCTTTGGAAAAATGTCTATTTAGGTCCTTTGGATTGGATTGTTGTTTTATTACTATTTGCTATTGAGTAGTATGAGTTCCTTGTATATTTTGAATATTACTCCTTATCAGAAATATAATTTACAAATACTTTCTCTCATTCTATAGGTTGCCTTTTCATTTTGTAGATTGTTTCTTCTCTGTGAAGAAACATTTCAGTTTGATGTAGTCCCACTTCTTGATTTTTGTTTTCTTTGTTTATGCTTTTGGGATCATATCCAAAAAATCATTGCCAAGAAAAATATCAAGGAGCCTTTTTCCTATGTTTTCTTCTTGGAGGTTATAGTTACAGGTTTTTAAAAAAATATTTATTTATTTATTTGACATGGAGAGAGAGAGCGAGAGCACACAAGCAGTGGGAGTGGCAGGTAGAGGGAGAAGCAGACTCTCCACTGAGCATGATCAAGTTGACTAATGCAGGACTCGATCCCGAGGACCCTGGGATCCTGACCTGAGCAGAAAGCAGCCGCTTAACTGACTGAGCCACCTTAACTTCAAGTTAAGTTTTGTGAGTCGTATAAGACTCCAATTTTATTCTTTTACATGTGAATAAAATTTCCAGCTTAGGAAAATACTTAGGAAAATTTGCTAAAGAAATTATATTTTCCCCATTGAGTATTCTTGGCTTCCTCGTCAAGTATTAGTTGATTATATATGGCTGGGTTTATTTCTGGGCTCTTGATTCTGTTTCATTGATCTATGCATCTGTTTTTGTGTCGATAGCATACTGTTTTGGTTCCTAGAGCTTTGTAACATATAGTTGACCCTTGAGCATTGCAAGGATTAGGGGTGCCTACCAACCCCTTTCAATAGAAAATTAATTTAGAAATTTTAACTCCCTCAAAACTTAACTACTAATAGCCTATGGTTTATCAGAAGCCTTACTGATAACATAGTCAATTAACACATATTTTGTATGTTATGTAATTATATACTGTATTCATACTATATGATAAACTAGAGAAAAGAAAATGTTAAGAAAACCATAAGGAAGAGAAAATACATTTGGAGAACTGTACTATATTTATCAAAAAAATCTGCATATAAGTGGAACCACATAGTTCAAAGCTGAGTTTTTCAAGGGTCAACTGTAGTTTGAACTCAGGAAGTGTGATGCCTCCAACTTTGTCCTTCTGTCTCAAAACTGCTTTGGCTATTCAGGGTCTTTGTGGTTCCACATAATTTTAGAATTTTTCTATTTCTATGAAAAATGACATTAGAATTTTGATAGGGATTTCATTGAATCTATAGATCATTTTGGGTAGAATGGACATTCTAATAATATTAATTCTTCTCACACATTCTAACAATATTAATTCTTCTCACACATGAACTTAAGATATCTTATAATTTCTGTGTGTTTTTACTTTCTTGGTTAAATTAATTCTTATAGTTCCTGGTTCTCTTGTAAATGGGATTATTTTCTTTATTTCTTTTTCAGATAGTTCATTGTGAGTGTATGTACAGAAATTCAACTGATTTTTCTATGTTGATTTTGTATCCCCCAACTTTATAGAATTTGCTTATTTCTAACAGATTTTGTCTGCTTGTTTTATGTGGTTTCTAAGGTTTTCTATGTACAAGATCATGTCATCTGCAAACATAGACTATCTTATTTCTTCCCTTCCAATTTGATGGCTTTTATTTCTTTTTCCTACCTAAGTGCTCTGGCTAGGACTTCTAGCACTATGTTGAATAGGCATGGTGAAAGTGGGTACCATTGTCTTGTCCCTGATCTCAGAGGAAAAGCTTTCAGTCTTTTCCATTGAGAATGATCTTAGCCATGTTCTTGCTATATATAGCCTTTAAAATGTTGAGGTCCATGCCCTCTTTACCTAGTTTGTTAAGATATTTTATCAGGAACGGATGTTGAATTTTGTCAGATGTCTTTTCTGCTCTGAAAATCGGAGGCTCTCTCTGGGCTCCTTGGTCAGTTTGGCTCCCTTTGCTCTGCAATCTCCTTTAGTCCAGCTGGAGTTACAGGCTGGTAGGGTCTAGTAGAGCAGTGCTGCTGGCTAGATTCCACAGTTGGGTGGGGCTAAAGCCTGGGCTCTGCAATCACCCCTGGTTGGTAGGACCCTAAGCTATGGTCCCCAGCTGGATGGTGCCCCTGGTTTGACTCTTCAGGCAGGGCCACAACAGGGTTGTGGACTGTGCTTCACGATCAGGTAGGTTCAAGGTATGCTCCTAAATTGGGTAGGGCTGTAAGCTATAGCCTACAACTGGGCAGGGTCACATGCTGTTCTCTGCTGCCAGGCAAGGCTGTAAGCTGCTCTCCATAGGCAGTACCACAGGCTGGGCTCTGAGGCTTCAAGAATCATTGCATGGGATCCTGGTCAAGTGGGGCCAAAGGTTGTACTCTACAGGTGGGTGGGGTTCCTGGCTAAAATCTTTGTTCCAGAGGGTTTGTAAGATGCTTAGGGTCTCAGACCAGGATTTCTGGCCTGATGGAGCTTGAAGTCATGTTCAGTAGATGGGCAGTGCTGCTGATCTGTTTTGCTATCTGCGTGGAACTGTAGATTGGGCTCTACAGCCTATATGGCCCATTTGCTGGGGGCCCAAACCAGGCAAAACTCTCAACCAAGCTCCTTAGTTAGTTGAGACCATCCAGTCGTCTTTGCAAATAGGCAGTCGCTGGCTGGGATTTCTGCTTGTGTGCCACCACCACAGGAACAGAGTCCACCAAGATCCACATACTCATTGCTATAAGCCCCACCCCCTTCTTCATTTCTAACTGATCCCTGGCCTTCCAGTCCTGATTATTCCACCACTGGTATTTTTAAGGAGAGACCTTAGTGGGGCTTCCAGGAAGTATCCTATAATGCTGGGGAAGCTAGATGTTCACCTTGGGCTCTCTGTCTTCCTCTGGAGAAAGCTAAGCCCAGGGGTAACCTCTCAGTGAGGCATTGTACAGGCCTCAGGGAGGGCAATGTGATCAAAGTGAATCCACTTTTTTTGATCTTCTTCTTCTCAATTTTTGTGGTTCAAAGGAATATGTCAGCCTCACTCTCAGGTACTGAGAATTTCACAGAGGTATATTGTCTCTATTTTGGTATTTCTGTAAGGAAAACTTAAGTTGTAAACCACCTATCCTGCCATCTTGCTGCAGTCACTCCATTCAGGTGATTTCTCAAAACCTTTTCCCATGAAATTCAAAACAATTATATATATCAATAGACTATTTAAAAAAATCTGAACTTTACCAGTTTTAATAAAGAAATATTTTTTCCAGGGGTGCCTGGGTGGCTCAGTTGGTTAAGCGACTGCCTTCGGCTCAGGTCATGATCCTGGAGTCCCAGGATTGAGTCCCACATTGGGCTCCCTGCTCCGTGGGGAGCCTGCTTCTCCCTCTGACCTCTCCCCTCTCATGCTCTCTCTCTCTCCCTGTCTCAATTAAATAAAATAAATCTTAAAAAAAAAAAAAAGAATTTGAACCTAACTTAAAAAAAAAAAAAAAAGAAATATTTTTTTCCAGAAACTTTGTGGCCAGGAGAAAACTTTGTCCAGATATCTCTTTGCTCTCATTTACTGGTATACATTAGTGATGGTAGTTTCAACAACTTCCCACTGGTTTATTTCATTCAAATCAGAAACTTATTCTTAAGTATTTGTTTTCTCCCTGGAAATGAGCCTCTTGCTCCTTTTTCATTAACTGAGGATTTACATATGTCTGTTGTCTGAAAAGCCTCTGGTATAAAGTTCTAGGTGAATCTCTAACATTGTAAAAACAACTTGAACAGAATTTGAGACATGACCAAACTTGTTTCAATGACATTTTGATTTGATTTTCATGAGAATCTGCAATTGATAATTCAGATTTTTTTTTCAATTGGCAGACAATCAGGGAAAGGAATAATTATGTTTAATCAATAGATGCAGTGACACTGATGACTGCAGGTAAGGTCAATAAAATATCCAAGAAACTAATTCATTTTCTGCAGTTGCAATGCTTTTTGAAAACTACAAATACTGTAGAAAGAATTCAAGCCAATCTACTTATTTTACCTTGTGTCTCACTGCCTGAGCCATTCACCATCTGTGCCTTGATTTGTCAATTACATCTTCTAGAGTGGTATTTTTACATGTTTCTATAAGAATAGAAATGTCACAATTACATCAATGAAAAGGGAGAGTTTCTAATTTTCTGGTTAGTTTTTAGCAGAATTGGAGAAATAAATGTTCAAAGCAACAATATATGACACTTACCCATACCTCTATCACACATATAAATAATTCAGTCTATTGCATGATTCACACTGGCCAAAACTTAATATCAGGCTTGAGGATCCCTGAAGCTACAGAACCAGCTCTCTTCTTAAAGCATGAATCCCTTTACAATAATACCAATAAGTGGTCATATATATGAAGAAGTCCATTGCACTTTTACATAATTCTACTTGTTAAAACTATTCTACTTTGATAATGAGTTGAGTTTTTCCCTCTAAGGAACCCTTCCATACATTTGATATGCATTATTCCCACAATTTCACAAGATGTGTTTTATTACTCTATTTTGCAAATGAGATGCTGAGATTCAGAAATACTGATTTTCTTGCTCAAGTTCATAGAACTAGTAAGCAGCAGAGCTAAAATTCCCATCCCACTCTGCTTCACTCCGTATTTTCACTTTGTTAGTTCTCTGATCAGATTTCCCTGGGCGAATTTCTATGCCTTGAGCTAACAGTGACACAAGAGAAATATGGAAGGCACTTGTTGGGAGGAGAATACTAAGCATTTTTCATAGTGTATTGATGTAGTGCTTGGTTTTGAATACAATTATTTCTAGAATTGCCATATGCAGTCCCCTAATGGATCTCCTCTGACCACCACTAATAACAATTTTTATTTATTAGCATGAACTGATAAGAACGAATTGAAATAGGAAGCTGAATAGTTGTTACCTAATGCATATTTTCAGATAATAAAAGCAAAATACAAATTAAATTACTAGGTGATTTAAAAGCTATTTTATACTCTATGGACTTAGCCATTGAGTCATTTTTTGAGGTACAAAGGATCGGATATGGTTTTATCTGCTTATCAAACATTTCTCAACTTTCATTCTTTACTTGAATTACTGCTATCATTTTTAAATGAGTACAAAAGCATAAACTACTGAGCTATGTTAAGTAATGAAAGCTGCCAAATAGATTTCAATAAATAATCTTGATAAGACTTGCAGTTTTTAATTAGTTCAATCAGCATTCATGGAGAATATAATTATCACAAAGGACTCTCTTCTGAACAGTGTCCCACGTTTATAAATATTTCTGAAAAAATGCCTTAAAGGCCATTTTTAATTAAATGTAGGCTTCTCTTCTCTTCAAGAACAACCTGTGAGGCAAAAAATATGTATAAATACATTAAAATGAAGTAAAATAAAAGTGTTCTAGCGTTCAGTGCACTTTTTTTATGTCCTTCAGGGGAAGTTCCTGCCAAACATGACCAAAGAGTGTTTTACAAGTTTAGATAATTGTTTAGCTACAGAGGTGAAATATGTAGTAAGCCTCTAATTGTATAGAAGTTTTTGTCCTATAGCACACGTGACTACTGTCTCTTTGTAGAGCATGTTGCATATTTCACAAGTAAAGCGGTCTTTATAATGCCTCCCCTCCCCATGAAGATATTACACTCAGAAAATCTCAAAAGTCAGTGTGAAACAATGATTAAAGTATTAATCATTCAATATAAACTTAAAAGGGGACTTCTTCAATGTTTTGTGTATTATAATAATAACGACCACTGCAATCATTATTGAATATTTTCTGTGTAAGGTCATTCCCCCATACTTATTTAATACAACAGTCCTTGAGGTAGGCATTATGATTATTAGCTCAATTTTATAGATGAGGAAATTGGGACACAGAAAGGTGATAGATTATAGGTTGTTACCTATAGTCACAATTGACAAGTAGTGAAACCAAGTCCTATGGTTATAGAGCCTTGAACTCAGCCACAACACAGACAGGCTATGTGATGACTGCCTCCATGCCTATCTAACTCATTGGCCGTATCCTTTGAATGTTGACCACCTTGATATAGCATCATTTAAGCACCTACCTAATGGTAAATATCACTACTTACTCTAGACAGTGAAGTGTTAATATTGTCAGAAATTCAGTTTTACTCACTTATTAATAGTAATATTCATAGAAACAGTAGAAGTGATTTTAATTGAGACTAATACTAAAGTATCTTTTGATATCCATTATTTTGTGTCATAAAGATCTTTCAGTACATAATAGATGTATTCTGAAAATATACCTTTAAAGAAAATCCCTATAGCCATATTATTGTCATTACAGAATTAAAATACATTGAATTACTTAAGAGCTCACTTCATGAAAAAAAACACTAATAGCATGATTATGCATATTTAATGAAGAACTCGTATTCCCATAAACCAAATTCCTCACTCTGTAAATTATACATATTTTAGAAATTCAGTAATACTATAAAACATATGAGCATAAGAAAACATGAGTTATTATTTTGAGGAACAAGAATAGAGCACTATTTTGAATACATTTTGGTATTTTAACAATACATTAAAATTTATTTAAAATTAACCAATTATTCTCAAATATATTCTAGCAAGGATATAGCTAAAAATGAAGCTGATATACAGCAGATATTTCATTCAGTTAATCATGTGTATAATACAAAATTATTATTACTCCAGATAGGGAAATATCAAAGCCCTTAAACAGAAAACATTACTGCTATAATTATCCCAGAATGCTGTAGGAATATCCAAGTACAAATTATTGACAATTAATGTTTATATTGCATCCCAATTCCTAAAATTTCTAATCCTAGTACTAATATACCTTGTTTACACTCCTATCGTAAACATAATAGTCTCTTTTCAAAATCTTTATTCTTGTGCTCCTGGCAAAGTATAATTTTGGTTTTCATTACAGCCGTAAGGTGAAAAAAAAACCAGTAAGAATAGGTTATAGTAGGAAAGACAGAAAAAGAAAGCATTGTTGCTTTCCAATGGTTTCTGAACAGTAATTTTTCAACATAAAAATTATCACATCAACAACAGTAGCCAAAAAAACTTGTTCTTTAAAAGATGAGTTCTGTAAAGTGTCCATCATAGCATGGAAAAACAAAGGCCTTTTGACATGATAAATCCTTTCATCTCCTTTCATCCCCATTTAGTACAAAAGAGCTTACAAATACAGAGAAAAATTAAATCACTCATAAAATTTTCCCATATCTCCTTTACAGATATGTTTAAATCTTTACCTCTGTCTTAGGAAAAAGTATCCTTAAGTATTCTTAATCAGATAACCTAGAGATAAAAACATGTCTTGCTACTAAAATTTGGGTGATTTCAGAGAATTTTCTGACATCTTCGGGTTTTAGTTTTTTCTCACGTAAGATAGGATAATGAAATAATCCTTCAAATATTTATGGAAAATACTGCCCATGGCAGTATATAGAGGTTGGCAATAGTAGGCATATATGTATATTCTGAATGCAGACATAATTTTAATAAGTGTAATTATAGTATAGAAATAGAAATTATTCTAGTATAGACTTTTAGATTTCTACTCATTTATATAAAATTTTCCCCCGTTATTATCTGACATAAAATAAGCACAGGGTACCATGTTGATCTTAGTAAGTTTGATATAATAGTGTATTAGACTTGAATAATGTAGAATTCTCTACCAAGTAGAAACCTTTTTTTAAACAGCTTTATTGAGGTATAATTGATATACAAAAAAGCAGAAGCCTTTGCCAGTGATTGGGATGGGCAAAAAATTGCTTAACTTATCACAGCTGCATTTTGTTCTTGGTTGCTGATCCGAAGATAGCATGACTGCCATTGTAGATGCTGTGAGTTGGGAAATTTTGATGACAAGAACATTTGCGTGGATGTGACTTGTTTGTGTCCTGTTGCTGCCATTTATTTAGCAATATGTCCTTAGACAAATCATTTGCCCTCTTTTTGTTCTGCTTCCCTTATTTGTAAAACAAATTTTGGGATGAATTGGTCTTCTGAATTGCTTTTGGTTCTGTAAGTCTATAATCCTATGATAACTAACTGTACGCATATTGTGCATTTCCTGTGCACTCATTTCTTCTGTAAGTTGATAAACATCCCAGTTTAGAAGTCTCCTTAGCGTTCTGTGGTTTCCAATGCAAAGGATTGGATGGTAGGATACTTTCCAAGGATCAGTACTGCCGGGTATCACTAGGAGGCACTGTGACATATTTTACATATTTCTTGATCACAGATTCTCTGCCTTGCTCATGCCTATATGTCTTGAAGATTTGATTCTTAATCTCAGAGGCAGAGGCTGAAGAGGGCATTAGGTTTTAGTAGGGCAAGAAATTCCCACAACTACCTCATAAGTTTTTTTTATCTTTTTTGCAGCCTTCAAAAGCAAATCTTGATCTACCTACTGGGGTGTACCATACATGTAATTAATGGCTAGTAGGTGTGTTGAAACAGACAAAAATGTTTTGAATCACTACCTAAAGTAGGTAATGTGGTATCTTTTAGAGAGTACATAATCAAAATGTTATTGAAACAAGGTAAAATGCTGCCTTTATGTTAAACTTGATAATTCCCAATATAATGTTTTTGAAGTAAGCTCTATGCCCAACATAAGATTTGAACTCATGACTCTGAGATCATGAGTCACATGCTTTATCAACTGAGCTAGCCAGATGCCCCTATAATAGTCATAGACCAAAGATTTGCTTTAGTTATAGAGTGTAGCTCACTGGAGCATTTTTCCCCCCTCACAGTATTGTCTGGAATTAAGAACAAAATTATAAAAATAAATGATTTCCTTCAACCTTCTTACTTAAAAGTATAGTTTAGTTATACTCTATAGTGTAATGTAAAGATGTGAAGACAAACAAATTCCTTATTTTCTGTGATATTTGGTAAAAGCATATCTATATATTATTTACGTCAAATATGTGTAACTATCTTATTAATTATTGAGAAATTATCGCACTAGACAAGGTCCAAACCTTCATTTACTATAGCAACTGCAGTGAACATATTCTTCTCCATTATTCATACTGATCTGTGCTGGAGATTTTAGCAAGGGCACTGTTTTGTCAAGAACAAGTATTATAAAAAAAATTAAAAATCTGAAAATTCACAACTGTTCAAAGGATAGTACAGAACAAAATGGATTTCTACTCAACAAATATTAGAAAGTCTTATTGATAGCATTTGAGGCTTCTTAGAATGAAGAAAAAAGTAGTTTTCTCCAAAATTGACTGCCAAATTGCAGAACTTTTAAATAATCAAAAATCTATTCACAGTATTCCTGGTGTGTTAAGACACTGCTTGATACAAGATAATGCAGCATGACTCAGGGTAGCTGAAATGAATCCCCAGAGGACTCATGTTATAGGCTGTTTTACCTAGAGCCTGTCTTCATGACAGAGACTCCAAAGACAAAGATTGAGAAATTAATACATTTAATGACAGTAAGTAATAAAAATTGTATGTGCCCAATGATTTGGGTTTTATTTTGTAGGCAAATTTTGAGTGTTGAGGTTTCGTTAATTTTTTCTTTTTTTACCTTGTCTTCTGTCTTTTCCTCTCTGCCCTATCCTAACCATACCTATTCTTCTATATTCACTAACTACATAGTGACAATTTTTACCTTGAGTTATTAAACTTTGGGAATTTGGGAGGGGAATTGTGTCAGAGCTCTAACCTTAGGTCTTTTCAACTGTTTGGACAACACTTACTGAATACAGTAGTTTCCTTTTCTTCATGGCTTTAATTTCTGCAGTTCTAGTTACCCGCGATCCACCATGGTCTGGAAGCAGATGATTCTCCTTCTGACTTATCCTCAGAAGGTCAGTGAAGGAGCCTAGCGCCAGGTCACAGTGCCTACGTAACTCACCGCACTTCATTTCATCACATAGGCATTTTATCATCTCACGTCATCACAAGAAGGATGAGTACAGCACAATAACATATTTTGAGAGAGAGACCACATACACATATCATATACTGTTGCAGTTCATAATCTCTTACTGTGCCTAATTTAAAAATTAAACTTCATAGGTCCATATGTACAGGAAAAAAATATATATATATATATATAAGGTTTAGTTTGTAGTATCCACAACTTCAAGCTAGAACAGGGGTCTTGGAACATATCCTCCCGCTGATAAGGATGGACTACTGTAGTCTGTTTTCATCTTTTTTTTTATTTTTAAGATTTATTTATTTGAGAGGGAAAGGGAAGGTGCACACAGGTTGGGGAAGAGGCAGAGGGAGTGGGAGAGAAAGTCCTAAGCAGACTCCATGCTGAGCCCAGAGCCGATGCCGGGTTCCATCCCCCCACCCTGAGATCATGACTTGAGCCAAAACCAAGAGTCAGATACTTAATTGACTGTGCCACCCAGGTGCCCCTCATTTTTTGTTTTTAATGTTACTAAGGCTTATTGATTATGCATGGAGACTCAAAAGCAGTAATCATCAACCGTGACTTCCTGTTAGACACAACTGAGAAGCTTTGGAACACACCAATGCCTGAAACTCACATCCAGGAATTACAAGTTTATTGGTCTAGTGAAGGTCCTATGTGTTAATTTGTCAATCACCCATTATTATTTGAAGTGTGGTCAGGTGGAGCCCTGCTCTAGGGTTAAACTGCTGGAGTCTGCAGTAGGCTCTCTCTCTCTCTCTCTCTGTGTATGTATGTATTTACTTAATGTATCTGTACCTCTGGTTCCTCACTAAGAAAATCATCATATTAATAGTTCCTAACACACAGAGATACTGTTACCAAAACCCGAGTTCTGTTGTTCATCACTTGAAAAGCCAATACTCAAGTGATAGGTTTTGACTGGTAAGGAATATGAGCTTTATTCAGGAGACCAGCCACCTGGGAAGAATGCAGACTCTCGTTCAAAGAGACTAACTCTGCAGTTTCTGCCTTGCCCAGGGGTTTTTTATGGAGCTTAGGTCAGCTAATAGGTAAGGGGAGTACAGTGGTCTGTAACATTTCTTGATTAGGTGCGGACTTGAAGGTACCAGCTACAGATGTTTTTTCAGTACTCTGAGGTTGTGCAAGGGGATCTGGTTCCTTGGTGCCACAGTGGGAGGGGGCATGAGTAGGCTTTGTGCAGTTGTGCAAGAGGATCTGGTGATGTGCAAAAGGGCTCTATTCTTTTTTAGGAAAGAATGCATGATCTATAGATATAGAAAGAACAGTTTAATCAATCACATGGGCTAAGGGTACTTGTTAAGGCTTGAAGACTATTAAGTTGGCTGGAGAAGCTAAGGTGTCTTCAGTACTTTAAGAATTATATAATAAAAAAAGAATTACGTAATAAAATTCAGAAATAATTAGACACGATGAGAGAAATGGTTGTGAAGAAAGGGATCTAGATATCCCAGAGGAAGTGACATAGCAAAAATTCTCATTAAAGGAATTCAGAGATATTTTATGACATTGGAAGTGCAAAGAATAAAATATTGCATGTTGATCCATACTTAGAAATGAGACAATTTGTCTTACTTCATATCATAAGTTATATAATGAGAAGGCTAGCACTGTTCAAACTGCTCTTAATAACTCTTACAAAGACATAAAATAGTTTAATTCTTAATGTTTCTGATGCTTTTCCTTAAGTATGCTAAATATATATTATTTTATTATTTTTGTTCATTTCCCCAAACATTGATAACCAAAAATAGGAGAGTGTTTAATGTTTTTGCAGAAAATTTCATAGGTCATAAAACAATAATAACTTTTCTCCCTTAACTATTAAGATCACTTTGTATTCTGAGAATATACTATTGGAAACCATTAAAAATATATTTAAGGGGCTTCTGGGTGGCTCAGTCAGTTGAGCGTCCAACTCTTGGTCATGAGATTGAACCCTGCGATGAATCCCCCCCGCCCACTCAGAAGGGAGGCTGCTGGTTTCCCTCTCCTTCTGCCCCTCCCCCTGCTTGCGTGATCTCTCTCTCGCAAATAAATAAATCTTCAAAAAAAAAAAGTAGAGGATAAATCAGAGAGATAATTGAGGAAGTGGGTAATATATATCATGCAGGGCCATGTAGGCCATATAAGCACTTTGGCTTTTACTTTGAGCTCATTGAGATGCCCCTGCAGAATTTTAAGGGTAAGATTGGTTTAAGAGGACTTTGTTGAGATTTGACTGTAGGGAGGGAACACTATACTCTGAGAAACTAATGACATAAATCCAGATTAGAAGTAATGATGGCTCAGAGTAGAGTAGCAGCAGTGGAAACAGTAAACAATAGTCATATTCTAAGTATATCCTGGAGTTCAAGCCAATAGGATATTTAGTGAGCTGGGCATAGTCTGAGAACCAAGGAAAAATAAAAAATGGTTCCAAATTATTTTTTCTGAAGTATTAGAATACTGAAATTGCCATTAACTGAGATTACTCATCATTAATACTACAGATGGGCAGGTTTGTAGGAATTAGAAGCTTGGTGTTGAATTATCAAATCTGAGGTGACACTAAATGTTCCTGAAGAGAAATCAAAAGGTGGCTGAATACATATGAGTCTGGGATGAAGTTTCAGTGCTGTTGGGACATTGGTGGTTGATATGTAAAGTCATGATCCTGGGCAAGATCACCAAGAGTAAAAGAACCATAGAAGATGGTTTCTGGGCACCTACGTTAAGAAGTCTGGGAGAAGAGGAGGAATCAGCAATTAGGAACAAGGAGAAGTGAATGGAAAAGTGGTTAGAAAACCTAGAGGGAATGGGGTCTCGGAAAGCTAGAGGAGAGAGTATATCAAGGAGGTAGGAATGCTAACTCAAATGCTGTTGCTAGATCAACTAAACTGAAAGTGGGAAATTGACCAATGCATTTAGAAACATGGAGAAGAAACTGTCACCCTTGTACAGAGCAGTTTTGGTGGAGTTGGGGGTAGAGCAGGCAACAGCTTGACTAGATTATGTTCCTAGAGAGTAGGAAGAGGAAAACCAGAGATACTCCTTCACAGTATGTTACTAGAAGTCAGAGTAGACAAAAAGAAAAATGTGAGTGAAAAATAAGTTCAATTCTAGAGTGCAGATAACTTCAATGGAAGTTTTAGGCTTAATAGTTTGATTGCATTTTCTTGGCTATACAATTTCATGTACACATATCACTGGAAATCTTATAAACTAAAATGTATTTTAAAGGAGTATTTCAAAAGTATATAGCAATAGATCCATCCACTTAAATATAAACTTATTTTGATTCCACCATCATAGTTTAATTATGTCAAACTGTTCGCACAATTAATATCCAAAAGGAAGTAAATTATACAAAAATATATATGTTGCATATTCTATGTTTGGAAAACTGTATTGCAATACATATGGCCTTATTATGTCAATGAGCATATTTCTCTACTTCTCTTGCCCTTACATTTACTTGATTCTTTCTTAACACAATTAAACGTAATGTTGGAATCAACTGCTAAAATATTCACACAGACATAATAGAGGAAAGCGTGTTAATTTATTTTAGAAAAAAATACAGAATGGGGCAGGGACCACCATCTCTTCATTGTCATTAAACATTTCAACCTAGAATGAAGGACAAGAATCCAGTTTTATGGAATGTAACTGAGTACAGCTTCTACCTCTTTGCATGGTCAATACCAAGAAATGATCAACTTAAAGCTGGTGTTTAGTTCTTAATCTGATTTTGAGCCAACAACATACGTTAATCATGTTAGACAGGACACACTAGCAGTTTAAAGATACCATTTTCTTTTCTAAAAGAACTCCCCAAACTGATTCCTAGGAACCAAAAGGCAAGAATCACTGTATCTATCAACGTTTATGAAAACTATTTTTATTTCACTAATTATAGCCCCTTATTTCCACTGGCAAGCAATTTTAAGGTCTTTTCTGGGAAACATGTCTGTAAGGAAAGGACTTTAAAACTGGGCAATTTTATATTAACAAATGGATCTAGCTCTGTGGTTCTTAAATGAGATCAAATAAATAGCACAGCTTGTGATACTCAGCGACTGCAGTGGTCAGTTGCTTAGAGAAGGGACATCTGGCCCTCATGACTGCATGTGAGCTAAGTATAGTAGCTGAACAACTAAGGCTGCTGGAGGTTTTCAAACACCTGCAGGAATATGAGTCATGATTATTTAGGGAAAAGCCTTTGTCAATATTCCAGAGCATGACCATGAATATCACACGCTCATTTGTATTTAGTGATGAATTATTTAAAATGTGTATTTTAATTTTTCTTCTGGCCAGAGGACAAGTAGCTGAAATAATGTCTACTGGACTCATATGTCACAGGGATAAGAGGAAAGCCCAGAATTTAAAAGATCCAATATAGGCAATTTATACATAATGCACATTGTCAGGGAGGGCTATCTGCATTTCCTTAAAGACAAAATGACCTATCATATTGCTCAATGTACTGATTTAGCTCTTATTTTTATAATGCTTAGAGTGAAAAATAGAACACAAGTCATCACTTGTAAAAGAGAAAAGACCATTTCTTTCTGATGTTTTCCCTCCAAGTAATAGCAACTTTTAAGTAGTTTTTCTCTGCATGCATTCAGAAACAGAGGATAATACAGTGTGTTGCATTCTAGGGGGCATGTCGGGTAAAGAGGTACTGCGTCACCCCACAGCCAATGAGCAGATAGGACCTGAGCTCTGTTAGAAGAATCAGACCCTCTGAAGGAACATTCTAAAAGGAGCACACATAGCTATGAAGTTTTCTTTCTCTTTTAGGGCCACATCATTATATGGGCTCCCTGTAGCTCTTCCATGATAGATGTAAGAAACATTTCAGTCTCAATATTGTGTCTTCATAGTTTTCCTTTGCAAAAGAAAAGCTGATGCTTAATGCCCTTTTTATTGCACTGGAGTTGTATACCAGATCAAGCAATAAGATGGGTTATGTACCAGATAAATCAATAAGACTGCCAGTGGCCACCTCTTCCTTGACCCTCGAGTCTATGTCATGAAATGGGGAGGATTTAGAGCACTTAATATGGGCAAGGCCCTCTCTGCCACCACGGAAGCAGAAATGGCTGGTGCTCCCTTTTTAGTTTCTCCCATTAGAGTAGTTACATAAATGTTTGTTAAATGGAAAATATCTACTTTCTTAATTTCTAAATATAACTCAAGATAGCATTTATGGAACAAGATAATTTCTTATTTCATGTGTTACAGGTGCTTTTAATTATTTGCAATTGTTTTAGTATATATATAAGCAAGACAAGATTATAAACATTAGATGTGGAAGTCATGTTCTTAGAAAAGTAAAGTAATAAAGTTTTGTCGTGAGAAAATATGACACTACTACATTTTTAGAGGATGTTATCTACTAATAAAACAATGGATTGCAAAGTCTCTCTGGTATTACATAAGTACTGAAAAACAGGGTGAGAATTTTTTAAATTTGTATTTCTTTTTATCTGTATTTGAAAAATACAGATGAACTAAGAAGAAAAAAAAAAAAGGAACCAGGGTTTCTGTTGAAATATTAATTGGCCAGAGAATCGCTTCTACTATTTTATTTAGATTTTGTTTTATTTTCATCATTTTGAATTTTTTACCTCCTAACTATAGTATATTTTTTAAAACTATAATATTTTTATAAGTTATAAGTACATCAAAGTAACTTAATTAGAAAGATATAAATTCTTTACAAGTACACTCTGATTTTACAATGAAATTTACTCCAATTTAAATTCTTGTGGCTTAACAGAGTTATGATTGATACTCAATAAACTGCACATTTAAAAAAAGTTTTGATTTGATAAGTTTTGACACAAGTATGTCCCCATGAAACCACTGACAAAATAATGATAGTGAACATGTTCATCACCACCCTAAAGTTCTTCCTACTTATGGTGCCTCCTTCCTCTTCTTCCTCATAACCCCACTTAGTTCCAAACAACTCTGACAGCCTTTCTATAACTCTTCATTAGTTTTCGCTTTCTAGAATTTTAATTTTTTTAATGGAACCATATATTAGGTACTTTTTTATGTCTGGCTTTTTTTTATTCGTGATGATTATTTGAGATCATCCTTGTTGCTCTGTGTATTGGTAGTTTATTCCTTTTTATTACTGAAAAGAAGTCCATGGTAGGGATATACCCTAGGTGGCTTAGGCATTCACGTGTTTATGGCCATTGGAATCATTCCCAGTTTGCAGTTTCTACAAATAAAGTTGCTATCAACATTTATGTACAAGTCTCTGTATGGACATGTGCTTTCATTTCTCATGGGTAGAATCTCCAACTATAATTATATGTGTTTTTCAATTTCTCCTTGCATTTCTATCAGTTTTTGCCTGATATAGTTTAAAGCTCTATTATTAAGATATTAGATAGTTAGGATTTTTATGATTTCTTGCTGAATTGACTCCTTATGAATTAATCTTATCTCTGATAATATTTTTTGCTATGAAATCTGCTTTATCTCTATTGTATTCAGTTTCTAATGATGCAAAAGGAATGACCACAGGTTTAATGCCTTAATACATACAATCTTAGTTTCCTTCTATCAGTAGTCAGGCATGATTCGTCTGTGTCCTCTGCTCAGAGTCCAGTCTGAAGGCTTGACTGAGGAACAATCTGCTCCCAAGCTCATTCAGGTTGTTGGCAAAATTTATTTTCCTGCAGCAATATGATTGTAGTCTTTGGCATTTGGCTCATTGTCTGCTGGAGGCCATCCTTGGCTCGTGGAGACTAATGATAGTTCATAGTTCCTGTGCAGGCTCCTGCAACATGGCCACTCATTCCATCAAGCTCTCAAGGAGGGCCACTCTCCTCATGTGCACTTCTACTGTGAGTTGGAACCACCCAGAAAGATCACCCTTTTGCTTACCTCACAATCAGTGGACAACATCTTGATGATTAATTGCACCTGTAAAATTCTTTCATGTTTGACATTTTCTATTTGCTGAAACAAGTTCCAGGTCCTGCCCACACTCTAGGGGTTGATGCAAATATCAGGAAGTGGGGATCATGAGGTGACTCTAAGGTCTGTCAACCAGAGGTACTAATAGAGTCACTCCAGCTGCCATTTGATTAGTGTTCCTTCGCATACTGGGTTCCATTATTTTATGTTTAACCTTCATGTGTCCTTATATTTAAAGTATTTTGAGATTTTATTTTTGCTTTGGTTGTTGTTGTTAAGGCAGCATACATTTAGGTGTTGGGTTTTTATCCTGATAATTTCTATTTTAATTGGTGCATTTGGGTCCTTTAAATGGATTTAAATGTTTAGGGATAGGTGAGGATTTAAATCTACCATCTTGGTTTTTTTTTTTCCTATTTTCTACTTGTTCTTAGTTCTTTTTTCTTCCTTCTTTTTGATTAATTAAATATTTTATGATTCTATGTTACTTTCTTTGTTAATTATTATTTTTTACTTTGCTTTTTTTTGAGCAATTGCTTTGGGATTTATAGTATGCATTTATAATTTATCATAGTCTATCTTCAAGTAATATTCACATATAGTATAAAATGTTACCACAGTACACTTCCATTCCCCCTCTCTCAGTCTTTTGCACTATGTCTTCATATATTTTACTTCTACCTATTTTATAAACTGGATATTGCATCTGGTATCATTCCTTTCTAGCTAGGAACATTTGGTGTAGAGCATGTCTCTGATTCCGACTTTTTCAACTTTTTATATCTGATATAGTCTTTATTTCATCTCGTTTATAAAAGATAATTTGCTTGGTATAGTTTCCTAGGTTAAAAGACGTGATTTCATTAACATTAGTACTTTAATGTTGCTTCTGTGTTTTTGCTTGTATTATATCCATCAAGATGGCTGCTGGCATTTCATTTTTGTTCTCCTATACATAATAGCCACCTCTACCCATCCAGCTGCTTTCAAGATATTGTCTTTATCGTTGGTTTTAAGCAAGTTGATTATGTGAACTTCCTGCCTTCCTACCTTCCTTCCTGGCTTACTCAGCATTTTAAATCTGTTGGGTTGTGGCTTACAAGTGACAATTGCTGCCTACCACCAAAAGCAGCAGTCCCAGGATGTCAACCCACTGCATGTTTTGCAGGTGTCAGTTCACCAAGAAAGACAGGAATCACATAGCCACTAGACAAATCAGCACGTTAGTCATGTAGGGAAGATATAAGATAGGGCAAGATCAGCCTCATTGATTCTTTATGGCCAGCAGGTCCTGTCCCACAGCGAACACAAGGAAATAGTATGGATGCACCCTCTTATGCTACAACAAAGACCCAACTTCCTTCCCCATCAGAAATAGAACAGTGATGTTGGTCAGATGCCTTAAAAGAAGCTTCTCCCCATGCTTTTCTCTCCCTTTTAGTACTCTATTCTGTGGATTATATGCTCCTGTCTTCTCTAGATGCTGAGGTCCCTCTCAACTCAGAGAGATTGCCAGACTTGGCCTGGATTCTCCTGCCTAGATGTCAGCCTCCTAACTCTATCAAGGCAGTAACTTGGGCACCATAGTGATTCATTCTTTCCTTTCTCCTCTCTCAGGGATCACTTTGTCTGCCTTGTGCAGTGTCCAATGTGTGAAAATCATTGTGTGATACATTTTGTGTGTTATTTTTTGGTGTTTTAGATGAGACTATAATCCAATTTCTATTACTCCATCTTGACTGAAAAAAGTCTCCAGTTTAAATTTAAAAGTTTCTCTTTTCTTTGAAACCTAGAAATAGGTTAAAATACAAGTCTCGCATGTTCTGGAGTTACACAAATCTCATGACATTTTAGATACCTTTTATAGATTTGCTAATTTTTTGCTTCAGATCATTTTGTAAATTCTAATGGACTGTATGAAAACTTGACAGAAAACTTTAGGTTTTGATTTTGATTGATCTGTATTCAAGTACATAATAACTGATTGTTCTAAAGCATTAAGAAATGCTGAAACAAGAGGGGATCAGGAAGGAGACAAACCATAAGAGACTCCTAAACTCATGAAACAAACCGAGGGTGGCTGGGGGGTAGGGGCGGGTAGGGACAGGGTGGCTGGGTTATGGACATTGGGGAGGGTATGTGCTATGGTAAGTGCTGTGAAATGTGTAAGCCTGAGGATCCACAGACATGTACCCTGGGGCAGATAATACATTATGCGTTAATTAAAAAAAAATTAAAAAAAAAAAAGAAATGCTTAAACATTCTATAGAGGCAAAATTTTTTAAAAATTTAAATGCAATACTTACCCATTAATAGCTCTATGACAAAGTGAAACAAAAACTCACCTTGTAGGTGGCATATTTTAAATAGATGTATGAGCCTCATAGAGGTAAATATTTGATCAACTTGAGCTGTGTTGTTAGTTATGACTATCATGAGGGACACCTTAACCCTGTGTTCATTGAACATAATATTCCTTATTGCCCAATTGAATTCTTTCCCTCTTTCTCTTTCTGTCTTCTAATTTATTTCTATAATGTCTTAATTTGTTTCCTTTTACAAAGGTCATAATTTGGGGTTTGTTAAAACTTTATTTTATGACACTGTGACAGGAAGTAGCAGTCAGTTGTCTGGTGAAAAAACAATTATCCTCACTCTAATGACCCTAATAAATGAGAAAAAAATGAAACAAAAGATCACCATATAGGGGCATCAGAACCAAACTATGATAGATATCACATGATCAATAATGTTCTGTGGGGAACACTGAAACAAGAAAAATTAACAAAATAGCTGGTATCAGTGATGACAGGTGTGAACAGATGTTTGCCACTCGTAAAATGAGAATGAGGAGCAGAAGCAGAATTTCTGTAACTCTGACCGTTTATCAGCTACCAATCCACCTATTAGCTAAATAATCAAGATATAGTTTACACTAAATAATGGTATATAAAGAGAATGGAATACTATATTTTTTAATGTAAAGAGATAACTATATGAACATAAATTATGCAATTTAGGATTTTTTATAATAGGATGAATAAACTTTCTTTGATCATTATCAAAATACTTACTGAATATAAATGCTGATTTAAAGAATAGGTTGTCTGAATTGAGTTTAGTATTCAATATTTAATGTCTTTAATAATTTTGAAAGGCAGGTAGGCCAATAAAATATTGACTCTGGAATCAGACTATCTTGTTTCAAATTCTGGCTCCTCCACTTTCTAGCTATGTGAACACCAACAAATTGTATAACCACTCCGTGGTTCGATTTCTTTGTTTTTAAAAGGGGATCAAAATTATATCTTCTTTAGAAAATTGTTATGTGCATTGCATTAGTTAATACAATCAAAGCTGTTAGAAAAAGTGCCTGGCATATTAGAATATTTATTGCTTAAATAAAGCAATAAAAACTGTTGCTGGATACAAAAATTGTGGTTCACAAAAACAAACAAACAAACAAACAAAAACTGTGATGTAAGAAAGACAGATGTAGGTCAGATTGTATAATTTCACACACACACACACACACACAAATCCAAATGACATTTTTAGATGTAGATAAACAAAAATGCTTACAGAGATTTCTAGTACTATATAATATTCTAAATTAATTCATAATTCAAAGGGCTACCATTATTAATACTCAATGACAAATGCAAAAAGATGATTTTTTTATTCTTTTCTTTCTTTTCTACATATAAATATAAATATATATATTTAAAGATTTTATGTATTTATTTATTTTAGAGAGAGAGCAGGGGCGCCTGGGTGGCTCAGTGGGTTGAAGCCTCTGCCTTTAGCTCAGGTCATGATGTCAGGGTCCTGGGATCAAGCCCCACATCGGGCTCTCTGCTTAGCAGGGAGCCTGCTTCCCCCTCTCTCTCTGCCTGCCTCTCTGCCTACTTGTGATCTCTCTCTCTTTGTCAAAATAAATAAATAAAATCTTTAAAAAGAAAGAGAGATAGAGAGAGCAGGAGAGCGCAAGTGGGGTAAGGAGAAGAGGGAGGAGGTAGGTAGGGGAAAGGAATCTCAAGCAGACTCCACTTGGCAGGGAGCTTGACATGGCTTTCCACTGCACTTTATTTTATGTGTTTGGATAGTACTCATTATCATCTTTTAGATTATATACTATGTTCATTTAGTATGTTTATTATTGATTTTT
>CM052889.1:9684439-9713745 GCA_028534135.1 Potos flavus | reverse complement strand
GGCTTTCCACTGCACTTTATTTTATGTGTTTGGATAGTACTCATTATCATCTTTTAGATTATATACTATGTTCATTTAGTATGTTTATTATTGATTTTTTCCCCTCTCCATTACAGTGTAAGATCCACAGGGAAAAAAAATTCTGTCTGCTTTGTTCACTAATGTTGCTCAACACCCCCTGAGAACAAACCAAGCACTTAATTAAAGACTAGTTGTATTAAATTGACTCAGCTACATTATCAAGAATTTGATGCCAAAAAGCAGACCATTTCCTGGTCATCAACCATCCTTCTAGAAGAGAGTTTTAGATAACACAAAGTGGGACAAAGAACCCTGCAAAGAAAGTTATGAGCACTGTCTTGAACACTCAGTTCTATCCTGTAACCGTAGATCCACAAGTAACTATTTAAATTAAATAAACCTTAATTTGCTTAAACAGTAAGATAGCTCAACAAGATAAAATATGTGGAACAGTTAAAAAGCTAAATCAGATAAAAATATGGGGAATGCCCAGTATAGTCCCTAGAAATGAATGGGCAACTAATGAAAAGACAGTTTCCTTTTATCCTTCCCCCTTTCTATTTTCTTTCTGGTTTCAATTTCCTTGCCCTGGGGAATCATGGCTTTAAAGATCAATTTTTACTTTTGTTTGCTTTATTTGAATGCATTTCATTAAACCCTTTCATTGTACCAATTATTATGCTGTTATAATGTTATGTATATTATCTGCCATGAATCTGAATTCTTAGAAGTAATCTTCTAAAAATAATGTATGTACCTCAAGAACAAATTAGAATTAGTCCAAATGTCAGTCATTCATAACTCTACTTTAGGAGACAAATTAAACTTTTTCTCTACAAGAAGATTATGACTTATTATTAATAAGAGAAGATAACTCTTGAAAAAAATAATGTAAGGATCTCCAACTTTCCTACATCAATAAAAACAAAGTTGATTTTAGGAATGATTGCTTTTAATAGATAGCATAATTTATCTCAATTTTTAGATAGAAACCAAGTTACGTACAAACAATCGGTCAATCAACTTGCAAGTTATTCATCTTATTCTTACCACTTAGTTCATTTCTTTAATACCCAGTAGTCTCTAGCCCAAGTAGTTGTAATATAACACTGTTATCACATATTCATGGGAGAACTCTGTCTCCACTGCTCTAAACTAACGTCTTTGATTTAGTTAACCTATCCGTGAGGACTGCTAAAAGTGTTTTCATGTAGAATACACTGAGATTCAGTTGAATGGAGATATATGTCTTCTTACTATTTTGAAGCCTTCATGAAAAGGTGTCCCACTTGGCTATATAACAAACTCTTCCTTCCATGCCTAAAGTGTAAAATAAAGTAGATTAAGGAAATTCAGTCTTAAAGAGAAGTATGATTGATGAGACTCTCCACCCCTCTTCTATTCAATCTTACCATGAACACTCTAAATGTTAGAAGATTAAAGTGAGTGCCATATAAATTAAGAGTGTTTTAAATGAGGGAAAAAAGTTATCTTTAGTAAGTCAGAAGGACTGACATATACTTCTTCCCTCTATTTCTTAGATCACAAAACCGAATATTTCTTTTATGTCATGTTTTCTATTTTGCAACCATCTTTTTTCAAAGACAAAATAAACCAAACAACAGAACAAACAAACAAAACTAGGAACTATATCTAGGATAATGTAACATATATTCTTAAGGAACACTACAACATCGAACCTAACTCTAAGACTCTTAAACCTAAGAAAGAATAAAAGCTCTCCCACTGCTAAGAAGCAAAATGATAATAATGTGAAATGACAACTGATCAACTTGTGACCTATAAGTAAATGAATGAATGAGACTGAATTGTTTACTTCCTATTAGTTCCAACCTCAGGGTTATTATGTCTTTAGCAATGAATGAAAAAAAGAAGTAAAGATGGAGAGGAGACAGAAAATAACATTTTTTGACACTTACTATATGCAGGGTACTTGGCTATGAGATTTTATATTTAACTGGATTTATTTTTTTCAATGACCCTGAGAGGTGGTATAACTGGGTCTGTTTTTCTAATTCCTAAATATGAACCTTAGTTAAGTCAAGCCTTGTTAGACTTTATTGAGTTTTGACCTTGTTTGCATAGCTAGTAACTGGCAAGACATTAAAAGGTGCACTAAGAGGAAATATATCTGATAAATACTATATAATTGGAAGAGAATGAGGCTATAGTCAGGGCTTGTGATGTTTGATTTATTAACAGTATTCAAAATATGATTGCTAAATCAGTTGAAATATTATGTAAGACCTACAAAAACTTATTTCTGTTGAAAATAATTGAAACCCCGAGAGGGTAAGTTTTTTTTACAATAGATTAATAATTTAAACAATAGTCAAATCAGGCATATTGACTTTTCAGTTAAGAGGGATTTTTGTTTGTTTATCTATTCAGATTGTAGGTAAGATTATCTGACACAAAGATTGGGAAAAGAAAAAAACAGGTGATTATAACCTCTTAGATTCTACCATAAATGCTGATTGGTACAAAAGGGCTAACAAGACGGGTGACAAAAGTGGTTGGGGACCAATAAACCCTGCATGGTTGCTTCCCTTAGACAGGTGGCTGCAGAATTCTTACACTATAAATTAAGGAAACAGTTGGAACTCACCTTTAAACGTCAGCTTTCCTGTCAAATCACTGACAAGCTGGTCTGTTGCACTGACTCACTTTTAGCAACTGTTCAAAGGCACATTTTTAGTATCAGATGCTTAGTTTAAACAAAATACATTCCATTGCTGTGGAGTGATAGCCTCTAGCCCATTCTCTTGTGTCTACCTTTACAAGTTGAGTGTTCATTTGGACATAAAGGCTATGTTTTAGGGTCATATATGAATTGAGATTCAAGACTAAAACAGAACAAATAACAGTGAAGAAAATGTTGTGGTTTGAGTCATAATTATTCAAACAGAACTGCATTTTCTCTTAAGTGTTTTGTCTTTTCTTTCATTTTTTTTTTTTTAGGGAATGGACACTTGTTATTACTTTATGCATTTATGTATATTTTGTATTTATACACACCATGAATTTTTCTAGTTGATAAATAAATCCAGATATAAGTATATTGGATATTTTTGGTAGATGAAGCATACTTGGGCCTGAGTTTTTCACATCTTTAGAACTTAAAAGAATTAAACATATTTAAATTGGCTTTTTTTCTGGAAAGACTGTATAAATTTGAAACTCATTTTCTTATCTCTAATGTGATGATAACACCCAACACACAAGGATTTGTTAAACTAGATTGATATATTTGAACCCTGCATATATTGACATATATCGAATCCCACTGCCTAATTACATCTATGGCTCAAACACTAACCAACTAAATGAAACAATACTGAGAATTATATAACATACTCTCTGGCACATAGAAAGATCTCGATAAATTGTAGGAGTGGTGATGATGATATGGTGATGATGTTGGTTTTTATTATTATGTCAACAGGCATTTAATTACCTACTCTGGTAAATACAGGATAGGTCTTGAAATCATGTAAATGTTGTTTATCTATTGTTAGCCTGATTTTTAACTGAAATTTGATAAAATTAGTGGTATCACTTTAAATGACTTGGATGATAGGTGGATGTAACTTGGAGAATGAATGGTGAAATGTTTAATGAGTGAACTTTAGCACTAACTGAGAATTGCAACTGAGTACCTGGAGGAAGGCATTGGAGAGCAGTCAGCTCTGAGAGCCAAGTTGGAGAATCAGTCAGGTGAGAAGGGAAAATTACTTCCTTCTGATTAGAAACAGAGAGCCATGGGAATTTGTTCTGCTGATGAGCAGACACGTAACATAATGGAGATCTTTTTTTCTTTCTGCTTTTGCCTGGAGAAAGAGAAACAGAAAAAGTCTTCTAACAAAGAATAAGAGGAAATAGAGCAGGGACTTTCTAGATGATTAGGAAAACCAGGAAAGCAAAAAAGGATAACCATCTCCCTAATAGACTTACGGGACTGAATGGAGGAAAACCACCAGCAGAAAACTCGTTCATAAGTTCTTTTACACCCAGTTGCCCTGGAATCCCCAAATTACTGTTATATAAATGACCTGAAATGTTGTTTTCAGTTGGAGTGATCTCCTAGATGTAGTATGGTCTTGTGGGAAAAGAAATGGCTTTGGATCCAGGCTGACCTAGGTTTCTGCCATTGCTGGATCCTATGCTGATAACCTTGTGCAAATTATTTAACCTCTCTCAGATCCAGCTTCTTTTTTAATAAAAGGTACACAGTAATAATATTCCCAAAATATTGTGGTTAAGAACAAATACAAACACAATTTATGTAAATAGCTCGTTGCAGAAAATACTGAGAAAAATAATCTAACGTCTAAGACTATTTCCCCCTTTATCTCTTCCACTGACTCATCGTTCCCTTCCTTCTTAACAGGATTCTCCTCCTGCTCTTTCATTATTTGTTATTCCCAGTCAACATCAACTTATTCTATGTCTTTAGTAATCAAATATATAATGATCCCTCACTCAGAAGTTGTTTCCTAAGCTCCAGAACTGCATTTAAACTGCTAACTAAATCTCCATCTCCATTTGTATGTCCTACAGACTCAACATATCCCAAAGTAACAGCATCAGATTACTCTTAACCTCTTTCTTCTTCTCCAGTAATCACTAGCTCAATTAATGGCTATTTATTCTGAAAGAGTAATCCAGAGTTTGACTCCCTTATTTGTCATTTCCAATTTGGTAAAAGATCATATTTTTTTTCTAATATTTGGAACTTAGACACATTGCCAATCATGTAATGTAAGTCTACATCATCATCTGAACTAATCTTTTAAAGAGTCTTTTTGCCTCAAACCTTTTTCCTCTCTACTAAATCATCAAAATTTGTCTTGGATTTTGTGGAAGTCAAACCTTTTACAACCAGGAACAATTAAGCTATACAAAAAAGAAAAATCAGTAAAAGAATCCACATAAACTAGAGGTAGAAAGAAATGGTATGTGATTACATTAAGTTACGCTGCAACCAATTCTGCTTTGGTTTTAAGTTATTTTATCTCTTGTCAAGTAAGAAGTATAATTATATATAAAGCATTTGTTCATATTGGAATAAATAGGAAATATTGAAACCTACACTGAAGGCTTGAATTCTTGCCCCCCTTCACTCTTAGCTGATGACATTAATTTACATGACTATATTTGTGGCAATTTGTTACTCAGCAACAGAAAACTAACACATAATTTTTTGTGTGTCTTTGATTTATGATAATAAGTTAAAAATACTTCATAAGGCAATCCCCAAAGACCCAAACTTGTACTAAGTAGAAACAAGATCTGCTAAAAACTATGAAGTTTCCCAAATGGGCAGACTCCAAATGCCCATTTTAGACATGGACATGGAGGAAATGGAGGACAGACAAAGTAGTTTATTCCAGCTGAAGAACAAAGAATCATGAAGACAATGAAAAGAGATATCTAGATAACAGAACTGGGTGTTTCCATATTGGATGACCAATCTGACAAGTCAGATTTATTCACAGCTCATCTAACAGGATGACATTTGTGTTACAGACCGGTGTGTTTTCCTCTTCAGTTATTTTTCTAAAACATAAGGTTGAATTAGACTTTTTAAGTTCCTTTACTACCTTTATAACCGTAAAGTATATTTTATGTGTATTGTATCAGATGAATCTAAATCTAATCTAAGCCAGTATAAATATTTCCCTCATGACTATTTTTGTCCTAAAGGAAACACATGACTAAGTTGACTTAAGCAGATTGAGGAGAAGGGTGGTCACCAGGAGTTGGGAGAAAGATTATTTTATGGAGGATGTGAACAGGGAAGTAGTTTGGTGTGGATTTTGCTGACAGTCATCCTAAAACCACCAGGAGAAATTAATCTTAGAATAAGGCTGATGCTGTGTACAGGAAAAAAGAGAGAAGGAACAAGTTTGAGTCCTAGATGACAATATTGAGATGTTCCATCTACCAACCCTCATGCTATTATGTGAGCTGATGGACTTCTATATTATGTAGATTGGGTCATGACTTCTACTACTTATAACAGAAGATATCTTAATTTAGACATTATTTTAGATCAACCCTTTAATATTCCCTCTTCTGCCTGACTGGCTTTTTAAAACTACTTCATTTTTTTGTTGTTGTATCTTTTCCCTCAGCAGTCTGGCTTAGAATCTTGAGTAAGTCTTGGCTTGTCCCCTTCCTACAACCTGGATATTCTACATGTAAGGCAACCCAGCATTGCTTCCCCTTAAACATCCTAAAATGACCTTATCCAAAAGTAACACCTGTTATTTGATACAGGATCCTTTGGTCATGCTGAGATTACAGAAAATCTTCGATATACAGTTTGTTTTATGTTTTCCATCTTTAGTGGAGTAACGTCATGCTGCCCAGATAATGCCACTAGTCTGATCTTTTAACATCATAATATAATATTCTATTTACAGTTTTTATTTATTTCCAGCCACTTAACCAAGATGGTGTTAGTGAAAATAGAGATAATGAGACAATCTTGAAAGTCAGTTAGATTATAGGACTCTGAGCAAAACAGTTCATCCTGCTGCTGCAATTCTTCCTGAATACTTCTATTTGTGGCAAATAATAAAGCTTTTTAAGTTTTTCCTTTGTGACTGTTTACTTTTCTGGCCATATGGTGGATTTCTTGAAGGTTCAAACCGTGTCCTATCTTTTTTTGGCATTACTTATAACACCAGCGTCCATATTACATATCAGTGGAATAATCTGAATGTTGAATAATAATGAAGACTAAAAAAATTATGTGTTAGTTTTCTGTTGCTGAATAACAAATTGCCACAAATTTAGTCATGTAAAAATCCCACTTATAATCTCATATTTACTGTTTGTTAAAAGTCCAGCAGGGTGTGTGTAAAGTCTCTGCTGAGGGTCTCACTGGGCTAAACTCAAGACATCCATTGACCAAGGCTGTTGCTCTCACCCCAGGCTCTGGATCCTCTTATGAGCACAGTGTTTCGGGGTAGAACATATTTCCATCTCACACTTTGTACACGGTCCCTTCTACCCTCAAGCACATCAAATCTTTCCCTTACTTCAGAAATCTCCAACTTTGTCTTCTGCTTTTAAGGGCTTATGTGATTGCATTGGGCCCACCAGGATATCCAGGATAATCTCCTTATTAACTGATTAATAACCATCGTTATATTTGTACAGTGTCTTTGTCAGTTATCATAACATATTCACAGACACATCAGAGGACAAATTTCATGGGAGCCAAGATTCTGCCAAACATGGTCTATATAAGGCATATGTTTGTTAAGCACAGCAGAAGAAAAAATGTATTCCGCTGTGATTGCAAATGTGTTAACGTATAAGTAGTCAGAAGCAGGAAACATCATTCCAAAATACTAAGACTGATATTAACTAAATTTTTTTCTATTTATAAGATATTCTTTACTTTTATATAATTTATATAATAAAATAGAAAAAAATGAAAACCAACAGAAAATTTATAGGGTTAAATACAACTACATTTTGATTAGTAGCAAAGCTTAAAATTCTAACACTATTACCAAAGATTGAAATTTTTCCATGATTCAGAAAAGCTTACTGGGATATTTTTCATCTTATTGGGTAATGATAAATAATCTATCTGTCAGAATGACCTAATAAATCAAAAATCTAATTTGCGTAGCTGAGGTAGAAAATTTAAAAATATATATATTACAGTTCTAATGGAAGGATTACAGCCATATATTAACTCAACATATGTATCCTGGAAAGAGGACAAGAGATACTATGATATGTTCAAAGATGTCTGCGAGTAGGAACAGGTGATTCTCATTGTAAGCTTACCATTATGAAGCAAATTTTACAACCGAGCAAGGACTCACATTGGGTAGAAGTGTAACAACTATTGTGTAGAAATACGAACTTATTTTTATCAGCTTTCAACTCTCAATTCTTTCAAATTTATTCTTGTTAGCTATTAATAACTTACAGATAATAATGGATATTAGCCATTATGCCAATCCAGAGATTAATCCGAGCATCTTCAAATAAAATATATCTTTACAGATGATGTGAGATAGCACAGTAAGGCACAGTAAAATACTACATTGTTTTGACATAGTATAGATTAACAGTTGTCCAAATGGAAGTACACTTGAAGGACTGCTTTCATTTTCCCTAGTAAATCATGAATTATTTTGAGGCTTATTAATTTAAGTTGGATCACACTCAGTAAAAATGTAGCTGTTTCTACACTGTAAATAAACGCTGAAAATACACATGAATAAGCAAACAGCCCTTGGGATGTGTGTGACGGTATGTGTGTGAACAGATTTTTAAATAACTTATTTTTTAAACAAATTTAAATTTCTTCAACATTGTTTTCCCCTTTCTTCCTCACCTCTCAATATCCAAATACCCGGTAGTTTTTTGTAAAAATAATGCACCTTCCTTCCAAGCGACTAAGGATTAAAAGCCTGCATTGGATCCTGGTAGATGGGATTTATTCCACAAGTTGTTTGGAGCTGTGAGAAACTGAGAGATTTGACAGGGAGTGATACTTTGTGATGTAACAGGAGATAATAAAAAGATTTTTTTTACATTTTTTTTACACATTGTTTCTATCATTTCAATGGCAGTCAAAAAAGCCTATGTTACATTGTTAGATGAAGAGGGGGAAACATAACTGTCCTTGCCTCAAGTGAAAATAGTAATATATACAAACTTCAATATATTTAAGGTTTCAGTTTACACTTTAAAATATAAAGCATACAAATAAATTCTTTATAGATCCTAGAGTAATTAAGGACCAGGTCTCTTTGGGCTCTTTTGGAAATTGCGAGTTCGTAAGAGCACACCAAGCAGCAGGCAAGGGAAACATAAGAGTGGTGAAGGCTGCTTGGATCCATAGCAATAGGGCCAGGAAGCTACAATAAATAATACACTGAGGATTTAATAGTGGAAGTGAACAATTAAACACAGAGTAAATATAAAAATAGAGTGATAAGTTCTGGCAAAATGCATGTTAAGGGTCTCACAACTATATTTCTGGACTGTGGCAAGACGATTAATGAGGGAGGCAGGAAAGTCGGCAAGTAATGCATTATAATTATCAATCAATAAGTGCAATGAATACATTGATCAAAGTCTAAACATCTCCTGAGTTAAGTAAGGGTCATAATGGAGCTATAATTACTAGTATGGGTGGAATCCCAGAACAATTTCTTCAAGGTCAATCATAATATTGAAATGAGAAAATGTTGGGCAAATAGCCCAATTAGAGACATTTATAAGTTTGAGATAAAAGAAGCTGAAAAGAGAGCTGAGTCAGTAAAAGATAAGAATTTTTCCATGCTTAGTACTTACTGAGATTCTGATGAGTCCATGTTTTTAATTGAGATTCAAAAATACCAGGGGGGAAAAAGCCATACTGTTGTTTATTAAGGTAAAATTTTATCTCATATAGGTGTGTGTGTGTGCATATTTGTGTGTTGAGGAATACACACACACACACACACACGTTAAGTCATTTATCCCTCAAAGGGATCACCACCAACAAAATAATTTACTTGCTAAAATTGAAAGGAACATGAATGTATACAAATATTACTTTAAATTTTATTTATTATCAGGAACTTAAAAAGAAAAATTATTATACATTTTTAAAATTTATATTATTCCTTCTTTTTAAAATTATTCCTACGTACATCTCTTTGGTGTGTCAGTATTATTGATTAGATTAGATTTGGTTTCCTTCAGGATGCCTCAAACCAATTTAGTTGGCTAGCCTTAAGTGTTCTAGCTGACAGATTACTCTTCTTCTTGTCAGTTAAAGGGAATTGCAATGATTTTTTTGAACTCCGTAAAAAGTGTCATTAAGGATTTCCTCCATGCTAGGCATGACTATTGCCTTCAACCCTGCTTTGACATTTCATTTATTCAAGGGTGTCCTTGTTGCCTTTCCCTCATCTAAACTCAATAATTATGGTGCCACACTATTTAGCCGTAGAGATAAATTTCCAGAACAATTCCAGGTAGTTTAAACCTCAGTATGTTTTCAATTCATTTGCTCCAATAATGATAAAATCATTTATACTATAGAAAAATTTATAGCCTTATGAACCCCAAAATAATATTTTAATTTTACCAAAAAATTAAAATATCTTCTCTCTTTAAAAAGAATTTTAAAAACTTCTAAGTTTCTCAGAGTGATGTAGCTGTCAAAATTTTCCTGTCAGTATTTATTGAAAATATTTATTTGAAATGGGATACATGAATGAGAATTTTAATTCTGCATCAATACTGACAAATTGAACAATAATCAGAAGTTTTAAATATGAATTAACCTATGCCCCTAAACATTTCTCTTCCATTCTCCAAACACTGTGTATTTTTTTTAAAGCTTTTGACCTTAGAATACCATTTGCTACTTTTATTGATTACTTTTAGGTACCAAATCAACTAGTTATTTCTCCTCATGGATTAAGTGACTCCCATAGACTGATCCTCTTATTTTCTACCTGTCAGCCCCCTCTTTGTTTTCTAAGGGAAATGATGTCCTAGAGTTCTTCAGTGTTCAACCCTATGTTTTTGTCTTCTCAGTCTATGTATCTCCTAGGAAATCTTGTCATCTATAACTTTAAAACTAACTTAAAAGCTGTTTTCCCAGGAAAGATCCCAAAAGCATCACTATAGGGCATATGTCTTTGTTACATACTCCTTAGAAGAGGCTGTTTCTTCCCTTTAGAGCACTTATCTCGAATTGTAAGCCATATGTAATACATTCATAATCATGATACTATTTTTATTAATGTATGTCTCTCACACAAGACTATAGGTTCCCTGAATACTGGAGCAAATATATATATTTCGTATGCCATATATTTTAGTAGAGCATAAAGACACTAAATTGAGCCCTAGGAACAACTTGGGTTTCCCCATGCTAGACTAAAACATACTCTTGAATGACCATCTTAACTAAAATTATTTCTGACAAAACTCACATAGTTTTTTTCAATAAACCCAGCGAGTTCCAATTTTGTAGATTCGGTCTACAATCTACAAGATTTGTTGCAAGATTTGTCTTGACTTAAAGCATTCAGAACTATCAACAATTTCATTCAAGACAATGTGGCTACTGTCTTTGTAGGTTTAACCAGGACATAGGAACCATTGCTCATTTGTTTCATTTTTGTCCCCCAGGATATAGCCCTTTTTCTATATTCTCCTTTTAGGTTTATTATTTTTTATGCTAGATTCTCTTCTTGTCTCCATTCTCAGAACCTGGCTTAATTTTGACTAGTTTCCTTCCTTTCCTATAGACTATATCTATATCTGTTGCCCATGGACAAATATTCTAGTATGCTAATGGCCTGCATTATGAGTATGTCTCATACTCTGACAACATCCTTACCTACTGGGAAACATTTATTATCGTTCAAGATGTATTACTTGAGCTTTTTACCTCATCTTAACATAAGTTGAAGTCAGCACACCACAGCCCCCAAATAGACTTGTAAGGTGAAAGCAAATCTAAAGGAAAGTCCTGAACCTTTCCTTAATGCCTTACCTTACTACAAAGAAACCCACATGCCTCAAATATAATTGCTAAATATGACAATTATTTTCATATGTGATGTGTCATTATACACTTACCATTACCAGCAGAAAGAATGGTGGAAATGAAACTTAACACAAGGATCAAAATTATTTTGTCCACTTAACAAATGCTAAATGAGGGCTGGTTGGTTGTCAGGTACTCTTTTAGGTGCTAAGATACATCAGTGAGCAAATTAAAAAAAAATTAAAATTAGAAATACTTTCTCTCAAAGATTGTCTCCACCAATAAACTCATAGCAAGGTTATAGTTGAGTGATATTTTTTTCTTTCTGATCATCAGTTTTCTCACTTATGAAATGAATTGATAATACCTAATTTGCTTTGCTCTTGGGAACACTGAATTTTATAAAAATTAAATATAAATTTTATATAAAAGTGTATCTCATGGGTATAGTGCTCAGAAGAAAAAAAATGAATAAATAGTAGTATTTATTTGTTTATTTGTTTGTTTAATTTTTGGATGATTTTCAAGTTCTTTTCCAAATTTAACACGAGATTCTGAGCTATGCATTAAATGCGGGAAAATACCATGATCCTAACTCTCTTATGTAGTATTGCCATAAGTAAATTTAGACTGAAAACATGAGACCCTCCTCAAAATATTTGACAGAATTATGATTTTATTCAAACCTAATATAAACAAAAGTAATAATAATTTTGCAACTAAAGATTTATTTGTTTATTTATTTATTTATTTATAGAACAGTAAGAGTTAAAGTTCGGTCATCAGGATGTCTGTACTTCTTGTATAGAGAAGTAAACTTCTAAAAGTGATTCTCTCGCAATTATGTATACACATCTCCATGTAAAGCGGCACTCTCTCTCAGGGTCTTCTAAGGACGGGGATCTACATTTGGCAGCACTGAGTACTTCCTTAAATTTTGCAACCTCAGGTACCTTGCCTATCCCCCTACTCTTTTTTTTTTAACAGCTCTTTGATGACAAGGTTATACTAATATACTAATTATAAATATATAAGAATGTAAATATAAGCTAATATACTAATTATACTACACACTATATTACTTAACCTACTCTTTATTTAGCCCATTTTTATTTTTATTTTTTTATTTTGCAAGTTTGTATTTAAATTCCAGTTAGAGAACACATAGAGAAATATTAGTTTCAGGTGCAGAATTTAACGATTCGCCACTTACATGTAACACCCAGTGCTCATCACAAGTGCCCTCCTTAATACCCATCAACCTGATTCTTAATATTGCTACTCAGCTTGGTACTTATAGTCTATGCAATCAAGCAGGAAATACATGTGAAAGTCACAAAGATTAGAAAGGAAGAATAAAACTTTTAATTGTCAATTAGTTATGTATGTAGACAGTCCTAAGAAATTATTAGAAATAATAAATGAATTAGGTAAGCCTGGGAATTGCAAGGCAACACAGTAGTTGATTGTGCTTTTACATAATAGTACTGAGCTAATGAAAAATGTCATAAATGTATCATTTACGGGGCACCTGGGTGGCTCAGTTGGCTGGTGTCTCCCTTTGGCTCAGGTCATGATCCCGGGGTCCTGGGATCGAGCCCTGAATAGGGCTCCCTGCTCAGCGGGGAGCCTGCTTCTCCCTCTCCCTCTGCCCCTGGTCATACTCCCTCTCTCTCTCAAATAAATAAATGAAATATTTTAAAAATTTTATCGTTTACATTAGCCTCACAAAATACAAAATGTGTAACAAAGTATGAGGCAGATACACTGAAGATGAGGAAACATTGCGGAGAAAAATGAAGACAAACAAATGGAAAATATGTCACCTTCATGATTGGATAATTTAATGTTAGGTCGGCAATACTTTCTGAATTAATCTATATATTACTGAAATTCTAATCAAAAGCTCACAGGCATTTTTTTTTTAAATGATGATCATATTCAAAAATTAATAGGAAAATAAAAAGGGACTAAGTAGTCAAAATAATCTTTTAAAAGATCAGCAAATTTGTAAAACTATATTACTTGATTTCAAGGTTTTCTCAAAATCTACAAAAAACTGGGAGACTTGTATTTACATAAAAATATAGATAAATCAATGTGCTTTACAACTCAATAAAAAAAACAGAAAAACAACTAGAAAATAGGAAAAACAGCTGTCAGGATAAATACAAATTAAAAATAAGAGACTTTATTTTCTCTGTTGAAAATTAGGGAAGAGATTCCTCATGGCTCTCTTTTCTTAGAGCATTCACTTTAGAAAACTTATAATTATAACTTCTTTCTCAGTCTCTTTGAAATGTATGTAAATCATTTCAAAAGCTAAATAAGCCTCTCACCAGCTTAGCAACCTGGGAATATCTTCCTCAAAGACCTGGGAACCATCTCTTTGAAATGTCATCATCAAAGAAGATAACGCCCCAGTCTGTGGGAGGTAGGAACCTCACTTGGGCTGAGGCCTTGCGCCAAAGGTACCTTCTGTCATAAAGATAGGGGAAATGAAAGAAAGAAACAGGTGAAGTATACTGATACTTTCATTAGGTCAAGAATTATTGCTTATACATGACTGTAAACTGCAATTTACGGAGTTCTCCTCTGTGCACAGTTTTAGAATTTAAACTTCCTTCCAAATCCCACCTGTCTTAACCTCCATCCTTTCTGAACTAAATTAATTATAGAATAGAGTATGTAAGGGTCTTTCAGGTGAAACTGTAAAACCAAGGTCTTGTCTGCCGTGTGTGGATATTAAACATCCCCTGGCACTCTTTTACAAAAATAGAGTTAATTCTGGTGTGACCTTGATCAAGTGTCTTTTTTTTCTTCCATTTGTGGATTGTAACAGACTTTAATAGCAGGTCATTAAATTCTGTTATCATGTCACTGTTGTTTTCACACAAGTTAGTAAGTCTTAAAGAAAATCTAAGATCAATCTAAATTAGAAAAATGCACATATTATACTGGTTTCTTATGCAGCATGTAATAAAGTGCTATGATATATATATGGGATATATGTATATATTATATTTGTATATTTATCCTCTATGTAATATATGTATGTGTGTGTAATCATTTATGATAACTAGAGAGGTAAGCAATGTATCGATACCCACTTAACCATAACCTTTCCATAAATGGAAATTATTTATTCAATAAATAGTTTCATATTTAATAAAATTAATAATTAGCTATGCAGATTTGATTTAGTCTAATATATGAGGTTAATACATATGATATAATAGAAACAATATCCATATTTTGAAGGAAGATGAAAGGCTACCCCATGGAAAAATCAAATACCATTTTTGTGAATTAGGAAGTTAGAACATCTTGAATATTAAATGGTCTATGATCAACAAATCTATAATTTGAGGTAATAGTCAATTTTAATTTTCCCAAATTTCAAGAAATATAAGTAGAGACTACAGAAAATTCAAATCTTAAAAAGTATCCTATGATGCTGAAAGATGATCTTCAATCTACATTTTTTAATGGTCAGTAAATCAACAAAGTTTTCAGATTTTTAGAAGTTCATCCATTTATTTGTCCAGTCATATTACATTTTTACTTAATTTGGTAGACATGGTACTATGCATAATTACAAATTGTATCCATAAAGATAGAAAATATAATTTTGAAAATAAACTGAACAATTGTTTTAGTTTTTATTTGAAGCCATCACTAGAAATGGGAAGTTCGCAACAACTTGATTAAGAATAAGAAGATTTAAAAAAAAAAAAAGAATAAGAAGATTTTTCACAAAGTTACTTCATTAGGATTTATTCTACAATGTTTATTACATGCTTTTTTTGTATGAAAAAGTTTTTAACTTGGATACAAAATGTAAGCACCCTCATGTTGATTAAGTGTTATTGTAATATTGACAATATGTCATGCATTCAGTACAATTTACTTTTTCTTATTTGGAAATATTGGTATTCATTATTCTTAATTCCCTTACAATTTCCTTATTCTCACTAAAATTCTAAAAAGGTGTTCCAAAGAAGCATAGAGATGAGTTATGGATTTCCACTGGCAACTTTACAAGGACCTTTGCAAATGGCAATATAGTGCAGACTCAAACTTTATTCTGTTAAAATCTCTATAATTTATATTAAAGATCAAACTGAAACTATTTTGTGTTAAGTAAGTTGTATAATAAATGACATTTGGTCAAAGGCAGCAAACCTCTGATCCAACCTTCTCTGATATGCTGACGTGTCATATAATTATAGTCTCAGAGTTTGGGATTAGGTAGAAAAAAAGAAAGGTGCATCACGGCTTTTGGCTTCCTATCACCTGATGCACTCAGCTCAGCAAGTTTGCAGGAACTGAATCTGTATTTCATTTTATAAAGAAACATTTCCTGTGCTTCACTGACTTCTCTGTTTCACACCAAATCTTCATATATATTGTTATAAATTTTAGGGCTGCTAGGAAGGAAAGTTGAATACATACAGTAATTGCTTGGTGATCCCATTTAAGAAAGGAAAGCCTCAGTGATGCAATAGAAGGTACATAACATTGGAACTGTTTCTTCTGCCTGAAGTATTTTTCCCCAGGTACCCAAGTAGCCTGTTTCTGCCAACAAATTGTCTTTCCTAAACCACCACTATCCTTGTAAAGCTTTTTCTAATATTTTTATTTAAATTCAGAGCACATCAGTCACCAATTCACACTCTTTCTCCTCCTTTTTTTCTTTAAATCATTTGTCACCATTTGATAAACTAAACGTTTTAGCTATTTTTCTCCATTGAAATCTATGCTCCATGAAGGCAGGGTTTCATATATATATATGGCGGTTGAGTCTATCCCCCTTCCTGCTGGATCTGTCATGACTAAAAGAGTGGTTTTGGAATATCCAATTATAATAGTGATTTGTTTATCCCTCCTTGCAGGATCTATCAGTTTTGGTGCAACCTATCAACACATATTGTTAAGAGCATGCATGTTAAATATTAGTATGTCTTCTTGGAGAATCAACTCCTTTTATTATTATGCGATGCCCCAATATTTTGGATACTTTTCCATTTTCTGCAGTCTTCTTGTTGGAAATTATAATAGTTACTCAAGCTATCCTTTGATTATTGTGAACATGATATTTCTCTACCCTTTAACACATCTGAGTCTTTATATTTAATGTGAGTTTCTAATAGAAAAGATAAGTCTTATTTTTCATCAAATCTGAAAATCTGTCTTTGTTTTGTTTTTTTTTAAAGATTTTATTTATTTATTTGACAGAGAGAGAGAGATCACAAGTAGGCAGAGAGGGAGGCAGAGAGAGAGGAGGAAGCAGGCTCCCCACTGAGCAGAGAGCCGGATGCAGGGCTCCATCCCAGGACCCTGAAACCATGACCTGAGCTGAAGGCAGAGGCTTAACCCACTGAGCCACCCAGGCACCCCTGAAAATCTGTCTTTGAATCGGTGTAGTTAGAGCCTTCACATTTACAGTAATTATTGATTTAGTTGAATTAATATCTTATCCTGTTGGCAGTGTTTTCTATTCATTGCACACTGTCTCACTTTTCTCCTTATTTCTGGTGGTCTCTTGTTTTAGTTGATATTTTTGTTTGATTCCATTTTGTCTCCTCTTTTAACACTACAATTATACTTAAATAGTAACTAGGATTCCTTATATTTTATGATACATATTTTTAACTATTCTGACTCCACCTTCTAATAACATTATTCTGCTTCACATATAGTGCAGGTAGCTTATAAGGGAGTATTCTCAATTCCTCTCTCCCATACCTATGGCCTTGCTGTCAACCATTTCACTTATCCATTCAATGCTATACTGCATTGTTAATACCATTACTTTAAACCAATATCTAAATTTTAGATCAGTTAAGAATAGGACAAATAAAAGATTTTACTATAGCTTGATTTATTCCTTCTCCACTGCTCTTTCCTTATTTGATCTTGGTTTTGTACCTATCATTCTCCTTCTCCCTGAAGACTTTTCTTTTTTTTTTTTTTTTAAGTATATCCTACAAGGCAGTCTGCTGGCAACAGGTTTCGTCAGTTTTTGTTTGTCTGAAAAATTATTTATTTCTCCTTCACTTTTGAAGGGTAATTTTTCTGGATATAGAATCCTAACTTGATAACTTTTCATTCAACATGGTAAATATCCACTACATTCTTTTCTCATCTGCAGTTCGTAAAGGGAAATCTAATGTAATTCTCATCCTTGTTATTTTATGGGTAAGATGCATTTTCCCCTCTGGCTTTGTTCAAAATTTTTTTCTTTGCCTTTGTTTTTCTGCAGTCTGAATATGATATGCTTAAATGTAGATTAATTTAAATTTTATCGTAGTTGGTTTATTTTCCCTATGAATTCAGTTCTTTGGTTTAAGAAGGGTTGTTGATTTTAAGTTTTTTTGTTTCGTTTCATTTGTTGCTTTTCCTTTTTTTAAATATAGGAGTGACAACTTTCAATCTCTTTTCATTTCAGAGCTGAAACTTACTTTTTTTTTAATAGCCAGGAAGATAGAGGATAGTACTATGTCCATGTTTCCTATATCACACAAACAAGAACTTCCAGGCTCACTCACAGGCCATGAGCATTTTACAAGGAAGTAAGGCTCACAACGAAATGTGCAGCACTTTGAATACTTTTTTATTAAAGAATGCTGAAGGGTTCATTTAAATACTTTTTATAGAGTACACAGTATATTTTTATAGAAAAAAATAAAATATGTTGAAATGACAATTTTATAAATAGTTGTCCTTAGGATTCTATAAAAAATAATATAACCCAGAAACATATGCCTAAACACTGGGGAAAAATTCTACTTTGTATTTACTATTTATGTCCCCAACCATGTGACATTGTTTATTGTGTGGTGTACATTTTCTTTTATACTTAAAACAATTTTGTATTATAAAACTAATTGAAATTCTGCCCTGTATCAGGAAATATGCTAGATACTGGTGAATCAAGGAAGCGGAGGAAAGCACATCTCCTATTTTTAAAATGTTTATAATTTAGTAGGGAGGATAGAAATAAGTAATTAAGTGGATAATTTATTTTTTAAAAGATTTTATTTATATATTTGAGAGAGAGAGAGAGAGAGAAGAGCAGGGGAGAAGGGTAGAGGCAGAGGGAGAAGCAGACTTCCCCTTGAGCAGGGCTTGATCCCAGGACCCTCAGATCATGACCTGAGTGGAAGGCAGACACTTAACCAACTGAGCTACCCAGGCATCCCTTAAGTGGATAATTTAAAAACAAACAAACAAAAATTCTCTGTGCCCCCCACCCTGCCTCCATGTAGCACACAGTTAATAAATATTTACCATAATGGTGTTTAGTAATGACATTTATTCTAATAATTTGAATATAAAACCAGGGTCCCTCCCTATTCTTTAAAAGGTCATCTTACTACCAATTTTATGAATATGCCAAGAATTTGCAAGACATGAATTTGCCAAGAAACTTGCAAGCTACATGTATCTACCTATGCTGATGGTCATGAACCACTGAGTGTTGTGGAGTGTGGCAGATGCTCCAAACCACTGAGGGTATCTCATGCTTATGTTAAGCCCTGGGCTCATGCACACTGTGAAATCATAGTTTGAAATGCAATCCAACAAATATTTATTGGGAACCAACTGTTTTACTTTAAAATATTTGTCTATATTTTCATTGAATAATTTTAAGTTTTCACTATGAAATACTAGAAACATTTCTGGATGGGTAAATAGGATCTGCTCTTGAGTTACTGGTTCCGTTAAATTACTCCTTTCCCAGAGACACACTAACGTGGACATAGACACACATTTTTACTCTATAGTTGTGTGTTTGTATATTCTTATATGCTGCTTTGCACACTGTAAAGTAAGTCCTCACTAGGGTATTTATTTTGTAAAATGGTACATTGCCAAAATTGAAAAGTGAAAATTGAATAATATATTGGTATTCTTTCCAAAATCATATTGACAAAATCATCTCAAAATATTAGAAATAAAGTGCTGCTGAAATGGTAGTTTTATCTCATTAAGATAACCACATTTTTCTTAATTAAAAATATCCAAAGGCTAATTTAGTGCTTCTGTTCTTTACTGAATTATATAAAGCTTAAATTTTGATTTTGTTCACCAAGGTGTTCAGTGCTAGAAGAAATTTTAAGCAAAACAATTTTCCAAGGGCTAACATCATTTTACCATTTGTAACTCTTTGATCTGGAAACGTGCGGTTTAAAATGTTAACACTCCAAAACACAATCTCTGTTTGCCGTGTGGAGCAAGACTGCAAGCTGAAAATGACCAAAGACTGAAAATTGTCCTTTTTAAAAAAATTTTTTAATTTGTTTTTTATTTTGCATACTGACAAAAGATTATGATTGTTGTTTTTTTACAGATGGTAGTCTATCTTATTTCATAGCCATTTTAGCAGTGAAGGAAGTTTTGCGAGGTTTATCTTTAGCGTGTGTTTGCTAGACAAAAAGACAAAACAAAACCTTGTTCTACATCTTACTCGTTCACCCCTGTGGTGCCTCTGGTATAAGCAGAATATCTTTCATGGGTGCTGAAAATTACTAATAACTCTACCCTCTAACTCTCATAAAAGAAAGAAGCTTTATTAATTATCCTGACTCTTTCCAGATGTCAGGATACTCTTCTGCAAAAGAACCAGGAAAGACTAAAAGGGACAGAGGGTCTGAAAGCTGGGGCGATGGGGCCAATTTCCTTAATAAAGAACTTGGGGTTTCTCTATATGTTTCAGTTTTCATTATTTTAATGAGTTGTGGAATTTTGTAGCTCATTATTGGCTATACAACATGGCAAAGAGGAAAAGGCATCTGTTGTTGGTGACAACACAACCTCAGCTTGTAAAAGAGAAAGATATACCCTCGATGATGTAAAAAGGCAAATTAAGAGCAAGTAGTTGCTGAATTTTAGTGGGAAGAAGGAAACACGGAGCCCAGATACATTTTAATTAGATAGAGTTGTTCTACATTACTGTTAAAAAGATACATTACTTGATTTGGCTACAAGTGTATGTTTTCAAACTAGGACAGATATCAAGGGGCATTTGGGTTAGAGATTAATATTCTGACATCAAATGGCAGTATATTTAGGATTGTTAAATTGTATGGAGCCCAAAGTATTTATTGATGTAAAAGAAACAATTCTTTCAAATGACCTTTTAATTACTTTATTTTCTTCCATAATGAAACTGAAGGAGATAATAATAAGTGGAAATTTACAGTGAGATATTATCCAACATATGGATTTACGATTTACACTTCTTCAAATGGTTCTACATAGCCTAGTAAGATATGGATTTGCAGGCAGGAGATTTTCTACATGGAGAATGTTCAGAAAAACCAAGCCATCATCAATCTGAGCTTCCTATGAAACAGGACAACTTGGTGGGTGCCCAGTGATAGCAGGTGTATCTAGAAGTGAGACTGCCCCACAGTAGCCTGCCCCTTGGGTATCTCAGAGATGCTGCACCTGTTGCTCTTGGTATAAAGCTTAGTAGAAACTGATCAGAGCGCAGAAGCTTGGCTGTTCTCTTTGTCAAATGTTTGCTCCACGAACAAATATTGAAGTTTTAAGGTGAGATTTAATAGCTTGACAAAGAGTGAAACACATCCAAATAATACCCTAGGAATGAGGAAAGAATGCATTCTTCTCTGTTTTTTTTTTTTTTTTCTTTTTCTCTCAACCTCCTAACACATTTGTGTGGGAAGCATATATTCTTTGTGGCCTATCATCTTCTAATATCTGAGGACAAAGTAACTTCTATATATACAATGTGAGAGAATATAACAGTACTGTCAGGTACAGAGTGACGGGGACTAAATAATTCATAAATGAGTTTCTTTTCTTTAGTCTCCTTATAAAGTGCTTTTGGCATGTGATTGATAGATATTGTGTTAAATCTAGGGTAAAAGTTCCAGTTAAAACTTGCATGTAAACTCTTATCTTTTGCTTCATATCCAAAACATACACACAAAGAGAAGCAAATGAAGTCTCAAGGTTATAGTGGTTCAGATACAAAAGGACAGAATTCAGTATCCTATCATGCGTATATGCCTTAAACCCAATTCAAGCATGTTCATTGTGTGAAGGACTAGAAGGATACAGGACACTTTTTTTCTCTATAAGATATGCTTAGGCCGTTTGGAATTATATGTGAAAGTCAAAATCCGGGTACTGAATTAAAATTTTTAAAAACCGTTTGTATTTCACCCATGAACATTTTCATTTTGCTTAATTGGGGTCTGATTGCAGTTGCTAAGATTAGAAATACTGTATCATTTGTACTCATTGGTATATTAGATGAGCTTTCAAGTAGGTTCTATTTGTGTTACTTACAAATCTTCACCTTAATCTTTTTTAGGGTCTCTCTTACACAGAATCACAGCCATGTGTGTCAGTAAATAGTATTACTTAATAATGTAATTGCTCACCTAGAATTAAAATACTGTTCTTATCTATATATCCTGCTTTAGTAGATACCATTATCATAAGAAGTAGTTACCTGTGTTAACTCATAGGGTGAGTTATATGATTTAACTTTTTTTAACATTTATATAAGCTAACTCATATAAATGTTATTTAAAAATTCTTTTCAAGTATCTAAGATTGAGAACATAGATGATATCCTGCAGATAAATAATTCTAATTATTATTATATATGTTTCGTTATTTTTTGTATTATATTGCATAAATTATTACTATCAAAACTATTATTTTCTTCCAAATAATGGCTGAACTCCACTTTTTTTCCTTTAAAGATTATTTATTTATTTATTTATTTGAGAGAGAGAGAGACAGAGAGAGAGCAAGTAGGGTGAGGCAGGGGGGAGGGAGAAGAAGAGGGAAAGAATCTCAGGCAGACTGCCCACTAAGCTCAAAGCCAGATGCAAGGCTTGACCTCAGGACCCTGAGATCATGAACTGAGCTGAAACCAAGAGTCAAGCTCTTAACTGACTGAGCCACCCAAGTGCCCGTGAACTCTACTTTAAGGAGGATATGAAATATACAAAGGTGATACTGCTGGGTATCAGTATGAATGCAGATGATTAAGTCACTAACTTTTTTCTACCTTAACCTTTTACCTACATGTTATCATTTTGCCACTCATTTAGCTTTTTAATATATATATCATATATATACATATATACACATATATATTTAAAGATAATCCTTTCTTTGCTTGTGACTGCCTTTCTGCTCATCTCTACCTTTCATATGGGAGTTACCTCCCAATCTCTGATGATTATTAGGTAACAAATTAATGGCTAATAACTAGTTATATAACATATGTATTATTACCAACAAGACCTTAATTTATATAAAAAACTTAAGGAAATTCATAAACGTGTATATATGGGTTCCAGCTTATGCATGTCATTGCTCAGTGCATTTGCCTTGCTTTCTGGTGGGAGCAGCCCTTGTGAAGGCTTGTTTTGTTACCAGCATCTTTGGGATAGGACTCTGATGCCTCCATCAGTGCTATACCCCCACACCTCATTTCCCTTTTGGGGTCTTCTATTTCTACTGAGGTTCTAGACTGCCACTGTCCTCACTCAGTGAACTTATATTAAAGGAGATAAGAAATTGTGGAGGAACTCTTCTGCTTTCCTAAACACCAAAAAGATTCAGAAGTCTGCAACATTGGTACATTTTTAGTCCAAAAATTGAAGATTTTTGAAATCTTCTCTAAATTAAAAGATAAAATATTACTCCTCACATCTCTACCTGAGAAAGAATTACAGCACTTGGTGGAACTCATTGATTTCAAAAGTAGCATGGAAATGCTGCTTAATCTGTTTGTAAGTTCCTTAGAGTGTGTAATGATTAATTTTATGTGTCAACTTGATTGGTCACTGGTGCCCATATTAAATGTTATTTCTGGGTGTGTCTGTGAGGGTATTTCCAGATAAGTTTAGCATTTGAATCAATGTACTCAGTAAAGTAGATCTACCAATATAGGTAGGTATCAGTCCATTGAGGGCCTGAGTAGAACAGAAGGAGGAAGAGGAAGAAATTCACCTCTTTTTTCCATGCCTCCATGCTCAAACTGGGACATTTCATCTCATCTTTTCCAGCCCTCAGACTGGGATTTTACACTGTGTCCCCTGGTTCTCGGGCCTTCGGATTCTGGCTGAAACACACCATCGACTTTTCCTGGATCTCCAGCTTGCAGAGGACAAATCATGGGACTTCGCAGCCTCCATAATCATGTGAGCCATTTCCTCATAATAAATCTCCATATATATTGTTCTGCTTCTCTGGAGAACCTTAAATAATACAGGAGGTGACTAATTCTTAATGTTGTTTAGAGAAAGAAGGGGTTCTACAATAAATCTGAGTTACAGTGTAAGCTGTCTATTTCTTAGACCATATTACCAAATCCAAATTTGGTGGTATCTAGGGATACCCCCATTGTTAAGGATCTCTGACAAACACCTATAAGAAAGTTACAGAGCAGACATAAGGTTGTGAAGTATGGCCATGCCATTCTGAGTCAAAGGACTATTCCCCCTTTAACACACGTATATCTCTTATGTGCTATTGGGCTTTCATAAAGACTGAAAGCCTGACCATGGAACTCCAGGTGGTTACTCATTATGAGCTGTGAATTATCAGATTATCGGATCCACCAAGAATAATGTCAGGCAAACACACTGGTATTCCATCGTCGAGTGGAAATGTTTTATTTGGAATGGGCCAGGAAAGATTGAGAAAGCATATATAAATTGCATGAGCAGGCGGCTTATGTATTACTTCTGTCCTCAGATCTGTTATACTGGTGCCTTTCCCTCAGTGCGCATTTATGGCCAACTGACAGAGAGCAAAAAAGCAAATAACTTGGATCTGTCTCACACAGTGGTCGAGATGTTATGTTGGTGGTCGTCAGCTCTGGATACCTATCAATTTACAGACTTCTCAAAAGTAACCAGCGGTTGCAGAGAGAAATTCTCCCTGTGGGAAGAATTGCAAGTAGTGCACAGGTTGTTGATTTGATACTAATGAAGAATCAGTCAGAGTATGGATGTGCATTAATCCCTGTGCAGTAGTGAATGTGTTGGCTGATGGTAAGAAGAAAGAAGATTGGAGAATTGAGAACAAAGTAGTATGAGGAAGAGCCCTGTGCATGTCCGTATGGGGAAGGATACAAAGTATATAGGACCTAAGTTAATAACTGCCAGAGAGCATCCAGCCAAGAGGAAGCTCTCAACTATTTGGTAGACAGGATGACTTGATTTGGGATGTTAGCCAGCCTCAGCCCTCTGCCATCCACTACTTGATCTCCGGCCCATGCGGGGTGGCTATGGTAACGGGTCTGCGTGGATCGAACCCCATAGTTCTACTTCAGCAGGGCTGATACAGCTTTTGGTAGTCCTGGACAACAGCAAAGAACAAAGTGGACTCCTTAATATCATTTCTTCATGAAACCTATCTGAGGCGCATCAACTATTTGGTGGAAATTCAATTAAATTGGTCCCTGTCCACTTGTTCCTGAGAGGAGGCAGCAATTTTTCATTACTAGAATTAATACTTGTTCTGAATAGAGATTGGTTTCTCTGTTTACAGAATGGCAGCTCTAGGGACCTAATATTCTACATATATCATCTCAGAACAAGAAATTTTTTTTATGGCAGATGGCAATGAGATTCACTGGTCTTATGTGCATTATTAGCCACACATAGCCAATCTGAAGTCTCAGCTAAAACTGCCAACACAGGGGAAATAACTTGTGGGTTTGGAACATTATCTTCCATCATGGGTTTATGCACTTATCCGGTGACTGATGAAAAGTACCATATCCCCAATATCTTCAGTATATAGATATGGGAACCAAAGGGTAGACATAGATCTGACCCCCTCCACATTCGGGAATTTAATTGTGGAATTTCTGCTTCCTCATTCATAAGTTTAAATTCTGTCAGTTACAAGTTCTGATTTCCACGGTCAGAAAGCTTGAACTGAGAGCTATGACTACCATCTGACTACTTTAGTGCCCTCTTGCCAAAGGACCAGAAAGCAGGTATCAGAGTTACGAAACCGGCAGGGATAATCAACTCTGATCACCAGGAACCTCCAGGATTGCTGCCACACACGAACAGAGGGGAGAATGTCTGTAACCACCTGCCTTTACTGAAGTGTGTCCTGATGTTTCCATGCCTAGTAACAGCCATAGTGTATTCTAGAACTGTGCCTCAACAAGGATAAGGCCACTAAGGCCACAAAGCCCTCGGAGTTTATGATTTTGAGTACACAACCAGACGAGCAAAGCAGACCAGCTGAAGTGCTGTCCAGGGTACAGGAACTTGAGGTTTGGAGGTAGAAGAGGGGCATGCTGGTCATCAGTGATAGCCTCAGGAGTGGATGTGCACGCACTTCTTAGTTCTTTTTAGGAGATGGCAGCCTGCTACCACCTTGAGGGATTTTACTCTCCACACTCATACCCCACTTCAGGGGGAAAAAAAAAAAAAGAACACATTTTTTATTCCAGGAAAGATCTAGATATTATAAGATAGTGCAAACTGGTCTGAGTGGCCCACAGGGTGAACTATATCAAATCCAAAGATCTCTGAAATTCCCTTGAATTGAGGCTGGGAATTCTCTAGAAAGAGTTGGTGTTGCTTCCATACTTTTGTTGGCACTGCTGATTCTATAGAAAGTCAAGAGTTATGGGGCGTGGGGGGGGGGTTGTTTGAAGCCAGTGGAGGAGCAGCTGCTGATCTCTCAGGGGGCTCACAGGCAGGTCCCAATAGGGTCCGAAGTCCTGCAATGCGACACAATCCTTAGTGGATTTCTTCTCTCTTTCTCCTACTACAGAGTAGTAGCAATAGCTTTATAGAGCCTCAATGAAAATAGCTAGTAGTCCTGAGCAATCAGCTTATCACAAATCACTCTTCTGCTTCCTAGGAGTATACTCCACCACAAAACATTAACGCCTAAGCTTTGCCTCAGGCTCTGATTTCTAAGAGCTCTTGGCCATGAAATTCTTTTCCCTCATTCTCACTCTGCCCTTCAGACCTGTTCAAGGATCAGTATTATCATCACCTTTGTGAGAGCCTGTAATTGAAATATGGAGACATCGAAGCAAAGGGAAAGTTTATTTTTAAAAACTTGCGTTAGCTCATGGGATTCATCATATAGAAAGATGGTGAGAATATAACAGGTCAACACTTTTGTTAATTTCTTAGCTCAAAACTGTCAATTAATTTTGAATACAGTCTGATAGATATTCCATATAACCTTAACAGTGATACTTTAACATTTTTTTTGTTTTCTCAACTCATTATGCTTTTATAATAAACTGATTATATGGTCTAATTATCAATTAATTTTAATTTTTTTCTAATTTTAAAAGTAACTAAATACTATGTGCCAGGAATATATCTATATTATGGAGATATGGTTCTGAATCTCACAGGCAAAATTGCTGTTGTTATAAAACGTACATCTATGGGGAAAAAATAAAGTTATAACCAAGTTAAAAGAAAATAAGTATATAAAATTAAGTGAGGGAATAAAGTGACAGAGAAAGGATGTGGGTAAAGTGACAGGGGGAAGAATATGACCCAAACATCCTTAACATTCCCCTCAGTGTCACTGAATTTTAGACAGCCTTCCTCCTGAATCCAAGTCTGTCTTTCTTTCTCTCTCTCTCCCTCCCTTTCTTCTTTCCTTTTCTTTTCTTTTCTTTTCTTTCTTTTTTTTTCCTTTTTACAAAATATAAATACATATCATTTAATAGACTTTTTAAGAGCAGTTTTAGATTCACAGCAACACTGAGAGGAAAGCAGAGAGATTTACCATATATTCCCTGTCCTTACACATGCAAGCTTCCCCCATCATCAGCATCCCCCACCAGAGTGCTACACTTGTTACAACGGATGAACCTACATTGATACATCGTTATCACCCAATTTTGGTAGTTTAGACTTGGGTTTATCATTGGTAGTGTACATTCTATGAGTTTGGACAAACGTATAATGACATATATCCATCAACACATTTTCATACTGAGTATTTCGCTGCCCTAAAAACCCCTCTGTTTTCTACCTTTTCATCCCTTCCTTCTACCTATCCTCTGACCACCATTTACCTTTCACTGTCTCTATAGTTTTACTTCTTTTAAGAATGTCTTATAGTTGGAATCAAGCAGTATATGGCCTTTTTCACATTAGTATGTAGTTCTTAGTATTCTGAACTCAAGCTTCCCCCATGCCTTTTAATGACTTGACAGTCTATTTCTTTTAAGTACAGAATAATATTCTATTTTCTGGATATACCACAGTCTATTTATCCACTCATCTACTGAAGGCCATCTTGATTGCTTCCAGATTTTGGCAATTATGAATAAACCTTCTATCAACATGTGTGTGCAGGACTTTGTACAGACATAAATTTTCAACTCATATGGGCAAATACCGAGGAGTACAATTTTTGGATTCCATAGTAAGGGTATGCTTAGTTTTGAAAAAAACAGCCAAACTTTCTTCCAAAGTGAAGAATTTCCATCAATTTTGCATTTCCATCAACAATGAATGAAAGTTTTTGTTGTTCCACATCCTCGCCAGCATTTGTTGTTGTCAGTGCTCTGGATCTGGCCATTCTAACAGGTGTGTGATGATATCTCATTGTTGTTTTAACTTACATTTCTCTGATGACATATAATATAGAGTATCTTTTTATGTGAATATTTGCTATGTATCTTTCTTGGTGAAGTATCCATTAAAGTCTTTGGCTTATTTTTTAATCAGGTTGCTTGTTTTCTTATTGTCAAGTTTTAAGAGTTTTTTGTATATTTTGGATCACAGTCCTTTATTAGATGTCTAAAAAGTATACACTTTTCCCCAGTCTGGCTTATCTTCTCATTCTCTTGATACTACTTTAATTTAATGAAGCCCAGTTTATTTCTTTCGTGGACCATGCCTTTGAATCATGCTGTATCTGTAAAGTGATTGTCATACTCAAGGTCATTTGGGTTTTCTCCTAAATTATCTTCTAAGTGTTTTATAGTTTTGCATTCTACACTTAGGTTTGTGATTCATTCTGAGCTAATTTTTGTGAAATGTGTATAAGGTATGTTTCTACAGTCATCTTTTTGCATGTGGATGTTAGTTGTTCCAGCACCATTCATAGAAGAGACCATCTTTGTTCCATTTATTGTGTTTGATACTTTTTAAAATATTGGTTGCCCATATTTGTGAGATTCTCTTTTCTAACCTTCTGCTCTGTTCCACTGATCTATTTGTCTATTCTTCCTCCAATACCACAATCTTCATTTCTTTAGCTTTCAGTAAGTCTTAAGGTTGGATAGTGGCAGTCCTCCAACTTTGTTTATCTCCTTCAATTTGTGTTGGCTTTTCTGGGTTTTTTGCCTCTCCATATAAATTTTAGAGTCAGTTGTCAGTATCCACAATATAATGTGCCAGGATTTTGGTTGGGACTGTATAGAACAAATAGATCAAGTTGGAAAGAATTGACCTCTTAACAATATTGAGTCTTCCCATCCATAAATATGGAATATCTCATTTACTGAGTTCTTTGATTTTGTTCATCAGAGTTTTGTAGTTTTTCTCATATAGGTCTTGTACATATTTTGTTGGATTTATGCCCTGTGTATTTCAGTTTGGGGGGTTCTAATATAAATGGTATTGTGTTTTTAATTTCAAATTTCATTTATTCATTCCAAGTATATAGGGAAGTGATTGGCCTCCTTTTTTTGAACATTTACTTTAGAAAACTTGTAATCATAAAC
>CM052889.1:9574753-9683939 GCA_028534135.1 Potos flavus | reverse complement strand
TGGATTAAAATTATCCCCAAATTCTATCATCTCAGCCACTTCCCAAATGGAAACAAAAATTCTATCTGGAGATGATAACATAACAATAGGCCTCAAATTATTTCACTGATTTTGCATAAGTAATATCCAGCATTCACTCAAAATTAATTAGGCATGAAAGGAGACAATTTGCATGAAAATAAATAAATAAATAAATAAATAAATAAATAAATAAATAAGACTGCATGAAGAGAGAACAAAAAAGAGAACAAGAGAAACAAGGACAGACACAGAGAGAGAGAACCACTTAAAAAAGAAAAAAAGACCTATAGGATTCCACATATTGTAGTCTATATCTGAAGCTCAGACTTTAAATTAACTATCTTTAATATACTTAAAATGAAGGGTGAGGAGCATCAGTGGCTCAGTTGCTTAAGTATCTGACTTGATTTTGGCTCAGGTCATGAGCTCAGCGTAATAAGATAGAGCCCCACATCATGCTCTGTGCTCAGTGGGGAGTCTGCTTGAGATTTTTTCTCACCCTCTCCCTGTGCCCTCTTACCCCAACTCTCTCTTAAAAATAAATAAATATTTAAAACAATAAAGACTTCAAAATGTAGCAGAATATAAAAGTTGTAACAAAGAAAAAAATATATAGAACTTAAAGACACCATAATCAAAGCCAGGATCACAGCGTACAGTTCTAATAGATGACTAAACACAACTAAAGAGAGAATCAGTAAACTAGAAGATAATATCAGAGAAAAATATGTCCAAACTGAACTCCAGAGAGATGAAAGGGTGGATAATACAGAAAACAAATTAAGGGATTGTGGCAATTTGAGTGAAGATCTGTAGGCAGTGAAGGGTTCTGCTCTGTGAATATATGGAAGAAGAATTTTCCAAGCAGAAGGAAGAGAAAATTAAAATTCCCTGAGTTAATACTCAGGGGAAAGCCATGAAACCATTAACCTGGATGAGTTTGGTGATGGAGTGTTTTCATATTGAAATATAACTGAGAAAGTAGAATCCTGTACATGTCTAATACAAAAGAATCAGGGAAATAAGGAATTACAGAGGGAAAAGAGACACAGAGAAAGGAGACAGAGAAGTAAAGGCCAAATAAGTAAAATAATAACCAAGAGATTTTCATGTCCTGAAACCATGAAAGGAAGATTTAAAGAGAAGAGGATGTCAAACCCTGATGTGTCAAGGGAGAGAAGAAGCTTTAGATGTGACCACTGGCTTCAGGAAAATGGAGGTCATTTGTGGTGGTGACAAGGGCTGTTTGACAGGTATAAATCCCCTCTGGAATTTTTCAGGGGAGAATGAGAGAAGAGCACACAGTTACTGAAGATATATTTTTTGTGGTATTTTACAGTGAAGGACAGGAGAGAATTGTATGGTAGCTGAAGGTAATAATGAAGCCAGTAGATTTTTAAGGTGATATAAATGCAATTCAGCACATGTTCTTAAGGGAAAAATCCAGTAGAGGGAGAAAATTAATATATTTTAAAAAGGGAGGAGAGCCTGGGTAACTCAGTAGTAGGTTAAGCGTCTGCTTTCGGTTCAGGTCATGATCCCAAGGTCCTGGGAATGAGCCCCATGTCTCGGCTCTCTGCTCATCAGGAAGCCTGCTTCTCCATCTCCTTCTGCCCTCACCCCTGCTCTCTCTCTGCTCTCTCCATCTCTCTCTCAAATAAATAAATAAAATCTTAAAAAAAAAAAATAGGAAACATTGCTTAAGTCTTTGAGTAACTGAAAGGGAGTAGGATCAAGGACACAGATGGATGTGTATTGCTAGATGCACGGAGAGTGAATCCATATTATCAGGAGAAAACATAAATTATATTAGCATAATTGCAAATAAGTAGGTAGATAATGTTGTTGTTAAGGGGTTTATTGAGGTTGTACTCTGATTGTTCCATTTTCTCAATGAAATAAAAAGCTAAGTAATCAGTGGATAAAAAAGATGGGGGGAGAGAGTTCTGGAGATTTAAAGAGAGAGGATGCACCAGAGAATAGTCTTCTTGGCATGTGTGAGTCTGAATGAACCAGGAAAATATTGTGTGATTGCCAGGGACATTGAAAACTGAATTGAAAACTTGAATTTAATAAGAACAGTCAGTTAATTGTGTCTCTTTTTGTCACATTCAGCCCCATGGTTTCTGGTGTAGATGCAGAGTGGATGAAGTTAGATTTAATTGGAGTGGAGGGTTAGCCAGAGACCAAACAAGGGATAGGATAAGAGAGGTTAGGTGGAGATGCAAGAAAATGCTTATTATAATTGGACTTTAGCTTCCTAAGGGAAGAAGTGGAGCAATGAAGGAGGTGAAGAAGTACAAAATCAAGTCTATAAATTCTAAATTCTGATGGGACATACTTATTTATATCAGAACAAGGGAAAACCTCTGGAGGGGAATCTGATGGTGACTAGAAAGCAGGATGTTCTTGCAGTTACTGATATTGACAATGTCTAAACCATGATTGGGAGTTGAGAGTTTGAGGAATGGAGAAGAACAGGATCAGTGAAGGAGAGCTTACATGCAAGAGAGGCTACAGAGTATTGGAAGGGTCATACATGTTCTGTGTACATCACCAAGAATGACAACAGGAGCAGTGTTTCAATAAGATAGTAAATTTCAGTTAGTGCAGTTCACTGAAATTCATTTTTAGTGGAAGACATAGGGTTTATCGTTATTTTATTTATCATTATATAACTGCATTCCATTTCATTTAGTCTAAACCTTTAAATACAACCAAAGGAAAGGAAAGGAAAGGAAAGGGGTCATAAATAAGATGGTAGCCTGAAGGCAGTATGTTTTACCAAATCTGTTTACTAGTGGGTGATGTATTTTCATTTATTGGAGTTGCCTAAAACATGTAAAAAATTAGAAAATTTAGTATTTAAAAAATCAATTAAAATAATAATAGTAGCTATTATTTACAAAGATCTTCATTACATGTTTACAATAAACTTATGAGGTAAATATTGTTATGTTTCATTGTTGGGAAACTGAGGTACAGGGAGTTTAAATGGTTATTCAAGGTTAAAGAGCTAGTAAGTAAAAGAGCAGGGGTCTTAACTCGGACAGACTGACTCCTGAGATCTTACTCTGTCCCCATGACTAGTACAGAGTGCATATTAATAGACTTTACACAGACTATTATTCTCCTAGTGTGCTTTTCCATTTCAAATTTCTTTGATTTTTCAAATTCATTACATTCTTTTAAATGATATCCTTTATTTGTCCTTAAGAAATCATTTTATAGGATATATTACCAATTATGAAGGTGATGAATTGCTGCATTACTTTTCAAAGAGCTGTTTCAGCAAGCTGTCGAGTATAAAGTTTCTTCAAAAAGCACTAAGGTCACGATTTGACTTGTCACAGCCCTAACAAGGGCTCTTCCTTTCCTAGTGATGCAATTAGTTGTCAGTTCTCATCAAATGTTATTGCTTCGTAATTAATTCAAGACAAATATTGAGTTGTATGGAAGCTCATTTTTAACAGGATTCCAAGGGTCTTTCGAGACTTATTAATTGAATCGTAGGTGGGCAAAACTGGATGTGTACTAGGTATGCCTCAATATATTTAAGCATCATTCATGAAGAATACTATATTAGACAGAGGAAGTATTATAAAAGTCTGTTTAATTAAAACCAAATATACTTACCAATATACTTGGTAAGTATATTAAGAAGTAAGCACAAAACTTAAAGTACCCACATATTATCATAGACTTTTTTATTTGCTCTTTCCTGGGATAAATTTCTTCCTGGCATTTTTTTTTTTCATGTGTACCTCTCTATCATCATTTAGATATAATATTTAGTTCTCATTCTTAAGAAAAATTTCTTACCTCCTTGCCTAAACTAACATTCCTTTCTCACATTATGCTTTATTACAGGGCTGTTTATTTCATTCATTATGTACGGTTTCATTCATTATGGATTGAATGTTTGTGTTCCCCCCAAATTCATATGGTGAAATCCTAACCCTCAAAAGAAGAGTATTAGAAAGTGGGGCCTTTGGAAGGTGATTAGATTGTGGGGGCAGGGCCCTCGTGAGAGAAATTAATGCCCTTAGAAGAAAAGATCTCAGAGAACTGCCTCATCTTTTCCACAATGAACCAGAGAGTGGCAGCAGGCTCTCACCAGACACGGAATTTGTCAGTTCTTGAAACACGGACTTCCCAGACTCCAGAACTATAAGAAATAAGTGTTTGTTTTTTAGGCCACCCAAACTTATTTTTGTTATAGGAGCCTGAACATAACATGTACAACCAAAAATTATATTTATTCTTTGATATTCTTTCCAGGCCCCACTGAAAGAAGGGATTAGAAGGTATCATTGAGCATTATGGTTAAAAGTCCTCAAGAGTGCCCGCACAGAGTAGGTAGTTCAGAAATTGTGAACAACCCATGGTTTGCTGCAGATTCCTATAAAATCATTTACAAAACAACCATTCCCTGTTTTTAAAGTCTTTTCCAGAGAAAAATCTTTTACAAATTTTAAGAAATGGCCAATAGAAAACTTATTTTGGGTTCAGTCAGTATTGCTTTGTGAAATCTTCTGTTCGAAAATATCTCACACAGTTTAAAGAAAAATATTTTTTTATAAATTTATATATTCTGACTGCATTCTTCTTCTTGTTTTTAATATGCTTAGCTAAGCCTGAAAAATAGGCAAAGACAAATGCAGATCCAGTTTTGTGAGCAATGAAGCTTGTATCAATTCAGGGGTAAGGATACTCTTTATAAAAAAGAATAGAAAATTATAAATGCAAAACCAGTAATAAAATGAATAGATTGTGAAGGTATATAACAACAAATTAAAATTAAAAGCTAGCAAATATTATACATCATCAAACTGAGAAAAAATACTTTTGTTAATTAATCCTTAGCACATTTCTGTAACACTTTTCTTCTAATTCTTGAATATTCCTTGAACGACTCTTCGTTTGACAATTTTGTAATATTTTCTACAAAGAGAATAGAAAGGTAATTAAATATTTACTCTAGAAGATTTTAGGAAGTTTTTGTTATTATTTATAATTTCTAACTATTTCCCATTATTTATAAATTCAAGTATATTCTAGAATTTTTGTCAAATTTGAGAAAACTGTGGAGTGTCTTTTGCATGTAAGCTGTAGGACTTCAAGACACTTCACATTTTCCTCTATAATACCTATCCTTAAGCACTGTTTGAATTGATAAAAACCATTAGCCCATTTGTCACTGCTGTCCTGGTTTTAGTGTTATATTGTGATTTTTATGTTATCCTGGTCCATAACAGTATTTCGTGTCCCATCAGCAAGAAATTTAAATATTTTCCAATATGGTTGTATGATTTATGCCACTTCATTAATTGGACTATCAAACAACACAAAAACCTATTAATTACTCGTGTTCAAAGCTTATCTCTTCCTTTACATGAGTTACTACTTTTGGTGTGATCTGAAATCATTTTTCATGACAATTAGCTCTTCCATGTCAGAATTATTTGAATTTATTATTGTTGTTTTGCATTGCATTAATTTATCTATATTTTCTCTCATCTTTACTAAGTAAATTTAATATTCATGTGTATTTTCAATTCAGGAATTTGTAGTTTCTTACTTATTTTATTAAAACTTTCCCAATGAGATTTGTTCAAATTGTAGGTTTCTCAGACTATATACCTTTTCATGATGCTGGGTCCACTCCAGTGCAACCCCAAATAAGGAAGGATATTGTGGAGGAAAGTCATAATGCAAAGAGGCAGCAATCTTAACTAATTTTGGTTAAAGTATATAATTTTTATTTTTTAATTAAGCAGAATGTATATGATCACGTGAATACACTGACAGGGCCTCTTTGAGGGCATTGGTTGTGAAAGGCCTGTGGCTTAGGAGCTTTATCACCTCCATGGTCTGTCTGTCTCTGGTCAAAAATAAAACTAAGAATATCATCTCCCTCAGTAAGTGTGTTTGATGAATAGGTGTTGGCTGTTTTGATTCTTCCTATTCTGTCTTTCTTGGATGAAGCCTCCCTTTCTGCTTGTCACATTGTTTTTGCTTTAAAGTAATTTATTTAAGTTAATAAAATCAAGACGAGAGTTAAGTGGAATATGATTCTTGCTTTCCAGTAGTTAATGTACCAGTGGAGACATCAATGTAAATAGAAGAAAGTCCAAATTCCAGAAAAGAACAATCAGTAATATCTAATGTCACGAAGATGTCAAATAAATAAGACTTAAAATTATCTAAGAAGTTCCAAATCAGAAGGTCAATAGGATTTCCCTGTGTGATGGTGTGACTAAAGCCACTGAGCAGTAGATAGAAAACTTAATGGGGAGGTGACATTTTGAAGACAGGAATTATAGCATAATACTCTAAGGAGGCAAACTTCTGAGAGGAAAGAATAGAGCTAGCAGTGAGATAGGAAAACAATGAATGTTTGAGGGAGAGCATATTAAGTTTAGAGATGTCGAACCAAGGGGGAAAGATAAATTAGAGATAAACATAAAAATTACAATTAATGGAACAAAGTGACAAGCAGTAGGTGGGCTGGATCCAGAAAATGATGAGGGGATTAGCTTTAGGGGATGAGATATTGTTCCTCTGGGAAAAAGAAAGAGGTATGGCTGAGTTGGGGTGAAGGCAAATTATCTGGAAACAGAGAAGTGCTTCAAACAAGAGGCTTGTGTTGCCTATGTTGCTTATGTGGGAGAAGGTGGGAGAAGGCACTTTAATTCTTTTGCTCCCACCCTCACCTCCCACCTGGGTTACTGTATTGGTCTCATAATCATTTTACCTGAATGAACCTCATCCCCTTTCCCTCTTTTCTCAATGCTGTATCCGGAGTGATGTTACAATTAAGCCTGCTCACATTACCCCTCTGCAAATACTTGACATTAAAGCCAAAGTCTATACAGTGACCTATTTGATCTGCTTATGTTCTGCCCTCTACCCACCCCCTCACTCCCAAACTCTTTGAGCCATCTACTCTCTTCCCTGGGCTTTGTGGCTCCAGCCACAGTGGCCTTTCTTGAAGCCACCGAGTGACATCCACTATTACCCAGAATTTTGCCCTTAATGTTCCCTCTCTCTGGAAGGCTCTTCCCCAAGAATCACAGCTCAACTTCCTCACTCCTTCAGATGCCATATTCCACTGAGGCCTTGTCAGGGCACAATTTCTAAAAATTCTAAAGCATTCCTCCATTGATGTTTTCTATCCCCATTGCCTGAGTCACATTTTCAGTTTAGACTAGCCACTCCAATTATATAACATGCTATCTGTCTTCCTAATGTGTCTTGTTTTCTCTCTGATTCCACCATGAAGGTAAGGTTTTTTACCCCTCGTTCACTGCTCCTGAATTGATGACTGGCCTAGTAGACATTCAAAGCCTATTTGCTGTATAAATTGTGATACTTAATGGAGGGCTTGAGCTCCCTGGGGACAAGTTAAAGGCTGGCCAAGAAGTAGTGATGGTCATTTTAGGCTAGAAATTGACATTTTTAGGTTAGAAATGTATTTATTTGTATGATTTCTTTCACCAAGTTCAGTGTGCAGGAGTTGATAGTGAAGGACATACATACCTTGACAAATGTAAATCAGAACTGCTTAACAGAAAGCTAATGCAAACCGCAGATGCAAACCATGTATCTAATGTTCTTTTTTTCTCTGGCTTTATTGAAGTGTGATTGACAAAAAGTATATATATTTAAGGTGTAAAATGTGATGATTTGATATACATATACATTGTGAATTAATTACCACGACCAAATTAAGTAATGAGATTTTACATTATTTTTTCATAGTAAGTCGGTGAACTCTGGTGTGTATTTCACACATCTAGTATATTTCAATTCAAATTAGTCACATTTCATGAGCTCAATAGACAGTATGGCTAGTGGTTGCCATATCAGATAACAAATATCTAGTTAAATATAGAGTTGGTAATAGTTTGGTTCTAATTGGAAGGTATGATATGGAGGTAATTGAGTAACAATAAGACAGTTGTTGAAATTATATAACATAAAGCCTATTGCGTCCATAGGACAAAAGGTGGGAGATAAATGGGTTATGAATGGAACTTTGAATTATGTCAAAGCACAAATTCAGCGGGATTAAAACGTAGGAGTTTGTGATCAGAGATTATCTGAAGCATGAATTGGAAACAGTTGTTATGGACAGAAGTACAAGTGGTAGCAACAGTGGGACAGGAAAATGAGAGGTGTCGTCATGAGCAAGAAGACTATTGCCAAAGTCCTTAAAGAAGGTAGGTGGAGTTGAGTGACTCTCGGGTCAAAGATGAGAGCAGCAGGCTCCAGGGGATGACTGCTGGAATCCATGACACTCAAAATAGAAGACTTTAGCACAGGGTGAAATATCTTTTACAAGTGTTAATGTGGGTTCTAGAGATGAGTAAGAAGATTCATCAATATGACAAGGGAGAGTGAGGAGAAAGAGGGCAAGTGTAACAATGGGGAAAATATTGGAGTAGAATAGAAGGCAGCTGGAACAGTCAGGGTAAGTCCCTGTTTTCCAAATTACAAGGGTAAAGCATATCTGTTGTTAAATTAGAAGATGGGGCTAATTGTGAAGGAGAATATTTCCTCAAATAAACTAGCATTGGCTCCCTCTCTTAATCTTTTAACATCATAAGGTTCTCCCCAAGAGCAGAGTGACTCTTGGATAGCCGAGATGAACTACTTAAGTCTGACAAGCTTTATCAGGACAATGCTTTCCTAGAATTTCCAGTATTATTTATTATACTCGATGTCACTTTTCAGATTACCTATTTTAGAAGCGTCTTTAAAGGGATGAAGGAGAAAATAAAGGAGACCCCAGCTGAGTCATGGGCCTCAAAACACTACATCTGAGACTTCATAAGAGAATATTAATTTTTAAAACTTCTTAAATTTTTAAAAAAGGATAAAAGTCAGCATTTAGGTTGGAATATTTTGTTTATTTTGCCTAACAAAGACTGAACTAGTTGCAAAAATAATCTTAAATTATTCATTCAACTTGGCCATTATTCAATATTTATTCAACAAACTTTTGCTATATTTTAGCTGGTTCTCAGGCACATTAGAAGGTTCTTTAGAGAGTGATAAGAAAGGTGAAATTTCTCGTGAAGAGTTTCAAGTTCAAGGAGGACACTGACAATTAACTAGGGAGTTAAAATAGAGTGTGGAGGTACTTTCCAGTGCCCCCCAACCCTGACTTATGTCTGGGAAATTGTTAGAGATAGAACATCATCCCAGTCAACCCTCTGCCATCCCCCAAGTAACCAAGACTCAACAGTGCTGACCAAGTGTGAGAACAAAGAGAACCATCTGACACATGGATACAGCAAAACTGCAAATGTTCCCTTCGAACAGGTTTTATTTTTTTTCTAAAACTTCACTTCCTATAGTAATCATCACATCCCTCCCTCTCAAAAAGTTCAAAGTCTCTCCTCTTTCCTCCATATATGTTATCAAAATCCAGTAATGCTCACATTCCTCTCTGCAAGGCAATTATAAGCTAAGAGAAGTAGTTCTCAAACTTGGCTGCCCATTTGAATCACCTGGGGAACCTTTAAAATATCCTTTGCCCAAGACACATCCTAGACCAATCGAACCAGAACCGTACGGTGGGCGACATTCAGGCATCAGTTTTGTTGTGTTTGTTTTTTCAGCTCCCCAGGGGCTTCCGATGTGCAGGCAAGGTTGAAAGCCACTGCCACAGAGCATTCAACAACCCAAACCAGGTCATAATTCCAACCATGATTTCTTGTGTCTCAAGCGAGGCATCTAAAAAGAGCTTAAATTCATGGCTCCTCCCGAGCAATCGCGGTCAAACGTGGTGCTGTTCTGAATGTAAGGAAGGAAGGAAGACAGTCTTAACAGATTTGAGACTGGGTGGAATCAAAGTTGATCCTGTGGTTTCTGGTCTGGGCAGGCAACCCATGGAGAATGTAAGTGTAGCTAGTGACAAATAATCTGTATTACGTGTAGTTATATCTGTATGTTTGTATTAACTAAACGTCACTGGAGTATTTAACATGGATGCGACCAGGTAGTTTTAGAAATTTAGGGTTTTTTTTAATAAGAATGCAATTAATTATATTATTTTTGAGATGAAAGCAATCAAAATGCACGTGATGCTAAGAGAGTATCATCAACTCTAATTGAGAAGTTTTCTAAATGATGATATTCAAATTAAGAGAATATTACATAGCAACATGCTCTACTTGGGGAGAGATTAAGAGTAGACCATGGAATAGAGAGGTCATGTTCTTTTTTAAAAGATACCTCTGTCTTGCAATAGATTCCACATTCTTCTCACCATCGAATCTTTGAATCTCAGTAGTGTTCTGAAATGAATAAAGTTTTTCTCCAAGCATATTTATGTGGGAGTTTTAAACAAAAGGGAAATAAAAGTAATTATTATTTTATAATTGAAGAGGCCTGAATGAGTATTTCCACCCTTCTATCAGTGTCTTACCAGAATTCAATAACACAAAACACTTGCCTCAAATTTCCTCACACTATAATTTTATGTACTTTTCTTTATAATTCCCCAAGATGCCTTAGAATTTCCACCATTTTTTACATACCCTTTATGCTATTCTTATCAGTATAGTTGTAAAATAAAGTCATTCTTAAGCTTCTATCCATTGAGGATTTCCTCATCTGGGGCATAAATATAGGGCTACGGGTTTGGCTTTAACAAACAATGCATGTGTCATAACTTATAATTCTTTGTTGGCTTTGGTTTGACATAAAAATAGAGGAAAAGGCACACTCAAGAGTTCTTTTACCTTTTGTACCAGGCATGCAATGTTCTCCAAGAAGACAAATGACTGGATTGCATTTTGGTTATTAAAGTGAGGTTTATTATGCTGTTCAACAAAAGTGCATTTAATAGCATTTTCATTATATTCAAATCATTTCCAGAGTTACACACTTAAAAAGTAAATGAAGTGTAGTTCTGTAGAGAATTACTCCTGTGTGAATTCAGGCAAAGTAAGAATAGTATATTATTCTTAGTGGAAAATCCCAAATACATATTTGAGCTATAAATACATGTAAAGATGAATGATATGTTTTTCAAGCGTATTTTACTGTGAAGTTAAAGGTGGTTAAGGCAAAAATTCTTAAAGAAGTTCTAAAATTTCTTATGGAAAATGGGTGCACACTGTTCAATCTCTACAGCCTTATTGCAGTCCCATACCATGGGGTAAAGTGGCAATCTTTACCCCATGGAACATCTGATTTTTGTGTGTTTTGATGTCCATGTGCTGAGTAATCGTATTTCTCCTGTTTCCCTTGGAAGACATGAGTCCTTTCGGCTACCGGAAAGTGCCCCAAGTGCATTCGCATACATAATTCTTTTCTCTTACTACTTGCCCTTATTCTTTTGGAGTAGGTGAAATCTTTTTAAATAACTATGTCCTAACAAGCCTAGTAACCAAACAATGTATAGCATAGAGAGAGATAATGAGAAAGAAAGGTAATTATATTTGTTTTACTGCTTGCATAATATAAATTATGATATTTATCATTTAAAGGTGGTCATGGTATGAAAAAGGAGTTAATTGTGTATCCCGAAATAAAGGAAAGATCAAAAGTTAATCTAAAATTAGCAAATTGCTTATAATCTTCCAATTCTTACAATTTAAAAATTACTTCATAATTAAGTAAAAGGACTAATAACTTTTTACCCTATTATTTAATACTCATTGACAGAATGTGTTGCTCTGTAATATGTCAGTGCCTTCTGCTTTGAATTATAGATGCACATTGGTATGTAAATGTAAATTTATGGAATTATTTGATAATTTCAGTTTTTTTTCCATTCTAGCCTCTTGCATTAGACATACAAACCTGTATTGATTTATAATCTGAAATAAATTAGGTCAGGCTAAATAGAAGTAAGGTTGTTGGTCAGAAAACAAACTAAAACAAATATTGAAAACATGGCCCACAATGCTATTCTTTATATCAACAATGCCCTCTACCACCAGCTGTTTATAACTGCGAAACTGGCAAGACTATTGAAAATGTGTTTTAAGAAGCTGAGTCTCTTAAGAAATCTCATTGCATTCTTTTATTTTGAAAAGAGACTCTATTAAAGAATTGAGCCTGGTGTATTTTGTGGTAAACACATATTTGGTCAAAGAACAATATTTATAATATTGTTGGAATCCAATACTTAATAAGCCCATTGGAATTAAATTCTATTTAAAGGCTTTCAGGCAAAGATTTAACAAATACATTGTTGAAATTAACTTCAGCTTTATGTTATTTTTTCTTTAACTCTTAAACCAATTTTAAAAATTTAATCAAATGTACCTATAAAAGTTATATTTGTGGTAGAATTTTAAGTGATTGTAACTTAAGCTTACTTAAAAGTATATTTTTATCTTAATAGATATTTTTATTTATTTACTATTTTTACCATATTAGTATAGTAAATTTTATATAAAATTTTATGTAAATTTTATATTAAAATTTACATAAAAATATACTATATTTGCTATTTATTACTCTATTTTTTATCTTTACAATTTCTTATATAGCATTTGGGTTGTATATAATTTGAACAATGCAAGTAGCTATAAATTCAAATTAATAATCATTCTAGGGACACCTGGGTAGCTCAGTCAGTTAAGTGTCTGCCTTTGTCTCAGATCATGATCCCAGAGTCCTAGGATTGAGCCCCACATCAGGCTCCCTGCTCATGGAGGAGTTTGCTTCTCTCTCTCTCTCTGCCCTCTGCCTGCTTGTGCTCTTTCTCTCACTCTCTCTCTCTCTCAAATAAAAAATTAAATCTTAATAAGTAAGTATAATAAATAAATAAATAAATAAATAAATAAAAATTTAAAATGTGGCATACAAACAAAATTGATATTACACTATGATAACCGGAATACAAGTAAAACCTTAAAAACTAAAAAAAAAGATGTGACAGCATATTAATACAAGGTAAATGTGATTACTAAAATTATTTAGTATGCAACAGTAGGTATATCTGAATGTTGAAAGCATCTATATTCTTCTGATTGTCCTATTCAAAGAAACTCAGCATTGAAATCAGGAAATCAATGCTGAATTTTCCATCTCCATTCTCCCAATGCCCAATTTATTGAATGCAACAAATATGGTACTTTTAAAAAGTGCAATAAAACTCCTAATTTACCAGGGTTTCATATATCAATTGTGAAGTGCAGTGCCCCATTCCCTAGTGGTGTGAAAAACTTAATGCTTTTTAAGAAAGTCCCGAACACTCATGGGAGGAATTTATGTACTTGGAAAATCGAGCGGAATAAGAGTTTAGTTATAGCATTTTATTGAGCTTTGGCTTTTTGGGTTTAATAATTGCAAGAACTAGAAAATAGGGGTCAGTTTTTCAAGGTATCTCATTTAATGTTAAAAACCATGTACAGAACTATGGATCTTTGTCGCATTTCATACTGTTCCCTGTGGGAGATGGAGTCCAATTTAGTTTCAGTGGAGTCAGTTGAAACTTCCCACGGAAAAATCTTCAACCTGGTAATATGAAAGACTGACAATTAACTCTCAAGTAAATAGATATATATTTCTGACTCATTCTCTAATTAGAAGCCATGTGAGACTCAGTAATAGTGTAAGTAAAAATTAAACTCAATTTTTTTTTCTTTCTTGTCCTCTATTGGCCTTGTAATCCCCACCCCCACCCCAGTTTCTGTTTTAAGATCCATCTTCTCTAGCAGGGATCCCACAAGCAAGAACTAGTCTGGTGTATTAATAGATGAAATGAGTCAAGCTTCTTTTCACTAAACCAGAATATGTGGCCATCCATCTATATCTACTTTATTGTTCAAATTAGTGTCTCTGGAAATTTAAAGCACCTAAGACGCTTGGCAAAGATCATCTTAATCTTTACATTTCTATCATAGTTAATCAGTGACCAAGATGGCCTAATGTTTCTTTTAGCTTGACTAAACTTTAGACAGGTTTCTTCCTGACTAATAGGACCCTGACCTCCTTAAAACTTTTACTTCAGAAAACTTGTGATTGTAAATTCTTTCTCTGCCCCTTTGAGATGTAAATCTTCTACAATTTGAGAATTATCTCTTTGAAATGTAATCATCTAAGAGGATAATCTCCCTCCCTCCTAGGCTCTGTGAGAGAGATTAAGAGCAAACACGGGTGGCCTGATCACATTGAGAATCTTCCCCACTAATGTCCTCCAGTACTTTTCCATTAGCTAACCTCAGCATTTAAAAACCCTTCCTTCTTTTCATCAGGTTGCGGTTCAATCTCTCTCCTCCATTATAGTCTCTCTTCTATCTAGTCTTGGCCCTTATTGCATAGTCGTGAATAAAGTCTTGACACTTTGAACAAGAGTCCAATGCAATTTTGCTTCTACAACAGTTACTAAGTTTTTCTTTCTCTACCATTTCTGTACTATCTACGAGTATATCATTCCCTTTATCTCTTTGTCTATTTCAATAGTTTGAGAAGCTTTGAACTAATAAGAACTATGATTTGTAGTTTGCATCTCTTAAAACATAAATGAATGAATGAATGAATGAATGAATGAATAGAAATGACATAAAGGGAAAGGACAATTAAACGCCAATATGATTTTTAAAAAGATTTTATTTATTTAACAGAGAGAAAGAGAGAGAAAGCACAAGCAGGGGAGAGGGGCAGAGGCAGAGGGAGAAACAGATTCCATGCTGACCAGGAAGCCCAAAGTGGGACTGATCCCAGAACCCTGGGATTATGACCTGACGCCGAGGCAGACGCTTAACCGACTGAGCCACCCAGGTGCCCTCCAATATGATTTTTGCAAAGGATACAATATATAAATAAGAAGTTCGTTAAGTCGTAAGTACTAATTTAATATTCTCACAATCTAAAGGAAAGGCTAAAATTATATGATAGTAGCCCCCCAGGGTGGATTTTATTTGACACACTCTAGGTGTTAAAAATCAGGATATTTCATTTAAGTTTTCAGGTTTCTAGCTTCTTTTTTTTTTTTTTTTTTTTTTTTTTTTAGGTTTCTAGCTTCTTAAACAAACTGCATGATTTCTCAACCGTACCTATCTATTCCGGCATGACAGAATCAACTGAGGAAATGGAATAACAACAGCCTTCATTTAGAGGTAACTTGAGGCTTATTAAGAGATGTGCCTCAAACTTATTTTTCTTTATTTTAGAAATTGCATTAAGTATGTAATATGTTGAGTTGTGCCAAAGACTTAAGTTCTAAGTGGATTCTGATAAAATATTTTGAGTTTCTGGTTCCTAACAAACTCACACTTTCTGTTCCCTAGTTGTATAATTTGTCAAGAAAACTGATAAACTTTTAGACCACTCAAATTTAATGTAGAAATTAGAGCGGTTTTCCATTTTTTACATCTTCCCCATATAACAAAACACATTTACTAGCGTAGTTTGAAATTATCTTATTAGTATAAAGAGACTTATGCTTTGTACATTTCAATTACTCTTTTATTGTTTTGAGATAAAAGTAACAAAATCTAATCCTGGACTTAATACCCATTGTAAAATGAGTAACACAAAATTGATTAACAAGATTAGTTACAATTGTTATGTGTGTGTATTTTGTTTCATTTTAATGAGAGAGGACATAAACCAGCAAGCTTTCAGCTGAGTTTTTTGGTTTTGTTTTGTTTTCACAGAACACTGGCTTTAAGTCAATGTTCCTCTCCTCACTAGTTGAGTAAATTTAGACAAATCTAGTCCTCTCAGACCTGTTTCCTCATAGTAAAATAAAGAGGCAGAAGTATATACTTTCTAAACTCCCTCAAACCCTAAACTAGGATTGTACAATGTGAGCATTATTGCAATGGCAATTGTTTACATATTAGGGCAAGTGTGAGTTTTGATGTGAGGCAGAAACTAGGTTCAGTGTCTGCTGTACTTCTACTATTTCAGTATGAAATATGATGCTTACTGTAGAGTTTTTTAATCATAGAATTTTTATTTAAAGATTTTTTGTTGGATTAAAGAAGGTTTCTTTTTTTTTTTAAGGTATGCTTTTTTTTTAAGGTATACTTTTTTTTTTTTAAAGATTTTATTTATTTATTTGACAGAGAGAAAGAGATCACAAGTAGGCAGAGAGACCGGCAGAGAGAGAGGGGGAAGCAGGCTCCCCGCTGAGCAGAGCATACCTTTTTGAGGTATACTTGACATACAATAGCACATTGCATGACTTACTTATTTTATAACTAGAAGCTTTATAACTAGAAGTTTGTCTTTTGAGCCCTTCACTCATTTCTTCCACCCCCAGCTTCTGGCAACCACCAATCTATTCCTTATATCTATGATTAGTTTCTTGTTTTTGTTTTTTATGTTCCACATAAAAGCGATATCATACAATATTTGTCTTCCTTAGTTGACATCACTTAGCATAATGCCTCTGAAGTCCATCCATGTCACATATGGTGAGAGTTCCTTCTTTTTGATGGCCTAATAATATTCCATTGTAAATATATATAATATATTTACCACATATGTTGGTATATACCGCATATATTACCACATATATTACCATATATATGTAATATATACCACATTTTCTTTATCCGTTCCTCTGTCAATGAACATTTAGGTTGTTTCCATATTTAGATATTATAAATAATGCTGCAATGAACATAGGGATAAATATATTTTTTTCAGTTAGTGTAGTTTTCTTCTTTCCCAGAAGTGGAATTTTTAGATTATGTGGTCATTCTTTTTAATTTTGGGGGGAACCTCCATACTGTTTTTCATAGTGGCTACACAAATTTACTTCCTCACCAATAGTGCATGAGGGTTCCCCTTTTCTCCATATTTTTTCCAACACTTGTCACTTCTTGTCCTTTTGATAATAGACATCCTGGCATCTATGAGGTAATATCTCATTGTGGTTTTGATCTGCATTTCCCTAATGACCTGTGATGTTGAGCATCTCTCCATGTGCTGCTGTTCATCTGTATGTCTTCTTTGGAAAAATGTCTGGTTGAATCCTCTGCTTATTTTGAATCAGATTGCTTGTTGTTGTTAGTCTTTTATATTAAGTTATGTGAGTTTTTTATATATTTTAGATACTTATGCCTTATTAGATATATTCTTTGCCAATATTTTCTCTCATTCAGTAGGTTTCTTTTTCATCCTGTTAATGGTTTCCTTTGCTTTGCTGAAGCTTATTAGTTTGATCTCGTCCCATTTGTTTATTTTTCTTTTTGTTGCTTTTGCTTTTGGTGATACCAAAAAAAAAAAAAAAATCATCTAAAAAAAACTGATGTCCAGGAGCTTACCATCTATGTTTTCTTCTAGGAGTTTTATGGTTTCAGATCTTCCATTCAAGTCTTTCATCTACTTTGAATTAACTTTTGTGTATGGTATAAGATACTGGTCCAGTTTTATTTTCTATGTGGCTGTCCAGTTGTCCCAACATTATTTATTGAAGAGACTGTTCTTTCCCCATTGTACATTCTTGGCTCCTTTGTTATATATTAATTGCAAATATAAGTGTGGATTTATTTCTGGGCTCTCTATTCTAGTCCACTGATCTAAGTGTCTGTTTTTATACCAATACCATACTGTTTTGATTGCTATATCTTTGTGATATAGTTTGAAATCAGGGAGCATGATGCCTCCAGCTTTGTTTTTCTTTCTCAAGATTGCTTTGGCCCTTCAGGATCTTCTGTGGTTCATATAAATTTTAGGATCATTTGTTCTATTTCTGTGAAAAAATGCCACTGGAATTTTGATAGGGGTTATATTGAATCTGTAGAGAAGTTTCTATTTCATATTTCTAAGTGTTTATTATGAATATATATTCAGTTTTATTAAATGATTTTTTGCATTAATTGGGATAGCATATTATTCTGTTCATGTGGCAAAAATATGTATTTCCTAATGTCAGATAATTCTTACATGCTTTAACTGGGATGAATCCTCTATGATCAGATTTTTACAAACACAATATGCTGGCTTAATTTGTTAATATTCTATTTTTATTTTTTATACTTATGTTTCTTTTTGGCCACAGAATATAATTTTTCTTTTACCTACTGTCTTTGGCATAAAAGTAATACAAGGTTCACAAGGTAGGTTGCAAATATGTGTGTACTTCTGTGTATGTGTGTATGTGCATATTCATAATCTTTGGATCAATGTTTGCAAGATGGTGATTATATATTTTTTAAAAGCCCAAATCATTTGTTTGTTTTATTGATAAAATTTAAGTGATTTACTTGACTTACCCAATTTTTTCAATGGTTACAGATCTACTTGGTTTTTTATTCATTTTGAGTCAGTTTGCATATTCTGTAATATTGTCATTAGAAAATCGTCTACTGTCCCAGTAGACTATAGTAGTAGACTATTTTTTACAGCTATAGCATTAAGGTAGTTACAGAACATTCTCATAAATTTAAAAATATTTGCTGATATATATTCTTTTATAATATCTTTTGCTTGCATTTTCTTAAGGTTGTATATTATAACTTATTTAGTATTTCATTGATTTCCATCATTGTGCATTCTTCAGTCCTTTTCTTTCATTCTTTCTTGAAAGTAAACTTCTTGCAGGGAACAAGTCTTCCCTGCTACTCTATACCAAAAGTTGTTCAGGGCTGCCCATGCCTGTGTGTCATGGTAGTTCCCTATTTGCAGGGAGGATCAGTGAAGTTCAGATCCCTCAAAGATCCTAAGTGCCCTGAATCTTCCTTCTCACATTTCTCAATGGTCTAGCAACCATTTACTGGGGGAGCTAGGAACTGGGAAAATACAAATGTGCATATTATTGGGGGACTATTTGACATTGATTATCAGTCTGAAACAACATCAATTTGGGACCAAAACTAACTCCTTGATTCACCTGTCAGAATGGAAGCCAACTTGATGTCAGGAATGAAATGGAGCTTTTACCTTATACAACTAATAGTATTCCCAGTGGAACCACAATTTCACCTCATTAGTTCCTTTGTTCCTGAGCTCTCCCAAGGCCCTTCATAGCAAAGAAAGTATGTATCCAAGGGGACATCAGAGATCTTATTATGGCTATAAGGATTAAAATGATTCAAAGATAGCCACATTTTCAGTCACATTTCCGTTTAACTGTCTATTTTCGTAAGTGCAAGAGATGGCAAGAGGATAGAGAACACAGTGCATTTTTCTAAGCTTATTAACCGGTGACTCCAATTGAAGTTACTCTTCCAGACGTTGTCTGTTTTTACTAAAGCAAATAAACAGCCTTTGGCATCTGCTTAGCCAGTGATCTGGTGAATGCTTTTTTCCCTCCCTAGAAGTTGTTTGAGGTTTATACATGGCAAGTACAGCAATACACCTCCATTCACTGTGCTATCTGAGGCTGGCATCAACCTATGACTCTGTCTACGGTTTAGTCCAAAAGGAACTTAATTGTCCTCATCATCAAAATAACATCAAGCCAAATTATTCTTTTGATGATAGCATGTTAATAGAAACTAGAGAGCAGAAAGCATCAGGGCTTAGAGAATAGAGACAAATCCCATGAAAATACTGGGCCTTGATATACTTTGTGTGCAGAGAAGAGGTCTACAATAGTCTGGAATGTATCTGGATAAAATGTTTAAAGAAAGATATTTACTATATGATACTCCCTATTTATTTATTTATTTACTTATTTATCTATTTCTATTTTGTTTCAAGTTTTTATTTGAATTCTAATTAATTACCACTTGACACATTACACATTTGTTTCTGCTCTGTCCCTCCCATTCTAACATAAGCTTCATGAGACCAGGGAAGAATTTAGTGACTCATCACTTACATATAATACCCAGTGCTCATCACAAGTGACACTGCCCTTTTAAAAGGCACACATATCTTGTTAGAGCTCTTTGGATTTGGGAAGAAACATACTCAAATTAAAGATATTAGACATTATACTTTTTTAAATTAATATATAATATATTATTTATTTCAGGGGTACAGGTCTGTGATTCATCAGTCTTACACAATTCACAGCACTCACCATAGCACATACCCTCCCCAATGTCCATTAGACATTATACTTTTAAGTGGTACAAAAAGCTGGGTTTTTTTTCAAGATTTTATTTATTATTTGAGAGAAAGAGATCTCACGAGCAGGGAGAGGAGCAGAGGGTGAAGGAGTATGAGGGGGAAAGAATCTGAAGCAGACTCTGCACTGGGTGCAGAACCCAATGTGGGGCTCAATCCCATGACCCTGGGATCATGACCTGAGCCAAAACCAAAAGTCGGATGCCCAACCAACTGAAACCTAGACACCCCAGAAAGCTGTATTTTAATTGGAAGACAGAACAAGAAAATAATAAAAGCTCCTGGATGGTTCACACTAGAGTATGACCAGATCTATCGTTTGGCCCTTATAATCAAGCCAGTAGAACTGATTGCTGTATGTGTCAATGGACAGGATATTTTATGCAAATAGGCCTTTTGTATCTGAAGGCTGCACATAAAGTTTTACAGCCCAGCCCAGCCAGGTCTATTCTCCTAAGAACTACTCTACTTTTGAGAAACATTGCTTGTTTTGCTATTAAGTTCTCCAAATGGGGGCGCCTGGGTGGCTCAGTGGGTTAAAGCCTCTGCCTTCGGCTCAGGTCATGATCCCAGGGTCCTGGGATCGAGCCCCGCATCGGGCTCTCTGCTCAGCAGGGAGCCTGCTTCCCACCCCCTCTCTGCCTGCCTCTCTGCCTACTTGTGATTTCTCTCTGTCAAATAAATAAATAAAATCTTTAAAAAAAAAAAAAAAGTTGCCCAAATGATTAAATGCCAAATTATGAAACTCCAGGTGTCCTTGCAAGCAAACCTGCTCAGCATCCGTTGGTTGTCATTTGATCCCCTTAGATACAAATGTGGGTGTGCGGAGCAGTGCTCCTGGTCCTGGTCCTTTAGAAATAGCTTATATAGTATAAATTATAACTAAGTAGTAAAGCTAAATAAATTTGTACTAGAACTCCCAACTTGCCTCCTTCTGTCATACTACTAGATGGCCACTCCTTCTATAATGAATCTTTGAATCTCCAGAGGACTTCCCTGTGACCTGTTTACTGAAGTGGAAAATACCTGAGAAGCCTGATTTTAGAGAAAGCCCTGTCAGCTTCAGGATGACAATAACAGAATAAGTCCCTCATTAAGGATCAGCCTTGATTAACACATCTAGTTATTCACTTTGCCTGGAAAGAGCGATGACCTGAGCATGAACTCAACAGTGGCTTAAGATTTTGACTAGACGTTCAGGAACTTGAAGTGAGATTACCTCACTGGTAACAAGGAGTCTTGGGAGAGAGGAATGTCAATGCACTCAGGTGCAGGAGACTATGTGTCCAGCGTGGGCGCTCTCCGAAGGTCCCCACACGCAGAAGAGGCACTTCATAATCAGTCAAACAACATGACCAGACTTGTGGTGGTTGGGTTTCCTCTTTAACTATCCCAGGTTGCAACGTTCCCTCACCCTGTAGGAGTGGAAACTCTAACTTCAATCCTGGTAGATTTGGGGCTGTGGTTGTCAGTGTCTCAAGAGAATGTTGCCATATTTTACTATTTTGAACATGGACACAGGCTTAATCAAGCTTTCTTACTTTGCCCCTGGTAGATGGATGTGTTAGTCTTTTCTTTGTAAGGCACACAGCCTTTTTTCTGGGTCCCGGGTTTTGCAGAGGTTTTGGTTCTAACTCCCCATCTTACAACCTAGAATACTTGTCCCTTTTCTTTTCTGCTTTGGGTTTTGAACCCCAGTAATCCCTTCTGTATCACCTGGCCATTCTCCCCCCAAATCACGATTACCTATCCTACCCCCATCAGCTTGAGAGCCCACCATTCTTGCTATCGGTGACCTTTTCATGTCTGGTACCTATAACTTCCCTTTCTTTCTGGTAAGCATAGCCACACATAACAATATACTTTATTTTATCTACTTGATATTTCATTAGCATTCTTAGGTGTTTTGTAGAATCGTTTGAATGTTGCCCTGTTGAGCTGTGAAATGACTCCTGCCTTTCTAATGTAGCAGAATTTTTAATACTCATTTATATTTTATTTGCATTACTAAAGTTCACCTGTAGACTATATATAGCTACATAGTAATGACATATCTAGATTTAAGGCATAGTATATCTAATCATGGTGATTTTAATCCAGAATTTAATACAGCTTAATAATAAATTTTAAATTGTCAATTTAAATGTATTTCCAAATCAGAAAACACTTTATTGTCAGATCTTATGACTATTCAAATACAAAATGAAACATGATTGTCTAGTTATAACATATATTCTTTAGAATAAAATTGTAGATACTGATATTTATGTAGAATTGGACATTACTGGTCAGTGAATCTAATCTAAAGTAACATGGTTATTTTGTCATATCACTAATACAAATTATGTCTTATAATTTCTTATCGTAGACTCACAGGTTTATTTACTATACTAGAACTGCTGTGTAAAATCTGTACTACTCAAGTGCGTGAAAGAGATGTAAACAAACACGTATTAGAAAGACTAAATGAGTGTCCCTGTGAGATTTTTTTCTTAAAATGGTGTTTCCTGAAACTGTCTTGAAAACAAGATTCTTAACACATTAACCATGATCGGGTAGTTTAAGGAAGCACTAATAGTAAAGGGCAAATAAAGTGACTTTTCTTTTCTAACTAAATATTAAGTTAGCTCAACTTCAACGTTGCTTGAGTTGCAACATGCGTTATAGAATACAGAGCTAATTGCTTTAGTGTTTCAACCCTCCAAGCAGTGCAGATGTTATGCAAATGGTTTAGTGCTCATTTTCAGAAAGTAAACAATTGTGGTAAATTTTGCAAGGGTATTTTCTTTTTTTTGCATTAGCATTAAACTTCCCAAAATTGTGTTAGCTGCAATTTTAGTGCTCAAATAAATTGAAATTTTTGTGGGGCAAAAACCTGTCAGATGTGAAAGTGTAACAGATTTTTTTCTAAATGTAAAACTCTATTACAATCGAAAGCAACATGGAGTTAAATAGAACAATTAGTATTAATTTGGTTCCATAATTTGATGAAACATATTATTGCTATCCACAGACAATAAGAATTTGTCAGGTGTGTCTATAAAGTAAAAATAGGTTTATTTTTTCACATGAAATCTATACTTAGCATTTAATTTTTTTCATAATTCTACACTGGTTTTGTGTCAAAAACAAAGATAAATTTTAAAAAATTATCAATAACAAATTCTTGTAAAGATGACTTTGAGGGGTGGCTGAGTGGCTCAGTTGGTTAAGCGGCTGCCTTAGGCTCAGGTCATGATCCTGGAGTCCCAGGATGGAGTCCTGCATCAGGTTCCCTGCTCAGTGGGGAGTCTGCTTCTCCCTCTGACCCTCCCCCCTCATGCTTTCTCTCTCTCTCTCTCTCTCTTTCTCTTTCTCTCTCTCTCATAAATAAATAAAATCTTTAAAAAAAAGATGACTTTGAAATTCAGTAGGTAACTAATTTGTAATTATGTATAAGCGTATCATCATGGTAGCTTAGAAATCTGAATCTTAACAATTTGTAGGGATCCCTGCTATAGGAAGGTAGAATGTAGACACTTCATTATGTGAACTTGAGAAAGAATGCATATTTGTTTCCTAGTGCTACTGTAACAAATTACCACAAATTTAGAGGCTTAAACCCATACAAATTCATTATTTTAGAGTTCTACAGCTCAGAGTCCTAAATTTAAAGCATAAGTAGGGCTGTGCTCCTCCTGCAAGCTCAAGGAGAGACTGTGTCTCTCTTCTCCAGCTTTTATAGGCTGTCTGCATTCCTTGACTCCCAGCCCATCACTACGTCTTCAAAGCTAACAGCACAGCATCTTCAAATCTGTCTCTGTCTCTTTTTCTCTCTCATTTTTGCTTCCATTGCCATATCTCTTTTTCTGACTTTGATTCTCCTGCCTCACCCTTTCCCTTTAAGGATCTTTATGATTACATTGGGCCCATTCAGATAATATAGAATAATCTCCGTGTCTCAAGTGCTTTGACTTAATCACATTTGCAAAGTCTCTTTTGCCATGTTTACTGGGTTGTGTAGTAGCCTCCAAAAGACATGCTTCCCTGGAACTTGAGAATTTGGTTTTATTTAAAATAAAAATCTTCATCTCCGTAACTAAAGTAACAAAATGAGATCACTGTGATTAGGATAGGCCTTAAGTCCAATGAAGATTAAGTCCATAGAAGTGACAGAAAAAGTTTAAACATGGACACGGAGTAGAAGGTGATGGGGATGGGTTATTTCTCACTTTCTCAGAGCCTTCAGAAGAAATCAACCTTTCCAGCACCTTGGTTTCAGACTTCTGGACTCCGTAACAATGAGAGAATACATTTCTGTTGTCCAAAGCCCCCCGTTTAGTGGTAATTATTTATGGAAGCTGTATGAACCAAATATAGTACTTAAGCTAACATAATTACAGGACCTAGGGATTATAAAATGTGGACATCCTTGAAGGGGCATTATTATATCTACCATGAAGTGCAAATATCCTACTGAATTTGAGAAATTGCCCTCAAATTCTGGCATTTTGTTTCTGTATCATCACTATTGCAAGATGCCTGAAATGATGTCTTAACATCTCTCTTTATGGGTGATAATGACGTGATTGATTGGTATCCAAGCACAAAGAGATTTATGTAAAAGTCTTATTCCCCACGGAACAGCTTGCTAAGAAGCTGCTGGTGAAAAAAGTTTGGTAAGGTTACATAAAGAAAGACATACTCTGAAAACTTCATATATGAGCCTATAAATTAGAAATATTTGCTATTCTCTTTGTAGTGTTCATTAATTGCAAGAACAATAAAATTCACAGAAAATAGTTTATCCACTGAAATTCTCTGAAAAAAAAGCAAGCCTCAGTACTATCTCAAGTGTTTTCCCTATGAATTCAGATTGATTTAAACAGAGATCATACTTATTTAACTATTTCTCCTTCATTTGTTTTCCAGAAGATAATAGCTACATCTAAAAGGCCCCAAGTTTAATTTGGCAGTGAGTTATAGTTGAATCTCTCAAATGACGCCTCAGTGTTAGATTTCTTTTGTTCACAATTACATTTTACTAATGGTTTATGGTAATTACAAATTCCTGTTAAATCTTTGCGTGAATATTTTCCATACTACACAAAGATAGTTTTTAGTAGATTGATCTACTATCAATAGTAAAACTACGGTTTTTATTTTATATGTTGAATTTGAATAACTGCAAATCAACAATGAAAAAATATAGAAATTCTTTGTTAAAAATGCTTAAACATGGATTTATCCAGTTTGCAATAGTTTACCATAGGTATTCCCAATTTAATCAGATGTCTTCTTGCAATTGCTAATTAAGTCTCTGTTGGATTTTAGAAATAATAACTGAAAGCTGGCTATTCCTCCAATATATCTCATTACTTCTTCAAGAAGTAATGACATACATGCTAGGAAAATAAAGTATGCTTTCTCACTGGTTGATATCACACAATGTAGGCAATTCAAACCAAGAAATATTTTAGTACATTTAGGTATAAATATCATAGACAGACATAGGCAGAGAATTAAGAGTTTAATACATGTGACTATAAATTCTTACTGCTTTAAATTTCCTTTCAGATGAGACATGAATTATAGAGTTTTCTATGGATTCTATTTCTGGTTGCCTGTTAAAAGAACATATGGGACTATGTTATAACTAATTGAACTTAATTGAATTACAAGAGACTCACTGTTTCTGAGAAATGCTATTATCTTTTGGTCAAGCAGTAATATATAACAAGCAAGAGAGTGAGAGAGTATTCTGAGAAAACTATATGCTGCCTATACTTCAAACAAAACCTTTTGGAAGAGGTCATCTTGTGTTGTAGAGCAAAATTATATAATATGAGAGTACTTTTAAAAATGAATAACAAGACAACTTCTATAATGTTATTTATTTTTTCTGTGATTTAGTACAGAGGTTTACCAGAAGTAAAGAGCTATTTAAAGTACTTTAAACTATCACTGGATGTTGCAATGCTTTATTAAAAAAATCACATGAGACAGATATCATTCATATTACCAGACCACGGTAACTACCTGCTAATGTTCATAAAAATAGTGTTCATAAAAATGTGATGTGTTCATAAAAATAGTGAACTTCTAGGTATCCACAGCAATACATAATAATTGCTGTTAAATATCTTATATAATGTGCATTGTTATTCCAATACATAATGGCATAATTTTCCTTGATTGAAATATTGTTTCTAGTTACATACCAGTTTCCTAAAAACACATCTAGATATATGCAACTTTTAAGCTAATGCAAATAGTCATCAAAAAAGTTTATTGGATTTATCCAATAATATCAATAATTATTTTATAGTAGATATGAATTACATACCTACCTAATGAATTTCTTTTCTGAAGTAGGATACGAAAAGTGAGTTTTTATAAAATTTCTTATTTTATGGACACTATTTTTTGAGAAACTTCCTTTTAATTATCACAAGTCTGGAAAATATGGAGAATAAGAGAAATAGGGAGGGGAAAAGAAAGAGAAGAATAGAAAGAAGGAAAGATGAAGGATACAGAGTGATTAATAAGAAAAGCAAGAAGAAAATGATGTAATTTCTAAATCGATAGTGAGTAGAGACTCCAGTATATCTCATAGTATCCTCCATTATACAAACAAACAACAGAATTTGATCTCTTAGAAGTGCTCCTGGCCACCCACTGTGCCTTCTGTTCTAGTTCCCTTTTGCTAAGCTGATATTCCCAGCATTGTCTAGAACTAGCAGCATCTGCATTACCATCTTATACCAACTGAATAAGAAACTCTGGAAGTAGGGCCCAGAAATCTGCTTTTTCTTTCCCTTTCCCTTTTTTTTCCTTCTAAGCACACCATCCAGGACAGGCTCATGAATACTAAAACCACTACTCTAATCCAGACCACCTAATCCATGTCTTCCTCAGCCTGTTTATGTTCATCAGTTCCCGTTTAAAGAATCCAAACTCCTAAGAAGGCTGAATGGGACATAGAGTAATATGGTGTGTGGGTTCCCTCTCTCCCTCCCTTCTCTAGAACAGGCCAAGACATTACTGAATACATGACAAAATGAGGGTGCATTCCTATATTTGACATCCAACAAATTTTAAGAAAAAGGCAAATAAATGAACATTAATGAAATGAAAAATTCCCCAACTGGCATATTTTCATAAATTCAGTATTCCCGATGACAGGAATCCTGGGACTTATTTCCAATCTGTCCTTGCTTCACTATAACTCTGTCTAAAGTGCCAGGGATATTGTCTTCCTTAAAACTAGGTCTAAGGATATCAACATATGGAGGTCTCCTGTTGCTTTCAAAGATAAATATAAATGATTTGGCACTTTTCAAATCTCCTTTTTTAAATCATTTCTACCTTCTACCAGCTTTCCACAAACTCAACTCTTCGCTAAACTTTCCAGTTCATTACTCCCCACGTGACTTTGCATTGTCATGCCTATACTTCCTCTTGCTGTCTCTATACCCATGATGATTATTTTTCATTTGAACCTATAAAACGTCTACTCATTTTAAGTTCAATTTCATGATGTCCTCTTTATAATAAAATGTAACCATTTACGTCCCCATCTTTATTTTTGTTCTATTTTAGCCATGCCTTTCCTTCTGTGTTCTTTTTGATCGTTTGCTCATAGTTTCTGCATATGAATGATGTTCAACTTTGACCACAGAAATCCTTATTGCAAAGCTTTATGTTCAGTTGTATTTGAAAGATAAGTTGTCCTACTTGGATTTCTGTCATTCACACATTGTTGGATATTTTTCAGAACTTTTTTAATTACAGAACTTCCTGTACTTATGATAGGGCTATAAACCCATCATAAGTTGAAAATACACTTAATACATTTAACTTACCAAACAGAGTTTAGCCTAACCTACTTTACACATGCTTAGAACACTTATATTAGTTTAGAGTTGGGAAAAATCATCTCACAAAGAGACTCCTTTATAATAAAGCCTTGAAAATTTCATGTAATTTATTGATTACCATATTGAAAGTGAAAAACAGAATGGTTGTATGGGTACAAATCGTTGTCAGTGAATTAATTGTTTACCCTAATGGTTGCATGGCTGACCAGACCTGCAGCTCATTGCTACTGCCCAGCATCATGAGACAGCATTGTACCTCATTTCTCCAGCCCAGGGAAAGATCAAAATTCCAAATTTGACATATGGCTTCAACTGAATGAGTATTGCTTTTACACCACTGTAAAGTAAAAAAAAAAAAATCTAAGTCAAACGATCATAAGTTAGAGACCATCTGTATATAAATATTGCTTTATTTTCTGGATTAGTTTGCTAGGGCTGTTACAACAAAGTACAAAAACAAAACAAAACAAAACCAGAACAGCTTAAAACAAGAGAAATTGATTTTCTCTTAACCCTGGATGCTAGAAGCCCAAGATGAAAGTGTCACTGGATTGGTTTCTTCTGAGGACTGTGAGGGAAGGATCTGTTCAAGGCCTACCTCCTCGGCTTATAGATAGCCATCTTCTCCCTCTGTCTTCACATCTTCACACATGTATGTGTCTGTGTCCAAATTTGCTCTTCTCATAAAGACACTAGTTACATTGGTTTAGGCCCACTCTAATAACTTCATTTTAATTTAATTATCTCTTTAAAGACCTTATCACTAAATAAGCTCACATTCTGAGATACTGAGGATTAGTGCTTCAAAATATGAATTTTGGGAGACACACAATTCAGTCCATACATTGTCCCTTAAATCATGCAGAATGGCGTAATACATAATAGCGTGTGAAGTGTAATTTAGAGAGTAAGACCAATTATTTGGATAGTTTAAGGGGGGGAACTTTAATAGTTAAATCATGGTCATAATATTTAACTTGCAAGATCTAAATCAGTTGAAAACATCATACAGTTTTAAAAAAAATCATTTCCCACTCTTCCAGTTCTCTCTAATGGCATAGTTTAAAGCCACAGAAAATGCATAGAATAACATCAAGTTTACACATTTGTTGTTAAATAAAATGTCTTCTTAAGCGCCACAGCAGATCTTTAGCAAATTATTGCTGAGTTGTTGCACTGCAGGCACTGAGAAAAATTCAATCAATTTCTGCTATATTCAATTGCAAAAAACTAAAATATCATTCCTGAATAGGCTTGGTTGAAAGGAATCCCATCATATGTAATAGTGTTATTGTTTGGCATTATTTCCTACAGAGAATTGCTTTGGATAGAAATAATCTGAACAGAATTGTGAAGATTTTGCAGTGATATTCCTTGTCATTAGTTATTAAATGATCAGCCTTATGCCATGTTGTTTATGAAATACTAATAGCATTTAAATAATACCTAACACCTGTAAATAACTATCCTTTCTCTGGATAGAAGACAGAATGGCATATCGTATTTTAACTACTAAGAGTGAGTCACTTTAACAGATTTAGGTAGCACATCTCTAACAAATGTAAAATAAACATAAAACAGCAGTGTTCTTTTGTCATTGAGAAATAAGACAAATGTTCAGCCCTAGTATAAATTTATTTTTTATCTTCTGTATTGTATGATGTAAAACCTCCCTCTTATAAAGCTTCTTAAAATCATAAAAATAACCCATCGATTAAAAAAATTGACAGAATCATCAACTTTTCTATTCAGGAGATCATATAGTTGGGGAAAAATAAACACAGTTTTTTCAAATGTAGAAATCAAGGACTGTAGAATTTGACTCCCTATTCACTAATGAGATATGTACCGTGAAAGACAGAAAGGAGAATTTTATATAATTTATCTTCCTTACGAGTTCATAATCTATTCAGGAAGGCAGATATAAGTATGTTTCAAATTAAATAAGGTAAATATAATCATGACATAGTGAGTAAATACCATAAATAAAATATTTTAAATAATATATATCCAGTTTGTAAGAACACGAATGACAAATGTAGGCAAAGTTTTTGCTAAACAAACCTAAATCATTTCAATACTAATCTCCCAATTAAAGCATTAGGGTTAGTAATTGAGAAAGTGTTTTTATATGCTGTTTTGGCTACCAAAAAAAGGAAAAAAAAAGAAAAAGAAAGAAAATGGGACAATGTCAGAGATTTTTAAGTCTAATCTGATCTCACAGTTTACAGTTATCAGATTAGATGGCTTATCAGAGATCAAAAGTTACTTCATTAAAAACTCTCAGGGTTGGAAGAAATTACCCAGGTCATCTAGTTATCCCCATTCAGTTGCCAACAAGCTTCCCAGTGGCTGAACTGAAATGGACTATTTGGCTTCTAATTGCACATTTGCTTTTGTTTTGGTTTTGGTTTTGTGATATGGATATAGGTTACAGATAGTTTCTTCAGTTTGGGGAGGACCAAATTGACTTCATCTAAAATGCCTTTCATCTTTGTTTTAAAATTCACTTAAAACCCCTGAAATAAAAGACATAGGAACCCCTCACTGTCCTCTTTCGGTTGCCAAAAACAACTTGTGAAATTCATCCAAAACTCAATCTCTGCTACAACAAATCTGCAAGCTCATGCCAGGGCAATCATTTAAGTTGTGTATATTCAAGAAAGAGGTTGTAAGGTGAGCTACAGTCTTATTATCTCGGCTGTACTTCTGATGGAATTGCATCTTTTACTTGTATTTGTGCATTAGCATTTCATAGTCAGGGTGCCTGGGTTGCTTAGTCAGTTAAGTGTCCTACTCTTGACCTAAGCTCAAGACCTTGATCTCAAGGTCGTGAGTTTATTTAAGCCCCACATTGGGCTTCGCAATCAAAGAAACAACAAAATCTTATGAAGTGTAAAATCCTGAGAATAAAGTGGCCTAGAAAAACTAATTAAATAGAAGAAAATTTGGTAAAGAAACTTATTGCAATGAAACTAATGTAATATTGTATGTCAACTATAATTTTAAAAAAAGGAATTTATTGAAAGAGTTGTGTACCTACGAAAAAGTTTAGCCATGCACAAGTTTTCATGAGAGTTTTGTTGGTTCAGAATGTTCTCACTAGGATACTTGAACACTTTGTAATATTTTTGAAATACCAGATAAACCTTGTTACAGAAGATTGAAAAGCCATAGGCAATGTGGATACTATTGAACATCTTGTTGATACAGCAGGAGTTGGGGAGACTCTGAAGAGCTGAAGGGGGTGGGGGGGGAAGGGCAGAACAAAGAATTGAAAGACTGAATTGCAAAGCGACTTTGAGATGGTTTAGCAGCTTATGTAGAAAGTTAGGCTACACTATGCTTTCCTAGTAGCTTAAGTTGGCTTCACTGCAAAGCAGATATTCCAATTTGTTAAGACAAGGGTCTTTGGAAATAAATGACATCTTTACTGATCATCTCAGAAGATGAAAAAAGGTACTGGCATCTTCAGTGCCCAAAGATAGGCTCACCTTGTTCATGAGTAGAAATTGTGACGAGGGAGGTCAAACTTTGTTGGTATATGACTCCAAAAGCTGTAAGGCCCTTTAAATAATGTTATAGAGCTCATAACCCACTATATAGCATTCATATTATAAAGCCTAAGTGAGAAAGGAGGTCATTCAATGTTGAAGAAATTTATAACACTAGAAGGAAAATCTCAAAGCTGTGTTCTTTGATAATAGAGCTTTAAGAATGTATTAATTTAAAAATGATTTATTGATTTACTGAGATAATACTGAAGTGAACTTTTTGCCTCATAATTCATGATCATTGCAACTTTTTAGACCAAATTGTCTTTACCACCTTCACGGCATTTTCTAAGTGGCATTTGGTCCTGGGTACTAATGGAGATGATACTGATTCAATGACGAATTTACAAAAGAGTTTTAGCATCAAGGAGACACTTTAGGCTTGAAATAAAAGTATCAGAATAAAGGTCAGAGAATGAGAGAAACTGTTTTTTTTTTTTTCCTGTTTTCTTGGTTTCCAAGGTGTTGATGAACTGTCTGACCACCTACTCTCAAAGAATTGAGATAGTAAGCATCTATATACATTTCATTTAAATAGGAAATGTGATAATATATTTCCAATCTATACAAACACTCAACATTTTTCACAAATTGTTAGTATAAAATAATGAAGAACTTATTCCTGATATATTTAATTTGATTCTTATCATTGATCAGAGGAAGAAAAATATGAATATCATGAATACTAGATGCCAATAAATTAGTTGAAATTTTAGGTAATGGAAAAAAATCTTAGTGAGCATAATCAGCATGAGCAGATGCATCATATTAAATCTGTAATGGCAAGTCGGCTTTAAGTTATTAGAATTCTTGGAGTTATCAAGAGTCTTGAGAATATAGATTTCTTGGATTTGGTCATTAATGATATCTGGCATTTAGTGTAGTCTGGTCCCTTCACTGACACTCACCTTAATCTGCCACTCATATGCATAATGACTGTTTCCTTCGTTTCTCTCTTATCATCACCAAGCCTCATTTAAGCAATTCAACCATCATTAAGTAGCAATTTTGCTTGGTGTTTTTGAATTTACTATGTATCTTTATCATGTTATTTTGATTTTTAATAGTATTAGAACTGGATGACTGTCTATCACAGTTTATGATGGTAGTCCTAGTATAATTTTAATATCATATACATTCAAAATTGGTGTGGTCTGTATGTAAAGTGACAAAGTCATAGTATTTATGACATGTCTTTGTTGTAGTTTAGAAAAAAAAAGTGAATGTATGTTTTATATTGTATACAATATCATGCTATACAAAAAAAAAAACTTACCAAAGTTCATTAATTGTTAAGTAATTGGGTAATTTGTGTTTTACAACTCTTGTGTGGCTTTGAACAATTATTTTATAGTGTTTTTAAGATATGTGAAAAAATTTGAGGTTTTGTATAGATTGGAGATATATGATCACATTTACTATTTAAATGAGTAGTGTATAGCTGCCCACTATCTGAAAATTCATTATCCAATTTTTAGGAACTGATTAATTCTGATAAGTGAGGAATACTTGGGCTACCATTTGATCAGAGGTGAATCACAGACTTATAGAAGAAACAGTACTCATTGATCCTTATGTATTGCAGTAGAGCATTATTGAATTTATTTTGTTCATAGAAATAAAGTCCAAAGGGATAGAAAGTCCAATCCCTCTTACCCAGTATCTCTTCCTCAGTTAACAAATAGAGGTAAAATTGCTGGTCAGCATCCTTAGGTGAAATTGAGGGATGAATTGTATTTATACATAATTGAATTAAAACAGTGTTTGTTTTTATCTGATTTGTGTTACATGCTATTTTCTCTTTTAATTACAAAGCTAGTAAGGGCAAATTTATTAATCTTCTCGGAAAGAAAAGTTATTTTGTTTTGTTTTCTTAATGTGGCATGGATTAACAAGTCTACTTGCATGTCTAACAGAAAGAAAGATAATTGTTATAAAAATATAATGGGTTATCAAGATTAGTATTATTGAACTACCATCATACGCTGACACAGCTTTCATTTAAGTGCACGGAATAAATGAATAGATCTCTTCTGTAACTGAGATTCAGCTGGGCTTTTATTTGATCATCTCATTGCCTGTAATAAACTAGGGCTTATTCAAACAGAGTGAGCTAGCTCTTCTCTTTTTAAATCTGAATTAGGAAGCATTTTAATGGGTGAAATCATGGAGATTGCATCTAGGATGCACTGCTTCCATTGGTGGGGGAAAAAAAATCTGATGCCAATTGAGGACATAGATGAGGAGGAGCTGGATGACTTTGACAAATTAGCAATACTTTTTCCTTTTATTAAAAAAAAATAGAGATTTGCATTTGCATCATAAAAATATTTATATTTTAAAATGACTCAACCGTCACAGAAATACTGATTTTTCAAATTTCGTAATTATTTATCAAAGTAATAAAGAAATATACATATCACCATAAGCAAGAATACAGGCGATGCTTTACTGGGGCTAAGCCTCAAGAAATTATGGCCAACTTGTGATCCCATTTATCATTAAACTCTTCACATTTAGTGGAGTTATCTATCTATATCTATATCTTTATCTATATATCTGTATATGTGTATTTAGCTAGCTAGCTAGATAAAATTGGTAATCATGTATGAGTAACATTTCTTGCCAGAATTTAACTTGTCCCAATAGGTGAATTGGTGACCACTGTCAAAGAAAAAACAATATACAGACCAGGTATAGAAGGAAATTCGATCTTTAAAATTTAAAGATAAAGTGTCCACTATATTTCTAAAGCATAGCTTATACCAGGATTATATACTTATTTGTTTCTTTGACAGGGCTTACTTATTCACATATTAAGACAGTCAAATTATGATAGGAAGTGTTACTCATACATAATTACCAATTTACTAATAGTCACCAAATAATATTAGTGATCATACATTTAAAATTTCAATTGAAATTTGTTGGACAAATAACTCATTATAGGGTACAAATGAGGATAATAAATCACCTTTTCCTCTATTGTTCCTCATAGCCATTTTCTTTTAGCCAATAAGCCTATTTGGGGAAAAAAACGACAGTTCACAAACACATAATCAATATTATTTATTTATTTATTTATTTGAGAGAGAGAGAGGGAGAGAGAGAGTGGTGAGGCTGAAGGAGATTGAGAGAGAGAATCCCAAGCAGGCTCCACACCCAGCACAGAGCCCAATGCAGGGCTTGATCTCAGAACCCTGAGATCATGACATTAGCCAAAATCAAAAGTCAGACACTTAACTGACTTAGCCACCCAAGTGCCCCAATAACCAATCTTTTAAAAGGCTTAAGGATGTTATCTCATCTATAATGTAAATGTACAAAACATAGAAGAGAAAAATATTGTTATTAGATCTATATATGTATATATTAATTCACTTATTCAATTATTCTTTCAATTATTCATTCACATCTTCTGTCAGTGAATATTTGGTAAACCCTACCATGTGTTACCCATTGTGCTATGTATTGTGATATAAACATAATTATACCATATACCTAAACTTTTAGACTTCCCAGACTTGGGCAACATAAGTAAATAGGCAATTCAGTATACTAAAATAAATGCTAACATTAAGGTAAACTCAGGGAAGAAGACACTCCATCTCTGTAGGTCATAAGTTTGACTTGGATCCCACAGGTTTAAAATCAAGGTGTAGTTAGACTGTGTTCCTTTCTGGAGGCTCTAGTTTAGGGTCCATTTTCTTGTTTATTCTAGTTGTTGGCAATGAGGTCCCCAGTTCCTTGATAACTAACATCATTTCAGCTTTTAGAAGCCACTCACATTCCATTGCTCATGGCTTTCTTCACTTCAAAACCAACAACAGAGTCCTCGTTGCTCATTTCTCCTGTTTCTTCTTCCATCAGCGCACCTCTCTGACTGACCCTTTGTCTTCCTCTTCCACTTTTCGGGGGCATTGTGATTACAATATTCATAGATTACAGGGATTAGAACATAGATATCTTCACCTGACTATTATCCTTCCCATCACACTATTCCTGTGCATTTCCACTATATATGCTTTTAGGAAGATATAGTTACCTACTAATGCTCTAACATAAAAATCACACATTCTTCTAAAGGTTGACAAACTTCTTATATTGAAATCGTCTCTTATAATTTCATTGCAGATTAGCTGCTCCTTAATACATGAAATGATTCTGCTTCATTAATTATTTTGTGTCAAAATTGCTTTTTGTATTTTACAATTGTTTTCTCAAGTTCCCTCTGTTTGTACTTAACTCCAGGTAGGATTGATTGCATTACATTTTAGAAATAAACTCCAGGTAGGATTGATTGCATTACGTTTTAGAAATATAACCCTCCTTATTTTGCAACCTATTCATATAAACCTTTATTTTTACATTCTCTTGGAATGAATTAGTTCATATAATTTGAATTAATACATATATACTTTTCTCATCTACTTTTACAATTTCCTATTTTTTGTTTTTTTATTTAATCAATATTTTTGTTTTTATTAGTATTTGTTCAACATCATGTAGAACCAGCCAAACAGAATGAAAACAATTCTTCTTATTAACAACAGCATTCTCTTTATTATATAACTAGCTTATAAAACTGTCCAGATTCTAGAAAATTGCCCAAAAGTTATGAAACATTTTGACAGTATTTAATCAATGCAGAAATATAGCTAAACCATGTTTTCAGAATCTTTGCCAGTTGGAGAAGGAATAGTATGGTTACATTTGGAGACTTGGGGACCTGAAAGCATGTTATTAGGATGGTCCAGCTGAAAAGTAAGAAGGTCCTGGAGATGAAAGCACAAAGATAGGATCAAATAATGTTTTAGAGATCAATGCAGGATGAGTCAGTGATTTAATTCATGATATGAGAGGAAGAAAGGAGTCAAAGATGACTCTCATGTTAGTGCCTGGTTCACTGATGGTGACTTCTCAAAAATAAGGTCTGAGGAAGGGCGGGCTTTTTAGATTATGTAAATTGAGTTTGGGACATATTCAGCTTATGGTGCTAATGAGAAACTTCGGTTGAGATATGGATTTGGAAATCACTGTAAATTCAATCCATAAAAGCAACTAAGATTATGCAGGGAGAGTAAGCAGAGGGAGAAGAGAGAACTTTGGGGAATGCTAATATTTAAAGTATGGACAGCAAAAAGAGAATGTAGAATGGTACATGCAGAACAAACTCTTAGGGTAACATGTTATATTGTAGGCAAAAGTAAGAAAAACAAACACCAATAGACAGGATCTTCTATCAAAAATTTTAGATAGGTCAAGTAATTTGAAAGCTGGAATGTAACTATGGATGTTGGTAAAACTCAGGAGCTATTAAGTTTTTATAATCTTGGGTAAATGGACTTAGAAAGTTCAAGTACCATGCCTACAGTTACATCGCAATAAATCAGAGAATATAATTTTAGCCAAGGTTATTTGACCCCTTGATCTTAAGCACTATAGAAAAAAACCTCAAATGAACAAAAAGCTAAGGTAAAAGAGTGGCAAATATTTATTGGTTCCTGCGGTGGAAAGAATTTTCTAAATTTCAAAGCTTTTGAAGAAAACTAAATTAGAGAAAAAATTTTTTTAGTAAAAATGAATAACATATATAAAACAATAATAGCAACCTAAAAGGAAAACACAATACTTTTAAGTGTACTGAGCTTTAATTTAAATGTAAGTTTTAATTTAAAATGTACTGAGCTTCTACCAACTCTTTAAAACACCTAAAGAGACTCAAACACCAAATCTCACAAGAATACCGAAAACTATAAAATATTACAATAATCTGAAAGGAAGTACAAGACCTATGGGGCTGAATTGAGAATCACAATTGGCAGCTGACATGAGCCTTGCCAATTGGAGCAGATGGTATAGATATGATTTGGTTCTGTGCCACAACCTCCCCCTGGTAAGGGACCAGAATTTATGCCAACAGAAAACTTGGAAGCTGCTCTCCCACTGCACAAATATAAGATTTTCAGGGACCAAAGCATACCTGCTTTTCTGTTGCTACCCTGCTGCAAGTATCTCTCATTATGCGTAATGTAAAATTATAAAAGCAAGAATGAAGGTGGAAACCCTGGGATTAATAAAGTATATCCTGTGAAGTGTTGACACAATATGTTCAATTTTGTGGGAAAGATCAATAAGTATGCCACTCTTAGTATCTGCTGGAGACTAAAGTTTTTCTGAATTCTTTTAGCATATTGACAGAAAAAGAGGTTCTGTTTTTTTGAGACCATATATGTCAGTTGAGTAGAAGTAAAGTACCTAAATATTTTTTAGCATAGGAAATAAACCTATGAACTTTGTCATTGATCTAACGTATACAAACCAAGAATCACAGCTTTACTTTGCTTGCTTTTTTTCTTCTCTACTAGACAGGTTGGTATGTGAGCTTTCTGTTCAGAAAACAAATGTTATAAAGTCACTTATGTTAAAATGGTCTCCCTTACTCCATTGGCTTGAACTACACAAAATTTTGCCAAATTGAAGCTTGAATATGAAAACATAAGGCTTTAGTCCAGCAATTTTCTGATGCTATCTGAGAAGTATACCCAATGGACAGTGAGAAAACATAGGATAAGACATAACACTTTTTTTTTTCTTGGAAACCCTGTATGTGCTAGGCAACTCTTCATTCTAATGTAAGTAAACAAAACCAAAGCTCCACATGAGACTAGTGGGGGAAAAAATAGTACAGGGCAATGAATAAGGAATAAAGTAGCTTTAAGGTTCAGAGAAAGGTTTTGCATATAAAGATTAATTTTCTGAAATCATACAATCAAACATCTTCTACATCTACATAATCCAGATCTTCCAACCATTCTGCAACATTATTGTCTTTTTTTTTAACATTATCGTCTTTATTCCTGACTTTCATCATTATTGAGACCTCTAAACCCTGAATTCCTCTTCCTTCCTCTAACTTGGTTTTCCTTTATTGCTTTCTATCCAGTGCAGACTCCAGGGTCTCTTCCTTGACCTTACTCTTGTGAATGACCTCAACTTCTCTTTCTTACTAGTTGTAGCCACCTGGAATATGTTCAGAGTTGGATAGATGCAATATTTGCATTCCCTAAGCCTATACTAGGTCTGCTGAATCACGCTAGGAAAAACTATATAATTGCAGAGTATGGGCTCTTCTCTAAACTGATAGGGCTTTGACTTTATAGATAAAGAAATATACATAGATAATATAGATATACATAGATAATATAGTTATAAATATATACCTGATTAAATATATATCATGAATAAAGTATATATACATATATAAAGTATGAAAATATCTAATTATAAATATCATATTTATTATGTGTACCATATATAATATGCATGTAACGTTATACATATATTATATGCATATTTTTATTTTCCTAGTCTTTTTACACTGTTGCTTCTTTGACAGAATGGACTGGTTTGGTGATATTTTCTCAACTCACTTCAAACTCATCCCAATTTCTCCCTTCCTCTCATCACAGGGCCTTGCTTTACAAATTAACCAGTGCTCATCAGATTAGAATATATTCCACTTTTTTATCACCAAACTTAAAAATTATATTGTCATTAGTCTTTATTTCTTCCTTTTGTAGAGGAAAAAATGTCTTTCCTGTCCAAGCAGGGACACACAATAGGACCAGCACCATATCTAAGAGGGGTTGGACATAAGGGATGGCTAATAGTTGTCATGGCTGATGGGTGAATGTTACTGGCATCCACTGGGGGGAACCAATGGAAAAAGAAGTTGGAAATGTGGAGGGAATTCCTTTCATTGAAATGTCCCTTCTCCTGCCATGACTTTCAATTGTCTCTCTAGAGTTCAACAGGTGAAAAATTCATTTATAATATGAGTATAGGACATAACTCTGATTAAGGTGTAGCCCACCACTTTTTGCAGGTTTATTATATATGGAGAAACAGAGAGAAAGAGAGAGAGCTCACAGAGGGAGAGTGAGAGAAACAAGAGACTTAATGGACTGAGCCACCCAGGCACTCTCTACTTATACATTTGAATAGCAAACTATTTACAAATTACAGACATTGAGACTATATAATAGATCCCACATTTATAAAGATTGCATTTAATAAATTTTATTGAACTTTATTTATATCTTTAAAGATTGAATTTAAGGTTAGATTTTTGTGTTTTATATTGACCATGGGTGTCTTGAGTGGCGACATAAAATAATGGGGGAAATGCACCCCACTATGAAGTCTTAGAAACAAGAAGTAAGAGTTCCATCTGCTTTGGAAAAGATTGATTTTTACCCATCAGTTAAATGTTTGTAAGCATTGTAAAAACTTCTCAAAGGATGTTTGTATTCCTTAAAGTAGATGTCATTTGTGAAATCAAATATAAATATTCATAAATTAGTGTGTGGGTATATACAATATTGATTTTTTAACAAGATCTCAAAGTAGAGCATTGTTAAAAGAGTAGCAAAATGCAAAAGAAAGAAATGTTTCATTGTCTATTATATAATGGTACTAAAAGAGAGGCCACCAACTTGAATACTCTCCTTTATCATGACTAAAGAATTTTTTTAGTAAAAAAGATAAGCTAAAAATCTTCTGTGAGTCTTAATAGAGATTCAGAGAGACATTTTACAGTTTGCCTAATAATTTTATGCAAAGATGCTGCTTTAAATACAAAAAAAGTAGCAATTTATTTGTAATTGAGATGAAGTTGATTACTCCTTCAAATCAAAATTAATTTCTTTCAGAATGAAAACATACCTTTCATCTATAGTAAGTGATGATTCTATTAAAATTGTCTATAGAACATCAACTGCTCAATTAAATGTCTAATCAAGTGGTTGGCCTCTTATGAACAAAACTATGGACACAACTGATTAAATTGTTCAATTTTCACGTAAATATTTACCATTACCTAAAACCACTTTAAGTTAGTAAGTCATTTGTGCTATATCCTGTTGCATATATTTTCTTTAAAGTGGAGTTTGAATTTTTTTTGTTTCCAAAGTCTTTATATTTTTCCAAAGTTATCCAACATCATGTTATTATATTTTACTTGCTAATGTACAGCGTATACACAGCGTATATGTGTAACGACCTTTAAACATTCATTTTTTGCAACAGTGCACTATACTTAGGAAAATTATAACTAGATATGTTTCGTGTTGGTCATTTTATTTTAGCACCTTACTATACCTTTTAATCACCAATTTTTAGTTGGTTAAAATGAATTTAGTTATTTGCTTACTTAATCATTTCATTTACTTGGTAGTATATTCTTTAAGTAAAATCTTTCCTAGATGCAAGAATAATTGATGGCACATGATCATGTTATCTCCAAAAGTCAAGTGGCTTTGAAATGAAGGGAATCCTTGAAAGGACACTGGAAGCAGTGTTTGAGTAAATTGCACAGTTCAAGCTTAACAGAATTGCTTATTGAATTTAAAGAGTCTGTTGTGCCCACGTCAATAATAAGAAATCTAAGACATTGTGTTTTCCCACAACGGTCCGTGTGTTTTAGCTGACACTGAATTAAACAATGGTTAACTCAAACTCCATCTGACTTACTTCTCAATCATTATTTTTCACTTATTTAACTGGCTATTTTAGCTGCAATTGCAGAATTAGTTGTCTAACTGATTAAACCCATTAAAGAGTAGTACTTTTTTTTAACATGTAAATTTATTTATTTTCCCCTTTTTATTAATTTTTATTTTAATTCCAGCATAGCATACAGTGTTATATTAGTTTCAGGTGTACAATATAGTGATTCAATAGTTGCGTACATCACCCTGTCTTCATCACGTAGGTGTACACTCAATCCCCTTCACCTATTTCACCATCCCCTCACCCACCGCCCCTCTGGCAACCATCTATTTGTTCTCTGTAGTTAAGAGTCTGTTTCTTGGTCTCTCTCTCTCTCTCCAGCTCTTTTATTCCTTTGCTAATTTGGTTTGTTTCTTAAATTCCACATAGGAGTGAAATCATGTAGTATTTGTCTTTCTCTGACTGACTTACTTAGCTTAGCATTATGCTCACTAGCTCCATCCATGTTGTTGCAAATGGCAAGATTTCATTCTTTTTTATGGCTGAATAATATTCCATTATATGCCATATACGCACACACACACACACACACCCCATATCTTCTATAAAGAAGATGTGGTATATATGTATAAATTTAGTTTTTGTTCTTTGTTCCTTTTTATTTCTTTTAATTTTATTTTAATAAAAATTTTGCACATATTTAGATTTTCATAATGATGTTTTCAGAACTTTAAGAGGTATTTTGACGAATTCTAATAATTTGGGATAGAGTAAATGAATATCAACTTGTAGAAATTACTTAAAATATATGTTTTAGCTCTGATGACATGTTGAGAACATTTGAAAACAAAGCTTTTGATAAATTCTAATTATTTTGTAAATAATAAATGAATATTTATTTATGAAAATGGTTTAAAAGTATAAATTCAGTTCCCTGTAGCTATAATACACTTAGTTTACAAATAAGACAGTAGTCATATATTAATTTTTACACACAAAGTATGAAGATTTATGTTAATTAATAAAATTTGATACTTCTATAAATGAATGCAATATGATCTTAAACTGTAATGCAGCATTTGGAAATGGGGTTAGTATAAAATGATGAATTTTTTATTGACTATTCAAGAAATAAATATCAGTATCTTATATTCTAAAAATGTGGTCATAATATTATAAATTTAATCTAAATACTTCCTATTTGCTTTATAGGGGATCTTTCTTTTGGATTAGTTACACACATCAGTTGTAAAATTTTACACCCCTTCAGATATAACCTTCTAAAGGCAAATATTCATTAATAGGAGCAAATGGTAAAAGAAAGTAGCTTCAAAAATAAAGTAGCATGTTAAAGGCCATAGCATTTCATTCATACGTATTGTTAAATTTGCTTAATTCCAAGGCATTAACCAGAGTTGTATTTGTTTTGTGGATTGTTCATACTCTCCATGAATGGCTAAAAAAAAAAGGAGGGGGAACCAATAACATACTAATTTGACACTACTTCCTTCTGAAACATAGGAAACTTGATAATTCAGTAAACTGCCTTGATAATCTGCCACAGTGTACACAGTCATTATGTCAGTCTTAATTAAAAATGGACAGAAATCCTGCCAAAAGTGCTAGGTTCAGAATGATTTAAACTATTTAAATGTTTTGGAGATGCACTATTGTAAGCTACTGAGACAAAAAGAGAATAGACAGATAGAAAACAATAGCGAGCCCAGAAATAAAACCACCTATATATGGTGAACTAATCTTCAACAACAATGCCAAGGACACATTATGGAGAAAGGATAGTGTCTCCATCAAATGATGTTGGAAAACTGGATATACATATGCAAAAGAATGAATATGTAACAGTTATCTTATACCATACACCAAAACAACCTCAAAGTAGATTAAAAACTTCAACATTAGACCTGAAACTATAAAACTCCTGTAACATAAAACATAAAACATAAAAGCTTCACCACATTGATCTTGGCAATGATTTCCTAGAGATGACACCTTAAAAGCACAGTAATGAACGCAAAAGTAGACAAGTGGGATGACATCAAACTGAAAAGCTTCTAACAGCAAAAGAAACAATTGGCAGAGTGAAAAAGCTATGAATAGAGTGGGAGAAAGTATTTGCAAACCATATATCTCACAATGGGTTAACATCTAAAATATATAAGGAACTCATACAACTCAATAGCAAAACAAACAAAAAACACCTAACTTGATTAAAAAATGAGCAAAGGACTTGACTACATATTCTCCAAAAAAGACATACAAAGAGCCAACAGGTATATGAAAAGATGCTCAACATCATTAACCATCAGGGAAATACAAAAATTAAAAATATCATCTCAGAATGGCTATTACCAAAAAGTGGATAGATACTTGTTTTCACTTGTTGGTGAAAATGTGGACAAAAGGGGACCTTGTGCACTGTTGGTGGGAATGTAAATTGCTAGAGTTACCATGGAAAACACTATAGAGTTTCCTCAAAAAATCCAAAAGAGAACTAACATACAATCCAGTAATTCCACTTCTGGGTATATGACCAAACAACTGAAGTCAGGATCTTGAAGAGATATCTGCACTCCTACGTTTATTGTAACATTGTTCACAATAGCCAAGAGATGGAAGAAACCAAAGTATTCACTGACAAATGGATAAACAAAGAAAATGTAATATATATACAAATGTGATTTGTGGTTGTAGAGGCTGGAGGTGGGGGAAAATGGGAGTTGTTGTTCAACGGGTGTATAGTTTTAATTATACAAAACGAATACGTTTTAAAGATCTGCTGTACAATATTGGGCCTATGGTTAACGACAGTATATTGGGCACTTAAAAATCTTCCAGGTGGGGGGTGACTGGACGGCACAGTCGGCTGAGAATTTGACTGTTGGTTTTGGCTCTGGTGGTGATCATTGGGGCATCACTGAGATCTGTCATGAGATAGAGCCTTGCCTTGGGCTCTGCACTCAGTGGGGAATCTGACTGAGATTCTCTCTCTCCCTCTGCTCCACCCCACCATGCACAGACACACTCTATCTCTAAAGTAAATAAATAAATCTTTTAAAAAAATTTTTCCAGAGAGACCTCATATTAAGTGTCCTTAACACAATATTAAATAATTAATTAACATTTGAAAAATTAAATGTAGGGGCTCCTGGGTGGCTCAGTGGATTAAGCCTCTGCCTTCGGCTCAGTTCATGATCTCAGGGTCCTGGGATTGAGCCCCGCATCGGGCTCTCTGCTCAGCAGGGAGCCTGCTTCCTCCTCTCTCTCTGCCTGCCTCTGGCTGCTTGTGATCTCTCTCTCTCTCTCTGTCAAATAAATAAATAAATCTTTTAAAAAAAATTAAATGTAATTATTTGATGAGAATATTCAAATTGTCAATTCGAGCTTGTAGAAGATTTAATGTAATGGACAAATACAGTAGGATATTATTTAAATAAATTAAATTAGAATATGTCTAGTATTTTTTAAATAAAAAGATAAAAACTAAAATGCTGATCCCAATGGCACAATGCCTAGCAAATAGTAGAAACTAATAATGTTGAATAAGATAAAAAGCCAAGCAAATATTCATTTTTAATTAAGTAAGTGACATACAGTATTACATTAGTTTGGGTGTACAACATAGTGATTTGATACAATTGCCACTTGGGATATGGATAAACCTAAAGCTCCATTTGATTTGAAACATTATGAAATGACCACTAGAATAATTCTAGTTACCATCTGTCATCATACAAAGTTATTATAGTATCATTGACTGTATACCCTATGCCATACATTACATTCCCACATCTTATTTATTTTATAACTAGATTGTACCTCTTAATCATACCCTTCACCTATTTTGTTCATCCCTTACCCAACTCCCCTCTGGTAACCATTAGTTTTTCTTCTGTTTCTATGAGTCTGTTTCTGTTTTGTTTGTTTTACTTTTTAGATTCCAATGTAAGTATAACCATACGTGCTTTGTCTTTCTCTGCCTGACTTAATTTATTTAGTATAATACCCTCTAGGTCCATCCATGTTGTCCCAAAAGACAAGATTTCATTCTATTTTATGACTGAGTAATATTCCACTTCTTTATCCATTCATCTATCAAAGAATATTTAGATATTTTCCTGCCTTCACTTTTGTAAATAATGCTGCAATGAACATAGAGGTGCATATATCTTTTCAAATTAGTGCTTTCATTTTTTTGATAAATACCTAGTATTGGAATTATTGAATCATAGGCTAATTCTATTTTTAATCTTCTGAGGAAACCATACTGTTTTCCACAGGAGCTGCACGAGTTTCATTCCCAAAAACAGTGCACAAGGATTCATTTTTTTTTCTGTATCTTCAGCAACTCTTGTTATTTCTTGTCTTTTTGATGATAGCCATTCTGACAGGTGTGAAGTCATATATCACTGCGATTTGATTTGCATTTCTCTGATAGTTAGTCATGTTGAGTGCCTTTTGATGTGCCTGTTGGTCATCTGTATGTCTTCTTTGGAAAAGTGTCTGCTCATTTTCTTTTAATTGGATTTTTTTTATTTTATTTAAGTTCTTTATATAACTTACCAGATATATCATTTGAAAATATATTCTCCCATTCTCCCATTTTTGTTTTGTTGAGTTCCTTTGTTGTGCAAAAGCTTTTTATTTATTTGTAGTCTCAATGGTTTATTTTTACTTTTGTTGTCTTGCCTGAGAAGACATAGCTAGAAAAATATTTCTACACTCAATGTCAAAGAAATTACTGCTTCTGTTTTCTTCTAGGAGTTTTATGGTTTCAGGTCTCACATTTAGATCTTTAATCCACTTTGAGTTTATTTTTGTATATGGTGTAAGAAAGTGGTCTAGTTTCATTTTTTTTCCACATCACTGTCTTATTTTCCCAACACTGCTTCTTGAAGAAACTCTCTTTTTCTCACTGCATATAGTTGTCTCCTTTGCCATAGATTAATTAACCATATAAGCATAGGTTTATTTATGGACTCTGTGTTCTGTTCCATTGATATGTTTGTCTGGTTTTCTTTTTTTTTTTTTTACCAGTTCCATATGTTTAGTTACTATAGCTTTGTAGTACTGTTTGAAATATGAGTGTGTGATACCTTCAGTTTTCTCTTCTTTCTTAAGATTGCTTTGGCTATTCAAGATCTTTTGTGGTTCCATGCAAGCATTAGGATTATTTGTTCCAGTGTGTAAAAAATGCCATTGATATTTTGATAGGGTTGCATTGAATATATAGATTTCCTTGGGTAGTATGAACATTTTAGCAATATTAATTTTCTAATGCATAAGCACAGAATTTCTATTTGTATCATTTTCAATTTCTTTCATCAATGTTTTATACATTTTGGAGTACATATTTTTTAGTTCCTTGGCTAAGTTTATTCCTAAGAAATTATTATTTCTGGTGGAATTGTAAATCAGATTGTTTTCTTGATTTCTTTCTTAGAGTTCATTATTAGTGTATGGAAATGCAACAAATTTCTGCATATTTATTTTGTATCCTGAAACTTTACTGAATTCATTTATAAGCTCTAACAGTTTTTTGGTGGAGGCAGAAGGATTTTCTATTTATAGCATTATATCATCTGCAAATAGGGACAATGTTATTCCTTCCTTTTGAGTTTAGATGCCTTTTATTTCTTTTTCTTGCCTAATTGCTTTGGCTATGACTTCCAAAACTATGTTGAATAAAAGTGGTGAGAGTGAACATCCTTGTCTTATTCTTGGTCTTTATGAAAAGCTTTCAGTGCTACTGTTGAGCATATTAGCTTAGGTTTGTCAGATATGGCCTTTATTATGTTTAGCTGTGTTCCCCTCTCTACCCATTTTGTTGACAGTTTTTATCATAAATGGGTGTTGGATTTTGTCAAATGCTCTTTCTGCGTCTATTGAAATAATCATATATTTTTAGCTTTTGTTTTCTTAATGTGGCCTATCATGTTGATTGAGTTGACTGAGCCTATGTGTGTTGATAGACTTAAAGGTATTCACTGTAAATTAAAAAAATTACAGACCTAGGAAAGGAAAAGCTAGCAGATGCATGCACTAGCTAAGAGAGTATTGCATTGTGGTCATAAAACTCATGAGAACCCACCTGTTTTAAATATTGCCTTAGGCTTTAAAATCTTTTAGAAAGGATCTTTAGTGTTAGAAAACAAAAGGAAAAGGATTTACGTAATAAAAGTGATACCAGAAAAGCACTTAATTTTTTTTTTTGGTTTATAAATATGTTTAATATCAATTATAACACAATAATAATATTCAAACCTCACTAAAATGTTACATATACCAGAAAATTTTAGAATAAAAGAATTATCTCAGTCTATAAATGGTATTATTTTTCCTTTTAAATAGTTATCCATTATAATTACTAATTTGAATCTGGAGAAACTAAAACATAAAACACTCATTCAGAGACTCAGTGATATAATTATCAATGGTGTCATAATAGCACTATTCTTGTTTTAATCTTATCAATTTAACAACTTACAAAAATAGGTTAAAGTTACTTTTCTCTCAAATGGAAAATTATTATTTGATAATATTTAGATTTTCATAGTGCTTGATAATTCAGTTCACTTGTCTATGTATCATAAGCTGATATTGAAAGTGAGTGTGAAATTATATTTAATAGACAATAAACTGAGAAGAGAACATTTCATGACCAATTCAGTTTTAAGACCCGATTGTATGAAAAAATGACAAGGCAATTAGCATTATAGATTTAGTTCACAGTAAGAAATCCTGATTCTCCTAAAAATACAGAGCGATGTTGTAAAAATTAGATTACAGAAATTATAGGGCACTCCATTCCCAGTAAAAGTAAGATATAAGTAAGAAAAAATTCTATAAGATATAAAAGATAAATGAACAAAAAATCATAAAAGTTATGCTATTTGGTATGTAGCATATAAAGGAATACCTTGTAACAACAACATAAAAGAGAGAAGTAGGACAGAGCTTATAGATAGGTGCATGGATTTTGTATACTATTGAAGTTTAGTTGGTATCTATTTTAATTAGACTGTTACTAAATTTGGATGTTAAATGCAATCCTCATGAAGATCACAATATATTATTTCAAAAATGCATGCAAAAGGAAGTTAAAAGTGAATCAAGAGTTTACTAAAAAAATCAACTAAACCCAAAAGAAGGCGTTAATTTCAAAAAAGACATTAATAGAGGAAATGAGGGACCCCAAAAACCAACTATAAGATATAAAGAAAACAAATAGCAATTGGGAAAAGTAAATCCATCCTTATCAGTAATTGCTTTAATGGAAATGGGTTAAACACTCTAACCAAAAGGTAGGGGTTGGTAGGTGGATTAAAAGAGAAAAAAAGATTCAAATACATTCTATCTGGTAGAGGCATATTTTAGATTCAAAGACAGAAAGATTAAAACTGAAAAGATGGAAAAACATTATATGTACATAGTTACCAAAAGAGAGCTGGTGTGGTTATACCAATATCAGACATAATAGATTGTAAGGGGAAAATGGTTACAAGAGAAAGGATATTATACATTTATAAAAGTGTTGATTTATCAAGACAATATAAAAATTAAAAACACCTACATAAAATGGTTCTGGGAGGTAGGAAGCAGCAGAAATTTTCTGCCAACTAGATAATAATGACACAAGCAAAATCTGTCTGATATAACTTTTTTGGAACTCTGGAGTATATTGAATGCTTGCAACTTCCAGGGGAAGGCTTGGAGGGGAAATTGCAGTTAATTTTAGTCAATTTTATCTCTGAGCACAGTTGCAGCTACCAATCTCCCACCCCTCAGCCTCCTGCCAGGCAACTGTGGATGTGTTCCTGAATCAGCTTGCACACACTTTGCAGGAGCCAGGGTGGGTCAAAAGGACCCCGTCTTAAAAATGTGGTGAGTCTGTGTTCTCATTGGTGATTGCTGCTTCTGATCACAGAGATAAAAACAAAGAGGTAGATAGCCATTTTTGTTGCAGCTGCTCTATTGTTGCAAGACCCTCTCCCTTCTGCTGAAGTGACTTCTAGGGAATTCAAATGCTGATACTCATTATCTGCCCCTTAATTTTTCACCTTTTTACCTTTTGGAAGCCAGACCTTAATGACTAGGACATTCAGAAACAACTACATATACAGGAAAATTTAGAAAGTGATTGCATATGCCCAGAGAAAAGCACAGGCTCAGAAGAAACTGAGAAGACCTAAAGTTTACACTCAGACTGATGCTTGGCACAGAGACAACCTATAATAACCAAACAAACAAATGTAAATTTTTTAAAATAAGATGAAACAGCAGAGACAGTGTGATTTCCAGAGAAGCAAAATTATTAGATTCAAATATCTAATGTTCAAAAAAATATCCCAAGGCATACAATAAAACAGGAAACTGTGACCTATTTAAAGGAAAAAATAAAAAAAAATTAACAAAATTATCCTTTAAAATGATGTCCTGGCAGATTTACTAGACAAAGCCTTCAAAAGAGCTGTCTTAAAGGTGCTGAAACAATTAAAGGAAGATGCAGAAAAAGTTAAGAAAACAATGTATTAACAGAATGGAAATATCAGTAAAGAGATACAAAACCTAAAGAAAAAAAAAGAAATTCTGGTGTTTAAAATATTATAAGTGAAATGAAAAGTTCACTAGAAGGACTCAAAGAAAATATGAGCAGGCAGAAAAAAGAATCAGAGAACTTGAAGAAAGAGCAATAGAAATTATCAAGTCTGAGGGACAGAAAAAAAAAAAAAAAGAAAGATTGAAGAAAAGTAAGCAGTGCTTAAGGTAATTGTAGGACAACAGCAAATCAACCAATACACATGTTGTGGGAGTCCCAGAAAGAGAAGAAGCAGAGAAAGGGGCAGAGAAGATATTTGAAAAAAAAATATATGGCTGAAAACTTTTCAAATTTGATGAAAGACAGATAATATAAACATCCAAGATCAAAACTAATGATATATTATATGTCGGCTAATTGAACATAATAAAAAAAATCCAAGAAGCTCAACATCTTATATAAAATTAATATAAATATCAAAGGAGCTCAAAGAACTGCAAGTAAGATGAACTAAAAGAGACTCACATCAGGAAACACTGTAATCAAATTTTTGAAAGACAAAGGCAAAAAGAAAAAGTGGCTGGTAGGAATAAAAAATGGTGCAGCTGCCAAGGAAAATAATTTAGTAATGCCTCAAAAAACCGAAGATAGAATTACCACATCACCTTTCAATTCCACTATTAGATATTTCCAAAAAAAAAAAAAAAAAAAAAATTAGAACAGTTACAGATGGTTCTGGATTTACAATGTTCACTATTTTTCAACTTTACGGTGATACAAAATTGATACACATTCAGTAGAAACTGTGCTTCTAATTTTGACTTTGGATCTTTTCCCAAGCTCATAATATGTGGTCCATACTCTTTCGTGATGCTGGGTAGTAGCAAGGAGAGGCAGCTCCCAGTCACTTATGCGATCACAAAGGTAAACAACTGACATAATTACCACTGTTCTGTACCCACACAACATTCTGTTTTTTTACTTTCAGTACAGTATTAAGTAAGTTACATGAGACATTCAACACTTTATCATAAAATAGGCTTTGTGTCAGATGATTTTAACCAACTGTAGCATAATGTAAGTGTTCCGAGCATGTTTAAAGTAGGCATGGCTAAGCTATGATGTTTGGTAGATTAGATGTATTACATGCATTTTTGACTTACAATAATTTTAACTTGATGGGTTTATTGGAACATAATCCAATAAAAGAAGATCTGTGCTCGCATAATGTTAATTGCATGATTATTCATAATAGCTTAAAGGTGGAAACAGTCTAAGGGTCTATCAACAAATAATGGATAAACAAAACATGGCACATACATATAATTGAATATGAGCCTGAGAAAATGAATGAAATTCTGATACAAGTTACAACATGGATGGATGTTGAAACAATTTGTAAAATAAGCCAGATACTAAAGGACAAATATTGTATGACTCTACTTATATGAAATATCTAGGCAAATCCATATAGACAGTAAATTAGAGGTTATCAGGTTTTGGAAGGAGGGAGGGATAGACGGTAATCATAATAGTTACAGAACTTTTGTTTGGGTTGTTGATAAAGCTTGGGAAATAGTACTGATGTTTGCATAGTGTTTTGAATTTGTGTAGTAATGCTAAATTGTACACTTAAAATGGTTAAAATGACAAATTTTGTGTTATGCACTTTGTGCCAATTAAAAAAAAAAGAAATCCCCCAATCTACCAAAATATAAAATAAGCAAATAAAACAGCAATAACAACAAGCATGCTAATCAGGAATTAGATGCAACATTAGGCAATTCTGACTTACAGAAATGTACCTATAAGAATTTAATTAACAAAAAGAGAAAAAAGTTGATTAACAAGTTATTTCCACAAATGTAATATTTCATGTGAAACAAAACAAAAATTCTATGAAATTCTGATTTTTCTGAAATGTGACTTTTAAAAGCATTAAAAATATAAAGTCACATAATTGATTAAAATAATTTTATTAGATAGTTAGCTTCTAAGGGCAGGAATAATTTCACATTTTAAAAATTATTAAGGACGTAGGGCGCTTGGGTGGCTCAGTCGGTTAAGCCTCTACCTTCAGCCGGGGTCATGATCCCAGGGTCCTGGGATGGAGCCCCACATCAGGCTCCCTGCTCAGTGGAGAGTCTGCTTCTCCCTCTCCCTCTGATGCTCCCCCTGCTTGTGCTCTCTTGCTATCCCTGTCAAATAAATAAATAAAATCTTTAAAAAACTATTAAGGGCCTTAAGAACTTTCATTAATGCATGTTATACTTACTTAGTATTTTGTAAATGTAAACAGGCATTTTTAAAATATAGATTTAAAAACTAAAAATTTTTATTTTTATTTATTTTTTAAAAATAGACACCCATTCATGTTAACTAAGTACTTTGTATAAAACCATTATTTGGAAAAAAATGCATCCATTATTATTTTACATTTTTGCATATCTGTTTAATTTCTGACTTTAAAAAAAATACAGAGATTCTCATATTTGCCTCTGCATTCTATTTGTTAAGATATGTTATTTTGCTTGAAGAATATGAAAAAAATCCAACCTCACACAGATTTGTAGCCAGACAGGGAGAATCTAACTGAGCCCTGAAAAAGTCTCATAGACCCAGGGGACTTCTAGCTACATTTTGAAACCACAAATCTATCTGTAAACCATGTAAAAAAAAAAAAAATCCTCCTCATTTATGGCAGATATAGATTCTAGCTAGATTTATATTAATTCTCCAGAACTTAATATGAATAACACATTTGTTAGGAAACAGTCTTAGATATGCATATTTCAGGATGGGTAAGTCTTTTCAGTTTTCCCACAAAACCTGGCTTATCTTTACCCTTACTATATCATAATCAATTTTACTTACTATTCTCACTCATTAGACTGCCAGCTTTTGTGGGGAATCAGAATGCTGTCCTGTCACTGGTTAGGACCAAGCCTCAAGTTAAGAGCACAATGAATAGCTCTTTAATGAATGCATAATGGAATGAGTGGACGAAGGAAAATATTTGAAATTGTGTTTAAAAGGGAATATAATATCTTCTTGTAAGACTTGGAGACAATAGAAGTGTCCATGTTCTGAGAGGATTTGGAAGAATAGGGAGTGAGAAAATTGTATTCATTTACAGTGCTGAATAATTTGACATCTTACAGACCTCTGGGTATTATCTCAGACAGTTAAAAAACAAGGATTTTTTTTTCCCTTTTTTTTTTTCAGTTTGCTAATATGGTTTCAATGATAGCGTTGCTTTTATACTAATCTTAGTATTTAGAATCTGAAAAAATATTTTATAAAAACAATTTAATCTATTTAAAAATAATTCCCTAAAGGGCACCTGGGTGGCTCAGTCGTTAAGCATCTACCTTCGGCTCAGGTCATGATCCCAGGGTCCTGGGATCGAGCCCTGCATCGGGCTCCCTGCTCAGTGGAGAGCCTGCTTCTCCCTCTCCCTCTACTGCTCCCCCTGCTTGTGCTTTCTTCTCTCTCTCTCTCACTGTCTCTCTCTGTCAAATAAATAAATACACAACATCTTTTTAAAAATAAATAAAAATGAAAAAAATTAAAATAATTCCCTAAATTGAGATAATATGGTAGAAGAAATAAGAAAGGAAAAAACAACTTCATAATAAAAAATACTCTGTCCAGTCACAGAGCTATATATCTTATAGTAAGACGTTTTATACCTCCATCCAATCCCTGACAGGATGATTCTATCATTGCATTTTTATGTATTGTATGTATGTACATATGTATGCATTTAAATTCCTGTGGTTTTGTATTGATTTTAAAATTAGGTCTCTGAGTTTGTGCATGCATACATGCATATGAGGGACACAGAAAAATAACATGTGGACTGCAGAATACAGATACAAAACCTTGCAATTTTTGTAGAAACTTTGCCTTTTCCCAGTGATTGTATTATACTTAAAATTTGTCACTTCTCTCCCTACAGTAATGTACGAGGAAGGAAAACATAATCATTCTTGTTTTAAAGATATGGAAACAGGGGTTAAATGAATTGTCCAAATTCATTTAGTTAGCATAGAGTAAAAACTTCTGCATCTGTAGCGTTTTTCACTTCATTGCTTGCCTCTTCCCTCTTCCTCTCACCAGTCCAACTTTATTAACCTGGATGTGTGTCTCCTCTTCCCTATCATCGTTTGGATGAATGCATAGCTAACTTTGTGGATCTTCTTCTATGAGGAAGCATCTGGTGGTGGCCCTGAAGCTTCTGGCACTCTGGTGAGTTTGCCCCACAGCTCAGTGCAGATGGCCGGATTATTGATGGAAATGATAGCCTCCTGCCACAAGGACAGCTTCTGCCCTTGTATTTCTAGTACCAAACCCCTTTTGCTTACTCATGGGAACACTGGCTATTTATGAGGTAGCCACTGGGTGGCACAAAAGTGCATACTTTGTAAGAGGCCCTTGACTTAATTGATGAATTAAAAGTATTGCCCCCGGTTCATATTTTGAAGCAAATTGAAAGGTTCGAATTCAGATTCTAAGCGAAGGTCTGAGTTCTCATTATCTAGCATACCTTCTCTATGAAGTCGTATTCATTGCATATATCTTTATTCACGTTAAAGAGAATGTGTCACACACACACATACACGCTACCCGGTCCAACGGAATTATTCATTCATATAATAGAAAGTAGAATACCAAGTTATCATTGTCATTTATGATAAGATTTTCCTAAAAGGTCTTATTTGCTGGGCATTTTTGGTCTCTCTGAGTATGTAAGTGATAATTCTGCTTCAATGTGGCAATTTTTTAAAAAAATGATAGTTTATTTCATTTTTCTCCTTGCTTCTGTTGCTTTGTGATTGTTGGAGTTATATTCATCAAACAGCACATTCATATGCAGCAACATAATTGTGGCCGTTTCGTATCTATAATCACTTAAAGAGAATGAGTGGGGATTAGCCCTTAGCTGGAGTGTTTAAAGAGGGAAAGAGGGAGCTTTAGTGTTTAAAAACAGATGAGCCATTTTCTACCTCCAGATTTCTTGCAGGATTTGTGCCTAGTCTGATTTTCTTTAGATTGAGGGAAAATGCTTGTATCTATGAAGAATTTAAATGAGTACATTATACAAATGTTATATTCAGGTGGAATGTAGTATTATATAGTAGTCTATTTAAGGGATTCAATGCCCGGAAATCCAGCACAATGAAAAGTTCCATTCCCTCAGACTTTTGTGTTTTATAGACAATGTGAAAAATTTGCTTTAAAAATGCATTGCACATGTAAGAGGAGGCTCCCCCTTTTTTATGCATGTTTGGAAAAGTGTGGAAATAACAATAAAAATGATTAATATGACAAACATGTCAGCATCAGATTATAATTAGATGATGTTCTAATGAAGAAACATCAGTTAGTGATATTTCTAAATTTTTTATTTTGTGGTTTTTTTTTCATCAGAGAGGAAGACTCTCTTTCCAATGTGAGGAGTGGGGTACAGGGATATTGGAGTATCTAATTTGGAAAAGAAGAAGATGTCAATGTTGAATGATAGTTTTTCTTTTCTTTTTAAATTGTCCTTCACATTTGTTTATTGTCAAGAATGCCAGCTTTAAGACGAAGTATTTGAGGAGAAAAATCCCTCTGCTTTCTTTTTTAAATTCTTTTTTTTATGGTGTGGGATTTATCAATAACAATATGCATAGTGAGGAAATAAGATATTCAGCTTTTCCATACGTATCTCCTTTTGCTTAAGTGTGTTATAAAAAGTGTTGGAAAAGAGGTGAAAATTGCATTCAGCAATCAAATGCTGTATTCAACATGTCCATTATTCTGTTGCAACTGCATGGGTCAAGCATCATCATAGCTTGGTTCTTCATCTGCCTCATTTATGGCCACTAAGTAATTCTACAGGATGGCTCAGTAATAGCTTTGTGAGTCCGAATGCTGCAATTCTAAAATAGGAACAAAATGACCCATCCAAATATATCATGGAAATGCAACAAGTATCAAGGCATGAATAGAGAAAACCAGAAAATTAAAGAGGCTTTAGGGAAATAATAATAATAATAATAATAATAATAATAATCCTCCTTATTTATTGAACTATGTGCCTGGCCCTGTACTAGAAGATTCATATCCCTTAACTTTTCTTCCCATAATTCTGCAATAAAGATTTATTTTTTCAGCAGATGGAAAAGCAGCAGAGTGAGGAAATGCATCTTGCCTAAGATTACTCTGAAATACAGTGACAGAGGGGAGGTTCCAGAGTGCATTTATTATGGCTATGAAATTGAATGTAAGGAAAGGTAGATATTTTATACTCATTCAATGTCCTACTGTTTACCAAGTGCCATCATACTGCCATTTGATCCTTTCAGGAGCTCTAGGATTTACGGATATTATTACCCTAGTTTACAGATGGATACATAAATATTTAAAATAACAATAATCACATGCCTAATAAGTCACCAGGCCTAAGATCGGAAAGGGTTTAGTGTTCTATCAAGTCAAACCAGTTGGCTTGAAGAACTGATTGAAAGTAAAGAATATAGATATATAGAGAGAAGGAAGATATACATTCTGGAGGCCAATTCAGATGAGGATTCATGGATTTTTATATTTACTCTTGTTCTACAGGTAACTAGGAGAAATGTGCATGGAGGGGAACCATGGGAAGAAAAAATATTTGAGGAAATAAAGGTGGCTTACAAAAGCTTTGCGTGTTGGTAGAGTTCTAGAAGAGCTAAATCCATCTGCAGTTAAGGGAGGCTGTGAGTTATGAGGAAAAGAGCCCTGGGCTTGAAGGTAGCTGCTGTGGGTTCCAGATTAAGCTCAGACACTCACAGGCTGAAAGATCTTGGGGGGGTGGGTGATCATGTAATTTCTTGGGGACTTATTTTCCCTACTTGTAAGATGAGAGAGTTGAGTTATACTCTAATGGACTTATCAACGAAAAAGTTTTGAACCTAGAGTTTTATTATATTTCAAGCTTCATTAGGCAGCTATCACTGATAAGGGGACTGCTTAATGGGCTCTCCAGAGAAGGAAGAAGCCCCAGAATATCTCCTACCTGCTATCATGGTGCCTCCATCTAGATGTCAACTTCAAAACAGGAGCAATGGTATTAGCCTGCTACCTTGTCCCTACTTGTCTTCCTTGCAACACATTCAGGTGAAAAAGGGAAGATTCTGAGGAAATAGAAAGCTCAAAGAAAAAGAAAATGGGAGGCAAAGGACTCCCCTTGATTTTATAAGTCCCAGTTAAAGGATTATCTGCAGAACTACTTTAACTCTACAAACAAGGAGCAGTGTATTATTTAAGGCAAATGAGCCACATTTTTGGACATTATGTGTTCTTCCCACATTTTCTGATTATCCTAACTCAGGAGACCTCCATTTTCTCTATTCAAGTGCTGATCAGCTGTATCTCTGCTCTTAAACGCAACAAAAGAGAGGGCACTCTGTTTTTGAGACTAATTGTTAGTCACTTTGTTTCTTCTGAATGCATCACAAAAGGCCAGGGATAGGTTTTCTGGATCCCAAAAAAGACAATCCCTCCACTCTTCCAAAATGCATCTAAATCAATCATTTTCAGTATAGCACTTTGAACATTGGTTGGGGAAGTTTTGCTCCACCCCAGCCGTTTACATATTGATATAGACATTATTTTAGTATAAATTGCTTTTTATGTCTCATTTATTCTTTGTTGGAACATCATATTGATTTTTTAAATTATAAGTATATAGGTGGGTTTACTATCTATGAATTTCATTTCAGGATATTAAATGACCATTATAAAGCACTTATTCTGGAAGAAATCATTCGGTCTTAGGGGAGTCAGGCTCACTGGTATAAAATAACTCAACATTATTAACTGGGAGGAGGCCCCTTTCCAGGTTGGGCAAGTGATGCCTCCCTTAGCTCCCAAGTTCCTTTAACGGCCTTGATTAGCCAGCTTCCTAGTTTTCTAAGTTTAGCAGGTCACTGATTTTTTTTTTGATTGTTCCTATACAGAATAGGAGCACACGGGCGAAAAAGTCTGAAACCAGTGTTGCTACCTCTCTAAACCCTGTAATAATCTGCTTAGCTAATATTTACTGAAAATATACATTGTGAAAAACTAAATGTTCAAAGGACACACATGGTCACTATCTCAAGAAGGTAATACTTATGGTTGTGAGGGAAGAAAGACACATGAGCATAAATCATAAAGTCATAGGTATAGTATTAGAAAACAAATAACATGTTATAGAATTGCAGGAGAAACAATTATAACTGTGTTCAGAGTAGGTTTTATGAAAGAAATAACATTTGAATAGAGGCTTAAGGGTCGAATGAGGTTTTGATGTAGTAGGAGAGCAAACAGTCTGAACAAAGTTAATTGCCATAAAAATATGGCCATGTTCAGGGAATAACAAGCAGTCAATATGAGCGCTGAAGTGTGCTTCCAGATGCAGCTGACGGGCAGGATATGGCCAGACGTTGGGCAGTTTTTAATGCCACTCTTAGGAATTTTAACCTGTCCCCATGTGCAGTAGGAAGACCCTACATGTTTTGGGGAGAAGGTGCTGGCATCATCCAAATTAGTTTAGGGAAATGACCTGCAGCAGTGTAAGAGATAAAAAGGGGAGCATATAAAAAGAAAAGGGGTAGGGAGACTGATGAAGAGTTTCTTCCATAATCCAGTGGTGAGTTGACATGGCAGGACTGAAGCCAGGCACTGATGCAAGAATGGGAAGGAGGAAGGCAGATGGGGGAGAAAATGGTACTTCCTAACTGTGGGTGTAGGGGGCAAGGAAAATCAAAGACAAGAAGATGACTCCAAGCCTCTTCATGGGGATGACATAAATATGAAGGAGAGGGTGCCCGGGTGGCTCATTCGGTTAAGCATCTAACTCTTAATTTCAGCTCAGGTCATGATCTCAGGGTCTTGAGATCAAGCCCAGCATCAGGCTCTGTGCTGGGGCATGGAACCTGCTTAAGATTCTCTTGCTCCCTCTGCCCCACCCCCTTCTGTCTCTAAAATAAATAAATAAATCCTTAAAAAAATAAGTGAAGGAGAGAACATCATTCTGGAGGACTGGGTGGGTATTTAGAGACAGGACAATAAATTTGGTTTGGATTACACTGAGTATCACCCAGATAAGCTTTGCTCTCAATAGAAGTGATATCAGCATTAAAAGCAAGTCCTGCCCCCCCAACCCCCCCCCCCACCCCGCCTCAGTCAATACTAACTTCTTTTCACGGCACAGTCCTGGCTGGTTTCAAAAGTCATTCAAAAAAAAAGTCATTCAAAATATGAAGGGGGTTCTATTATGATTTACAGAAGAGAAAATTGAATCATAGAGGCATCAGTATTATCTGTGGACTTTATTAGCAAATACAAAAAAAAACCAGTTCTTGAATGAATGCTACCTTTTAAAAATGTATCATGTACATCGTCTGCCAATAAACACACAGCTGTTCACAATACTTCATGCATGGTAGGATGTGACACTGTGTGCGATACTATACAGAGCAATAAAATGAAGTTCACACCAATAGAGCAGATATTGATATGCAGGCACATTTCCACATCACTTTTAAGAAGCCACTTATTCGACTCACTGTGATGAAAACAATCTGACATAGGCTTTTTACCAAGTGTTAATATTTTCCTTTTCCACTGTTATTCCTCAGAAATAGTCAGGTGCCCCTCACTCAGACACCAAGATTTGTTTCTATATGATAGCCTAATTCTAAATTCTATAATTATTGGGCTTTTATATAACAAATGACCTACCATCTCTTCGTCGCACTGTCACTGGGAAATGTTCCTGCTCAGGGTTCTGGCACTGCTCTGGGTAAAGGTAGTAGGGAAGGAAGGGCTTCAGAACTGGGGAGATTCCCCTCCTGAGCACTTGATGGCTTGAATCAAGACATCAAGATGTCTACATCAATGAAGCAATTTAAAGAGAAGACAGGAATACCCATATAAGACAGGGCTTGAGAAAACAAAACAAAACTGGTCACTATATTTAGAGAAGTAAAGTCTTAATATGAAAAAGAGGTTACTCTGAAATAGAAGCACAGCAATAAATAATAAGCTATTGGGGTAGATATGCACGAGTCTATTTTAGCCAGACATCTTTATACTCTTAAATCACATAACCGACAATCCTCAGTCTGACTTCCTGCTCACCAAGTAGCAGCCTGATAATAACGTGGCTTCCCGTGTGGCATCGTGGCTTCCCGTGTGGCATGCCTGCAGGTGGAGTGTTTGGTTGCCTCTCCAATTAGATGGCTCATTATAAATCGATAAACTGGTGTACATCATTCCTTTTGAGCTTAGATAATCTGAGATCACTCCTGCTCCTAGTATGTTAATAAATCAGCTTTGTAAGCCACCTAGACTTAGAGCCAGTCCTTGAACCATAATGAACTTAAGGCTGTCTCCCAATGAAACTTCTTTGGACATAGAAATATCTTCCTTTAGGGCTCCTAACCTCTCATTGATCACAACTTTCCTGAATTAAATTTTAATAATTGTCACTATTGGCAGAGTGAAGATCAGGATTAGAGAAACTACATAGAAGCATAGTGGACCCAGAACAGTCCTATAGCCAGGGTGAGCATGTAACTTGGAGTTTAATAGCATTCGAGAATGCAAAGGAGCACTTACCAAATTTGAGAACAGAATTTAAAAAAAATTAGTTTTCAAAGAAAACTGTGTTATATGGCCATCCTACTCAATTTAGGTTGCTAGACCAATCTCAAGATTGAACTTGAGATTTTCATTACAATTCTTTTGTGAACCTATAATGAACTACTACCAAAAAATACAGCTTTTTCTCTGTCATCCAAGCATAGAACCCTCTCAGAACTTCCTGGGACAGCTCCCTTGGGTTTTCTGCACTTGGCATTCTGTAGCGCAAGCAAACTTTATCCTTTAGAATGACCTCCAGGCCCGGTGACCTCAGTTGTGCATAGATCATTCTGTATCTGCTGTGTCTTAGCTGAGGAAATCTATTCCCTAGGGAGAAAAAAATGAAGTTTAGGTCTGTATGAAATTGTCAAAGATTGAAAGTAGTTTTCTTTGGAGAGAGGACATGGGAATCAAAAAGAAGGAGAAACATTGATTTTTTAGTTACAATTTTTGTACTGTTTTCTTGAATTCATTTGATTTTTAATGATAGTCTTTTGAAAAAAAATCACCTTACCCCTTCTAAAATTCTTACAGACTTGTGTACCTATACAATGAAGACCCCTGTTGGAGGCCCATATGCTTCTGAGGAAAGCAGAAATATTATATTTTTTTGAGTATCACAGGGGCTTACACAAGGCTCTAGTGGAGAGAAAAATATATGTTTAGAAAATAATGTAATATGTATAACATACTACTACTATGTGTTATATACAGAATTTTATTTTATTAATTTATTTAGTTATAGAGATGAAAATGTATAACTATTTTATCTATATTATATATACTATGTAATAATATTTATATGTGGATATATATGTACATATATATGTGCACATACATAATCAGAGTTCCTATTCCTACTGTGTAATTTCTGCACTGGGTTTCCCTTTCTCTCCTGATAGTCTTTAGTTCAGGTTTATCACTGCGAATAGTCATGCTGAAGTCCTCATGGTATGTAAAGTGAGATGTCTGGGCACAGACTTCATTTGCTGAAAAAGATTCCTCTGAGCACCCTTTACAGATGGAGACAGCTGCTATAAATCATGTGGAATTAAATAGTACATTTTAAATTTCTTAAAATGGAATTAATTAAAATTAAAACATAAACACGTGAGTGAATAAATATAGAAAAACAATTTAAAACTCAACAGCAAATTTGTAGTGCTTAAAATTAGCTGCATGTTTAAGGTTGCTTTCTGTTACAATATCAATGATTGTATAAAATACATTTATTAAGATTGAATCCAAAGAGAAAAGCTCCAATGTAAGTGACTCCAACAATGTGAATCATAGAGATCACGGCCAAGAAATAAGCTGTATACACGTCTTCTTGGCTTTTAATATAGATACTACAATTTCTGTGAAATAAATCGTCTTCCAAGCTTATTGGCTTTCAATATATGCCCAATCCTAGAGAGTTTGTGATGAGATTAAGAGCACCTCAGTCTAGCAGTGCTCTAAAGAAGGGGAAGGACTTTAAAAGGGAAGTACTAGAAACAAATTGGGTAGGATATATTTAAATTTAATGTTACATGTATTTAATACATTTTTAAAATATTACACTTAGCAAGTAAATAATTGCACTTGTACTATACTTACAGTTAGAGATTATGAATTCCTATGAGAGAAAATAGAACATGTGAAAATGAAAATTGTTAATGCATTATGGTAGGCAAACTGATGATGGAGAGCGCCCAAAAGCCATGGATCAAAAAGATAGAAGGTTATTTGTCTTTCAGGTAATGTTGAGGGAAGATAATCAGGTTCCAAACAACAAAACCAGCCAGTGACTTAGGCTGACAATGACCCGGCCATATTTACCACATAGCTTCCAATGCCACTCTGGACATAGTCCTTTCAGACAATGGGAAGGGGAAGAACAGAGGAGTAGAGGTAGAGATTTCCTCATATGCAAGAGAAATGGACGTTGCACAAATCAGTCTTACTCACCTTCCATTCAGAACTTGGGCTCCTGACCTTGTGCAGTTCAAGGCAGGCTGAAAAATGTACTTCATTCAAATGTTTACTATAAGACAAAGATTAGTATTGATGAGGAGTTACTAGTCTTAGCCACATAGGCATGGTGGATATTTTTTCATCCTTTCCCTATATTATTATTATTATTTATTCAAGAAAGACAAATAAAAATTCAGTAATAATTGGAAACTATTTCCAAAATAACCCATTTGTTCCTTCAGATGTTCAACGGCAACTCAAAATTCTTTAGGAGTTGAAGAATTGGTTGTGACATGAAAGTAAAGACGATATGGCTTCAATTGGCATAAAGCAATCCTTGTGTGAGAAAAAATATGAGTTACCATCCTGAGCAGACAGAGAGTGCATCTCATGTGGTGGCCAATACCAGATGTTTCACTAAGAGGAATAAACCTCCCATAATATACTTAATTTCACAATATTATACCATGGGGGGGAATATCTTCCTGACCCATCTGGTGAGCAGCTTCTGCCCTCAAGCATGAAGATTGATAGCTGGTATAATTCTATCCTAGCTAGTGTACTGTAACTGCAGATGCCACTCTTCCTCATATGAATCTCTAATTATCTTTAGGATCATTTTCTCTCATTCACATCCGGTTGCCTAGAGTTACACAGGTTAAAAATGTTGTTAATCCTTGAATATTGTTCTAAAAAAAAAAAAAAGCCTTACTTATGAATGTTCAATACATTGTGCTGTCTTGTTTCACTAGCTACAGGTCACATGCTTTTTTTTGAAAAGCCGTTCTATTTATATTTTATATCACCCCCAGTGATTTGAGAGGTGCATCGATAAAGTAATTTTTCTCAAAGTATATCATTGTCTCCATTTCTCCTATGCCAAATGTTTTCGTTTATTTTCCATGACAATTTATAGTCATGAACTAACTTCCTTGCTGCTAATTTCACTGTAAATTTCATTGTGTTACCAGATACCCTCTGGACTCAACGTTAACAGATGAATACACTGAATTTATATTTGGTATGGAGCTATTAGCACCAGTATCAGCAGGGTAATTAACTTCCCAAACAGAGATATCATTCCCCATCTTCATTATTAATAGTGTGTATATCTTGAAGAAATACTTCTATTTGCATCTAGCACACATCAAAAGAACTTGTGGCTAAATTCCAATGTCCATGTGAATTCTAGACTTTAGGGACATAATTTCCTGGCATAAGATAATTTTAAGATCTATTAGGAAAGGAGCAAGCTGAAGAATAAAGAAATTGCCAATCATGGAAAGAGCTACACAGAGAAACAAAATATAGAAGCCACATGGAAGAAAGAGCTCAATATTAAATAACTGCTCAGTATTTAGATCATCCTTTCAGAAATAATGGAGTCAATCCCTATTTAAATGACCATGAAATTTACTTGAAGGTCAGCGTTCACATTAGTAAAGCAAAGGCCAATGACTTCTCACTGACAAAAATAATTTGTCCCTCATAATTTAAGAGGTAACTACCTGGGTTGAAAAATATGCTATATGTTTAATGACCATTGGAAAAATGTGCAATGTCTTTCATATAGTTGCATTTGTTTATTTTTGTGATGTTATTATATCCTAAAGTAGCTTACTATATAGACATAATTCATTTACTGACTGACTGGCATATATTATGCAAGATTCTCGACTGAGTTCTTTGAATATGAACAGGCAATATTACCCATCCTCAATTACTGCAATTCTAGCGGGGATAGGAAAAACACTATTTTGAAGCAAAAGTTCTAACATATAAAAATTTCACCACTATCCACGGATGGGAGATCTGGGATTGAATAGGGCTCATGGAATAATTACCCTGAACTTTTAACACAATAATAAATGTTGGAAACTGAAAAGTGTGCAATTGACAATATTAATTTAAGGAATATAATTCCATCAAAAAAGAAGAGAATCTCACTTATTCTTAGGTAATATTTGCCTAATTAATGGATCAGGGGCATTTTATTTTTAAAGTAAATATGAGATCATTGAAACATGTCCTCTTAAAATTTCCTTTTTTTTTAACCATTTCAAAAGCCCTTATTTAAAATGATAATGCCATTTAAAGCAATTTATGCTGTTTTTATATAATTAATTTCTGTTATTATTTGACAATACTTTCCTTTCCTCTCTGTTTTTGGAGTAGATCCATCTTATTATTTTTAAACCTCTTATATACTCTTATGCTTAAGTTGGCAGACAATCTATCCAACTTTGCCTAACTATCACTTTGTTTAAAATCACTTCCTCCTTAATGCATTTTTTTCTTTATAAATGTCTTCAGCCTTCTGTATGTGTCATGTGCCCCTAAAGAGTTTGTTATTTATCTAGTGACAGTGAGAATTCCTCAGGTGTCATGAAGACACAGAAATATAAGGCACTTGATAATTAGGTGTAACTTAATAAATGCCCAAGGACTGTTTTTTCCTTATTGTCATTTATACAACCATCTTGTAGTTTCTTATGTCATTACGGCCTACTTTTCAATATGACCATGTCTTAATATCCAGTGTATCCAATCGAATCCTACGGTTTATTGTGGGCAGCCCCGGTTGGTCCGTTCTGAGCTCTTTCCTCCCTTCTGAGTGAATGGGAGTTATACTTATGCCCTGCTGGTGGCTTGAATCACCTCAATTTGTTCTGGCAATCAGAGGCAGCTGCTTCATTGAAAGGCGTGAGGACCACTGAACACCACATTAGGATTGACCTCAAGCTGGATGTAAAAGGCTCAGTCCTTTCTGCCAGGCCAGCAGAGCATGTGCAAACAGATTTGCTCAAGTGCAAAATGGTCCAATGATTTAAAGCAAGGGTTGGTCTCTTTTCTCTGTCTCATTCTCTCTCTCTCTCTCTCTCTTCCTTTAAAAATGAAACAGGATAGTAGACAGGCTGCTATAATCTTAGCAACATCTGTTGCCTTTCACAAGGGTCTTAGCTAAGGACAATAAGTTTCAAAAGGGGACCGAGTTCCTGTTGACAGGGGTAAAATAAAAGCTCTCCACTAAAGGGAATGTGGACATCTTTCTCCACACAGTTGAGTCCTTTCGTGCCTTCTGTCCCAATGGGGATGGAGAAAACTTTTCTGCCTCTTTTTTTTCCTGATGAAACTGCCAAGAAAAAAAAAAATCTTTCCCAAATAGTGCTTGATGGACTTAAAGAACTGTGGAAAAGTTACATTGTCCCCCTCCTTGCTTTTATTCTCAATACTTCAATCTTGAGCTCAGTTAATCAGAAGTGTGAAGGAATTTATGCTTTGCATTCTTTCGCATCTGTTACTTCTGAGCTTTTTTTAAATTAATTTTTATACTAAGTCCAGAAAGTTTAGAGAGCAATTGTTAGGTTCTTATTTATTTATTTATTTTTGCCAAAATGAATATTTCACACTGATTATTTTTTCCTTTGAATTTGATGTGTTCATCTTACTCCAATTATCTTATGTTGGGCATTGGATTTAGATGATTTCGATAATAATATTTACCTGATTTTTTTTGCAAGGTATTTTTCATAAGCAAATTTGTTCACTCCAACCATGGCATCCTTTCATGTAAGTGAGATAAGATGCAGCTGATAGGTGTATAACTCTTACAGCCTTCTGTTTCTTAAAACAAACAAAGCAAACAAAAGTCAATTCCAATATCTATACTTTTATTGACCTGGTGTGTGTTTTGGAACCCCTCCTATTAATTTTGAAAAAAAGATATAGAAAGTCCTCGAGTTCAACCACACTTTATAATATGAAGTTGCAGCCTAGCTTGGTCAGAATTCTAGTATATAAAAGAGAAGTTAGAAATAGAGACTTGTATGCATAATCTTCCAATAACAAATACTGGAAGATACATTTAAAAAAAACAAAACCCTCTGTGTGAGCCAAACTTGTGTAAAGCCTGGGTATAATCAGAGGAGCACTTAGATGGTACACCTTGGTTAAACAAATTAAAACATCTAAAACATTATTGATCTTGCTCCTTTATGTATTCACTTAAGCAGGAGACTCAATCCAGTCAAATTTTCAAGGTCAGTTAAGGAACTGTTTTTCAGAAATTTAGAAATACATATTTTGTTTTAATCTATAGGGAGATATTTGAATGGCTAAAAGTATCTAATAATTTTCTAAAAAGTCATGGAGCTACTTTTATTCATAGCTATATTTTAATTAAACTTATTTAGTTTTTTTTAATTAGCTAACTTTCGGGTGGAAACTAATGTTTCATATGATAAAGGAACTGAATTATCAATCAGTGTGGATTCTAAAAGGAAATGGCTTGCTTGCCATGAACTATTCCATTGCCTTTTTAGTCCTCCAAAATATAGGCATTTTACCCTAGAGCAAGTGACTCATTCAATTCTTATTCTCCAAAGAATATGAGAATTATAATTTATATTAGTATTTAAATAAAATTTTAAGTTGTGATGGAGAGCCATGTCAACAAAATTATAATACACATTCAATTTTTATAATTATAAAGTAAATACAGTCTGAGCTGTAAAAAAATATCATATTAAGGCATTAAGGGGCACCTGGATGACTTAGTGGGTTAAACCAGGGTCTCTTGATTTGGGTTTAAGTCATTATCTCAGGGTCATGAGATCCAGCCCCAGGGCTCTGCGCTCAGTAGGGTGTCTGTTTGAGATTCTCTTGCCCTCTCTGTCTGTCCCTCCCCCTGCTTGTGCTCTCTCTCTCTTTCTCTAAATAAATACATAAATCTTTTTTAAAAATAGCATATTAAAAATGAGAAAGGCTACAACCAAACTATTTTTCTGTTGCCTTAGAAAAGCTATGAAATTTAAACAAAAAATCATTCTTGGTATTCGAAATGCATAATATCAAATAATTAAGTCCAAATATCTAGGATCTTTAAGAATCCTGCTTTGGTTATTGCAGTATGGACCAATCAGCATGCTTTTATTACTGGGTTTTGATTCTTATTCCCATACCTGGAATGTATCATAAGAGTCTGAACCAATCTCTTTCTGAATTTCAGTTTCATCATTGATAAAATAGGGAATATGCTTAAATGTCTTCAAAGGTGTCTTATGTAGGTCATTTCATGCATAAGGTATTGAGTCCAATTATCCTCAGTGACTAGTGGTAATTTAGTCGCTTGCCAAGGCTCATTAACCCTTTCAGATCAGTATTTGTATCCACAGATATATTTGCAAGGAAATCTTTAAGTTACTTACTACAACATTTTTTCCGTCACTATTAAATGTGAAAAGCCCTAGCTAATAAAAATGGCATAACAAGTACTCATTTGAACCAAAACTGTTCTCACACAAACACGTGAATACATGAGGAAATGGTGTGCCTTATTTTGTCCATGAAGTCTGTTTGTTTATGTTGCTCCTAAGATAATTGTGTCCGTCTGAATCGAGTCGCTTCTTTATTTGATCTTTTGCAGGAAGGGGCCCTCCCTTAATTCAGACTTTAGAGTAACCATTTTGTTAGATGGGGAATGAACCAAAAGAGAGATGCTTGTTCTATTCATTTTTAATTATTCAGACCTAAAAGGGGAAAGTGGTACCATTCACAGTTCATAAAGACAATGACCGCTTCAGATTTCACCTTTGTGCCTGAAGTAGTTCAAGTTCATAAAAAGACTACTGCTCTTCTTAACCGTAAGTATCTTATAGGGCGGTGGTTCTTCAATACTTAATTAAGCATGCTTGCCTTTTTAAAAATTCACCTTCGAAGAAACTGACTCATTTCATCTCATCTTTCTTCCTATGGTATATAGTTGCTCATATTTTCTCCTCCTGGATTTTCCTTCTGAACATGAGTTTAGCCTCAAAGTCACATAGCTTCGTGCAGCTGCTAGAAGTAGGGTCATTCCTACATGCACATTTTATGTGCGTTAAGAGAGCACTAAATATAACTGAGTGGCACCAGCTATAAAACCTACAGAACCCAGGGCATGCCAGATCTCTGGATCTCCATGCAGGGAACAATCAGGTTAGTGTTGCTCAGAGGAGTTCAGTGGGCATGGGTGGAGGAACAGTGTCCCAAATACAAGTGTAACAACTGAATGCATGCTGAGGGAGCCCTCTTTCTGTCTAGGTGAGCAGAGGATTATGTAGAAAACTCGAATTTTATCTGAAAAAAAAAAAAAATCCTCCATTAAATCCCTTTGCTCCTTGGAGATAAAAGTCCTGTGAATATTCTCCTGATTTTCTGCTATATCCTACTGTCAATACACTCATCATATCCTAGACCCAAGTGAAACATCATACTGTTTATGCTTTTAGGACTTTCCAAGAGCAACTATTACCTTCCTCCTTTGAATCTGGTACCTCCCTGAGCACTGTTCTCTTACTGAGTTCAGCCTCATCTCTCACTTTTTTTTATAGTCATGTGCCTGGAATATTCTGTAGGGTCGTGGCCTTACTTTCCTTTGTGGCTTCTGCAACTTGTGGCACTAAACTTAGTACACAGCTCACAGTCAATAAAGATTTTTCAAATGAGTTTATTGAGAAAATCCAAATTTTTCGAAAGATTCTATATCTTATCACAGAATGGTGCAATGTTCAGCAGAAGTTTGCATTGTTGCTTTTTTTCTCTAAAGGTTTTAGAAGGCTTTTATAGAACAACTATAATTCAAGAGACCGCACAGGCCTAGCTATATTATTTCTGACAATTCTGATTTGAGCTGCTTTTTAAAAAGTAATTTGTGTTCCAACAATTCTGAACCCAGAGATACAATTGCGCATCAGTACTATCATATGCTATTCAAATAAGTAAGTGTTCCCTTGCTTTGGCATTTAATACTAAATCCAAATCAGATGTTTATCTGTTTGAGTTTGTTCTTAGCAGAAAGAAAATGCTAAGAAACCTGACATGTAGCAGGTGAAAATTCTATTTTCACTCTCAAATAATAACCATTGACCTGCAACAGCTCAGGTAGTCTCAATCCTTGAGATGAGGCCCCAAATATCGGGAGGAAACCGAAATAATAGTCAGGACTACCTCCTCTGCTGAGATCAGGGGAAACGTGATTTCTTCACTGTTGGGTTCTGGTCCCACTATGTCGTTTTGTTCCCATTTTCTTTCTGTGGGTTTCTTCTAAGTGGTCTGCATGAGAAGTTAGCTACCCGCAATCTCAGAGCCAATGCAGAATCTTTCGCAGCACAAAGTGACAGTCTAAGGGAAACCTTCCCTGTAGATTTTCACTGCCTTCTCCCCAGACTACGGATCATGGAGCTTGCTGTATTCTTTTTTTTTTATTATTAATGATTTTACGTATTTAATTGAGAGAGACAGAGACAGCAAGAGAGAGCAGGAGCAGGGAGGACAGGGAGAAGCAGACTCCCTGCTGAGCAGGGAGCCTGATGCGGGACTGGATCCCAGGACCTTGGGATCGTGACCTGAGACAAAGGCAGATGCCTAACAACCTGAGCCACCCAGGCACCCAGCATCCTGCAATCTTAAAGATTGAGACTTCTGTAAGGCCTGATGCCCTCATCTTCACACGGAAGAACTTTTAAGGAATGACTTCCTTCATCCCCATTAGACATCTCTGCGTTTTCTAAATAATTCTGCGCTGACGTAGCAGCTCTCTTGTCTGTGAATATCTTCAGTGCCCTTCGACTGAGTAGTATACTCTGCAAGTATTCATTTTCAAACAGACTGACTTTCTGGATAATGAAAAGGAGCCCTGGCGAACATCCTAAGTAACAAAATTGTTGTTATTAGCTCAGACTTTTGATTCTTCCAGTCCAGTACTCTGTGAGGGATACAGTCATCGATGGGATGTAGTTGGGGGGTGATTCCATGATAATAATGATACTAATTGCATTAGTAATTACTAATGTCTACCTTCTTTTAGTGTTCATTTACGCTCCCTTGTTGATAACTGGTGTCAAGAAATCATTAAAGATAGATAGATAGATAAACAGACAGATATAGATAGATTTTTTGATTACATCCAAGAGATTTTCACACATTAATGCCAAAAGTAGAGTCAGTCCAAGATATTTCTTATCTAGATTTCTGGAATAATTTCCTAAACAGCTTCTCACCTGCAGTGCAAGAATGGCTTAAAAAGGCTGTGGGGTGTTCCTTCTTCTACTGAAATTATGATAATGATTCTCCTTCATAAAACTCCTTGTGATGTCCCCTTGCCCTCACGGTGCATTCCAAACATTTTCTCTCCCCATTCAAGACTTTCTGTCATGTGGCCACTTTTATGTGCTGCCACACTTGAGGTTTATTCAAACTTCATCATCATGTTTATCAAGGTATATGGAGATGGATGCATCTCCTTATTTTCACCACAGGTTGATAGGTCCCTAAGGATATGAACTACATCTTAAATTCATCTGTGTATCCCATCATCCAGAAGGGGGTCAACTAATAATTACCCAACTAGCAAATGAGTATCTTGAGCTAGAATCTCTCCTACTAAGGTCTTTATTTTGTAAAAGATAGAAGCATGCTTAACTAGAGAAAATAAACTGAAGAACACAGACATCTTCAGGAAAAAGTTAAGCATGATATAATGAAAAAATATTTTGGTGGCACTCAGGTGGCTCATCGGTTAAGTGTCTGTCTTTGGCTCCAGGTCGTGAATTCTGGGCCATGGGATTGAGCCCTGAGTCAGGCTCCCTGCTTAGCTCCTCTCCCTCTGTCTGTTGCTCTCCTGCTTGTGCTCTCTTGGTCTCTCTGTCAAAAAAATAAATAAAATCTTTATAAATACATATTTTATTATCTGCAAAGTTATATTAAAAAAAAACTGTAAATGGCCCCACTTTTGACAGTTTGCCTTATATAGGTGCTTCTTACCTCTTGTTACATCTGTTTTCTTACCATAGCCCCCCAATTTTAAAACTACTTGGTTAGTAGTAGTAGTAGTAGTTAGCTCTCTTCTGCTCTTAGCTCCAAGATCTTTGAGACTCATCTTTGGCTTTACGGTAAGTTCAGGATGGAATGACTATGAATATAACTTAACTAGCAATCTCATCAGAACTTTCTTACTTGTACCCAATATGCTTTGAGAGCTAAAACATGTAGGGAAATAACATCCACACTATGACAGAGTTCTCCTACCTTTTCTGATTTTTCCTTTTCCAAAGTATAGTTCTCATACAATGGATTAAATTGATTTAATCTAAGCATAGATTGAAAGGAGGGTTTTTTTAAAAAAGATTTATTTATTTGTGAGAGAGAGAGAGAGAAAGAGAGAAAGAGAGGAAGTGGGAGGAGGGGCAGAGAGAGAGGGAGAGAGAAACAGACTCCCCACTGAGTGCAGAGCCCCACATAGTGCTTGACCTCAGAACTCTGAGATCATGACCTGAGCCAAAATCAAGAGTCAATTGCTTAACTAACTGAGCCACCCAGGCGCCCTAGGAGAGTTGTTTTGTTTTGTTTTTAATAGAGAAGAAAAGGGGACATTAACAAACTTTTGCATGGCATTACATGACATAGAAGAAATAAAACCTTCAACTGAGGGGATTCGAAAAAGATTATTATACATAAGAATGGAGATATTAAAACATAGATTTGAGAATTACATGGAAACACTATAAAATTTCATAAGTAAGCATATGCCGTTATGACTTACATTTGTATTTCACGGAATCTTAAACATTTGACAGCATCTTAGGATTTATCTAGTATAGTAAATTTTTATTTGTGTTTCTCAGGAAACTAGGTTTTCTAATCAGCCAGAGTTGTAGGAAAAGAAAGGGCAGGGGGAGAAGAATCTAAAAAATACAAGTCTTGGATCAGCTGGGTGGTTCAGATGGTTGAGTCTGCCTTCAGCTTGGGTCATGATCTCAGGGTCCTGGGATCCAGCCCCGCATTGGGCTCCCTAGTCAGTGGAGAATCTGCTTCTCCCTCTCCCTCTCCCCTCTGCTCATGCTCTCTCTATCTCTCAAATGAATAAAAACAATCTTTAAAAAAATTTAAAAATTTAAAAAAACAAGTCTTGTCCCTAGACTTGACCACAGCCTAAACCTGTGGAGCTCTTGTTTTATTTGCCATTCCTAATGTTGGGCTTCCTCCTAACAATAAAATAACAAACACTTTTCAGGGACCTAGAAGGTTCTGCAAATTTGTCCCTGGCCCACCACTCCAACTTAATCCATCTTGACTTTTTCCTTCCTACAGTACTCCAGGTTTCTCAAGCACACCCAACTCTTGCCTTCTGCAGAGATTTGTCCTTGTTTATTCTGTCCGGATTATTTTCCCTTCAGATTTTCACAAATGCAACTCATTCTCATCATTAGCTCTCAACTTAAGTGCCATCCCTGCAGAGAGGCCATCCCTGATGTCCTAGGTAAGTAAAGGGGTGTCCCTCAGTTCTCATCTGAATAACCCATTTTTAATCTTGTCCTCCAGGTAGAGAGGCACATACCTCTTCGTCTAGGATGAATGTCTTGTGACTTGTGAGAACCAGAACTAGTATTCTGGTTAACCGAACCCATTTTACCTCTCCTAGAATCCCCGTAAAGGTTATGGTTTAAAGATTTTTTTTTTTTAAAGAAGGCAATTCACATGGAAACATGTGATTCAGGATGGGAGTCAAATTTGTGGTCAGTATTTATGTGGAAGCACAAGATAAGAAAAGAATAAATTGTGGAAAAAAACTTAAAAAAATAGTCTTCAAAAATTTTCCCTTTGTATGCGGTCCTTTGATTAAAACAAATATAGTGCAGTACTTATTTCCTCATAGGATCTCATGGATGAAAAAGCCAGACAATCAATGAGCAGTTTACAAATAGCATGGTGTCCTCAGAGTTGTGCTAATTGCTAGATGAGATACAAGCATTTGCTTCTTCATTTAACACATATTTAGTATGGCCCAAATATGTGCCATGTCTCGATCACGCTCAATATCAATCTTTGTCTTCCCGAAGCTTTTAGTCCAGAACAATTATAAGAATTGGTCTCATCCCAGCAATGCATCCATTAGACAAAACAAGGCGAATGCACATAAGGCCATTAGAAAAATGTAAGGTTCTAGATTGTATGATATTAGCCAGAATAATTAAAGATTTTATTTATTTATTTGAGAGAGAGAGTCCGTGCATGGGCGAGCCCCCCCTCCCCCAACACACACACACAGAGGGAGAGGAAGAAGCAGATTCCCCGCTGAGCAGGGAGCCCGACGTGGGGCTGGATCCTAGGGCTCTGGGATCATGACCTGGGCCAAAGCAGAGGCTTAACCCACTGAGCCACCCAGGCGGCCCAATTAAAGACTTTAATACAGAAAAATATGGGGCGCCTGGGTGGCTCAGTGGGTTAAAGCCTCTGCCTTCCGCTCAGGTCATGATCTCAAGGTCCTGAGATCAAGCCCCGCATCCGGCTCTCTGCTCAGCAGGGAGCCTGCTTCTCCCTCTCTCTGCCTGCCTCTCTGCCTACTTGTGATCTCTTTCTCTGTCAAATAAATAAAATCTTAAAAATAAATACAGAAAAATATGTCAAAGGCCTCGAAGATGAAGCCAAGGTTTAATGTCTGGGTACCTGGAGAATGATAGTGTCCTTGACAGAGAAGAGAATACCGGGGAAATCCAAGGCAATATCCAGGAAGAGATGCGTCTGGTCTGGACATTCCGAGTTTGGGCTATGATTGACAGTTGAGTGCAAGGGGACATCCAGGCAGTTCTGGACTTGGGGAGATTTGGGGTTGGAGATAGAACTTTACAAATGAAGTAACGTTAGGTAAACAGCGTTGCTAGGTATCTGGAACTTAACAGGAGTTCCAAAAATATTTGCTGTTAGAATTATGAGCATACAACTCAGTTTTAAGTACTAAGTGCAGGAGAGGAAAAATGCAAGCTAAATGGGCAGGACGGAGAGTGCAAGTGTGGCTGAAAGAACAGGGAAGCAGCGGTACTGACACGAACGAGCCTCATACCCACATAACTAGTACACAGGGGATCGCTGTTAAGGATGGAGAAGAGAAGCAGGGCAAGTTCCACTGGCAGAATGAGAAAAATGGAAACGAACGTACTTGGAATTCACCTTCCCAGCCCTCAGGACAGAGCACCTCGTCCTCAGGTGAAAGCAAGCACCTGAGCAGAGGGAAAAAACGCGTGCTCGACTCTCCTAGCTGTAGCGCGTTCTCAGAGACCAGATCCCCTTCCCCACCTCGCGAGGGTCCTCCATCCCCCCCTGCGCGTAAATCACACACCTCAGAACTTTTGCATTAGAGAACCCAGGAGGGGAGAAAATTTTCTGTAAGTAAAGAAAGTAGAACTAGGGCAGTCCGAGGAGATTGAAAGGGCAAAACTATCACGCAAGAAAACTGTAAGTTCTGATTAGTTTTATGACTTTGCCTTCATGCCTCAGGAGCTCAATTGATCACGGCTTCTACGACAGGTTGGGGTGGAAGGGGAGGGCGCGTGAAAAAAAAATTCTCAAAACTCTCCTTCAGCTTCGCGCTTTCAGATGCAAATACCTGGCGGAGAGATGGATGGGCTGCAGCCCCTCCTCCCTTCCCCGCTCCCCTTGATTTCCCTGCGAAGGACTCCATCTGTACGGATCTGTCAGGAGGGCGCTGGAGGAGGGGTGCGCGTGTGTGCGCGCGCGTGTGTGTGCGCGAGGCGGCTGAGCGGCTTCGTTTCCAGTAGCCCTCGCCGGGTCTCCAGGAGGTGCCCAAGTCTCAGTGGCTCCCCGGGCCGGTGTCGCCTGGCGCCGACAGCAGGCATCCGCCGCCGCCGACCACCCTCGCCTTCTCCGCTCCTGCCCGCCCCGGCCCGGCGCCCTCTTTCCTTCTCCAGGGCGCTCGCCCTCTCGCCCTCTCTCCGGACGCGCGCTCCCGCTCGCTCCGGACCCGGAGTCTGAGCCGCGCGGGAGAGCCGGCCGGCCCCTCGGAGCAGGCGCAGGCGGCGGCCCGGGGGCGCCCGCGGCCGGGGCAGCGGCCCCGCGCCCTGCGCCCCGCGCCCCGCGGAGAGGGCTGTGATTGGAGCAGGAGCCCGCGCCCGGCTGGCCGCAGAGGGGGCCGAGCGGGCGCCGCCAGTGCCCCCCGAGCGCCGAGCTGCGCGCACCGGGTCCAGAAGCGCCCGCGGGCGCCCGGCTGCTGAGCGCGCGCCCCTTCGGATGCAAACGCCCGGGTCGCTAGCGCCGGACGCCGCCGGGAGGGCAGCGAGGCCCCAGGTGAGTGCGTCTGCCTGCTTGGGGCTGGGGAAGGCGCCGCCGGGCAGAAGCGCGCCCTCGCGGTGCGCCTCTGAGGCCGGACTCATCAGTGAGCGGAAAGCGGGCGGGGGGATCCGTGCGGAGTTTCCCTTGGCGTCCCCAAGTTTCTGCTGTGTGGCCGTGAGACGTTGCTCGGCACGGCAGGACAGACGTGCGTTAGCGAGCTGCGGGCGCTCGGCCGCGAGAGAGAGCCGGTGCTGGCAGGCACCAGGTGTGGCGAGTGTGGGCGAGTTCAGGGTGAGAGCAGACGCCAGCACTCTCCAGAGGAAGTGGTAAACCCAGAGTCTGGACCGCTCTCCTAGAGGAACACGAGTGGGCCCCCGTTGACCTGGGATGGATGGGGGCAGAACTCCGCGCCGGCTGGGCCGCCGGGTTCTGCAGCGGTCTGAGACTGGAAGGGGGTGTGTGCCTGCGTGTACAGGAGTCCTTTTAACCGTCCGCTCGACTCCTTTCACCTTTGGAGAAGGTGGAACTCATCTAAGGGTGTTTTGCTTTTTCCTGTAATTAGTATTCTGCTGCTACGGTGCGTCTGCAGGGCTTGCCTCTGCTCAGCGCCCTGCTGCCGCTCCGCCTGGCTGTACCTTAGGTTTGCGTTGGGAAAAGGGCGCCGTGTTTCTCTGAATGCATGGTGGACTTCTTCGTGGGTGCACCTGCTCCACGGCCAGTTGCTGGTATTCAACCTCCGAGCGTGGATTAATGAGAAAGGACCTATTGCTATATTGCTTTCACGTTTTAGATCGTTAACCTTACGGATTTCTTAGATATAGTTCAGGTGAGTAAAGATTGGCAGTGAGTTCACCCAGCAGTGGGCTTTTGGGAACCTGTGAAGAAATCATCAAGGAGTGGGTGTCTCAAAGCTTTGGAGATCTGCAAATTGAACCATGAATATACTTAAAACGCCTGTTATGTTGGAAGAAATATCTTCTCTTTATTAGATCATTTAAGCGAAATATCTTTAAGTAGGACTCGTCCTTCATAATCCCTGTAACCAGACAGGTGTTCAGGTCATTTTCCATGCAGAAGTAGATAAACAGAACTTTGGGGGGGGGGGGGAGGAAATAGAAAAATGTAAGTGACATGTGAGTATATGGCTGATACTAAGTGACAAGTATACATTTAAAAATCAGATTAACAGCACAAAAGCATACATTTTAAAAGAGTTTGGGGCAGTAGCACCCTCTTTTTAAAAGGAAAGTTTGCATTGATACACTGTCAGCAACATCTAAATAGTTTTAAGTGTGTCTTTATAAAGACAAATTGGTGGTTGGGGGGAGAGTTAAGGAAAGAAGTAATTAGGTTGGAAGCTTTCAGTAATTCACCAGAAATTACTTTTTTTTTCCTAAAGAACTGGTTAGACTTTATGTTTACCCAAGCTCTTGTTACTGTATGTTAAAGGAAAATACATTAAGAATTCTTTTCTTCATTTTTAGGGATATTTGGAATAGTATGAATAAAAATGGAAAAGAATTGAGGCAAGTAGTGAAACTGACAACTTTGTGGAAGTCTTGGTTATACATTAGTGTTTAATATGGAGTGGAGTGGCAGAAACAATTAGATAGCATTCAGTGTTAATAGTCTTATCTGGTAAAGTCTGTGGTTAGAAAAATAAAACAATAATCAGTAGTGTGGCCCATCACCCTGCTAAAAGCTGTTACAGTTTGCAGCTTTAATAAAAGGGCATTGTGCATTTACAACGTGAGATATTATTGTAATTAAGGGCTGCAATAGGTCATTAGAATTGTGTTAACAATCAGCTGACAGACTCACAACTCTTCTTAAGTCTACTTTTTATATAATAGCACAGAGCTTTTCCTTTTTTATAAAAGGATAATTGTTAAGCATCTGTATTACTGCAGTTTACCCTTGAATTGACTCTAGTTTTTAGTGTCCAATGAAAAAGAGAGGGTAGGGAACATACTGAGTTTTGGCTACTGTTCAGCCTTCCTAGATCTAAAAATCAACCCACTGTGTCTCCTCAGGCGTGATTTCTTTGCTGATCTACCTATCATTCAGCATTTTAGTTGTTTTGATGGCAAAGCTGTTATAAACTTCTCAGAATCTATACAGATATGAGGAAGTAAAGACATCTTTGCGGAGAATCAAATACTTTCTTTGTCAAATCTTTTAGAAATCTTTTATAAAGTACCGAGCCCATAAATTTTTCAGTGTTGTGAATATTTATGCTTGAGTGATCTTCCCTGATTTTATAAGGTTTTGCATTTGTTGTGTTAGTGGTTTGTAGCATATCACGGTTCTTGCTCACATACACATAAATGTTCTTTTTTGTTTTGTTTTGTTTTGTTTTTACTTAGTTGGAAGGCTTCAAAGCCTTAGTTTAAAATGGGAGTTTCAGAAACTTCTAAAATAACCAATGCATATTAGTGCATTGCAAAGGGATTGTGATGGAAGCTTTTCTCCTTGGCATGAAGGAATCAGTTGCTTCTAAATGGAGTGATAAAGGGGAGCTGAGGACAAGGAAAAAGACATGTGATCAGAGTCCTGTGTGTGACCATCTTCTCAGCCTCTGACTAGCAGAGCAGATCTAGCTGTAACCAGCAATACTCGAGTGCCTCCTCTGGGGATTTGCTGGTTTTGCAGAAAGCTACCCCTGCAAACATTTCCCCCTCGTCATTCTGCAAGATCCCTCACTGACAAAATTATCAGTGCAAATGACTATGCAGACATCTGTCCATATATTCATCTCGGATGATACTCTAGATTTTCATTCCGGTAGAATTTCTTTTAGGTTCTTTTGCAGAATGTTTATTGAAACGTAATTCCTTTTATTGAAGTCACATGAATCATACCTGGCTCAATGTAAGTGTTAAGGTAAATTAAAAATTAAAATTGATACAGCTGAGATGTAGAAGAATAAAGGAAAACAATTTAAATATAATTTTTCTGTTATAATTGTACATACATATGTCTAATACTACATATGATATTATATAAATAGCTCAGATGGATGTGATTTGTCATTTTTGTTTTCTTTTTAATTTACATGGGCTTCTTCCAGTTAATTATAAACTCTTACTACTCTTTCTTTTGCATTCCTTATACCCATGACAGAAGTTATTTGTGCTTAGTTGAAATTGACTCTGTAATCCACTTAGAGAAGTTTTCATTCCATGTCTGATAGCCAGATGCACACTACAGGCTGTGTGATTCATTTCCAGGTCCCCTGCCTGAATATTTAGGCCAGTTAACGGTAGGAGGCTGTGGTCTGTGGTTGTAATGTTATCTGGCCCAGGGAGCTAATGGATTTGATCACAGTTTCTTTACATGAGAAGTCACATATCACAGAGAGTCCCCAGCCTCACTAATTAAAATGTAAAAAATTATACCTTTTAAGTAAAAAAGAAGTCTGTTTCATCAGAATTAACATTATTGAAGCTAATACTAACTTTCAGTGGTAAACAGATAAAAGAAATTAAATGGTAGTATATTTTATAATAGAAGCTAAAGATGGTAATATTAAATCTGGAATGATTGTAGTAAGTTAGGAGCAGACAGTCCTTTCAAAATATAGGATTTGTAGCAACAACCAGATAACCCTACATATACATCCTTATATCTCAAGATATCTTTATATTTACATAAATATATATATATATATTTATATGTTAAGATATTTGGGGGTTGGTACCCTATTTCTAAAACAATGAGCTATTGTTTACATTTCGGTGGAAATAATTACTATAGCATCACAGGGCAGTAGGTATCTTTTGATCACTCATCAGATTAAGAAGGGAGATGCGATTTTAAAGTTGGAGCCTCTCACAGTTCTGTTTGTGTAACATATAAATTACAGTCCTAAACAACAAATCCTTTCAACTCCATTCTCACTCTGCACTCCTGACCCTTCTGGTTAGGAATCCTGAGGATCTACTTGGAAAATTCAAACTCATGGTCCTATAGAAATTTGAGTAGGAATAAATTTACTTTTCTTGGCTTTTGGAGAATATGATAAATTACCAAAAAAAGATCTTTAGTGTCAGAATGAAAAATGTTTAACAAATATTTTCAGTTTTCTGTCATAACCAGTCACGCCCAGTGCCATGAGGAACTTGCTGCATGACCTTGGACATTTCACTAGAATTCTGTAGATTTTGGTTTTCTTAGCAAAGGAAGAAGAGACTACCTTACCTTGGGTTTTTCTAATGTGTGTTCCAGTTCTATGGTTCTGCCACTCGAGGAGTCTTCAAACATCCGGAGCAGCGGGTTTAGGGACTTCTTTACATTTTTGTTGTCGTTTTGTTTTGTTTTTTGTTTTTATTTTCTCAACATGAACCCTCAGGAGAACCAAGTGATCCCCTTCATCAGCACCAACGTGACATTCTCTCTATTCCATAAACATTATTCTTTTAAAAGCTCTGCTTGTATGTGGTGGTTGGGGGGAAAAAAGTGTGGCCACAGCTCTTGAAATACTCCTTGTCCTGTATTACTTTCTCTGTGTTGTGGATTTATGACATCTGCTCATTCATGAATGGGAGATTAGAATATCTTTGCTCTCTTTTGCATTGCCCAAATGTATTAAGTGGGTCTACTTTAAAAATAAGTAAAAACAACAATGGGCAAGTATTATCCTTATTACAAAGCAGATTCCTCTAACTTTGTGTACAGAGATAAATCACAGTGAGGACCTCAGTGGTGACAGGTATTTGCTGTCCTGGGGAAAAACAAGGACAAATGAAAGTCTTAAAAGAAGACATTGGATGAAGCAGGAGGAGTCTTTTCTTTGAATTTAAATAATGCTATTAAATACTCAAGGAGTATTCTAAAAAGGCATCTTTTGTTAGACTGTACAAAAGAACTAATATATGGAAGGTTGTTCTTAAAGCAATGGTAATAGTAGTGTCATCAGGCCTTCTAACCACTGCTGTGAAATGGTATCATTTCTGCTTTTGAACACGTATATTGTTCTCCTTTCATAAAGATCCATTAAAAATACGTTGCTTGTCAAAATGTAGTTCAACTTTAAAGCAGTCCTAGAAATGACAGTTTTTTTTCCAAAAGGCCAACAGCAAGATTTTTTGTTTTGTTATGGTTACAACTGTGATTTTTTGGTACTATTATGTTTTATAAATTCGTGAGCAAAACATTTTAGGGAGTATCAATTAGATGCTAGAGATGTTTGGCAGTCATCCACTATGGATTTTTCACATTTTCATTGATTATTTTCTATCAAGTACACTGACTCCTCAAATGTCATTCTTACAATTGTTTTTCTAGAAAATGCAAATGACGGGATATATTTTGGGGATATCATGTTCCACATAATTGTGAATTGTATTTATTTTTTAAAGGCGAGGCACAACTTCATGCCATCTTCTTTAAATTGCCAGTAGATAATAAACCATGTGTTAGTGTGGCATACATGCAGTATATTTCAAAACAGCTTTAGACCTGTTTCTGATGCAACTCCAGACACAGAAAGCATAAGCATCTGTCCCTTGCCTGTCATTTGGAGAACCTGTGTTGATAGTCTTTAACTGAGATAAACCATCAGTTATTTTTACTGGACTGCAAAGAAAATGTTCCACTTTAACTTTGCCACAAGATCTAAAATAGCAATATATTTCCTTTTAACATAATTGATAATCATATTTTATAGCTCAAGTTATTTCTAGAAGGCATTTAGCACTTTTAAAGAAGCAGTTTAGCATATATAAATTAATTGATAATTAGGCATGTGTTTAAAACTACTCTTATGGTTCTATATTTATGTGACTGGCTGACTGTGATACATTTCATGCTACTTGTCATGTGTTTAGCATGTTGCCTTTGATTTAGATGGAACAGGCTCTACAACATTTATACCTTTGCTGGTTAGCCATTGGCATGCTGATGCATAAAAAATATTTTTTGTTATTAAGGGAGTTTTAGCCATTGTTTTTAGGTATGAACAAAACATTGTATTAAGAGTATGATAGTCACTTGATCTGATTTTTTAAAGTGGCTTCCCAGAGATGTTAAGTGGAGCAGAAAATCCAAGAAAATTTTATAATAATGAATTCGTTTGGGTAAAATAATATTAGCTATTAAGGTTAAATGAATAATAAACTATATACTTGGAAATAATTCTTTGCCACTTAGTTGAACAAAAATAATTGGAACAAAAAAGTAGCATGGTAAAGTGATTTCAGGTCAAATAAATGATGTTGAATTAGTAAATATTGTTTGATTCTCATCACTACCCCCTTTTCTTTCCATTTTGCTTCAATCCACTTAAGATTTTTTTTTTTTGAGGACTCATTTTGAATTCTCTGGATTAAGGTGTGTTGTGCTGATCACAGCATTAGTTGTGATTTTCATGTATCTTTAGTTTGGCAAAAAAAAATGTTATATGTTTAAAAACATAAGTTTTATTTTTTGATAGGGATTGCGTTCAATGTATATGTAGATTGCTTTGGGTAGTACAGACATTTTAACAATATTGTTCTTCTAATCCATGAGCATGGAATGTTTTTCCATTTCTTTTTGTCATCAATTTTTTTTCTTCAGTGTTTTATGGTTTTCAGAATACAGATCTTTCACTTCTTAGATTTATTCCTACATAGCTGATGGTTTTTGGTTCAATTGTAAATGGGATTGATTCCCTACAAGTTTTAGCTTTAAGATATCAGAGATACAACATTTTAAGTTTTACTCAGATATATATATATCTTTAAATTTTAGGTTATTAATCCAGTCGTAGCCACCACAGTCGTTCAAACATCTGGTTGGCTCCTGTTCGGTTCTTTTCTCCTCAGATAGAACCTATTCCTGTTGTTTTTCTCCTCAAAGCTGTGCTGCTACACATTTGTAACTCTCTAGAAGTTGCCTTAAATCTGTAGAAGTTACTTAAACTGTCTACCAACACGTTGTTGTTCTGTACTGTCTTTTTTTTTCTGAGCCGGCAATGGTAATCAGCTCTCCAGACCTCCAGTGGGTCACACCCTTACGCTTTCCCACAGAGGACACAGTGACACATGACACCATTTGGATGCAGGGGTCTCTGCTTGTTTCTGATGCGACTTTCCCCCCTATCAATGTCTGTCTATAAAACTCAGGAGGCAGAAGGAAGGGAGAAGATAAGCAATATGGGAGCCTAGCAGGGAAGGGTGCGGGGGCTTGACTTTGGGGCAGAGATTTGTGAGTAAGTATTTAACCCATTGTGAAAAAATGACAACAATTGCGATTGATTGTGTGCTCAAGTTCATTTATATGTAAAAGAGTGTTATCTGGTGCCTTGATATGTGTGGACAGCTGTGGGAAGATAAGCCTACTTGCCTTAGGAAATCTCAAGTTCCTGTTTTGATGACTTCTCTTTGAAGACCACAAATAACTGAAGGTTTTCATAATGCGCCAAGGCCCTTCATTTCTTTCATGCTATCTCAATTCAGGTCAGGATGATTGGGTTGAACTGTTGTACAGGTCTTTACCTTGGAAACCAGATCTGCTTGTGAAGGAAAGCAAGGGTTTGGGGAAGCCTGATGAAGGGCCACCTGCCCTGTGACTTACCCCCTGTTGTATAAGGTGTTCATTCCTGGCAGAGTTAGTTACTATCAAAAATGATGAGGAACACATATAAACCCCCCCTACCCCCTTACCGCAATCAGTCATTCACACATGAGTTTCTGATTTTCTAAGTGCTTTCTACAATGGGCTTATAGAATCATTTATCTGCCACATAAAAGAGAATTTTATCCTCCAATAATGTACACAAGGCGAGTTAAAGTATCCTTGTACACTCATAGACCTTCAAGAAAGGTGAAGAAAATTTGGCTCAAGAGCCTGGCAAGTACTTCAAATACTGCAGAGAAATATAATGAAATTTTTTTCAAAGGGATTGTGACCCATAAGCATGGAAGAGCTACCAAGGAATTTATATATTGACTCACATGGTTAATTTACCATACTAAAAAAAAAAAGCATAATGAAAAGAAACATTTTGTAAATGTGTTCCAAAGGTCAATTGTGTGTCTGCTTCTGTTCTAGATACTATGATACAAAGACAGCGTGGACATGCCTGTTTTTCAAGGTCTATGTTAATAATAGCTGCTTTTAAAACATTTCATTTAAGTAGGAAAGTACAGAACTCACTGGTCTCTTTCACAAACATTAACTCAGTGACTGCAAAGTAATCCATAGTGTGTTCTGTGTCTGACTTCTTTTCTATGTTCTGGCTGATTTGATAACTTCACAATTTCTTATGGAAGAGAAAGGGTCTTCAAGAGGCAAGAGTAATTTAAACATCTCATGTTAAAATTCATGCTAAATTTCATAAATGTGAAAAATGCTTCTTTTACATCCCTGTGACTTTCTTAAATCTCTCTACCCTTTATTAACAATGTGCACTTTTTTACAACCTAAAAAGCCAACAAAACCAATTCTATGTAATTGTCAAAACAGACAAGTTACATCTGTTAAAATATATATATATATATATGATTTTATAATTTAGCTCATTTGTCTCATTTTGCAAATATGGAAAATGAAATCCCAGAAGGATCCAAGGTCATATAGCAAATGAAGGAGGTTTTAGAGCAAAGACCCCACTGATCCTGTTCCTGGTCCAGATTATATTTCTTTTTCTTATTAGTGAACATTTTGAGTGAATTCAAATTTTTCCAATTCTGATGCCAGTCTTTGACTTATAAAAATCACAGAGGACTTGGGTGCCTCAGTGGCTCAGTCCTTAAGCATCTGCCTTCGGCTCAGGTCATGATCCCAGGGCTCTGCGATCAAACCCCACATCAGGCTCCCTGCTCAGTGGGAAGCCTGCTTCTCCCTCTCCCATTCCCCCTGCTTGTGTTCCTTCTCTTGCTGCCTTTCTCTGTCAAATAAATAAATAAATAAATAAATAAAATCTTTATTAAAAAAATCACAGAGGACATGCCTTTAGGAAAGAAAGTATTACATTCTTTTCTTTTTTTTTTTTTTTAAGTATTTTGGTGCCATTGTTTATATTCATCTAGGATTTGGGGTTCATGATCCATATAGTTCTCTAGCACTGAGACTAGAACTATCAAGAATGTTTTCATTCAGTGCAAGAGTTATCTAAAACGTTTTCCTATAAGTAACTTTAAAATGAAAACATGACAAACTAACTTTAACATAACTAGAAAATATGATAATAGGGGCGCCTGGGTGGCTTAGTGGGTTAAAGCCTCTGCCTTCGGCTCAGGTCATGATCTCAGGGTCCTGGGATCGAGCCCCACATCAGGCTCTCTGCTCAGCGGGGAGCCTGCTTCTCTCTCTCTCTCTCTCTCTGCCTACTTGTGATCTTTTTCTCTGTCAAATAAATAAATAAAATCTTTAAAAAAAAAAAAGAAAATAGAATAACCCCAACAGCTTTTTAAAAAAAATTTTAGGGCTTTTAATTGTGTCAGGCACCAATCTTAGTTTTCTATGATTTGCTTATTTAATCTTACGATGTAGATGCAATTATTACCATCTTTGTTTTGTAACTTAGAGGTTTAAGGATTCATCTCTGGAACTTATCTTAGAATTTAAGTCTTGTGTCCAAGAATGCATAGCTAAGACAGGACAGAGTCAGCATTTGAATCTTTATCTGATGCAGGTGCCTACAGTTTTTCCCAGTGTATAATTTTGTTAACTCCCCAAATTTATAATTCCAAAAGCTCATTTGTTACTTTGTTTCTTAGAAGTTGGATGCATTTCATCATGTAACCATGTTATCAAGTTCACCTGAACCATAAAGTAGCTTAACTAATATAACTATAGCACGTTTAAGAAAAAAATTGTCTTAGGAACCGAAGTATTTATTTCCTTGTTTTTTAATGAGAAAACACATTCTCTTGTGAGGAAGTAGAGCAGTGAAATTGAAATGTTCTTCGGCCACAGGTCTCATATGCTAGACGGTCCACAACTCTAAGTCCTCCCTCTCCAACCTTGGGAACATGATTTGCCACTGGCATGAGGGGAATCCCATGATCTTGGCCCTCTTCATGGTGTCAGCCATTCCCACAAAGACCACTCACTGTAAGTTCCTGGCCATGACTCCTAGATCATTATAGACTAGTCCAGACTCGTCTCTGTTTCTCAGTCTCAGCACCTACTTGCCTTCTTTAACTACAGATAACCTGTCTTCTCAGATGGGTTCGCTCAGACATCCCTGCAGTGAACTTTCAACCACATTGGAACACAAAGATATGACCCCAAGTTACTTCTTGTTTATAATTCTAAGTCTTAGAACAACTAATCCTTCCAGAGTGATTTCTGAATGGACCAAATTCATTTTAGATGCTTAGATAAGAGATTTGGATTTTAGGAGAAGGTGTTCATTGCACAGACTGCAGTAATATGCTCCAATAATAGTTTACTATTCTGGTGGATCTCAGCATGTATCAGTTAGCTGTACATTGGATTATTCTGGAATGCCCTCTGGAATTTCAGAACTTGATAGGGATATTTTTAACACGAATATGTTCACTTGAATAGAGCTCAGAGTCAATGCAACCTGTTTTTTAACAGTTGTGTCAACTATTTTAACATGTTTAATACGTTTCATTTTCTTCTATTAGACAAGGCATTTTCCATAAGCAGCTTTACTGTCAGAAATCATCTAATGAGTCACAGACACTCTTGTTGCAGGAGAGACAGGTAGGAAGATGAGAAAGCTAATAATATAAAGACAGTGTATTTGCTACTTTGCTAGGGAACTATCTTTTGGCTTCATGTCCTTAAAACTGTATTTTTCCTCCTCTCTCCCCCACCAAAAAAAGCAAATGTGAACCCTCACCTTAATTATCCTATTGTTGATTTAGTTATAGTCAAATGAATTTATACTCCAAAGTACAGCATAGTGATTTAAACAAGCTTTTTGCCATAAATTCTTATTCCTCTGTGTCCTGGGGTATGTTTGGAAGTTTGTTTTGTAACTGATTTTATATCTCTTGCATAAACAAGAGTTCTGCATCTGAAATATGTACACTTTAGAATAAAAGTTGTTTTGTTTTCATGCTGCTGCTGAAGCATTCTGGGTGCTCACTCAACTGTAAATGGGGCTCGCAGATACAGCCGAGTTTTCACACCTCTCTAATGATCTATTCAATTCCATAAATACTTAGGGAAGAAGGCCCTACTATGCACAAGCCATACTGTAAGACGTTCAATAGGTATTTGTGCTATAGCGTGACCTAACATGCTACAGAGGAGACATGACAATAGGTTTGAAGGGTGGAAAATGGAAACTACTGAGCTTTGCAGCTGATCACAATCAAATCAGAACACATCAAAACAGCTGGTGTTCTGTGACTCAGAATCAATCAACCAGTTTTGAATCACCTCATACTTCTTTATTTCTCTTTACAGTTTCACAGAAGAGATTTAAACCAGCATATGTCCTTCCCATTTGGTTAAATCCCTGCTTTGAGCTGCTTTGCTTTCATATTCTAATACCAATGAATGAAACTGACTGTAATATAAAAGAAAAAAATAATAAAGGCTAGCATTAAAATGATTTTTTAACTTATGTCGCTCCATTTGTATTAAGTAAACCATATGTTCAAGTAGAATGCCTAGAAGACACACAAAGTTTTAAGACTGTGTTATGGAATGAGGATAATTCTGCCCCAGCAGTATTTGTGATTTATACATGTGGCAACAGTTATTGTAAATGTATAAATTTATAATTAATAATTTAATGATTATGCAAATAATGATATCTTGGGAAAATCAATAGTAAGTTTGTAAATGAACGTTAAAAGTTATGATGTGTTTTGGTTTCTGACACCAGCTCTTCTTTTTGTTCTGCTAGGTACCTATTACACCATTCTTTGGCGAAGGTTATTCAGCAGTGGTGACCCCTTGCAATCGAACACTCTACAAATTATTATCTCTGGACTCCCAGCTGACACCCTGCCGGAGGCAAGAGCTACTAAGCCAACTGGAACTGTGCCTTTTCTCTTGTCAAGGTTTTTTTCTTACACAGGAAAAAGAAAGAAAAAAAAAAGATGAAGTTGGGCAAAGTGGAGTTCTGCCATTTTCTGCAGCTAATAGCGCTTTTCCTGTGTTTCTCTGGGATGAGTCAAGCCGAGCTCTCCAGGTCCAGATCAAAGCCCTATTTCCAATCAGGGAGGTCCCGGACCAAGCGCAGCTGGGTGTGGAATCAGTTCTTTGTGCTGGAGGAGTACATGGGTTCAGACCCTCTCTATGTAGGAAAGGTAGGGCATTTGGCCTTTCAAAGTCACATGATTATTGTGAATGTTTGTGGTTGGATGGAGAACTGCTGTTTTTGCTTTGGGGAAAACATTACTATTACCTCTGTGAAATAGTTCATGACGTTTTTGGTATTAACCACTCTGAAATTATAGTCCAGATTGCTATCCATACTTTGAAGCCGTAAGTTAGGGAGTGATGTCTATTTCAGAAAGAGAGGTGGAGTCTACTGATGCCTGGTTTACCATGATGGTAGCAAATTAGTAAAACTTTTATTTCCAAAATTAGAACAAGAATACTCACTCATAAATGAAGAGTAGTGGGTGCATCTTTATTTTTTGTGTGTGGGGAGGTGCTATGTAAATGATGCACATACTAACTTTATGCTTATTTATCCTTTTCTGATACTTGCAATTTAAAGACTGCAAAGTGAAATTATCGAGTCTATCGTTCCTCAGTTATGAGCAATTCTGACCCACTTTTCTTAGTGGTGGTCTTGTTTTGATGGATCCGTTGTTTTGTTTAGATTTTCCTTTTGGTTCAAAATGAACGGTAACAGAAGTCAGTTTCTAATTGATATGAGACAAAAAGTGGGCAGTTTGTGGTGTGTGCTTGGGGGTCAAGTGGTAGCCGAATTGGGATTTTTTTTTTTTTTTTCTTTCACAGCTTCTATCTGTCTGAATATCTGGGCGGGGGATTTCCATTCAAGTGCCTTCTGCACTGAAGGACATTTTGAGAGAGCATGGCCCTACCATCCTCCTATCATGTTCCCAGTCTCTAATCTACTTCAGGTTTGCTTATGTAAAGATTTCCCAAATTTCGCAGTTTGGTGCCAAGTACTGGTAAAGAGTTTCTAAGTAGCATGCGCCGGCAAGATCTCTATTTCTGCCTTTCTGCTCTTCTCTTGGCCAGTGTTATGTGTCTCTTCCTGATGAAATGAAACAGAGCAAACTGATGAATTTATCCATGAGTGAATTTCCCACTTTGAATGTCTGCAGAATCTTTACTCTTTATTCCATGGGTCATTGTTTCATTTGAATACATCTTAAGGAAGAGTGAAAAATCTGTTTTTGTTGATGGGTATCTACAGAAGTCAAAGTAATCTTTATTATTATATTCCTTTGATGCTTCTATAGTTTATAAATACTGACTGATACTGTATCGTAAACAAAGAGGACCTGAATCAGTGAAGAGTTTCTAGGGTGTGGGTTGAGATGTTTTTGTGGCTCAGTGGTAGCATTTTTCTGACCCAAAATAGGATATGTAAGTACACAAGGGTTTTTGTGTGTATGTTTTTTATTGCCATTGTACCTTTATCAATAGTACCGTCACATAGACTGGATTTACTGCAGCGCTCCCTCAATCTCTCTCATTCATTTTCTTGTCAACAAAGTTAGAGCGATAATCATTACACTGTGTTATTGACTAGGAATCTGGCCCTAATTTCATTCATTTTTAATGCATATTTAACAGAGTCATCAAACTTTTTTCAGTAGATAGGTATGTAATAGTCAACGAATTCATAAAGAGTCAGTAGTTATTAGGTGAAATCACAGTTTTATGGGAATGTAAAGTTTTCTAAAGGCAACTGAAATATTCCTGTTAATTTATTTTTAAGTGGAGTTGCCCGAATGAGATTGGCTTTTTGAAATAACCATAATTTAAAATTTTAAAGCCACTCTTATTTTAAATTTTAAAATTTTCACTTCATAATTGAGAATGCTTATATTGAAATAATCCCTGTAAGGCCATTTAGCATTACAGAAATGCATACCCTTACGTGGTTTAAATTCCAAATGCATATAAAGTTACCAGGCCATGATATTGTTATTTTTCTAAGAGAAATTGTGTGGTTTCTTGATTAGTAAAAGAGATATTCTGTGCTTTCCTTTCAATTAATCAGAGACCATCGCTTTGTAGATTCTTTGTGACAGGAAACAAGTTTGTGCTTATCTCTTGGCAGGCTGTATATTGTGAGTTCAATACTGTCATTCAGAGTAAAAGAAGGTCCAGGATGGTGAATAGCTTAAAAACAAAACAAAACAAAAAACAAAGCCTTGATTGACAAAAACAGACAAGTCCAGAAAAGGGACAGTGAAATGATTCGAGAAGGAGAGGAAATTTATAGACACAAAAGGCTTCAAAGGAGCAATTTACATTTACTTGGAAGGGGTTGGCAGAGAACTTTAATACTTTAGATTGTATATATGAGATGATGACATGATTCTCCTTAGGTTGGTGGTCTGAATAAATATTTATAATAATGACTTTGACCTCAGTACATTTTCAATCACTTGGGTTATGTAGAATAAATATATTTTCCTTTTTTTCTTTTTTTTTTAATTGAGGGAGGTAACGGCTATCACCGAAAGTTTTCACAAGACCTAGAAAATGAAAAAAAAATTATAGGTGAAGATGGAAAAATGGAGAAGCAGATGTTTATGCGAAGAAAAAAAGGAATGCAATCATTACTTTTTACAGACATGTATTTAAACCTATACTAAGTAGATGGCTGGACTCCTAGTCTTCCTGACAAAATCCAGTGACTTAATTTGGAGAACCTAAATAATGTCCTTGGTAAACTTGAGAGCTTAATTTGATCACATAATGGATATTGCAGTGTGTGTTAAATTGATTGCAGTTTCATGTGGGTTCTACCACTTCCTGCTAGTTGTAGAATTTGGTTTAAATTATGAAATAGTACTAAAATTTAGCTTTCTCATCTCTAAAATGGGAACAGTGATACCTATAATTCAAGTCTCTTTCTGAGAATAAATGAGATCAAAATATTCAGAACATGCATTCATTTAACCTAGACATTCTGTTTATCTACTTTACTGCATATTTATAAAATGACCGCATATGGATGATCTGTTGTGTTATAGGTCCAGTGTTGTATTTGTGATCCCTCAGGTGAAAGCAGGCATTATTTTATGTACTAAGTAGTATTTAAACTTATTGCAGTTATTTAGGAGAATGGTCTGTGCTGGGTGTGTTTAGAAATACAGCATATTTTATATTTGTATATGATTAGACTGGCAAAAATATGATGGGGAAGCAGATGATTCAATCTTGAATTCTAGTGTCAGAGACATGATACCTGTAATTTTTAAGACCTTTGAATTTGGAGATCATATTTGTGGCTGGTGGGCAACAAGATCAGTTAAATGACTGTACACTAAATGAAATATGGCCTTTAGGACGTTGGAGATAATGAGGTCACAAGATGCTGCGCCCTTATTATTTTAGCCGATTTACTGGGTTTATCTAACATAAGTCAAGATCAAAGCAGAACAGTCTGTGGAAGGGGACCAGGAGGTCTTCTAGAACCCTCACCATGAGACCTTCATGGTATGCACTCTTGGGCTGTGTTAGAATCTGACATTTATTATTAGCCTCCCACCTTATTCTTGTGATACCAACTAATAAACTACTGAATCTAAACGTATAGACTTAAGGAAATAATCACTAGACATTACTGTGGCAGAACTTTTTTTTTATTGAGGCATAATTGATATATAACATTGTGTTAGATTTAGGCGTACCACGTAATGGTTCGATATTTGTATGTATCGTGAAATGTTCACTGCAATAAGCCTAGTCAACATCTTTCACCTTACGCTTATATTTTTACAATTTTATTTTTTCTTGTGATGAGGACTTTTTAAGATCTCTTCCCTTAGGAATTTTCAGACATGTAGTAGAAGATTATGAACTACAGTCGCCATGCTGTGCGGATTACTGTTTTAAAGGATAATAGTGCACCATTCCCTAAGAGTATTTCTTAATCACCACCATGCCTGTTTTCTTGTCCTTTTACAGGGAGAATGAGGTGGAGAGTCCTTTCTTTTCCCCTTGTGACTTAATGCCTCCTGAATTGGCTATTTGAAGTACACAGGAAGTAGCAGTTTCTAGCCATCTCATTGCATCAAAATGCACTTTTCTAGATTAGTCTTTTCCTCACCTTGGCATTTCTCACTTAACATTCCCTAACCATCTGACCAAAAAAAAAAAAAAAAAAAAAAAATCGTCTACAGAACCACAGGGCCTCTGTTCCAGGTATTAAGTGTTTTTCATCTCTGCTACCGTATTAAGTGTTTTTCATCTCTGCTACCGTAATGGGCTGCCAGCTGATCCCTACGCTCTGGGCTGTTACTTTCACTGAAATGTGTGTTTCTTGCCTCTTCTGCGGTCTGCTTCTCTAGCTGTTAACATCACTCTTGCCTTTTCTGCTACTCCCCTTTCTTCCCTCCTCATTCAGGGAGAATTTATACTTGTTACCCCAGTCGAAATCAAATATATAGAAATGCAGTGTGGGATTCACTCTGCTTTAAATCTAAGCTTACTGGAAAAAAATAAAAAGTAAAAAGTTTAACCTTGCTGGAAAGTGTTGGTGAGCATTTTCAGTGCATTTAATTACACCTCAGCACTATCTCCTACCAAGAGATTCTCTGTCTCCTGATAACTGAAGCTATGCTCAGTATTCCAGAAAAGAAATTTTCTCCTTTTTAAAAAAAAAGATTTTATTTATTTATGAGAGAGAGAGAAAGAGAGAAAGAACACGAGTAGGGGGAGGGGCAAAGAGAAAGGGAAAAGCAGGCTCCCCACGGAGCAGGGAGCCCAATATAGGACTTGATCCCTGGACCCCGGGATCATGACCTGAACCTAAGGCAGACGCTTAACCCACTGAGTCACTCAGGGGCCCCCAGAAATTTTCAACCTGAAAATTGATTGTGTTTAAAAATTAAGTTTTGAATTAGATTCCTTAACTGGGCAAATTTATATTAAATACAAAAAAAGAAAATCACAAATATTAATTCCTTAGGGAGGAGCATTTTCATCATGGTAACATTTCTTATTTGTAGATTTGGGAGGGGAAAAAGGCAAAAGTATCCTACAAATATGTAGATTACTTAAAGTTGGCTCCAGTCTTAGAAGAAAGAGCGAATAGTTTGTTTTCCTTCTGTATATATGGAAAACCCATTTTCATACTATTTTTATAACCACAGTGAATTCAAAAGACCCTTGTTCTTTTTGTTTCTTTACTGATAGAAGTGTGGAACCCTTGTGGCTTCAATAGGAACTTGCACATGGATCAGCTCGATGGGATACAAATAAGTTTAGATTTTTAGAAATACTCTTTTGGCAGTTATTTTTAGTTCTTATAATACTCCAGTGTAACTATAAAGTATTAAGTGCATTTTCTTCACATAAAATCAATAACTCAGAGTCTTTGTTTATTTCCTTTAAACTGCGATGGAACTAAGACATGTCAGATTTTGCCACTAAAATGAAAAAACCTACTATTAATTCAGTTTAATATTGCTCATTTTCTCTTCAAAGTTATCTTAGGTTAGAAATGAAGGTTGTAATTACCAAAGGCTTTATCAGGTGAGACTACAGAGCTTAAGATGGAGGAGAGGGAGCTTAGAGTTATCAACCTAATTACAGCCAAACTAGATGGTATAGATTAGCTCTAAATTTTCTGATTATGTTGATCAAAGTCATTTAAAAATGCTGTCGTCTTTACATGTGTTTTTGTTTGTTCATATTGTACTTGTCATACATTTGGTGGTGAGAGAAGCAAAAATTACAGTAATGTTCCTTGTATATCATTATGTCTTCACATTGTATGCATGCTGTGTTTTTAAAGTGCAAAAGACAGGAGGTAAACTAAAAAGATGATATCGGGTCTTTCTGTAGTAAGTGCACTGTAATTGTTTGACAAGCTTTACATGCAGAGCTCATTGATTTGGAGTTGCCAAAATTGCAGCAGTCTTTGTAACTCACGAAGACAAATGACAGAATTAGATAAATAGGACAGTCACTGAACCTTTGCTGGTTCAAGCATATATAGATAAGAACTATATTGGAAGAAATTTCATCCTAATCATTTTGCATGATTTATATTGATTATCTGTCATAGTGATTACGATCAGCAGAGAGAAAGCGTAGTTTGTATAAAAACACTTAACGTTATATCCCCCAAATTCTCTTTGGCATGCTGTAAAGCTGTCTTGCGTTCTCCCTCTTCCTTTTTCTCTCTCTCTTTTCTTCTTCAAATACTTATCGAGGACCGATTCTAGGATAGGTATTGTGCTGGATAGGAGAGTTTAAAAAAACAAAACAAAACAAAACAAAATACCTCTTTTCCTTCATAAAATTTAATCTGATAAGCAAAGCAGGTAACCAGATGGCATTGGGAAGTAGTAAATTCTACAGGTAATCTACAGCTGTGGTGGTGGGAAAGACAGAGGAACTAATTCATGGATCCATGAACAAATGCTTGCATGAGGATACCTGGTATTCCTCTGTGATTTCATAATCCTTTTATACAATCTTCAAATCAAAGCAAAAAAAAATCACTTTCTTTGAAAGTAGGACAGAGTCTTTTAAAATTGTATTGGGGGAAATTTTATATAGTGGAAAGACCAGTAAACAGAAGCCCTAGGTTATACTTACAAGTTTCTCATTTTGAGCAATGCTCTTACGCATAATAAATTTTATCCTCACACTGTAAAATGGAGATCAAGTAGGTAAACATTTAAGACATTTTATTTTTTTATTTTTTATTTTTTTAAAGATTTTATTTATTTGACGGAGAGCTAGAGAGCACAAGTAGGCAGAGCAGCAGGCAGAGGCAGGCCTCCTGACATATGTAGGGCTTGATTCCTAGACTCTGGGATCATGACCCCTGCCAAAGGCAGACGCGTAACTGACTGAGCCACCCAGGCGCCCCAAGACATTTTATTTTAAAATAATTTCAGACTTGCAAAATGTTGCTGAGTGCTGTTCCCAAACCCAGCTTCTCCAAATGTTGATATTGTTACATGATAACACCTGCTATTTAAACCAGGAAATGAACATTGGTATAATACTATTTATTTGTCAACAAATTATATTCAACATATTCCAATTGTTACAATAAATTACTTTTTCTGATAGGCGCCTACCCAGTATCACATCTTGCATTTATCTTGTCTCCTTAGTCTTTTCCAGTCTGGGATAGTTCTTCAGTCTTTCTTTGTCATTTTTGACCATTTGGTAGCGTATTTTACAGTCTGAGTTAGTTTCATGTTTCTTCCCAATGGAGACATTTTAGGTGATGTAGTTTTGCCAAGGATGCCACAGAAGGGATGCTGTGCGCTTCTCAGTGCATTCTGTCAGGACGTACAGATGTTGATATATTCATTAGTAGTGATGTTGACTTTGGTTGCTTGGTTAAGGTGCTGTCTGCTAGATTCTTCTGCTGAAAATACATATGAAAGTTTTGAAATCTTGAAGAAGACATAAAATTAGCTAAACTGTCCCTATGAATTGGAATAAATACTACAACTCATTTGAGGGGGGCTTATTGGATGATGGTCCATTGTCCATTTTTAGGGATGAGGGAGTGGATTCATCTGAAACGTGGGTCAAGTTTAAATCTATAATACCATCAGGTAATGTCCATAATTTTATGTAGTAATTGATCTTATTTCTCCAAAGTACATCAATTTAGTATGTTTCAGGGAAATTGATTTTTTTTTTTAACCAAGCAATAATATTCTCTACAGTCCAGGATTCCAAGAAGATGTTTACTGATCTAGAATTACAAGAGCTTTTTCCTCCATTGTTTACAAAATATAATGAACCATTTTACACTGGAAGGTGTGCCACAAATACTTAAACCTTATAATTGTACATAAACATTGTTTTAGAAAATAATAGATACTCAGAGTTCACTAATGTAGAAGAAGTAGCTCAAGAGAGTGCAATCAAATGTCGTACACTTTAATATAGTCACAGGAGAATTGAAATCTAAACAATGAATAGAATTATATTTAGTGTTTGAAAAGATTTAGTAATGACAGTTTCTCCTAATGATCCCTTTTAGAGGCTATAAAATTTCTGTTTCATGGTCAGTACTGATTAAATCTTCAGAGTTAGAAAGGAGCCATTTTCCTATTGAAAATGAGGTTATTGATACATTTGGAGGTAAAATAAGTAGAGTAAGGGAACAATCATTAGAGCTATAATTCAGAAGAGTTAGAAAACAAATCTGGATGCTTATACAATTCTGAGAAGTAAATTTTTGGAAAAATGTTAATAAGGCGTTTTAGGTCTACAAAAATATTTTGTTTTTTTGCAAAGTATCATATTCCATTGTGTTACTGTCGAGCTCTTTTAACGTAGTTTTTGAAAACTTTACCTTTAAAATGGCATGTATTCAAGAAAGAACAAATACATTTATAGGGCTCTTAAATCATTTCATATTACTTACTAAACTGTAACAAGTCTTGAAACTGAATATGGTTAGAATAATAAGCAGTGGCAATAATGCAGAGATTAAATGGTATTTAGCCAGGGCACGGAAATATTGAAAATGAACTATAGACCTGAAATTTTCAGAATAGGTTGTGTGAAAAGAACAAACTGTTGAGAGTCTGGGAAGAAAGTATTTAGGACTTTCATTCCATTTTTTTAAAACTGTCATCCTTTAAAAATTCTCATCTTTGGTATATGAAATATAGAATATACTTAAGGACTTTTAACTGATACAAGTACCCTTTCAAACAAGTGGGATGACTAGTAGCTCATCCCAGAGGGGGATGTAAAAGAGATAAAGGAGTTTTGTAACCAACTGGCCCAACCCTGCAGTGCAATATTCCATTGAGCTGCTGTGGGCCCATTTGTTAGGTAGGCCTAGAGCTAGATAGGCTCCAAAGTCAGCAGAGTTTACTTTTGCATCTCATGGCTTACTGTTTCAGTATAAGGGAAGGTCTGAACACATCCCAATAAATGGCATCTAGAGAAAAGGAAATGGCCAGGAAAATACTCATGTTGGACTCCCCAGCCTTAGGACTTCTCACGCCAAAAGTCTGGGAGCTATCTTTAGAGCTGTCACTACACAAGCAGAAGAGCGAATGAGAGAGACAGAGAGAGATAGAGCTCCAAAGATGCTTGTGTGTGTGTTGGGGTGGGGGTAAAGGAATAAGATAGTATAGTGAGGCCATCTACGTTTCTAGTCAAGTTAGAATCCTTGTCTTCTCTAAGATAAATGCAGAAGATGGGGTTGTGTTGCCGGAATGGTAATTACAAGAACCAAAATGATTAACATCATCCCAAGAAGTTTTGTGTGTAAACAGTGTGCAATTATCTGATAAGAATGCTTCCCTTAGAATATTTACTTATCTTCTTAGTTAAAATGCTGACACGTTTTAAGGTATTTAACTGAAAACACACAATCAAGATTTGGACAACACATACATAATGCTCAACAGATGTGAGTTTGGAAGATTTGTGATGATCACTAGTGAAATTAGTCAAACCCTACTTAAATTAGATTTTTCTGATTTGTGAGTCATTTAAGGGTCCACATTGGAGCAGAATGTGTGTGGAGAGTAAAAGATTACCCATTCTGCACTTGGTTTGAAATGAAGAAGAAATAAAAGTCAGCATTTTCTTTTTCATAACATATTTGAGAAACTCAGTTCTGTATCTCACACCCACTCTATCCTTGACAGAGTTTATATAATTTTCTCAACTGAATCATAACAGAGCTGAATTTAGGCGGCTAACTAATTTTGCTTATTCAGGAGAAGCAGATACTGGTGAGTTAGTCATTGGGATTCAATGTAATTATATATAAGAAAAGTGAAGCTATCAACAGTTAAAAATGATTGCTAAGGAATTAGGTGAGGAATATCACATGGCTGTAGCACATGGAGAGAGCTTATTTGTCATGCTAGTCACACATGGAGTCTATAAGACATACAGAGCCACGTCTAAAATAAAGTAACTTGAATTGTACGGCAGATACACAACCTTGGAAACGTGCTTTTTACAAAGATTAGTATCGAATGATGGGATGGTATTAGAAAGCTTGACATTGAAATGAAAAATACAAGCTTTATGGCAAAGGATAAGTTATCTTTTTGGTTGATCATCGTAACATTTGCAAGTAGACTTTCACCTGTGGCATAACCGCTCTGATCAGTGAATTTGGGAGAGCAGTTGTACAGTGTAATGATCGGAAACAAGACTGTTTTTCCCATTGATTAGATCATTTGTTGGAACCGCGAGTCCAATTGATGGTGGAAAATATATACAAATGAATGAGGACTCAGGGTTAGGGTCACAAGGAGGTGGTGCATTCTGTTTCAATCTAAATAAGATTTCACAGTGGAACTGATGATGAAAAACATAGGGAACTAATATTCCAATTATTAATCTCGTGTAATACATATATTTTTTAGTGCTACTCTCTTCACGCTCTCTGTGGCTTCTGATTTATGTTTAAGTTTGATTCTTCTGTAAACTCTGGGCACACTGACAAAATCTAGTTTTTCACAGTACTCCATTTTTAACTTTCTACCCAGAGCTGAAGGATGTGTGGGAGAAAGTGAAGCTTTAAGGAGGAAGGAGTTGAAGCTATTTCAGAGGATAGCTCTTTTTATTATTTTTTCAAGCAATTGCCTGTCTTGGAATTTAGCAAAGACAAATTTTGTGCAATTTTGGTTATGAAATATATATTACCACATAGATTTTTTTTTGCAAATCACATGTTTCCTTAATGAGGAAACCTAAATATTATGTAAATATCAAATATTTTCATCAAAAAGAAAAATAATATATTCTTTTTTAAAAACTTACTTTTAATATTAGAGCTGCCTGGGTCTTTAAAGCTCATTCACTATAATCTATTTCTGAATTTGGAAATTCTTAGACAGTATCTCTAATGGGGGATCAGGTGGCCTCAGATCTGTTTTACTTGGAGCAGGAATGGTGGTAGAAACACACATTTCAGTCATGTGAGCTGGGGTTGAGTACTGGCTGCATCACTTGAGAATGGTGTGACTCTGAGCAAATAACTTATTTTCTCATTCATTCACTTATAAAATAGGAACAACAATATTAACCTCACAAGGTTGTTGCAAGCATAAAAAGAAAGAATTAATACGAAAGCGTAAAATAAAGTATGAAAGTGAGAGAGGTTCATGCGGAAGAGATCTTGTCCACTACAAATGTGGTGCCTGGATGTTCCGGATTGGCAGCTAGTAAATGCACAGGAAACTCACACCCCTGTGAGGTGTGGTGAGAAGAACTTTAGGACAACAAATAATAGTTTCAGAACAACTCTAATTTTTAGGAACTTGAATTATATTTGGCTCTTAAAATATTTGAAGGCAGGGCTACCTGGGTGTGGCTCGGTCGGTTACGCATCTGACTCTAGGTTTTGGCTCTGGTCATGATCTCAAGGTCCTGGAACAGAGCTCTGCATTGAGCTCTGTGCTCCGTGGGGAGTCTGCTTGAGATTCGCTCTCTTCCTCTGTCTCTCCTCACCCCCCTACTCGCATCCACTCTCTCTCTCTCCCAAATAAGTAAATCATTAAAAAGTAAAATATTTGAAGATAGGTATTTTGCACCCCCCCCGTTTTAAATAATGGTGAAAAGATTAACTTTATCTCAAACATTTCATTTATGACATGATATCCAGAATTTTCCTCATACTTAGCTGTGTTTGTTTCTCTGTGTCTCAAAATATGACAATCAGGATTAAACTTCACTAATTTATAACTGAGCCAGTCACTTCAAAACGAGATAAATGGAGATTTTTATTTCCCTCGGTATGAATTCTGCTGTTAACACAAGCCATGACTACATTACTTATCATTATTAGTATTATTGTTATTAGCATTATTATCATCTCTTGAAGAAAACACAAAAAATCGGGGGTTTGAAACTAAATATATCTGATCATAAAATGGTGAATAGGTGAAAGGAAGCTATCATAAAATTGGATATTATCTAGAAAAGCCAAAATTGATCTCTCGAAATATTGTTTTCCTCAGAAAAATGTTAAAGGAGGAGCCTAACAACTCTTCTTCCAGAGCTCACAGAAAACTTCCTCACAGGTTGCCCATATTGGCTTTCTCGTACCTTCCCCTTCAGGTGTCTCTGCATTCTTCTCTGGTTTTATAAGTTACAACAATCTCTTTCCTAAATTCCAGGCAGAGAGACAGCCTATCACATTGTTAAGGTGCCCCACGCAATGGGGCCAGGACATGGCATTTTCCACATGTTACTGAATCTGATGCACTCAAGTGAGCACCACTTCCTTGGGGTTGTCATTAGGAGTGCCTAAAGACACCACCAATTCTCAGACCATTTCCAGGATACAATCTACTGGAAAGATGTGAGGCCTGAGAGACAGGCCTGATCTGAATGATAGTTCTCCCACCCTGATGACCCACGGTCAATGGATTTCGCCATCCCTGTAATTCCTAAGATGGCCTGACCCGCTTTAAAATCTGCCATAAACCCAGAAGAAGGAATAAAGAAAAAAGAGGTTGGGGGGTAGATGATAGGTTACTTTAGAGCTGTCTGGAGTATTCAGTGCTAAAGATAGAAGGAATATTTCAGTTTTCTGATAAATGTGTAGAGGATAAAGAGGAAACCTGGATTAGACCCCCAAAGTAATGGCTTTACAAAAGTAGGATGGAAATGTTTTTGTTTTATTTTCTCATAGGGAATTGGAAATTATGCAGCAATTTGTATGTTTCATGATCATATTTGGATATATTACCTAGTATGAGTGGTAATGAATTGGTAGATTTTGTGAGTGCGCAGAGAGGAAGTTGAGCCTAGCTGTTAAGTCCTACCTCAGGTTCATAAATCAGGAAGATCTGAGTGTGAATCTCAGCACCACCATTTAGTTAGAAATTAATGTTTATGTCAGCTTAATCTCTGTTCACATGGATTCATAATAAGCTTTATGTAATATAGTTGTTAAAACTAAGATAAATGTAAAGTGCTTGATGTTGGTACATGAAAAACATTCATTAAGAGTTATCTGTTATTGTTAATAATAGTGATGCATATTTTTACTCTGCTTTCGATTTCTACTTTCTATAAGTAACCTGAGTCAGGTGTTTACTTTTTAAAGAATGTATCTTTTAAAACGATCTGTAGTCTAAGGAGAAAACAAGGATAAAACCTAAGCAGGATTCATCACATTGTCTTTATTCTTTTACCTTATCACAGGGGAATGGTAGATGGAATCAGAACCTCCAATGGGTGACATCTGTTAAAGTGCTTTGAAATATATAAATTATTAAACTTTGAAGTTGTTTCTGATGGGAAGAATGATTACTAGTTATATTTATAAAATATTAGGGTAGGAACAGAATTTGGAATGCATATGCTTTTTTTGGTAATTATTGATAAGTAATACTTTGATATGCATCATAAAAATGCTTTCAGGATTTGGCTGTTGTTTTAAATATTACACATTCAGGATCAAGTCATATTTAAAATTACATAAGACAACTTTTCAAACCACACATTTGCAGAAAGGGCAGAGCACACACATGTACACACAGAGGATTGCTTTATTCTCAAATGCTTTCCAAATCTAGAAGGCTAATGATAGTTTGAGTTTCCAAGGAGCCAGGAGATTCCAGTATCATTAGGATTCTACTGAATAACGGTGATACTTAATAGAACTAAATAGATTGCTTATTAATCTCTGCTAATTTTTTTTTTTCAAGACTATACCTTAGGTCTGAACTTCATCTTTTTTTTGGCTGAAGTTTGGCTCAAACCTATTACTTGAGTTCACCTATTTTACACACATTGAGTTCTGAATTCAGAAACTGAGTTTGACTAATTCATTGTCACAGAAATGGAACTCTTTTTAAATATCTCCAGCCTAAGGATTGGGAATTAGTGCTGCTTGCAGAACATTTTTGGGGTAGTAAAATTCTGACACTTTGAGAGAACATCTTGATATAATTTCAATATTTGCTTAAACAGGTATTTTTTTCCCTTCATGTCATTAGATAAAGAGAAACCAAATATTTTACAATTCTGAGAGTTTCACAATGTACAAGAGGTGGGACAGAGAGCGTTCATATTGGGAAATACTGCTAGCTTTTAGGAATGGCTATTGCAAAGGAGTCTGTTCAGGCAGACAGTGTTCTAGAATATAATTAAAGAAAACCCGGAGGAAAAACAAAGGCCAGAGGTTACTTCCCCCCCCCTTTTTTTTTTAATTAAAAAAAAATGAAAGACAAGATATTGAAAAAAATCATCCAAAGAATATGTGATACAAAGGGAGAAGGGTGTCCTTAAATAGAGTTCTACAATGTAAAGCTGAGGAAATGCTTCTGTAGCTAAGTATTTTTTTTCATGTACAAAAATAATCATGTCTGTTCACTACATCCCGAATGAAAGCTGTGTGAGGTTTAGGGCAAATTCTGTACAATTTGACCATGAAAAACCTTAAGGTTTCTAGATAAAATGAATGCTAAACCCGCCCCAAAATTCATAGGATGCTTATTGTATGATGTTTGCAGTGAGGCTAGCTTACAGGTGAAAAGAAACATTTCTCGGCCTGGAGCAAGTTTGTTCATTCAGATAGGTAAGTTTATGTTTTATCCATCCAAATACAGGCATCTAGTTGAGTGGAGAGAATATGTACCCTGGCTTCACAAACTTTTCACTACAGATTGACCCTCATACCCTATGATAATTTCTTTTTCCTTTATCCCCTCCCATATATGATGTGAGAATTCTAATAAATCATACCCTGCTCCTACCCACCACCAGAGTACAATGATTATTCAACTTAAAAATAAGTACATAAAACATGACACATTAATGCAAAAGTAAGTATACGCAAGACCATTCAAGTGTCCCTTTTGTTGGATTCATAGCAGTGTCTGCTTAGAGAAACAATTCTTTACTCATGTTTGTTTTGCTTTTGATTATATCTCATGGAAAGGTGTCAGCAGCCATTCAGTGATTTTAATCTGTATTTTTCGGGGAGTCAGTGACTTTTCCTTTGTATTTATGCTGATCTACCATAAAATGCTATAGCTAAGTGTTTATCATTTTTATCAAGCACTGGTGCTGTGCCGATTCAATAGCACATTTTGTGGAATTAATATAGACCTGCACAGAGAAAAGTGGTTTAATTTGGTTCCCGAGAATAGGTACCATCCTTCGTTTTTTTTTTTCAACTCATAGGAACTCATGTGACTGAGAGTGAATACCTCTTTAAATGTTGTGCCCTCAGTGCCCACCCTTAGGAAAGCTCTTGCTCTTAGGGAAACAAAGGACAGGATTAGTACTTACCTAAAACTGAAAGTGAGCTTGTCCTTAAACTGTGTGCCCTTAACTGCCTTACTTGCTTTCCGTTAGGCATTGCCTTTTGGCAGAGAGGCAAATACGAGGACTTTCCCCTATATCTCTAATACTGATTCAGTTGCACTAGTATGGTCTCCATTTGAGTCACTTATGGTCCTCACCAGTACTTTTTGGAAGTTAGTGGAGCTAAAAAGTACAAGCAAAGAACTGCTTAAGATGTGATAGAATGGGAAGAATTGACAGCCTCTTTCAGTGTTCTGGAAGGAACATCTGCCAAGCTTTAATTCTATTTCATTGCTACACTATTGACATTTTTAAAAAAGATTTTAGTTATTCATTTGACAGAGAGAGAGATCACAAGCAGGCAGAGAGGCAGGCAGAGAGAGAGGGGGAAGCAGGCTCCCTGCTGAGCAGAGAGCCTGATGTGGGGCTTGATCCCAGGACCCTGGGATCATGACCTGAGCCAAAGGCGGAGGCTTTATTTAACCCACTGAGCCACCCAGGCACCCCTACACCATTGACATTTTATCAGAAAATTGACATTGAATCCTCAGATTTGATGGTGGTACTTAGTACCCTTTACTTAAATTGGCCCTGTTCAACCTTTCATTTTCTTATATATTTCAGATGTGCTGAATTTTATGGCAATGACAGTTTGTAGATGATAAAAAATAATTGAGAAGAGAAAGATTGATTTAGGTAAGAAATCAGGTTAATAAAAACATTTAAATTTTTCTCTAAAATTGCCTAATATAATCTGACCATACATATAAATTTTACGTAAATATATGCAAATGTACATATGATAACTATTTTTACTGTAAGCATTTTATGTACTATTTGAATGTGGTTTCTTGGTACAAGTTCAGAGCTATTTCGCAGGAGAAAAAATAATTTTGTGTTTACAAGTCAGCCTTTCAGACGTTTTAGACGGCGATGTTTTCAGAAGGAAGGAAATAAAAAATAGAATATGCAGTTCAAGCTCTTTTTACTTTTACCTTTCCGACTTCCTTTTCTCTCTTCCCTCTCTTCCTCTTTTCCTTACACTTCCTCTACCACATTTGAATATCTGACATTTAAGAGGAGGAGCTACTTTACTAAATAGGGCCTAGGATCTTTTTCTATTCTGTTGGTTGATTTTTATCTGTAGGTAGAAATGGAATTTAAGGATAATAGAAGTTTTAAAGTGGAACAAAATTTTCTATTGGATGAGTGGTTATGCATGTTCAGTTAATTCTTATTATTTGTGGTAATTATGTTTTATAAAATTGCCATGAACGCTGAATTAGAAAATACTGAGCCATTGCTCCTGGGGAAAATATAGGGTTTGGTTCTTGTTAGGCCCTGGTCACATTTCCATCCTGTGATCAACACATAATTTTATGTGTTTTTGTTTAAAGATATCGAGAGAGAGAGAGAGAGAGATGGATGATCGATGATCCATTAGGATTGAACACATGGCCAATGGCTCTGTAACTCATGCCTTAACAAAGCTTAACTAACACGCATATTTTTTTCCCTAAGGCACCTTAGCCTTCTTGCTAACACTAGATAGCACTTCAGCAATACACGGGGTGGGGGGTGTATTTTAAATAGCAAAGCACCAATAAAAAGCATAAAAATATGAACATATGGCATTACATAGACTTGGAAATGTGCATTTTACCATATGAGAGCTGAAACAAGAGGCAGAGTGTTGGATATGGATGACCAAGGAGACTCAATTTTTTTGCTGCTCTGCACATGTCCATGAATGACCAAGAACAAATACATTTTAGTGAGTAGGTGAGTTCACAAATATGGATCGAAGAGCCACTGTATCTGCTGTAACAAAGAGGATATGCATGAGTCCTCTATTTTGAGCACAATGCATGAACAGTTTAATATTATTGGGCAACTAATCCCCCCAAGTAAATAAACCAGAGGAAAAGTAAATTGATAATGATGAAGATAAATTAACAGTAAGGTAATTATGAAATTAGTAGCAATAGTTGAATATTCTGAAAAGCTCAAAACATCACTGACAATATAGCATCCTTTCTGAAAATGGTACAATTTTCAGTTAATTGCATGCACATATATGCACAGGAGGTTGGCAAAAACATTGTGCTGTTTCATGGCAACCATGTTTCTTATTGAATGCTGAGTTAGAATCCATAAATAACAATTGCATCCTAACTTTAGTGTATAAATACCAAATTTACTTAGGTAATAGTACTAATCCTTAGTGGTGCAAAAGGTTTCTTTGGACAATTTAATGGTAGAGAAATTTCTATGGAAATTATGACCCATCTCTTTGTGGCCACTCAGGAGAACATTGGCGGGCTGAAGAAAACACCTTGAGGATCACTGACGTAGACACTGCAAAGAGTGCTCACAAATGTCTGACCTCATATTTTATCAGTTTGGTCTTTCTGATGGAAATCCTGAGCAGAATAAGTTAGGCCACAGTGATATCAGCTGAAATTGCAGATGGAGAAAAACACCAGTGTATAATGGAGCTCACACCTAGTAGGGGACACAGGCAAAATCAAATCAATAAAAATAAAGAGTGTTGCAGAAACCGATACATCATATAGAGAAAAATACATAGGGGATGGGAATAAAGAGTATCGATAGAGAGGTTATACTTTTTTTAAAGGATGATCAGCTTTACTAAAAATATTTTTACAAAGTCCAAGGGGAGATGCAGAATGAACCCAGTGGACACCCAGGGAAAGTAAATTCCAAACAGAAAACGGCAAGAGTAGACCCTCAGCTGAGAGTGGCTGATGTGTTTGAGGAAATAAAAATGACCAATGTGGCTGATTGGAGTGAGCAGCATGTGATAGCAGAGAAGAAAGGGGTATCAGATTATCTGGCTGGCTGTATAGTTCCTGTTAAGTGTTCTTTGGTATAACAACAATGACCTGCAGTTCAAATACACTATGAGAAAATAAGTCCTAGGAAACCCATCTCTGTGCCTGCTATAGAGGGATTGTCCTTGACCTGCCGAAATGCTTAGAACTTAATTTGTTATCAAGTTTTGATAGCATCTTTTGACTCCTTATTATTTAATCCTTCTTTGGGCACATTTGATATTTTCTATTACCCTTGCTGTTCGTTTAGGCTATCTCATTGTATCTAGTATCTTTATGAGCCACCATAAGTATCTTCTAGAACAAGGTACTCAGTATTTAGACAGGTAGAGAAATAGATAATAAGGAAGTTGAATTTGTGTTCTTTTATGATATTTGCAGCAACTTCAGTTTGATTAATGGCTGTTGGATTAACTAGAATTTGGCTAATTTATTACAACAATCCAATTGCAAAGCAAACCCATTTAAACTATGATTTGACTGAATCTAATAATGTATGTAATCTAACTTTTGTGAAACTAATTATTAGAGAACCCTGAGTACATTCAAAATAAGCATATGTGTCATGTATATGTCATTTAAAAATACACCTATTTATATTGGACCAAAGGGACATGTATATAGTTCTCTATAGAAACAACATGAAAACTGGATCATCTCCTGAAGGTATGCTGCCAGTCTGGTAGAGAAAATTATGTACTGTCTTTAGTTCAATTTAATTAAAATATGTTTGGTTAAAGTGATAGCATGAAATTCATTGTCTCATTGTTGAGGCAAAATCTGGTCATTTAATAACCACAGTGTCTAACTCAAAATACTTATTTGTAGAAAACTCAACAGTAAATTCTTAGCCAGCATTTTAAGAAAACTGTACCCAATGTAGTAGATATTATATATAGGAGAAAATATAAAATGCTTAGGAGAGGGGAACAAATGACAAAACGTAATGAGAAAATATCTAACGGTGTTTAGGGAACTTATTATATATCATTTTCCTAGTAGTATTAATTTTAGGGTTCATTGTGTGTGTCATGGATGGAGTACTTATTAATTTTATTCTGATGTTGATACTGTCTAAGAAAACATGAAAATTATGATGGTGAAGTACTGTAATTTAGAAGGAGATTTATTTCTGGGGCACATGAGCGGCTCAGTCATTTAAGCATTTGACTCTTGAGATCATCTCAGGTCATGATCTCAGAGTCGTGAGATCGAGCCCCCCATTGGGCTCTGCCCAGGACATGGAGCCAGCTTAAGATTCTCTCTCTCCTTCTCCCTCTGCCCCTCCCCACCTAGCTCGCGAGCTATTTCTTTCTCTAAAAAAATTTTAAAAATAGGTTTATTTCCTACACAAGGAACCAGAACAAAGATTACAAGAAAATTAACTTTTAAATATGCAAAATAAAATTTGTAATCATAAAGAGAGCAGCAAAAATTTTAAATACCATATTATAGTAAGATACCGAACATTCACTTTAAAATGTGCTATAAATAATTTAGTGTTCATTGCAACTACATGTTTCTCCTCCATTGGCATGCAAAATCTTTGGTTCTCTAGGTCCAGAGATATGACCTAGCGTAAAGTAAACGGTGGTCGTTAATCTGAGTTAAAGCTGACCATTAATATGGTTATAACACGAATAGGTAATGATGAAATTTTCACTGTAATGTTTAACACATGTTCAGGCTTGTGTTTCTACAGTGAATGTACCTGCTTGTATAATGGAGATCGATGAGGAAATAATTTTCAAACTAAACATTTTGATATGACCTATGACATTTCAAGAGCATACGTAACATTGAAAAAAAGTGATAACCAGGAGAAAGATATGAGTTTTGTGGGTTCTAAAGCTTCATAAGGAAAAAATATATATACATATGTATAAAATTGCTTTTGGATATTTTACAAAATTGTGACTACATTGCTGTGCCAACTTCCCCCCAGTGTGTGCACCTGAGGAATGACTTGTACAAGTACAGAGTCCTAAATCTTAAGGTGCATTAGCTTCAGAATAAATCCACCTTTGCATAGCAAACCATAAATCTCTGCTGAAAATGTTTAATTGAATATATTAATATATGTCTGCGAAGGGACTGGTTTCTTGTTCAAAACGATGTTGTAAAAGGATGGCTTTAAGGGTCGATACCTCTCTGGGTCAGATAATTTCCTTGGTTTCCTGCCCATCGATGAAAACCTATTATTTCTGACACAGACTTGTCATATTTTGTTTTTGCTAAAACAATTTAAGGGTCATTATCATTAAGCAACATTTTTTTGATGATGCAGGTCAAGAGTCATTCATAAAATACATACGAAATTTTTATCAAAAATTATTTTTAATTTTAGTAGAGATTTGATATGTATACATATGCCTATATAGAGAAATATGTAGAAAGAAACAACTTTTCTGGCAAAACATTTTGTTTAATTGATGTTTTGGATTAATTAAATTGTGCCACATATATTTAGGTGCCTATGGGTCTAAGAAGGATTACTGAAACTTGGATTTGGAGCGGCATTATCAACTGTTCTGCATTTCTGTGGCTGCTGGTGCCGCCACCGATGGTAAAGGTGGTTTTGGTGTCTACTTCATTGTAATTTAGTAAGAATTTACAGAGCCTTTGCCATTCCTTCTACCAGATATACAGGAGTATGCTTAAAAGCATGAAGATGAAGAGTAGTTTTCAAATATCAGCAACATATTTTAAGAAATTCATAATCTAAATTTCAGGAGATTTGGGCTAAGTGATCAGGATATAGACAGAAGAACAAAATTTGAGATTCTTTAGTTTTGAACTCTGTGGCATGAAAGACTAGATACGCTGGCCAGATATATAATGGCAGGAACAACAGTGTAATAAGGCAGAGCTATAATTATCTGTTTATTGGACAGGCTCTTCTCTTGGATGAACTCTTTGAGGGAGGATCTGTGTCTTTCATTTTTTGCATTCTCAGCACTGAGCAGATAGTCTGATGTAAGTATTTTTAAAATACATTACACAGATGAATATAGCTGAGAAACTACAGTTTCTAAGTAGACTGAGACTAATAGGACTGTGCACTCAGGAGATATATAGGTAATATATTTCCTGAATAAGTTGGTGAAATTCAAGGCAAAAGAAGTAAGCAGTTAGTGTGAAGAATGGAGAAGAGTAAATCACATTTGCTTTTTAGCAGGATACATCTTGGCAAGACAAAAATACTGAAGTCGTGCCTTAAAATTGAGCAAGAAGAAAGGCAGATATTAGCTGTAAGGATTTTTGTGTTTTTTTCCCAATATTTTTACTGAACTCTGTACTTTTGAACACACTGAAAATAAGCTTGTAGAATCAGGAATTGATCCAGATTCATTAAGTGGACAGTGCATTGAAATCGAACCACCTGGGCAGTGGCTGGTCAGGTGCAGAGGCTCAGCTAAAAGAGACACTCAGAATAATGGGTGGTTATTTCAATAAACATTTATTAAGTATTACTAATGCACACAGTTCCTACCCCTCAAAAATCCTTGAACCCAGTGGAAGTTTTTATTATTTAGAGCTAGCAGTATTGGCTCAAACTATTTAAGAGGTTTCAAGACCAAAAAACATAAAAACAGGAAACTGCTTGGGATCATCATCACTTAATAGCTGGCTTTTGGGTGCTTTATGATTCGAATCCATTCATCCTATATAACACACACAGTATCTGAAATTAAAGAAAGGTGGCAGAGGAGGAGAGACAGAAAGAAGGGGAGAGAAGGAAGAATGACAGAG